>CM071915.1:21293416-22035827 GCA_036785865.1 Coffea canephora
CCAAAAATTTATTCAATCTATGCTCTGATCTGATCCTTGCTTTACAGACTCTTTAATCCAGAAAATTGACAGAATTCAATCTTGCCAGAAGCAATCGGAAATATCACTGAATGTATCCTTTACTGGCAAATTCAGAAACCGGCACCTCTTCAATGGTGGAGTCAACTCCTTGTTTCCTATCCGAAATTTGAACCATCGGAATCCCACAATTGAATTAAAAGCTTCTACCAAATACCCATCTGATTCAATGTCTTTGAAATCCCCAATTGGTCCAAGGTAGGAGGCAAACCTGATTGATCTCACTAAATGAAAGAAGTCATCTGGCCATCTTCGAACCTCCATTGGAACTGTCAACAGCTGACTGATTTGTTGAGGTCTGTCCATCTAAAGCATGTAATCTCGATTAAATACCTTACCTACAGGCCTCACTTCTCCAGTTTTACAAGAATTTAAACATGAATATCCCATAGAGGGTTAGTTACCCAGGGAAACAAGGCTAGTATATTCCTAAAATGGGATCCCCTAAATGGCATTCCTCTAGGGTTAATGCATGATGTCGGTTTATTAAACGCATAAATAGGTAATACGATAATTGAAACATGGTCTAAGGGTACCCCATTTAGATGCCGGGGTAGGCCTAGAATGACATGCATATATATAAACATAGTATTAATGTGATAAACCAAAATTTAAACGTGCTATTTATAAAGGGTGGTCTGCCTTAACGAATACCACGTCAGGACTCTTATTTCTAAGGTTTGTGAATGCAGTGGAGACAAAAATCAAGAAAAGTTAGTTCAATCAGATAAATTCACATAACACATTGTAGCAAAGTAATACACAGAGATAAAACAATAAAAAGAAAAGAGGGATTGGATCCCTCCCCTCGTGAATAGTGTTCCTAATAGGGTAAGACAGACTCTACCTTAGGTAAACTATCATGGATGCATGAGGTATTGGCTTACTAATGCATCTAGACTCGATAGGTTTTAGGTCCCCGAGCCTTCAGACTTGGAAATCAAAGGTCATCAACCCCAAGGTTTTTTGTCGGTGGCTCGAGCGATTCCCCAGACATTGCTACGCGGACGTCGTGCCACGGCCACATGTCCAAGTGAATCTATCAAAAATCCTCAATTTTCGACTAAAAGCTAAAGGCTATCAACCCAAAGCTTAAAATGGAAGATTGAGTGACCCCTCGGATCATGCTACGCACACGTCGTGTCGCGATCACACGTCCAAATGGGTCGCCTAATCCTAACAGGGAAGAGTGGCGTGACAAGCCACTAAAAGAAAAATAAATAAGGGATAAAAAATAAAACGTATGCACGTATGCCAGTGCTCGGTTTGGAGGGGAGGGATCGAGAACCAATGCGAGGCTCTAGGGTAATATTCCCCATCCCCAAATGCAAAGCGCGATACATATAAGTAAATAAACAAAAGTAAATAAATAAATCATTCACCACATATACGAGGAACGATAAACGAATACGAGGGTGAAATGCAAAATATCCTAAAGAGAAATGCAACTAAAACATCCAAATATGATAATATATAGGGTTAAAACGAGAAAAAGATGACTAAACCAAGTGCTTGGACTCTCTTACGTCCCAGTGGAGTCGCCAAGTTGTCGCGCCCCCATTTTTCGCGATGGAAAATAAAAAGGTTTTATAAAAGAATGTGTGATTTATTATATAAATGAAAAAGGACCTAGAATGGGACGTAAAGAATGCGACAATTTGAGTCCAAAATTTAGTCTAAAAGGGTTTTTAAGAAAAAATAGGAGTCGCCCACTTGGTATGGAGTTTTGGTGTACCAAGTCACCCAAAAAATATTTTTGACAAAAAATAAAATAAATCAAAACCCTTTTTGACAACTCCAGGTCTTTGAAAACAAGAGAAAATAGGTTCGGGAGTCTCGATTGAAGAAAGGGAAGGCAAAGGTTTAATTGACTCAAACCTAAGGCACCCTTTCAACCTAGTCTAAGCTAGTTGCGAGGTTTAGTCAAAATTTTCCTAATCTAACCTTAATTTTATCACATTTGGATGTTTCCTACATAGATGCAATTCTAAATTTATAAAAATATCGAAAGGGACACAATGTTCATTCAAGGGTTTAATTGAACCAATCGCATTAATTGCGAAGACCAAAATGATTCCTTGAAAGTGTCACGAGTATGCGAATGATGAAATTAAAATAAAAGAAAGAAATTAAATTATATACATATATAAGTGATCAAAGAAAAAGGGAATGCAACATAAAGGGTATGGGAGGCAAAAACTTGTGACATAATTTTCTTATACAGGGATCAATGGGGTATTTAAACTAAAAATCTATAATCACCCATTTTCCATGTTTTGAAAAAACAATTATCCTAACATGAACAAGCAAATGAACTAGCTTAAATGAGATGCAATTCTAAATGACATGATTAGCGCCTATAGAGGGTAGGGGATAATATAATAGGGAATATCATGCAAATGAGAAAAGATCCTAAAAATAAAAATATGCATGAAGATGTAGTGAATAGCACACAAAGATGAATCAACGCAAGACGGCCTAAAAGGTCTAGCGTTGGACTAGCCCATTTCTAAAAATCCTTACTAGCGTTGGACTAGCAAGTAAGCGAAGAGAGAAGCCACAACTAGCGTCGGACTAGTGTGGTGACGTTATGCATTAACAATTCATAGTGAAGCAGATAAAGCATAAATTAAAACAAATAAACACATAAGAGCACGTAACACATAACACGTAAGCATAATATCTAGATGCCAAAATCCTAAGAAAAGCGGATAAAACACTTAACACATAAGCCACATAAACACGCAACCTATCTATTACATCGGGGAGCGCCTAACTACAATCTAGGAGGGAAAAATATAATAAAACAAATCTAATTATCCTATCTATTACATTTTTGAGGTATTTAAATACCTCTCGAATCATTATAAAAACTAACTAAAATATATATAAGAAAATTTGAATGACTATTTAAATCAAATAAATAAAGCATATAAAGATATATAAACACATAGGAACACATAGAAGCACATAAGAGCACGTAATTGTCATTGAAATAATAAAATAGGAGTACCTCCCGTTTGAAGTGGTGACTAAATAGAGTCAAATTGTCCTAATTATACTCACAATGAACAAAAGGATCATGACACCAATTTAATTGAAAAAGAAAATAATAATACAAGCACTAAATTCACACTAATATGTCAGACGTAAAGAAATTTAAGCAAATCTAAAAATTACAAGTTAAGTATATTCAAAAGTAACATAATTAGCTATTAAAGAAAAGAAACAATCATAATAAAGAGAGTCAAAATTCATCAGGGACTGAATTGCAAAAATTGAAAACTTTTGGGGACAGAAATTATATTTTTCCAAAGTTCAGGGGTCAAAATTAAATGAAAGATAAAATTCAAGGACCAAAGTACAATTAATTTAAGGACCTACATGAATGAAATTTAAAATGTTCTGGGCCACAGTGAAACTACTCCAAAGATCAGGGGCCAAAATGCAAAATTCGGTTTCTGATTTGGGAGAAGAAAGGCCATCGGGCCGTTGTTTTTATTTATTTGGGCCGGATACTACCTAAGCCCAACCGAAAATCCAAAGAAACGAGCAGGCCAGCCCGTCATTTTATCACTCAAACCCGACCCAGAAATACATGGGCTCCAGCCTCCTAGCCCATCCGAAACCCAAAAGAAAAAAATAAACGAAAGCCAATTTCCAAAACCCAACCAAAACTAACTCTTGGCCCAACTGAAGAAAAAACATTAGCCCAAACCATTTTCTTTCTTTTCTTTTCTTTTTTTTTTCTCTTCTTCTTCTTTCTTTTCTTTCTTCCCCGTTCGTTCTGTCTCTTCTTCTTCCCAGGCGAGCTAAAGCTTCACCGCCGACCGCCACCGCCGGTGACCTCTCCGGTCACCAAAAATCCTCAAAATACACCCCCTCACTCGATTTTTCGCGTAGGTTCCATTTTTGGGCTTAGTTTTAACAAAAAAGGACTCGAAAGTGGCCAAAATGACAAGAAATCAGTCCAGCTTTTATTTTTTAAAACACCCAAATCTTTCACCAAAAATCATAAAAAATATATTACAATACTCCTTATAACCTCTACAGTACAACTATGATTTTAACTAACCAGAAAACAATAACAAAAGACTACATTAATTTCCAGGTTGGTGATTGGGTATACTTGAAATTGCAGCCTTACAGACAAACTTCGGTAGCAATTAGGAAGAATCTGAAGTTATCTTCCAAGTATTATGGGCCATATATGGTCCTTCAAAAAGTTAAGGCAAAACAGTCCCTAAAAATCTTTTTGGCATTTTTTCAAACAATTAATATGCATTCACAGACATCATTTCCTTTTCCTTCATCTAGCTCATGCCATTTCCCAATTTTCAGCAATGCAACAACAACAATACGAGGCAGCCAGCAGAAATGAAAGAAAACTAAACAATGAAGCATTGATTTAATGTGCTAGACAAAAACTAAAAAAAATACCTCAATGTAGGTGTGTGTGAGATTGAGATGGAACCGAGAGGAGTTGGGGAAGATTTTTTTTTTCTCTGTTCTGTTTGTTTCCTCCGCCCAAGTCCGAGAGAGGGAGAGTGAGGGGTCAGGCTGCAAAATTCCGAGAGCTTCCCTTCCTCTTCTCTCGTGCGTTTCTTTTTTTTTCCGCCTCTGCCAAGTGAGTCCAGAGGGATTGGAGTGTTTTTTCTTCTTTTTGTGGCTTGTCTTTTTGGTCTCCTGAAACTGGAGAGAGCCGAGGGATGTATTTTTGGGGGGAGGAAGAGTGGAGAATTTTTTTCTTTATGGCCTGTCTGATTTTTCCAGAGAGAGCCGAGTGAGGAAAATGGGTCGCCAAATTAGCTTTTTGTGCGTGTTTTCTCCTCTGCAAATGTTGAGTGTTGGCAGAGCAAAAAACTCATGGCTAAGAAGGAGTCAAATGGGTTTGGTTTCCTCCAAAATGATGGCTTCTGCCAAATGAAAAGAAAAAACTGTGGGAGTTGAGTGTAGAATGGGTTAATAGGGGTTTTTGGTAGAGAAAATGATGAAAATGTGTAAGTTTAGTAATAATTTGATTTTGATTTTTTTTTTGATTTTTTTTAACTTTTCTCTTTCTTCTTTTTTTGTTTTGTTGTTTTTTTTTCTCTTTTTCTTTTCTAAAATAAACCTGCAAAAATGAGAAAATTACACATTAATAATAATAATAATAATAATAGATAACTTATTAAATAGATAAAAATTCAGGAAAACATTAAAAATTGACAAAAATTTGGTGTCTACACTTACAGACAAGACTAAATACTTATACAGGTATTTACATCAGAGTCTTCAACATTTTAACTTGAAGTACAAGCCAAAGGGTTCATACTAGTCAAATACAATTAGGGTTTCAGTTACAAAGGAGCTTAACAAAATAACATATACATTAGCTCGACCTTTTTCTTCCAAGAGCGTGGTTTCAAAGTTTATCCCCTGTAAGAAAAACAAAGATAACGGGAAGGGGGTGAGATTACGCTCAATAAGGTACCAAAATAATAGCAAATGAGAAACGTGGAACTTCATATTCAATTAGTCACATATGCGAATCAAATAAAGAAATGAACAAACACCTTAGATAGAAAAGATACGGATGGCTCTCAGGAGCCAAATACCCATTTGCTTCACCGAAACTTGATCGAAATAATAGTTGACACTCCATCAACGCTAAAGGAGTAACCAATACCGTAGACTCCACTTTTTCCGATTTCTTCCACCTCACATACCCCTACCGGGCCCAAACTCCAATCAATTCAGAAATAGTAATACTCGAGTATACCGGAATCAACAGTCTCAATACCCAAAGATCCCAAAACAGACTACCGTGGTTCGTTATCTAATTGAACAGGCCCTTGCCGACCCGACTTGAGTAACTAGCCACAGGTGTTGAGCTCAGAGGTCACAGAATACCAGCCTCCAAACGACGTCCGAACAGATTCAGATACAGTTAACAGATTATACACAGTAAATAGGCATATGGACAGACAAGAGAACGAATGTGATAAAGTACACCCTCGTCTCAAAAAGAATAAACAGATAGTGCAGTCATTTAAATCGCAGATTGCAGAGGCAGAAACCAGGTTAAACAGCAAATGAGGGGAGTAGTACACTCACCGGTTCAAGTACGGATACTTCAAAAGTTTTCACTTCAAACTGGCTTTAATCGCCAAGAAACGCTAAAATCATCAAAGTAAAATAATTGAAGGTTTCATATCCAAAATCGAGTAAACGGAATGTACAAGTGAGTCTCGACTACATGTCGTACGTCTTTCCAGGTTAAGTACTAGTACAAAAGAAAAAAATATGACTTTTGAGCAAAAGATAACAGTTGATCCTAGGGTTACAAACAACTCTCAAAACCCTTCATTTTTACTAAGATCAACTCAAATTTAAAGGAACCAGACGGCCTAGAAAATTGGACACAGCATTCCCCCTAAATTTGCTTAATTTTCCAGCCATCATGGTTTCATTGTTTTTCCTCAAGTCAGTCCAATTCAACACATAAGAAATCTCAATACAATAGCCCTTCAACTAGGCTCAAGTTCATCCAAACACAAAGCAAGTCTAGGAATGCAACTAGAAATCAAGTTTTTAAAGACAAAAGCTAAATAGCAGGTTTGATGTCTCTTAGCGGAACAGACACAACTGAAGTTACGCTTATCGGATTAGGGTGCAATATATACCGTTTTGAAGCTAAAACAAAGAGCTAAAACTTTTATGAAGATCACTCAGTCCAGTTTGTAGTGTATCTAAGTCAAAATTGTCATTTATAGAACCAGAATCTCACATTCGGGCTTGTTAACCGCCTTATGCGTAAATGATAATAACTCAGGCAACCGAAGTCGAAACGAGGTGATTCCGGGGGCATTGGAAAGCTCAGACATATACCTACATTTCTAATTCGGTAAGAATCAGGGTAAAAAGTCACAGTCAGATTGGGTGAAATGACAACCCTGCTCGCTGAACTCTTACCTAGGCCAGTCTGGGTATTTCCGAATTTTCACAAGCCAACAAACTCAGATTGGGCTGACACTTTACAAGCAACTATAAAATATCATTCTCTACAACTTTCATGTTTTAACCTAAGGCTAATTCGGCCTCTAGCATGCTCAAAAAAATCCGGACAGAACAGGCCTGTTTGGAACCCTAATCTGGAATTTTAGTTTCAAACCAACAATTTTTCACAACCAATCATTTCCAACACATACCAACTCCATCTTACACTATAACAAACCATTAATCCATGACTAAACAATAATTTATATATTAAAACAGAAAATCCTCAATAAATAGGAAAATTTGCACATCTCAACCATAAGTCATGAAATAATCCACAAACTAACATATTCAACCTTTATAAACCTCCAATTCCACATTATTAAGGACAAAAGATAATTTCCTTAACAACTTACCTTCGTAACTCCAAGAAGCAAGACAACTAGAGCATGTTCTTCACAAATGGCTCCACTCAACACCTTAAACTAGCTTAGCAACTCACTTTTGTGGAGAAATTTGGAATTTAACTGGTAGGTTTGCAAATTCAAGCTAGAAATGAAGGAAAATTGAAGAAGCTCTCTCTTTCTTTTCTCTCCTCAATGGCCGGCCAAGATGAGCAAATGAAGATGATGTTTTGGGTCAATTTTAGTATTTAGTAAAGTTGGTGAATAGTGGTCAAATCCAAGATTGAATCATAAAATGACACATGTCACCTTTTTGAGTTACACTTATCCGTTTGTCTCTCCAACTCTCGTCAATTTGGGTAACCTCTAATTATCTCTTAACACCTAGTAAATTAAATCCCTGAATACTAAAGTTAACCTAATCGGCCGAATTTTACCGAACTTTTCGCACTAGCGGGTCCCACGTCCGGTATACGCTCTTACTTCCTCAAAAATCAACCGATACTAGAAAAATAATTTAAAAACTATATTTACTCATAAAAATTATTTTCAAAATTTTTGTATAAATAAAATGTGGAAAAGCGTGCAATTAAAAGAAAATAAAACCTAGCAATTAAGAAAATTACGGGTTCTCACACTCTCTCCCCCTTAAAGAAATTTCGCCCTCGAAATTTTCTTATCAATGGAATCTTTCAAAATTTTGGGTACCCAACCGATTGTACCTTCTACGTTCTCAGACGAGTCAGGGACCTGATGGTGTTCTAAAGAATATACCCGAGCCGGTACCTTCAATCTAGCCCCTTCCTTTTTCGACTGTCCAGGGTTAGTCTTAGTGGGTTGCGGGGTCCCTTTTCCTTTTCGTAATCGAATTGGGCAGTCAGCAATCTGATGATCGGCACTTCCGTAGCGCAGATATTTCCCCTCTTTCTTCCAACAATTTGCCTCCGTATGATTTGGCCTTCTGCAATATCCACAGGGACCACGAATAGCAGAGGCCGGTCCCCCCTGAGAGACATCACGCGACAATCCCGGTTGTCGTGCCCCCTCGTTTCTTTTTCCAATCTTAGTGGGTGTACTTGTACCCGCTTGCTCGGAGTTACTCCCAGGAAAGCCCCTTTTCTTGGCGTGGAAGTTTTTCACCTGCAACCTAGCATTCTCTACTCGTTGCGTCTTCTCTACGACATCGCTGAAGGCGTTAATTTGGGTTACGGCTAGATCTTTCTGGACTCCACGTTCAGACCCTGGATGAATCGCCATATTCTTCGTTGCTCAGTCACGATGAGTTCGGGCGCGAATTTGGATAGCCGGTGAATTGGCTCTCGTACTTGGCCACCGTCTGGGTCCCTTGACGAATCCGGATAAATTCATCCTCCTTTTGTTCCTGAACTAGAGGAGGGAAGAATTTAGCGTTGAACACCCGCATAAAGTTCACCCAAGTCCTGGGCGTTTGCTCTCGGTCCCACTTTTGTCGTATTACGTTCCACCAGGAACGGGCTGCCCCTTCCAGTTGGAAAACAGCAAAAGTCACCTGCCGTTCCTCCGTGTAGTGCAGGGCAGCAAAGATATCCACCATTTTCTCTAAGCACCTTTCGGTTACATCTGGATCGGGTTCCCCAATAAACTTTGGTGGGGCAAACTTCTGGAACCTCTCGAGGGCCCGGTCCTCGTTCTCCACGTGATTACCAGGGTTCCCAGGGTTGGGGTTAGGGTTGTGACCCTGTTGGTGCACCACTTGGCCTAACAAATCAGTCATTTACTGCATGGCAGCAGCTATTTGGACGTTGGGGTCAACCCTAAGTTCATGGTTTGGTCCAGACGAGGTTTCCACAGTGCCCCTTTCAGACGTGGGTTGCCTAATTCCACGCCCACGGCCTCGTCCACTACGAGTGCCCTCCATTGATCTAAGTTAATCTAAGGTCGAGGTGCAAAGATAATATTAAAGATAATTATAAGTATAAGCAAATAACAAGAGGTACACACAGATCAAAAGCAAATATACACACAACTGTACCGAACCAGTCACACAGTAGCAGTCAATTAGATACAACCAAAAGAGATCCAAGAAGGTAACGGGGTCATCCAAAAGTACTATAAACGAACTAGGTTAAAAGTACAAAAGCAACTAACGAAAAGTTATTTCCCTTCTAGGTCTCCATCCCTGATCTGCGAGAATGCCACAATTTTTATCTTAATCCAGGTTAATCATATTTACAAACACCCGAACAAACCACATGAAGTTCCATAGAATCAAATTTCTAGTTCGCCCAAGTCCTTTCTAACATAGGCTCTCATTGATTTGGTAGCCGGGTACAAGAATCCCAAATAAGAAAATTCATAACTCGAGCCGGCCGGTCCCAAGAGTAAATCATCCATATATGAAAGATTCCTACCCGACATACATACCTAACTTCCTCAAGTCCCATGATAAAGATCTTTACACTTACGACATACACGGTTCATAACTTATACTCAAACAAGCATTTAGACACATTCACGAAATCAGGACCATAACACCACTTGGTCCAAACTCACTCCACGCAGAGACCACGCGAAACAACTCTAATACCACCTGTGACAGCCCCACCTCACCCTAAGGCGAACCAAAGGGTTCGGCGGACCGCCTGCCCAGTTCTCGCCAGGACTACGGAGTCAGATCACACAAACCATATATTGCGCACGATCAAACCCCAAGAAAAGTAACAATTAAAATCCACTAAACTACAATACATCTTACTAACTCGTGTAGGGAAATAGGACGTCAATTGAACGCTCACCAAAGTCCTAAAAGCGTAACATCTCAATGAATACACTTACAGACAAGACTAAATACTTATAAATGTATTTACATCAGAGTCTTCAACATTTTAACTTGATGTACATGCCAAAGGGTTCATACTAGTCAAAATACAATTAGGGTTTCGGTTACAAAGGAGCTTAACAAAATAACATATACATTAACTCGACCCTTTTCTTCCAAAAGCGTGGTTTCAAAGTTTGTCCCCTGTAAGGAAAACAAAGATAACGGGAAAGGGGTGAGTTTACGCTTAATGAGGTACCAAAATAATAGGAAGTAAGAAACGTGAAATTTCATATTCAATTAGTCACATATGCGTATCAAATAAAGAAATGAACAAACACCATAGATAGAAAGGATACGGGTGGCTCTCAGGAGCCAAATTCCCATTTGCTTCACCGAAACTTGATCGAAATAATAGTAGACACTTCATCAACGCTAAAGGAGTAACCAATACCGTAGACTCCACTTTCTCCGATTCCTTCCCTCTCACATACTCCTACCGGGCTCGAACTCCAATCAGTTCAGAAATGGTAATACTCGAGTATACCGGAATCAAGAGTCTCAATACCCAAAGATCCTAAAACAGACTACCGTAGTTCGTTATCTAATCGACCAGACCCTTGCCGGCCCGACTTGAGTAACTAGCCACAGGTGTTGAGCTCAGAGGTCACAGAAAGGTCGTTGGATACCAGCCTCCAAACGACGCCCGAACAGATTCAGATACAGTTAACAGATTATACACAGTAAATAGGCATATTGACAGACAAGAAAACGAGTATGATAAAGTACACCCTCGTCTCAAACAGAATAAACAGATAGTGCAGTTATTTAAATCGCAGATTGCAGAGGCAGAAACCAGATTAAACAGCAAATGAGGGGTGTGGTACACTCACCGGTTCAAGTATGGATACTTCAAAAGTTTTCACTTCAAACTGGTTTTAATCGCCAAGAAGCCCTAAAATCATCAAAGTAAAACAATTGAAAGTTTCACATCCAAAATCGAGTGAACGGAATGCACAAGTGATGCTTGACTACATGTCGTACGTCTTTTCAGGTTAAGTACTAGTACAAAAGAATAAAATATGACTTTTGAGTAAAAGATAACAGTTGGTCCTAGGGTTACAAACAACCCTCAAAACCCTTCATTTTCACTAAGATCAACTCAAACTTAAAGGAACCAGACGGTCAAGAAAATTGGACAGCATTCCCCCTAAATTTGCTTGCTTTTCCAGCCATCATGGGTTCATTATTTTTTCTCAAGTCAGTCCAATCCAACACATAAGAAATCTCAATACAATAGCCCTTCAACTAGGCTCATGTTCATCCAAACACAAAGCAAGTCTAGGAATGCAACTAGAAATCAAGTTTTTAAAGACAAAAACTAAATAGCAGGTTTGATGTCTCTTAGCGGAACAAACAAAACTGAAGCTATGCTTATCGGATTGGGGTGAAATATATACCATTTTGAAGCTAAAACAAAGAGCTAAAACTTTGATGCAGATCACTCAATCCAGTTTGTAGTGTATCTAAGTCAAAATTGCCATTTATAGAACCAGAATCTCACATTCGGGCTTGTTAACCGCTTTATGCGTAAATGATAATAACTCAGGCAACCGAAGTCGAAACGAGGTGATTCCAGGGGAGTTGGAAAGCTAAGACATATACCTACATTTCTCATGAAAACCTCTAAAGCCAAATCATGTATTTTCATGATCAAAAATGGAAATTTCCACGAAAATAGAAATCTGGGCGCGAAACAGGGTTCTTGGGCAGTCAAGAGTATTTCGGTCATTTCACAAGCTACAGTGCTAGGATCGAGTTGAACTTTTGTAGGAAACTAGTTTACACCATTTGCTACAACTTCCATGTTTTGGTCAAAATCTAATTCGGTAAGAATCAGGGTGAAAAGTCACGGTCAGATTGGGTGAAATGACAACCCTATTCGCTGAACTCCTACCTACGCCAGTCTGGGTATTTCCGAATTTTCATAAGCCACCAAACTCAGATTGGGCTGACACTTTACAGGCTACTATAAAACATCATTCTCTACAACTTTCATGTTTTAACTTAAGGCTAATTCGGCCTCTAGTATGCTCAAAAAAATCCGGACAGAACAGGCCTGTTTGGAATCCTAATCTGGAATTTTAGTTTCAAACCAATAATTTTTCACAACCAATCATTTCCAACACATACCAACTCCATCTTACATTATAACAAACCATTAATCCATGACTAAACAATAATTTATATATTAAAACAGAAAATCCTCAATAAATAGGAAAATTTGCACATTTCAACCATAAGTCATGAAATAATCCACAAACTAACATATTCAACCTTTATAAACCTCCAATTCCACATTATTAAGGACAAAAGATAATTTCCTTGACAACTTTCCTTTGTAACTCCAAGAAGCAAGACAACTAGAGCTTGTTCTTCACAAATGGCTCCACTCAACACCTTAAACTAGCTTAGCAATACACTTTTGTGGAGAAATTTGAAATTTAACCGGTAGGTTTGCAAGATTCAAGCTAGAAATGAAGGAAAATTGAAGAAGCTCTCTCTCTCTTTTCTCTCCTCAATGGCCGGCCAAGATGAGCAAATGAAGATGATGTTTTGGGTCAATTTTAGTATTTAGTAAAGTTGGTGAATAGTGGTCAAATCCAAGGTTGAATCATAAAGTGACACATGTCACCTTTTTGAGTTACACTTATCCTTTTGTCTCTCAAACTCTCATCCATTTGGGTAATCTCTAATCATCTCTTAACATCTAGTAAATTAAATCTATGAATACTAAAGTTAACCTAATCGGCCGAATTTTACCGAACTTTCCGCACTAGCGGGTCCCGCGTCCGGTATGCGCTCTTAATTCCTCAAAAACTAACCGATACTAGAAAAATAATTTAAAAACTATATTTACTCATAAAAATTATTTTCAAAATTTTTGTATAAATAAAATGTGGAAAAGCGTGCAATTAAAAAAAATAAAACCTAGCAATTAAGAAAATTACGGGTTATCACACTCTCTCCCCCTTAAAGAAATTTCGTCCTCGAAATTTTCTTATCAACGGAATCTTTCAAAATCTAGGGTACCCAACCGATTGTACCTTCTACGTCCTCAGACGAGTCAGGGACTTGATGGTGTTCTAAAGAGTATACTCGAGCCGGTACCTTTAATCTAGCCCCTTCCTTTTTCGACTGTCCAGGGTTAGTCTTAGTGGGTTGCGGGGTCCCTTTTCCTTTTCGTAATCGAACTGAGCAGTCAGCAATCTGATGATCGCCACTTCCGTAGCGCAGACATTTTCCCTCTTTCTTCCAACAATTTGCCTCCGTATGATTTGGCCTTCTGCAATATCCACAGGAACAACGAATAGCAGAGGCCGGTCCCCCCTGAGAGACATCACGCGACACTCCCGGTTGTCATGCTCCCTCGTTTCTTTAACCAATCTTAGGGGGTGTACTTGTACCCGCTTGCTCGGAGTTACTCCCAAGAAAGCCCCTTTCTTGGCTTGGAAGTTTTGCACCTGCAGTCTAGCATTATCTACTCGTTGCGCCTTCTCTACGGCATCGCTGAAGGCGTTAATTTGGGCTATGGCTAGATCTTTCTGGATCTTCACGTTCAGACCCTGGATGAATCGCCGTATTCTTCGTTGCTCAGTCACGATGAGTTCGGGCGCGAATTTGGATAGTCGGGTGAATTGGCTCTCGTACTTAGCCACCGTCTGGGTCCCTTGACGAATCCGGATAAATTCATCCTCCTTTTGTTCCTGAACTAGAGGAGGGAAGAATTTAGCGTTGAACTCCCTCATAAAATTCACCCAAATCCTGGGCGTTTGCTCTCGGTCCCACTTTTGTCGTATTACGTTCCACCAGGAACGGGCCGCCCCTTCCAGTTGGAAAACAGCAAAAGTCACCTGCCGTTCCTCCGTGTAGTGCAGGGCAGCAAAGATATCCACCATTTTCTCTAATCACCTTTCGGTTACATCTGGATCGGGTTTCCCAATAAACTTTGGTGGGGCAAACTTTTGGAACCTCTCGAGGGCCCGGTCCTCGCTCTCCACGTGATTACCAGGGTTCCCAGGGTTGGAGTTAGGGTTGTGACCCTGTTGGTGCACCACTTGGCCTAGCAAATCAGTCATTTGCTGCATGGCAGCAGCTATTTGGACGTTGGGGTCAACCCTAAGTTCAGGGTTTGGTCCAGACGAGGTTTCCACAGTGCTCCTTTCAGACGTGGGTTGCCTAATTCCACGCCCACGGCCTCGTCCACTACGAGTGCCCTCCATTGATCTAAGTCAATCTAAGGTCGAGGTGCAAAGATAATATTAAAAATAATTATAATTATAAGCAAATAACAAGAGGTACACACAGATCAAAAGCATATATACACACAACTGTACCGAACCAGTCACACAGTAGCAGTCAATTAGATACAACTAAAAGAGGTCCAAGAAGGTAACGGGGTCATCCAAAAGTACTATAAACGAACTAGGTTAAAAGTACAAAAGCAACTAACGAAAAGTTATTTCCCTTCTAGGTCTCCATCCCTAATCTACGAGAATGCCACAATTTTTATCTTAATCCAGGTTAATCATACTTACAAACACCCGAACAAACCACATGAAGTTCCATAGAATCAAATTTCTAGTTCGCCCAAGTCCTTTCTAACCTAGGCTCTCATTGATTTAGTAGCCGGGTACAAGAATCCCAAATACGATAATTCACAATTCGAGCCGGCCGGTCCCAAGAGTAAATCATCCATATATGAAAGATTCCTACCCGACATACATACCTAGTTTCCTCAAGTCCCATGATAAAGATTTTTACACTTACGACATGCACGGTTCACAACTTATACTCAAAGAAGCACGTAGACACATTCACGAAATCAGGACCATAACACCACTTGGCCCAAACTCACTCCGCGCAGAGACCACGTGAAGCAGCTCTGATACCAACTGTGACAGCCCCACCTTACCCTAAGGCGAACCAAAGGGTTCGGCGGACCGCCTGCCCAGTTCTTGCCAGCACTACGGAGTCAGATCACACAAACCATATATTGCGCATGATCAAACCCCAAGAAAAGTAACAATTAAAATCCACTAAGCTATAATACATCTTACTAACTCGTGTAGGGAAATAGGACGTCGATTGAACGCTCACCAAAGCCCTAGAAGCGTAACATCTCCATGAATACACTTACAGACAAGACTAAATACTTATACATGTATTTACATCAGAGTCTTCAACATTTTAACTTGAAGTACAAGCCAAAGGGTTCATACTAGTCAAAATACAATTAGGGTTTCGGTTACAAAGGAACTTAACAAAATAACATATACATTAGCTCGACTCTTTTCTTCCAAAAGCGTGGTTTCAAAGTTTGTCCCCTGTAAGGAAAACAAAGATAACGGGAAGGGGGTGAGTTTACGCTTAATGAGGTACCAAAATAATAGCAAGTAAGAAACGTGGAACTTCATATTCAATTAGTCACATATGCGAATCAAATAAAGAAATGAACAAACACCATAGATAGAAAGGATACAGGTGGCTCTTAGGAGCCAAATTCCCATTTGCTTCACCGAAACTTGATCGAAATAATAGTTGACACTCCGTCAACGCTAAAGGAGTAACCAATACCGTAGACTCCACTTTCTCCGATTCCTTCCACCTCACATATTCCTACCGGGCCCGAACTCCAATCAGTTCAGAAATGCTAATACTCGAGTATATCGGAATCAAGAGTCTCAATACCCAAAGATTCCAAAACAGACTACCGTGGTTCGTTAACTAATCTACCAGGCTCTTGCCGGCCCGACTTGAGTAACTAGCCACAGGTGTTGAGCTCAGGGGTCACAGAAAGGTCGTTGGATACCAGCCTCCAAACGACGTCCGAACAGATTCAGATACAGTTAACAGATTATACACAGTAAATAGGTATATGGACAGACAAGAGAACGAGTGTGATAAAGTACACCCTTGTCTCAAACAGAATAAACAGATAGTGCAGTCATTTAAATCGCAGATTGCAGAGGCAGAAACCAGGTTAAACTGCAAATGAGGGGAGTGGTACACTCACCGGTTCAAGTACGGATACTTCAAAAGTTTTCACTTCAAACTGACTTTAATAGCCAAGAAACCCTAAAATCATCAAAGTAAAATAATTAAAGGTTTCACATCCAAAATCGAGTAAACGGAATGTACAAGTGAGTCTCGACTACATGTCGTACATCTTTCCAGGTTAAATACTAGTACAAAAGAAAAAAATATGACTTTTGAGCAAAAGATAACAGTTGGTCCTAGGGTTACAAACAACCCTCAAAACCCTTCATTTTTACTAAGATCAACTCAAATTTAAAGGAACCAGACGGCCTAGAAAATTGGACACAGCATTCCCCCTAAATTTGCTTAATTTTCCAGCCATCATGGCTTCATTGTTTTTCCTCAAGTCAGTCCAATTCAACACATAAGAAATCTCAATACAATAGCCCTTCAACTAGGCTCAAGTTCATCCAAACACAAAGAAAGTCTAGGAATGCAACTAGAAATCAAGTTTTTAAAGACAAAAGCTAAATAGCAGGTTTGATGTCTCTTAGCGGAACAGACACAACTGAAACTACGCTTATCGGATTGGGGTGCAATATATACCGTTTTGAAACTAAGACAAAGAGTTAAAACTTTGATGAAGATCACTCAGTCCAGTTTGTAGTGTATCTAAGTCAAAATTGCCATTTATAGAACCCGAATCTCACATTCGGGCTTGTTAACCGCCTTATACACAAATGACAATAACTCAGGCAATCGAAGTCGAAACGAGGTGATTCCGGGGACGTTGGAAAGCTAAGACATATACCTACATTTCTTATGAAGACATCCAAAGCCAAATCATGTATTTGCATGATCAAAAATGGAAATTTCCATGAAAATAGAAATCTGGGCGCGAAATAGGGTTCTTGGGCAGTCAAGGGTATTTCGGTCATTTCACAAGCTACAGTGATAGGATCTAGCTGAAATTTTGTAGGCAACTATTTTACACCATTTTATACAACTTCCATGTTTTGATCAAAATCTAATTCGGTAACGATCAGGGTGAAAAGTCACGGTCAGATTGGGTGAAATGACAACCCTGTTCGCTGAACTCCTACCTAGGCCAGTCTGGGTATTTCCGAATTTTCACAATCCACCAAACTCAGATTGGGCTGGAAATTTACAGACAACTATAAAACATTATTCTCTACAACTTTCATGTTTTAATCTAAGGCTAATTCGGCCTCTAGCATGCTCAAAAAAATCCGGACAGAACAGGCCTGTTTGGAACCCTAATTTGGAATTTTAGTTTCAAACCAACAATTTTTCACAACCAATCATTTCCAACACATACCAACTCCATCTTACATTATAACAAACCATTAATCCATGACTAAACAATAATTTATATATTAAAACAGAAAATCCTCAATAAATAGGAAAATTTGCACATCTCAACCTTAGGTCATGAAATAATCCACAAACTAACATATTCAACCTTTATAAACCTCCAATTTTACATTATTAAGGACAAAAGAGAATTTCCTTGACAATTTGCCTTTATAACTCCAAGAAGCAAGACAACTAGAGCTTGTTCTTCACAAATGACTCCACTCAACACCTTAAACTAGTTTAGCAACTCACTTTTATGGAGAAATTTGGAATTTAACCGGTAGGTTTGCAAGATTCAAGCTAGAAATGAAGGAAAATTGAAGAAGCTCTCTCTCTCTTTTCTCTCCTCAATGGCCGGCCAAGATGAGCAAATGAAGATGATGTTTTGGGTCAATTTTAGTATTTAGTAAAGTTGGTGAATAGTGGTCAAATCCAAGGTTGAATCATAAAGTGACACATGTCACCTTTTTGAGTTACACTTATCCTTTTATCTCTCCAACTCTCATCCATTTGGGTAATCTCTAATCATCTCTTAACACCTAATAAATTAAATCTCTGAATACTAAAGTTAACCTAATCGGCCGAATTTTACTGAACTTTCCGCACTAGCGGGTCCCATGTCCGGTATACGCTCTTAATTCCTCAAATACTAGCCGATACTAGAAAAATAATTTAAAAACTATATTTACTCATAAAAATTATTTTCAAAATTTTTGTATAAATAAAATGTGGAAAAGCGTGCAATTAAAAGAAAATAAAACCTAGCAATTAAGAAAATTACGGGTTCTCACAAACCCTGTCAGAGCCATACATGTGCGATTAATCTTTTTTTGGTCCATATTCTGAGTAATTAGCCATATTGTATATTTCAGATAGAAACTTTTTCAAGCATTGCAGTAAAGATGCTGACTTATATCTACACTATCTCTATAAGCAACAAAGCAAGACCGGAATATTTACCAGGGGTAGAAACCAAAATACACTTATAGAATGGTGAGATTGCCCTAGGAATTCAAACTATTGAAAAAGTTAATAGACCATTGAATCTAGAGATTGTCATTTGGTCCAAGCAAAATGTTAATGAGAGTTATACAGAGAATGAGATGGAATGTGGAATTTCTTCTCAAGGACACACTAAATGCCCAACAAGAATCACGCTACATATATGATTTGTATTAAGTTTAAATGAGAATACTAGAAAACATGTTCTTTTTCAGAAAAACAATCTTGTGATTAGTTACCAGTTTTATATTAGGGTTAATCACATTTTATTCCCTTGAAGAATATCCTATTTTTCACTTTACCCCCTAACCTTTAATTTTGCTCACTTAACTCCCTTTAGGATAAAATTGCCCTTGCATTATTTTGAATTTTCATTTACCTTGTTTTTCTTTCTTTTATTTCTTTTTCTCTTTCTTCTTTATTTAATTCTTCCTCTTTTTCACAAAAATTTTCACCTTAATGATTGAAATTAAAAAAGAGGAATTGCAGAGATCTATCTTCTCCTTAAATGATTAAAATAATATTCAAATTACTTTCCTAAAATACAATTTTTTAGCCTTTCAAATCTTTTAATTTTGAATTTTCCTCTTTCTTTTCTAGTTTCTCATTTTATTCTTAAGAAAATATCATAAGATGAAATTGTTTTTCTTTCTTTTATTTCTTTTCTCTTTCTTCTCTCATTCATCCTTCCCAATAGAAATTCCATTTCAACGAAAATTTTTGTTTTGAGTTTGTAATTGCATATTTCTGGGTGAAAGTTTAAAAGACATCAAAAACTAATTTTGATTTTTTGTATGATGCCATGTGTCACAAATTTTAATTGATGATTATTAATCAGGTCACAATTTCATCTTAAGATATTTTCTTGGGAATAAAATGATAAATTAGAAAGGAAAGAGGAAAATCCAAAATTAAAAGAATTGAAAGGCTAAAAATATTGTATTTTAGGAAAGTGTTTGAATTTTTTTTTAATCATTTAAGGAGAAGATAGATCTCTGCAATTCCTCTTTTTTAATTTCAATCATTAAGGTGAAGATTTTTGTGGGAAAGAAGAAGAATTAAATAAAGAAGAATGAGAAAAAGAAATAAAGAAAAGAAAACAAGGTAAATGAAAAGTCAAAATAATGCAAGGGTAATTTTGTCCTAAAGGGGGTTAAGTGAGCAAAATTAAAAGTTAGGGTGTAAACTGAGAAATGGGGTATTCTTTAAGGGGATAAAATGTGATTAATCCTTTATATTAATTAAAGGGATAAATGATTACAAGGAGAAGGGGCATAAAGGTCTTACCCCCTTGAACATTACCTAATCTGATATAAGGAAAATGCACGCTATCTAATCTAAGTTGGCCTTTTCACAAAGACTCGAAAAGTTAAAGAATCATATTCTAACAGTATTATTACTAACACTACCATAATTAGCAAGTCTGCCACTGAATTGGCATCCCAGAAAATATGCATAAACAAGTGGTTGCTCGTGTGCAACCATGCCCTTGATGGATTATCCTATCGATCTTCAATTGAATGGTAGATTGTCCTTACAAAATATGCCAAACATTTTAGCTTAACAAAAGGGTATAGGGGCGATTGCAAGAGACTTCATTCGGCTTTTTGTTGAGTAATAATTCTCATGAGACAGCTTGGAGAAAGGATGGGAAGAAGATATTGTCTGAAAAACATACTTAACAAAAAATCTGAAAAAGAGAATGTCAAAGAACAAGACAAGATGATCAAGTGTGAGGAAATGATGATTATTAATGCTGTAGTCCTTTGTTTTTGAATGATTTCTTGCTGCAAGACAAACACGTTACCTATTAGAAGATTGTGTATGGGATAGGGAGACTGTTTCCAATCAAGCATATTTGGGTTTCAGAATAGTGTGGAAGTTTACTCTGGATGGGATGATGTGGCACACATCAAGACCCATTAGTGCATACATTATTAGTGTGTAAATAATTAATTTTAAATAAATAAATATATATATATATACACACATACGCACACAAGCGCACATGTAAATAAAATCATATGTTGTTAAATACAAATGAATGAAGAAATGAGTGATTAAATTGAACACCATGTTTTGATGAGAAAGTAATAATTTACCAGCATGATAACATGTGTTTTGCGCCTCAAGGGAAGAACTGGCTTATGCCTTGAGATTCAACTTCAGAGCCTCCAATAACGAGTCTGAGTATGAGGCTCTTTCATTAAAACTCACTCACTCTGTCCATACATGACCTGAGTTGTTTTGCATGGCTCTAAACAAGTTAAAATCTCGTTCGCACAAATGTATTCAATTGAAGTTGAGCTATTTTTCACAAGTTAGAAGTCAGCTCGTGCATGTCAGGTCACGCATGGATCTGGATCTTTTCGCGCAAATGTATAAGTTGGAAGTCAGGTCGTGTGCCAGCCCGGGGTCTGTTCGTGCAAGTGTATTTAGACAGTATGATAAGAAAGACATGAATGAAAAATTTTGCTAAGTATGGAAGAAACAAAAGTCTATTCATTCCACAAAATCCCATTTACAAGGGAGGAGTTTATACAAAAAGCGAACTGGTTCTACTCAGTTCGGTCTTACAAGTTACTCGAGCAAAGGCAGCAATTGTGGAATCGTGGGCCCTACACCGAACTGACTCGTCGCCTCGAAATCTGGTTCAGACTCATGCAACTTTTCGATGACTCTAGACTCAGAGGGGGACTAGTGTAGTGGAGCCAATCAACCGAAGCCACGTGTCAGTTCGGACATAGTGATCTGTCAGTTCGGCCAGCGCATACCGTTGCTTCCAGAACTCAATTGAGTTTAGTTTATTCGAAACAAAATATTGATTCATTGCTCTTTTAGATGTCAAAACTTCATGTTTTATCCGCATTCAAGCAAATATAGAATCAGCAGGATGATATCAAGTTTTACAACCCTTGGTAATATAAGTTCAGATTACATGAAAATCATTGAATTTCAACGACGAAATTACATGGATTTCACTCTAAAGATCACTCGCTTTTGTAATTGGGGCTTGAGATCATTAACTTAGGGGGTGTTCATGTGACTGAAGTAGTGTGAAACGAATCAAGCCCTTCCTTTTTCCTCTTCCCTCTTGTAAGGCTTGAAGTCTTTATTATTATTATTATTATTTTAAGCAACAACCCAAAAAAAAAAAGAAAAAGAAAAAGAAAAGGAACTCATGGGGAAGAATGATTTACTTTGACCATGACTTTTCAAATTTAAATCTGATTTGCCTTCATTATTCTAGGAGCACTAACTAAAAGCAATTGAAGTAATGTTTTAAATCACAATTGTCTACTAAAATCAAGGCAATTTCAATTTTTTTTCTTATTAGCTTTGACTTCTAAAAGGGGATAATTTGTGAAATGCTAGAATATACTCGACATATTTGGCAAATTTATAACTAATATGAAGAATTCATTCAGAAAATTGTATAAATCGAGGTTAGAAATATAATTTGATAAGTGTTTGTGGACCGGTTTATAATTTTTTGAAACAATTAAGGATTGAAATAAAATACTTAAAAATGTGAGGCATTAAAAAGCTTTTAAATAAGAAACCTAATTCATTCTTTCTCAGTTGTCTTGTTCCATCAGAATTGTAAGCCGCCACTTTAGCTTCTTCCATCAGAATCTCACATACACACCCCCCTCGCATACAGCTGCACAATCACTCAGAGGTATAAAACTCTTTCCCTTTTGCTTATTTTCTTCCTCCCCTCCGCTCCTTTCCTTTTCTTTTCTTCCACTACTTGATCTTAGAGCCTTCAAGGATTTTGTAGCTATAGGTGGTTTTGTGAGATGGACAGGGGCAAAATCTTGCACCTGTTTGTAGTACCTTAATTATTCCTCTCCTTATCTAATCAAGAAAATTTGGAAAATGCGGGGCTATATCTAGTGGAATAAACTCCGATACTCAAGTTAGTGAAATGGAAATAGGAAAGAGGATGGGAGAATTTAGAGAATTCTGCAATTAAGAAGAGAACAAAAGAATTAGCTTTTTCGTATGACCATTTCTTCTCTTTGTTCTTCTTAGACCCACCGCTTCACTTCATGTTGAAACCTTGAGGTTGAGATTTTGTAATGAGGTAGTGGTACCTACCTAACTTGTCTTGTGTTAGGTTGATGATTCATTAGTCATGTGATTCGTTCTTTCATTGTTTAATGCACACTAATACTTGTTAAGATTGGAGGCATCTCCTTTCCACTATCCTCCTCAAGTCGAACTTTGAACTTGACTTACAAGATACGGCTCGAGGGGGCTAGTGGAAAGAAGTGGAAAGAAGTAATAGTGACAAAAAGGATGTCACCAATTGCAGGTTCGACCCAGAAGATGTAATGGAAAGAAAAGAAATAGTAAAGAGGTGGATGTCACCAAAAGATGCCACTTATCTAAGATATCACTTGTCTCGAGACAAGTGTCATTGGGCATTAAATATAATGGCTAATAAATCATAAAGTAGCATGAGACAAGTTATACAGATATTAATTGACACCTCATCACAAGATTTCAATTTCGATATCTCAACATGACGTGGAGCGGTTAGCACGTGACTCACCACTCTAACAAGAATAAAAAGGAGAAATGATATAAAAAAAAGTATTTATTTTTTTCTCCTTCTATTTTCACTAATTTAAGCATTGGAGTTTATTTCGGGAGATATAGCCCTGCTTTTTTCAAGTTTTCTTAATTAGTTAAGGAGTGAAGTTATCAAGGTACTACCAGCAAGTTTTCTTATCAAGTGGAGTTATCATGGTAACCTATCAATGGGCCTTAACAATCACACGTGCAACTATAGTATACTGTTTTTTTTGTCAGCAACGATACAGTTGTATAACCTACTTTATCCTAATCTAGGGGGAGGGGAGCCTAAGGAGGCTGTGGTAGGAGCTAGTGGGTATACAGATCCAACTAGACCAAGGGAATGCTATGGCACAATTCTTAGATTTTTTTTCGCTGCCGGTGAGATTTGAACCCTCACCAACAGCCGAAGGAGGGACCTAAGTCCCTCCCTAAGTCCCTCCCTGGTGCAACTATAGTATACACCCAGTTAAACTATACGAAGACGTGTGCAAAATGAATCCAAATTAGAGATGGGTCAGAACTCCCACAGATTGCTAGATGATAACCTATCAATGGGCAGTTAAGTCGGTTGTATAGAAAACCGAGAACTTTTTAACCCAGCTAGAAGCTTGTTCTATCGCGGGATTTGACTAAGAATAAATTTTGTATACACTGATAGTGTATATACTATCATAATCGGATGCACGATACATTTATAAAATTTGAATTTTATACTATCATGATCGGATGCACGACATATTTACAAAATTTAAATTTCAAATTCAAATTCGAATTATATGTCATGTAATTAATGGTGAAAATATATATGCTGTTAGTGTATAAAAAATTAATTCTTTAATGAAAGATTAAAAATCCTCACTCTAATTATTTAAATTATTTAAGAGGTATTTGAATTTATAAATCACCACATATTCTAGTGTTTGAAATATATTGATGAACTACAAACCCAAATGCCTCTCAAACAATCCAAAACAACTCAAACAATTTGGACAGATTTCGAGTCCTACCGCAAATTTCTAATCCAAATGAAGCCAAGAAAATTAGGAAGAATGCAATTTCATTTAAACGTACAAATTGGTCAAACTATTGCTGATTACCTATATTAGATCAATAACCAGGCCGCATGGAATTTGATTTCAGCCTCCCTTCGAATTGCTCGTTCTACCATAAACTGCTCATGGTTCCTCCCGGAAAGCTCCCAGAATCACATTAACGAGTACAAGTACAGCATTTAGACAAAATCATCCAGAGGCCTCGTCCTCTCCATTGTTTTGAGCCAAAGTTTAATTTCACAACAATTCCCTCTTTCCCTGTCCCACTCCAGAAGAAATGGTTGAAGGTTGAATAATACTGTTTGCATGATAGTAACTTAAATCTTTTGCCTAAAACATTGCTTTTACCTTGTCTGTTTTAGCTGGATCAAAGCGAGCAGATAATTCAGTCAAACTGGAGAAGCTTAATGGCAAACACAAACATCAAAGAATCCAGGATTTCTCATTTGACAAATCATACGAGTAAGATATTTTTAACATCTCACGAAAAAAAAAAGGGCGGCAGTCATCATATCAACATTAGTACCACTCGAAACTCCCAGCACCCAATTACACCAGAAGAAAAAAGAAACATGGTACTCATCCCAACAAATAAGTTGCAAACAGCCAGAAAAAATTGGACAAACAGATTTTCACATGGAGAAGCCAATTCAAGCCACAAACAAATATAGAGGCCAATCCAGATCACAAAGAATTGGCTGAAACCACGCAGAGTCACCAGTATTCTAATCCAAATGACTGAACGAACACTAAACCTCAGGAGCAGGGACTTGAGATTTCAGGAGTGGCTGGAGAGCCTTGACAACAATGCTCATATTAGGCCGGAATTCAGCTTCATACTGCACACAGAGTGCTGCCACTGCTGCGAGCTGCATCAACAATAAAACGACAAGCATCATTAGTTTTCCATTCCCAGGGCCCGGAAAAGATAACCAGTTCTGAGGACTGGACGAAAGCAGGGGCTTCTGTTGATGTATAACCAAAAAGTTAAGCCATAGTGGGATGCATAAAGAGAAGTTGGAAAAGAGACAAATGAGATGCAGATAGCAGGAGTGGGAAGTAGAGGATATGAACCTTAGCAACTCCTTTTGGGGGAAAATCTTTGAGCTTTGGATCTATACATTGTTTAACTTTGTCCTCACTCAATCTCGGAGTTGCCTAGAAACATAATATTAGTTAAGTTGAGACTAAATTAGAAGCTTAGTTGACAAAAAACAGAGTGAGAAAAAAGAGAAGATATTTAAGAAAGGAAAAATGTCTAACCCAAGTAACAAGAGACTGCTGTCCACGAGGCATATTGTGATCAACGGGCTTCCTTCCAGTTAATAGCTCAAGGAGAACCACCCCAAAGCTATACACATCGCTTTTCTGCGTCAGTTGTCCTGTCATTGCATATCTGCATTCCATATCCACCAACAAATTAACAGACAACTTCTTCAGAAAGGAACTTTAAGCCACAAAATGTACCATAAAAAATGCACAGACAAAAGCCCCTAGTGAGTTAATTTATTAGCAGGCCTTGAAAGATTAAGGTGTCAAGATAACTAATTAGCTATCATAACCGACCGAACCTTTACCAACCGAAACAATATGCAGATTAATCCCCATGTAAGATAACAGACTGACATTTGCATCAATTTAGGAGACTATCCAAATTAAGCATCAAGCATTTCAAACCATGTCAGTTACTAGCTCCAATAGTCAGGAAATACAACTGTGTTAGAGTTCTTGTGGCCATTTTAGGAGATAAGCTATGAATCTGCAGGAATGTCCTCTATTGGGCAATTAAAGCAGCCGTGGCTATTTACTATTTAATTGAGTATAGCTAAATCAAATGAACGCGATATTTTCCATAGCTCTACAGTCAACTCAAAGGCACAATTATACCTATGGATCTTAGCAGAGACAACCCTGACTTGTGCCCATATTTGTCTGCTAGCTTTTATACTTTGAAAAATAGAACCAAATTGAAGATTCATACCCAACTCATTTTATGGCTATTAAACTGGAAAAAGAAAAATTGGAATTTGAAGAAAAGAATGGATGTACAAAATGATGTACAAGTCATGCAACTTCTTGATCAAGAAGTTGCATGATGCCTATAGCTTTTGGAATTTGAATTTGACTGCAGTGTACTAAATGATGTAGGCTTACCCTGAAGTAGAAACAAACTCACATCATAGCAGGAAAATACCATATGTAGCATTTACAGAAAAGAAACGAAGAGAGGAGTCAAATAGCATTACTCTGGTGCATGATAACCGAATGTTCCAAGAACTCGAGTAGAATGAAGACGAGCAGCCATATCCGGAGCCTGATTTGAAAGGTTAAAATCTGCAATCTTTGCTTTGTAATCTTCAAATACAAGCACGTTGCTGGATCTGATATCTCTGTGAATTATAGCAGGTTGAACTTTCTCATGCAAATATTCAAGTCCTCTGGCAGCATCAACAGCGATTCTTACCCTTGTAATCCAATCAAGTGTTGGTCCAGGCTGGGCGTTTTGCACCCCTTTACGGCCTGTCAGAACAAATACAATTCAAGCAACATCTTTTAACCATTCATATATTGAAAAGAATACCCTGGATCAAATTAAACTAAACAATGGACTCCATTAGATGATGCATAATTCTCTCACCATGCAATATGTCGTGCAAAGAACCCATCGTTGCAAACTCATAAGCTAATACACGAAGATTCCCTTCTACACAGTATCCAAGAAGCTCAACAAGATTTTCATGCTTTAGCCTTGAAACCATAGAAACCTTGAAAAAGCATAACCTCACAATCAGTGGCCTTGCGCAAAAAAATAACAGCATGAAAGGATATAGAATTACTTAGATAGGGAAAGGATATCAGCACTAAATTCCTTAACAAATACCTGCGTCAAGAACTCAACATTTGATTCTGGCTCAGATGACACATCAAGCTTTTTCACAGCCACAGCTTTACCACTTTCCAGGTCTGCATAGTAGACTCTTCCATAGGATCCTTCACCAATTAAAGCCTTTGTTCCAAAATTGTCGGTTTTCTCCTTCAACTCTTCTAGAGACAAAGCAGGCACCTCAATAGGTGGTATTGTCTTTTGATCTGACATGACTGGAGCTGATACCTTTGACCCTCTTTGGTGCCCTAGAAGTCCAAAGGCAAGTATGTTAGAAGACAAAGCACTACAGAGCAGAAGTCTAACAAGAAAAGTGAACTTACTATAGTTCAATCTAGCTAAAACTGGCAGTAAAATTCTCTCTCTTGTAATTGGAGCACCCCTTGTTTACTTTATTATAATTGACATAATCCAAAAAAGTGGAAAAGGAGGACAAAAATACTACAAATTCTTGCATCTTTGCAGATGTTGCATATAACATATTTGCAAGGCGCACATATCACATGGAGAAAGGAAAATTATGAAATCTCTCAGACATTAGCAGCAAGACATTCAATTCCTTACAAATTAGCAATTCACCAAACATACACTCTTTAAAGTAAAAGATTAGATAAATTATGGAAAAAAAGGGAGGGATCGATCCACTTTGAACAACCAAATGCATGAAGAATGTGAATCAAAGGGGAAAAAAGAAAACTTGGACACGACAAATTAATATCTCATATAACAGGCATCTGGTAGAATTTATGGAAACACTCACAGCAAAATAGCAACTGCAATGCTAATTTATTTTCTATTGGAACATCATTAAAGGACTCTTCTTGAAGTACTTCTGCACAAACTGAAAGTAGATAAAACAAGGCAGAACCACCAAGGGTAGAGGTAATCAAAGACATAGCAACAGTATTCACATGTGAAAGATATATGCATCCTTTATATCTTAACCATCTTCAACCTTCATGCTAGAAAAATGTCCACACAAACAACCAATGCACCAAGGAAGGACCGTATGACACAAACAATAAGAGGCTCAAATGTAGAAGACAACTTTGTGGTTTACCCAACCTTTTGGAACAAAAGTCCACAATAAATCCATTGCAGACATCTATGACTACTATGTTCCCAAAGCTGCAATTTTTTAACAACCTCAAGGAACTTGTTTATTAGTCCATTAAAAGGAAGAAAATGGGGGACAGAGTCACCCGAAGAAGAAGTGTGGAGAAGTTCCCAAGGAATCAAACACAAACATGAGCAAAAAAAACAACATATTTCATGTTAAAAACTGCAAACAAAAGTGAATCATAAGAACATACCATCAGGATGATTCTTTGGGCTTTTAAAGGGCTCATTCTCATTAGATGGGTAGGACTCCTCAACTTGACAGGTGCAGCACAGCCACCTCCGCATCCTAGCTTTCTTTCTCAGATAAAGATCGTCTTCAGCACTTTTATTTTCCAGACGTACAAAGTAACCAGGAGGAGGAGCATGTGCCTGTAATGCCAGTGACAAGTCAAAAAAGCTCAAAAAGCTGCAAAAGGTGCAAATTTCATGTATCTACCACAATCACCACATAAATCATATACAATCATTTTGAATGTGGGTTCATAACATCATTACATATTGCCAAGGTTCTCTTAGAACTCTGAGCTTTTTAGAGACGCCAAGCTGACAATCAATCCCAGATGCATAAGCTTAAATCTAAATCAAGAGGCCAATCAGAAGTAAAACATTTTCAACTATCAAATAAATTGCAAAACCATACCATGTATCTATGATAATCAGAAATGGTTTAAAAAAAAAACTCATCTTGATGGATAATTCAGCTGAAAACTGTAAACAACTAAATGACTAAAACCTACTTTCTGCACCCAATCCACTTAAAAACAAATTAAAATTCAATAAATGCACCTAAAAATTTTACCCAAAACGGCCAACAAACACCTTCTGAAATACATATGTATTCTCATGCATCAAAAACAGACACAAATCACAATTTTGCACCTAAGCATAATCCTACCCAATTAATCACAGGATTCTACATATATACGCCCTTAAAAAGTTAAAATACACGTATAAATATGGAATCAAGTGATCATGTGATCGCCCAACACCTTATCAAACTATTTCTGGGCCTCTTGCTGTTACATTTCCCACAACAAAGAAAGACAAACATAATAAATTAAACGGCTAATCCAATTTCATATCCTATTCTGAAAAAAAAAAGGGAAAAAGCATAGGATTATCTTGTCAAAGAAACCAATTCACACTTCCCAAATACATAACATTTCGTAGTGCTCATATCTACATTTCCATATCATCAAAGCACGCAATAATCCCAAAAAAATGCAACAAGCACAAATTTTGGAAAGTTCACAGCAAAAATTAAAAACAATAATAAACAACAATATTTCTTACCACCAAACCAGGACGACGAAAATTGTCATCCATCAAGTCAAGGTCAATACCCAAACGAAATCAAACAAAACCCAGAATCCAAATTTCCTTAAAAACCCAAAACACAGTTCAAGAAACTAAAAATTTAAAAAAAAAAAAAACGAAGAGAACCCTGGCTAATGGAAGGAACAGAAAGAGATCCAAGAAAGATTAAAACAAGTCAAAATCAGAGATTGCAATAACCAACATATATATATAGAAATACAAGGAAAATTCAGAACCATTAAAAAGTAAGCGATATTCAAGGGGTTCTTCCTTCGTACCTGGAATTTGAATCACCTTATTCTCCCTACTTTTTCTGGGTACAACTGTGAAATGAGTTTTTATAGTTAAAGCAGAGATTATATATTGGGCAGTGTTTGTTTGTTTGCAATTGAAGGGATCGGAAAAGTGGGATAAAGAGGGGAAAGCCAGCGAGACAACGAACCAAAGAAACCGAATCAACGATGATTTGAGAATCAATCAATGAAGCAACGAAGGAACGAGAGAGAGAGAGAGGAAAGTATCATTTTTTTCCCTGTTTTCTTTTTCTCTCTCTCGTAACGTTTTTGAAGGATTTAACGGTTGGAGGAATTGTAGTAAAGTTTAATTGTTTGGGGTAACTTGCACAATATGGTTAATAAATTGGACTTACCATAAATAATTTGTAAAATTTTTATTAAAATGTAGCTTATTATAAATAACTTGTTAAGTTTTAACAAGGAATGTTGTCAAAAAACAAAAAACAAAAAAAAAAGCTTTACACGGAAATGTGCCAAAAAAAGTATATTATTGATTTTTTTTTTATGAGAAGAATGCATATATGGATCTATGTTTACCCAAATTTTGAAATTTTTTTTAGAAATTTTTTAATAACAAAGGAATGAGATTTTAAAAAAAAAAAAAGGGGGAAGGAGACAAAGGAATTTCAAAATTTTTGAATTAATAGTTGTGATAATAATATTATTGTCTTTAACATCCGTCCATCCCAAACTCACCTTTGAGTATGATTTTTGTTTTTGATGTGATGAAAGTAAGTATTATACTATTATATGAATATATGAAATACAAAAATTTTATTGAATTATATGTACGGGCGTGTATTATTTGGATATTATAGTATGAATACTTACTAAATAAGGATGAAGGGCAGTGATTTTTTATTGTTATTTTTCTAAATTTTGTTAACGAAAGTGAATGATGAGATTTTACAGGCCTTGTCGAAGGTTCCTTTGTCAATAAGCAAAAGAAAATACTCGAACAGACTAGCAAGTACGCCGTAAGGTACTGTGAACTTGCAACAAATGGATAATTTGGTTAGGAAAAGCCAAAATTTACAGATGAGACCTTTAATTGGAAGGATTACATATCAAAAGGAATTAAAAAATGGGGATAGGATTCTAACCAAATCTGATTTCAGTTTTGATCTTGCAAGAGATAAGATACTGTACTGAGAATGTGCTTGTCATAAACTCCAAATTTTTTGCGGATGATAAACTAATAGTTTAGTGGTAAAATTGTCAAATTAAAGAGAGTTAATAGGCTGTCAATTGGGTTTTCTAAATCAAGTTTTAACAAGTTTAAATCCGGCCCACAAATTGAATACGGATTTTGGGTTTTGGACTTTTGGATCATATCCAAATTAGAAGGTTCAAACTCAATTCATTCTTTTACATGAGTTTCGAGCTCGACCCAAGTTAATAATTAAATATATGATTATAGATAATATATATTAAATAATTATACAAATTTATATATATAAATTAATAATATTCTATGTTATAATATGTATAATTACATATTATAAATAGTATTATATATATATATAATTATACATGAGCTAACCTTCAATTGAGACCGAGTCTAGCAAAGTTTAAACTCAATTAACATTTAATGCGAACAATATTTAGGCCCAAATCCTGTCCAATCCAATTAAATATTAGGCTTAACAGGTTTTTTTGGCAACACAGGTTGGGCTAGGTTGGCTCAGCGCAATTGACAATCCTAAGAGTTATGTCATAGCTATTAAGATTATAAAAAGAATGGAAATAGTTATTGACTAGACTTGACTTTTCTAAATAATAATTTCTTTTCCATGCATTTGCACGGGCTCTTTTTTACATTCTATAATTTTTATTTTTTTTTGAACAAAAATTGTTATAAATGAATTTAAAATGCTTTATAAAATTTAATATACTAATTGTAAGACAAATATTAAAATTAAACATATTAAAAATGATTAATTTATAACAACTTAACAATTAGTTTCAATGGTTTGACAAAAAAAAAACAATTAGTTTCAATGGAATCTTATCCCGTAATTCAATTATATTTATTCTAATTAATGATAGTAAGTCAACATATGATTGAAGGAGATATATTAGAAAATAAGTGCAACTAAATATTTGATTCTTTCATGATTAAAAAGAATTTTAAAAGCAAACTAATAGATGATGAACTTATTATTTGTTCAAATTATTAAAAACTAAGAAAGTAATTTGGAAGAACATTTACAACCCTATATTTATATGAATGCTACTTTGGCCCAAATCGAATTTGAATGGAGAGAGTATAAAAATTAATAGAATATTTTAGGAAAGAATAACTATTTATACAATTTAAATATACTCTTTTTTAATTTAAATGGACTTGCATTAGTATAGGCTAAAATTGTGTATTATAGATTCATTAAAGAATGAAAATTGCCAAAATTTTAGAATTACAAATACATAATCAAGTATAATAATTGAGATAGAGTAAACATAATTGCAAAAAATTAAGAAAACAAAACTTGTGCATTGATTGATAGAAAAATCAAGAAAGATATAATCAATGTAAATGTATATAAGTTAAGAAATTAATAGATTGAAATTCACTACAAATAAAGAAGTGTAGAATGATAAAAAAAAACCGAAATATTATCCATATTTTAGTAATGATAATAAATAATCAATGTAACTGTATATAAAGTTGGAAATTAATAAATTGAAATTTACTATGAAGAAGAAAGTATAGAATAATAGTTAACGAAAGCTTTTCCAAATTTTAGTAATGGTAATAATATATCAATCCAATAATAGGGATAGAGAATGTGATTGTAGAGAATTAAAATAGGAAAACTATTGACAAAAAATAAATTTAGGGCATAAATTATTAAAAAATGTATATAAAATATGTAACTAATAGATTTTTATAAATGGATTATAAATAAGGGATTAAAAAGGACTATAATTTATTGTTATAAAAAATAGATAAAGAATAAAATCTACCAAAAAATATAAGCAAACATAATTTTATTTTACGTGACAAAAAGATAAAATTTTCATTGGACAAAATACAGCTAATTCAGCAGCTCACCAAAATGAGAAGTGAACAGCAAATTAATACATACAGACATGAATATATATATATATATATATATATATATATATATATATATGTATATATACATACATGTATGCATACACACACACACGCATACATATATGTGACGACACCACCTCCCCCTAAAGCGTACCCCAGGATTTTACGGATAGCCTGCTCAACTCTCGTCAGGACTCACTCATGCGTAATTCGAGAAAGATACCGCATCCATAGAGAAGAAATGAAACAACAATCTCAAACTTAACATATACATTGATGTTCAAATCCAGTTACAAGGTTTATACACGCTCAAAAACGTTAAAGTATTTACAACCCAAGTAAAATTAACCCTAGTCGGGTGTTAGCGCGAGTGCAATAGCAAAATCAAAAAAAACTTGACTACACTAGTCTGTACAAGTCTCACGCCTCACTCGTACCCCTTGTAAGGAAAACAAATGGAGCGAAATGAGCTAAAAGCCCAGTGAGGTTCCAAATAGCAAGTTGACCATTATTTAAAAGTACAAGTATCAACATAGCAAAAGAGCGAGCATAACAAGTTCATAAAAGTGAACTATACACTTCAAGTAGTAAATTTCAAAATGAACGAGTGAAAAATTATTTTCTAAAAGAAACAATAACACTACGAATAACAATCCAGATGTAAGGATACCGATGGCTCTCAAGAGCCAAATTTCCATTGCTTCACCATATCTTGATCAAGTATTAGTTGACACTTCGTCAACTTTCAAGGAAAGTAACCAGTCCTGTAGTACTTCGCTTAACTCCAATCCGTCCACCATTCAACCCCCTTATTGGGCCCGAACACCAACTAAACACTGGTGGTAATACTCGAGTATACCGATTAGTCGAGAAGATAACACTCCACTCGACATCACTAACTATCCATGGTTCGTTATCTAATCGACCAAACCCTTGCCGGCTCGACTCGATTAACTAGCCAGTGGGGTTTGGGTCTCCAAAAAGTCAATGAGATAACACTCCAATTGACTGAATCAAAATAAAAGTACGGAGACGGGAATGAGAGGCACCTCCCACTTGAAATGAGTGTGGTACATACTGCTGCTCCGCACTTACAACTCAAGTACAAGTATGTCAAGTTAATTGCAACATTAAATAAGTATATACCATATTAGGACAAGTGCGATAAAGTATACTCTTGCCCGATCAAACAAATCACATATCAATTATTTACATTGATCAAGTATTGAAAACAAGTGTCCAATTCAACCAGGCATTTGGAAGCACTCACCAAAATGTAGTGCTTTTCAAAATCACGTTCAGGTCCAACTCCGTAGTTGGAGTTCAAATCTGCGATAAAATATTATTGACAAATGTAAAACTTTCTAGAGTTCGAAACATAGGAGTTTGGCTTCAAAAAAATCAAGTAAATACAACTCGTTTAAATAGTATTCAAGATACTTATCAAATCCCGAAAAATTTATGCTCGCTCGTTTAATTGCGATAAGGAAGCAGTTAAAACTTTAGAACTCCCATTGGAGTCAAAAGAACGAGGTAAACTTATTTCTATTGATTATTACTTTCATTTTCCAAGGGTACAACGTCGGCCAAGTTCTAACTTATATACCTCGATAAAAGAAGACGCAAATATCCTAGATGGTTCAACTGGTATTCGTTCTCAAATCCTTACGCAAATCGCGAGTATATCTACCTAGCCCTCGAGCGCAAATTTGGGCAGCACGTCCTTTATATTTACCTATTTTCCAGCCATTTATGGCTTCATTCTTTTTCTCAATCAGTCCCAAAGTCACACACAAAATAATCTCCTTTCAATAGCCGTTCAATAGGCTCAATGTCGTACAAGTACAAAATCAAGTTAGGAAAATGTTCGGAAATGAAGTTTAAGTCATAAAACAAAAGACAGATTTCACGTCGATTAGTATATCGGACACAACCGAAGTTACGCTTATCAAATTGGTGTGAAATTTATACCGTTTCGAAGCTGAGATAAAGGGCTACAACTTTGATGAAGACTACTCAGTCCAGTTCATAGTGTATCTAAGTCAAAATTTCAAATTACAGAACCAGAATCTCATAATCAGGCTAGTTAACCGCACTATGCTTAAATGACAATAACTCAAGCTACCAAAGTCCGATTGAGGCATTTTCAGGGCCGTTGGACAGATAAGACATGGCACTAAAACTTTTGTGTTTTGGCCAAAGGCTAATTTAGTACGGATCAGGGTGAACAGATGCGGTTAGATTGGTGAAATGTCAACACTGTCCACAAAGCTCTACCTATGGCAGTCGGGGGTATTTTTGTCTTTTCACATGCTACAGTGCTCAGAGTGAGCTGACATTTACAGGTAACTATAGAACATCATTCTCTACAACTTTCATATTTTGTGCCAAACCTAATTCGACCTCTATCATGGTCAAACAGAATCAGGCAGAACAAAGCAATGAAGAATCTCAATTCTGGAATTTAACGTATTCAAGGTGTAACTTCACATTTCTAACTTAAAACCGCTACTACTACCTCCTACACAAGCCTAAATACACCATATACCATCCAAACAACAAGAATTACAAGTGAACTATTCAAAATCCTAACTCAAAATTCATCACTATAATCATCAAAATCACTTAGATTAAGTATCACTAAGCATGAATTCAAGTTACTACATAACTCAAATAAGAGTAAAGGAAAAAGAAAGGATGGCCAGCCTTAATACCTGAATAAAAGGGCCTACAAGAGTTATCCTTCACCTTTTCTTGTGAAATTTAGCTCCCTAAGCTTCCCAAACTCTCAATTTGCAAGTTAATCGGTTTAGTTTTCTTGTTTTCTCACTCAATCAAGCAAAACCCAAGATGGATTGAAACTCTCTTTCTCTTGTTTTTCCCTCTCTCTCTCACGGCTGATATGGTGGAAATGGAGAGCATTTTGAGTAGGTTTTGATGATAAATATGAAGAAAATTAGTTAGTCAACAATTCATGAATGACCGCCACTTGTCGCAAGGTGATTAACTCTCAAATTTTTTTCTTTTCCTTTGTTTTTTTTTTGGTGAACATTTTCAACCAACCTTAGCTGAGTATGGGGAGAATATTTTGCACTAATATCAATGATAGTTTATGATAGGAAAGTGGTGGTCAAGTGATGTATTCCATCGGTAATGAATGATACTGTCGGTTCGAGCCGATTTTCCTTAAATCGCGTATACTAAGGTTTTAACTTATAATTCACTAACTTATTATTATCACTTCTAATCACACACTTAATATCATCTAAAACTCACTCTTAATCACCAAATTTGATACACACTCCGTGCCGAATAGTCACACTACGAAAAGACGTAAAACCCTAATTTATCGTAACAATGAAAGTAAAAAGGAAACCTTGTTTCTATGATTATTTGTAGCTATTGGGGAAGTGAATGTGTATTAAAATTATTGTAAAGTAACAAATTCTAAATTAAAGGAAATTTTAAGAAAAATATAAGGAATTTTACAAGTCGTCACACTCTCTCCCCCTTAAAAGAATTTCGTCCTCGAAATTCATGCAGATATCCGTAAATAGTTTATGGTATTTTTCTTGCATGTCATTTTTTAACTCCTAAATCTCACCATTAGCCAAACATGTAGCCAGACAAGAGAAAACATGAATTGTACCTTGGTGGCCTAAAGCATATATTCTAGCTGGCACTCCGGATTAATCATCTCTTCTATTCAGTTATTTAGGGTTTGATGTGTCGACTGGTTGGGTATCACTGATCAGTGGACAATTGACGATCTGGTGCTCAGTACTTCCACACCGTAAACACCTTCGAGCCTTTCACCAGCAATTATCTTCTGTGTGGTTGGATTTCCCACAGTATCTACAAGATACTTGAGGAGCTGGGGTCTGACCTCCTTGCGAGGCACCTCTTACTTGCCCCCTTCCACCTGAGGCCCCTCTTGAAGTAATTCCCTTAGGTGTCCCCGAAATTTCCTCACCACCATCTCCTCGACCCATCTTACAGGGTGGCATACTTAGATCACCTTAGTCTTGCCCCTGACTTCCACCAGGTGTATCTCTCCTTTTTGCATGAAAAACCCTTACTTGTGCCCTAGCAATTTCTATTCTCTGGGTTTTCTCCAAAACCTCCGTAAAAGTATTAATCGGAGTCACCGCCAAGGCCTCCTGTATCTCTCCGTACCCTCCTTTGCTCTGTAGCTATCAGTTCGGGAGCAAATTTGGATAGTTTCGTAAACTGCTTCTTATACTCGGCTACACTTAAAGTTCCCTGATGGAACTTGATAAAATCGTCCTCTCTCTTCTCCTGGACGGACGATAGGTGGGAAGTATTTTTCGTTAAACTCCCGCACGAAATTCAACCAAGTCCGTGCAGTTCCCTCTTTCTCCCACTTAGCTTTAACTACATTCCACTAAACTCTGGCTGGACCTTCGAACTGAAAAGCAGCAAATTGCACTTGCCTATCCTCCGCATAATTTAGAGCGGCGAATATATTGATCATAGTCTCTAACCATCTCTCCGCTCCCTCAGGGTTGGGTCCTCCCAGGAACTTAGGAGGAGAGAACTTTTGAAATCTCTCCAGGGCCCTATCTTGTCTCATTTCAGGGTCCCTAAGTTGATTAATAGGGGCTTGACCCTACTGCTCTACTAGTCGAGCAAGAATATTAGTCATCTGTTGAATCGCCATTGCTACTTGATCCCCCCTACGGCCTGGGGCCCAGGTTGCAGTTCAATTATTTCACCTCTTTTCTCTCTCGGTTCTTGTACTGGTTCTTGTGCCTGTCTAGTCTCACGGCCATGGCTAGAACCGCGTCCTCGAGTAGTTCCACATTCTTGACTCCGCCTACCCTCCATGCCTATTTTGAACAATAGCCAATATAAGTATAAGAAAAATAAAGTAGCTATAAAGTTCGATAAAAACATTTTCAAATCATAAAGTGAAAAATAATAGAACACATTGAAAATAACATACTTTCTTTCTATACATGTCATAGCAATTCACATTTTGCTATGGAGCATTAACCCCAAGTATTGCTCAAGCCCAACATTTAAGCAAAACTCGAAAAAGTATAACCAGGTATGTACACTTGCATACTAAGGGTCTCAATTCTCCCTAATATCATCAATCTATCCCAAGTTCAGACTATTCGCATTCCCTGTGTCTTGGCCTTCGCCATCCATACTCATTCTAATATTACTCGAGATATCAACATATCATAACGGTATCACTCTTTGGTACTCAGATACAAGAATCCAAAATAAGATAATTCACAACTCGAGTTGACCAGTCCCCAAGAGTAAATCATCTACTTTTGAAATTCCTACCCAACGTACATATCCAATATCTCAAACAATGGATATTGATTCCACACTTAACAAGCCAATCCCCACAGTCCGAGAACCTTCTTCGGCACCAGCTCAATAAGAGCTCTGATATCATCAGTGACGACCCCACCTCCCCCTAGGGAGTACCCCAGGATTTTGCGGATCGCCTGCTCAACTCTCTTCAGGACTCACTCACGCGTAATTCGAGAAAGATATCGCGTCCACAGAGAAGAAATGAAACAACAATCTCAAACTTAACATATACATTGATGTTCAAATTCAGCTACAAGGTTTATACACTCTCAAAACGTTAAAATATTTACAACCCAAGTAAAATTAACCCTAGTCGGGTGTTAGCGCGAGTGCAATAGCAAAATAAAAAAACTTGACTACGCTAATCTGTACAAGTCTCATGCCTCGCTCGTACCCCTTGTAAGGAAAACAAATGGAGCGAAATGAGCTAAAAGCCCAGTGAGGTTCCAAATAGCAAGTTAACCATTATTTAAAAGTACAAGTATCAACGTAGTAAAAGAGCGAGCATAACAAGTTCATAAAAGTGAACAATACACTTCAAGTAGCAAATTTCAAAATGAACGAGTGAAAAATTATTTTTTAAAAGAAACAATAACACTACGAATAACAATCCAGATGTAAGGATACTGATGGCTCTCAGGAGCCAAATTTCCATTACTTCACCATAGCTTGATCAAGTATTAGTTGACATTCCGTCAACTTTCAAGGAAAGTAACCAGTCCAGTAGTATTTCGCTTAACTCCAATCCGTCCACCATTCAACCCCTTTACCGGGCCCGAACACTAACTAAACGCTGGTGGTAATATTCGAGTATACCGATTAGTCGAAAAGATAACACTCCACTCGACGTCACTAACTACCCATGGTTCGTTATCTAATCGACCAATTCTTTGCTGGTTCAACTCGATTAATTAGCTAGTGGGGTTTGGGTCCCCAAAAAGTCAATGAGATAACACTCCAATTAACTGAATCAAAATAAAAATACGGATACAGGAATGAGAGACACCTCCCACTCGGATTGAGTGTGGTACATACTACCGTTCCGCACTTACAATTCAAGTACAAGTATATCAAGTTAATTGCAACAATAAACAAATATATACCATATTAGGACAAGTGAGATAAAGTACACTCTTGCCCGATCAAACAAATCACATATCATTTATTTACATTGATCAAGTATTGAAAACAAGTGTCCAGTTCAACCAGGTATTAGGAAGCACTCACTAAAATATAGTGCTTTTCAAAAATCACGTTCAGATCCAACTCCTTAGTTGGAGTCCAAATCTGCAATAAAATATCATTGACGAATGTAAAACTCTCTAGAGTTCGAAACATAGGAGTTTGACTTCAACAAAATCAAGTAAATGCAACTCGTTTAAGTAGTATTCAAGATATTTATCAAATCCCGAAAGATTTATGCTTGCTCGTTTAGTTGCGGTAAGAAAGTAGTTAAAACTTTAGAACTCCCATTGGAGTCGAAAGAACGAAGAAAACATATTTCTATTGATTATTACTTTCATTTTTCAAGGGTACAAGGTCTGCCAAATTCTAACTTATATGTCTCGATAAAAGAAAATACAAATATCCAAGATGGTTCAAGTGGTATTCGTTCTCAAATCCATACACAAATCGCGAGTATATCTACCTAACCCTTGAGCGCAAATTTGGGCAGCACGCCCTTTGTATTTACCTATTTTTCAGCCATTTATAGTTTCATTCTTTTCCTCAATCAGTCCCAAAGTCACACACAAAATAATCTCCTTTCAATAGCCGTTCAATAGGTTCAATGTCGTACAAGTACAAAATCAAGTTAGGAAAATGTCCGGAAATAAAGTTTAAGTCATAAAACAAAAGACAGATTTCATGTCGCTTAGCGTATCGGACACAACCGAAGCTACGCTTATCGAATTGATGTGAAATTTATACCGTTTCGAATCTAAGATAAAGAGCTACAATTTTGATGAAGACCACTCAGTCCAGTTTATAGTGTATCCAGGTCAAAATTTCAAATTACAGAATCAGAATCTCACAATCAGGCTAGTTAACCGCACTATGCTTAAATGACAATAACTCAAGCTACCGAAGTCCGATTGAGGCGTTTTTAGGGCCGTTGGACAGATAAGACATGGCATTAAAACTTTTGTGTTTTGGCCAAATGCTAATTCAGTACGGATCAGGGTGAATAGATGCAGTCAGACTGGTGAAATGTCAACACTGTCCATAGAACTCTACCTATGGCAGTCAGGGGTATTTTTATCTTTTCATGTACTACAATGCTCAGAATGAGCTGAAATTTACAGGTAGTTATAGAACATCATTCTCTACAACTTTCATGTTTTGTACCAAGTCTAATTCGGCCTCTATCATGGTCAAACAGAATCGGACAGAACAGAGCAATGAAGAATCTCAATTCTCGAATTTAACGTATTCAAGGTGTAACTTCACATTTCTAGCTTAAAACTGCTACTACTACCTCCTATACAAGCCTACATACACCATATACCATCCAAACAACAAGAATTACAAGTGAACCACTCAAAACACTAACTCAAAATTCATCACTACAATCATCAAAATTAGATTAGGTATCACCAAGCATGAATTCAAGTTACCACATAACTCAAACAAGAGTAAGGGAAAAAGAAAGGATGGTCAGCCATCATACCTCAATAAAAGGGCCTGCAAGAGTTATCCTTCACCTTTTCTTGTGAAATTTAGCTCCCTAAGCTTCCCAAACTCTCAATTTGCAAGTTAATCGGTTTAGTTTTCTTGTTTTCTCACTCAATCAAGCAAAACCCAAGATGGATTGAAGCTCTCTTTCTCTTGTTTTTCCCTCTCTCTCTCACGGCTAATATGGTGGAAATGGAGAGCATTTTGAGTAGGTTTTGGTGATGAAGGAAATTAGTTGGTCAACAATTCATGAATGACCGCCACTTGTCGCGAGGTGATTAACTCTCAAATTTTTTTCTTTTCCTTTGATTTTTTTTGTCAACATTTTCGGCCAACCTTAGCTGAGTATGGGGGGGGGGGAATATTTTGCATTAATATCAATGATAGTTTATGGTAGGAAAGTGGTGGTTAAGTGGTGTGTTCCATCGGTAGTGAGCGATACCCGTCGGTTCGAACTGATTTTCCCTAAATCGTGTATACTAGGGTTTTAACTTATAATTCACTAACTTATTATTATCACTTCTAATCACACACTTAATATCATCTAAAACTCACTTTTAATTACCAAATTTGATACACACTCCGTACCGAATAGTCACACTATGAAAAGGCGTAAAACCCTAATTTATTGTAATAATGAAAGTAAAAAGGAAACCTTGTTTCTATGATTATTTGTAGCTATTGGGGAAGTGAATGTGTATTAAAATTATTGTAAAGTAATAAATTCCAAATTAAAGGGAATTTTAAAAAAAATATAAGGAATTTTACGAGTCGTCACAATATATACATATGTATGTATGTATATGAATATTTTGAACATGGAGGTGTAGGGAAAAACTATCTACATAAGAATTAACGTGGTATACTTTGTCCAAATTTTAGTAATAGCAATAAATAATCAAATCAATATTAAAAATAAATAATGTGATTGAAGATGATTAGAAAATGAAAGATATGAGTTGATTGACAAAAAAAATAAAGAAGGTATAATCAACACAAATTTATATAAGGTAGATCATCAATTGATTTATTGAAATTAAGTATAAATACGAAACTATGCTATAAATGAAGTAAAAAAGGAAGGGAATTAATTGTTACCAAAAAAAGGAAAAAAATTAAAAAAAAACAAATATTAAAGATGTCCACATGGCAAAAAGATAGATAGTCTATTTGGCAAAAAGTTAGAGTAGCCAACTCAACAACTTACCAAAACTGGAACTGAACATTATATAAATAAATAAATATTTATATTTATGACAACAAATTGGTCAAAATAGTGAAGGTCGAGACTATCGTGCCATGGCTATTAAGACTACCTACAAGTAAAACATGGGAATTAGTATTGACTCCACTTGACTTTTTTGCCATATTGATTACAAGAAAAATACTTATTTCATTTTGTTTCGAAGGAAAACTTGCTATCATGAGAAAATTTTAAAATCATATTTTTTTCTTGTTTGTGATTTTTTACTTTTTAAAGTTTCCACTTTTGGTACTATACAATAAAAATTAGATAAGATTTTTTTATCTTCATTTTGATTTTTCTTTCTTTGTTCTAAATTTATATCCTACTTCTTGCAATTCTAGTTTGATAATAAGGTCTATTTCTATAATAGCATTACTCATGTTTTTCTTGAAATCAATTGGAGCTTGTTGGCATAAATTTAAGTACAAAATGCACCAAAATATAGCAATAAGAAAATAGCTTATTGGCTACTACTTAGTTAAGTTTACCTTGTTTATAGCTTAGTATAGAATTTAGAGTTAGGTTGCAAAATATTAACTTTCCATAATACTAATTAAAATAAAGAAAGAAATTTCTTTACTTTTTGGAGGTAATTTACTCATTGATTCTACCAAAAATTCAACACAACTTTTTTAAAGAAAAATTTGTCTTTTAAACTAAGAAAATCGTCATACATTGGAAATTGCATTAGTGACCAATTCTAGTTTCTTATTTTATATTATTTTCAACTTAGAAGCGATCTTAATTAAAATAATTGCCATTGCAAATAAAAAATGAAAATTTATAATCTTAACAACAAAATTTATTTGCTTAATTTGCTTGATTAAAAATTATTTAAAAAACTAAATCTTTAACTTTGATAATAACATTCTATAAAGTAACTTACAAAATTTAAACAAAATATTAGCATTAATTGTTTTAATTAGGATCCGGATGTACTTTGGATGATGAAGTTTTAAAATTGCAATTTGTGATCTAGATAATGATAATATGTATTACTTTTGTCTAGCAATTGTATTTTCTAATATGAAATTTTGAATAAACAAGAATTTCTCTGCCAAAGGTGACAATATAAAGAGAACAAGAATATTACACTTTGTTGACAGATCATTGTGCAACACTTTTTTTTACATTGTCATGTAAGGATTTTGTGAGTAGATAAATGGAGGTCTAATCCTTTTATATGGCTGTTAGAAAAAGAAAACTTTAAAATGAATTTCTCTTTCTTGAGACATTTAAACAAAATAGAACAAGTTTACCCTGACTATTCACTATATTGGCCATTAGAGAGATAATTAAACTCATTAATTTAACAAGAGATCTCATTGACAGTCTTGCAATGGAACTCCTTAATTTTACAAAGTAGTTTTTTTTGTTTGAAATTAATTTTACAAAGTAGTTATATCTGTACAGTAATTGGTATCCTACATGTTAGCTGGAATTAAAGTAATATAATTTATTGAAGAATTTAATGTATTTTAAAGTGTGATACACATGTTATCATAAGATTAATCACTTTTTCAATTTTTTTAGATGCCCCTCTTTTATTAGCAAAATCTATTTTAGGGTTAAATATAAAAAAGCTCCTTGTGGTTTAATAAATATTCATATTAATTCCTTGTGATTTGAAAACCTATATTTTACCTCCTTATGGTTTTAATTAAAGTGAAATTTTAAACTTTCTATTATACTTAACAATCATAAAGGTTAAATTGGCCATTTAGTTATTAGCACAAAATATATTATTTATTTTTTTTCAAGGACTAAAGTTGTAATTTTGGAAAAAGATTATCTTCTGCTTTGGCCGTCTTTCTTCTTTGAACATATGTAGGGCACAACCAACTTAGAATTGGCTAGATTTCAAAGACTTATGACAAAATAAACACATGCACATTAGAATCAATTTTTCCTTTCCCTTTTTTAAAAATTTTTTTTTTCAATTGAAACATTTTATCAAACACCTGGGAGGCACATTTTATGAGACACTTGGGTAGCAATAATAACAAGAAACATCCTCCTTTTCCTTTTTGATTAAGTTCAGACTACATGTTTCAATCACAACGAATGTTAACATTTGAAAGAAATTTTACAATGCTATACCATTCATGGTGGCAGATTCCAATAGTTACGATACCTATTCTTTTATTAGATTTTTTTCCTACTATTTTATGGCTTTGGATAATTTTCAACCTTGATACTGTTGGTGCTCTATTTTTGGTGCTGTGTATTTTTATATATGAGTTGACGATTTTTTGTGGGAAATTTTTTTAATTTTGGTGTTGGCTATTTTGGCCCGATTCCTCACCCTCCAATTGTATTTGGATAAATTATTGAAGTCAATGCCAAAAACTGAATCTAAGATACAACTTTCATGCAATTCTACCACCGAAATGGTGGTAGGTCAATAGCAAAGATGGTGGCACATGTTGGAGCAATGCCACTCCACCACGACAATTAGCGGCGAATTAAATTGTGCAAGATTGGAATTGAAGACCAATCTTTTCTGTAACTTTCAATTTTTGCCTTAAAGTCTTTCTAAAACTACATTTTGACCACACTTTTTCTTTATATCTTCATTTTGGTCTTGAATTGAAGGACAATTTGATATCATTCAAAAAAGTTTGACTATACCCATTTGACTATTAAATCTAATAGAAAAACTAACAGTTTCACTTTAAATAAAACCACAAGGAGTTAAAGTATAGGTTTTCAAACTATATGGAGTTAATTTGAACATTCACTTAACCATGAGGTGTTTTTTCATAGTGAACCGTCTATTCTATAATGTAAATAAAGGTAACTAAACTAAAAAAGTACATGTCAAATCGAAGTCACATGTTGTTGTGAAATTAATAGTAATGAAATAACAAAATATAGAATAGAGTAAAATAGAGAGAAGTGGATAAAAGTAGAGAATTATTGTTTCTATTAACTCAAATGATCAAAAGTTTAGAAAAGATGTTGGATGATCTCGATTTATAGAGGAACTAAATAAGAAAAGAAAAAGGTTAACCTCTAATTATAAGAGACGTTATAAGATTAATTCTTCATAACTACAAAGGAACTAAATAATTATCCACATCAATTTTTTATCCTTTCGTATTTTGGAAGAACTCAATGGACATGGGAAAGTTCAATGGACATCCATCTTATTTAGTTGTTTCATAACATTCCCTCTTAGATCTCCATTATATGAAGAATATGTTTCATTAAAACCTTATTAAGAAAAAAATCTAGCAAGAAAAAAACCCTTATAAGGAAAAAGAGTACATAATTCTTGTGTATTAATTTCTCTCCCTAATTCAAATATTATTTGAAATCCTTTAGCCGATGCATTTCAATATCTTTCACAAATTTTTCAAATGTTACAATTGGCAATGCTTTGATAAATAAATCTTCCAAATTATTATTTGATCGGATTTGTTGTACTTCAATACTATTCTTTTGCAAACATGAATAAAGAACAATTTTGGTGAAATATGTTTTGTCCTATTTCCCTTAATATATTCTCCATTTAATTGAGCTATAAAGCTGCACTATCTTTATACTATATAGTTGGATGATTTTCTTTCTTAGGTAATAACCTGAAATTTTTTTGAATATAGTGGGTCATTGATTTTAGTCGAACACATTTTCGACTAGTTTAACGAATTGCTATTATTTCAACATGATTTGAAAAAGCAGCAGCTATTGATTGTTTTGTAGACTTCCATAAAATAATTGTGCCACCACATGTAAATATGCAACCAATTTAAAACCTTGCTTTATGTGGGTCATATAAGTACCCAGCATCACCATAACCAAATAATTCAGATCAAGAATTGTATGAATAATGTAAGCCAATATTAATTGTTCCTTGAAGATATCGAAAAATATACTTTATACCATTTCATGTCATTTTATAAGACAGGAGCTAATCTTGCTAGCAGGTTCACAACAAATGATATATTTGGTCTTATACAATTAACAAGATATATGAGTGTACCAATAGTACTAAAGATATGGTACTTCAGGATCAAGCATTTTTTCATCTTTCTTTCTTGGTCTAAAAAGATTTTTAATAGGATCAAGTGATCGAATGATTATTGGAGTACTTAATAGATGTACTTTATCCGTATAAAACTGCTTTAATACCTTTTGGATATAAACAATTTGGTAAACAAAAATACGATTTTTAAAATTTTCAATTTATAAATCAAGGCCAAATTTGATTTTTCCAAAATCTTTAATTTCAAATTCTTTCTTTAACTATTCAACTGCCTTCTGGAGCTCTTCAAGAATTCCAGTCATACTAAACTCATCAATATATATTGCAATAATTACAAATTTTGACCCATCTTTCTTTATGATAATACATGGATATATTGAATAATTTGCTTAAATTTCTTTAAGTAAACTGTAACGGCCCCACTTCTCCCTAGGGCGTACCCCAAGGTATCGGCGGACCGCCTGCCCAACTCTCGCCGGGACTCAGTCAGTCACTATAAGAAAAGATAAGAAAATCCACAAAACAATCGAAATAACAATAATTCCAAACTTAAACGTAAACTTATATACATTACTGTCTCAATGGAAGTACAACTGTCAAAATATAGGTTCTCAATTCACCATACAACCAGCCCGTGCCAAGCACTAGGGCGAGAACCTTTACAAAAGAAACCAAAGTACTAAAACGGCTAATCTATTCGTAGCTTCCGTCCTCGCACGTCTTCCCCTGCTAAGGAAAACAAAAACTAAAGGGATGAGCTGGAAAGCTCAGTGAGGTTCCGTACACATAGGCAACAAGAGAAACAAATGCATGTAAACAACAATTCACGATACAAGTACAATAAAGCGATAAACACATTCATTAAAAGGATACGGGCTCACAAGGAGCCAATCGTTCATTCATTCATTCATTCATTCTCCTTCCATTCTCCTTTCTTCAATCATTTGAAAATGCATTTTGTATAAGTAAAACCCCTCGTTCATTCATTCATTCATTTCATTCACCTCGTCCCTGGCTTTTGGCCAGGCTCCACCAACCTACAGGGTAATACTCGAGTATACCGGATCGTTCACCCAAGTTCCTAATCGCTCGACCGAGTCCGACTGGCTCGAGACGACCGGTAACAAGGGGCAATGGCCAGTGCAGCCCGAAGGCCTACATTCATGCACAATTAACATTTCAATCGCTCAATCATTAAAATTTCACAAATCATTTAGGCTAAGTGCGGTAAAGTACACACTCGCCTCGAAAATCGTTTTAGCAATCATTGAAAGCGTTTAACATGTTATCAATCATTCAAACAAGCCATATAATCAGGAAATATAACAAATAAGGAACACTCACCTATAACCGCAAAACAACGCCCAATTCTCAATCACCAATGAAACCTAAAATTTCACAAAGATCACATTACAATTCATCTAGCATGATTTAGATGAAATCAAGAAATACCCGACTACTCGCGAGTAAACGTATAAAAGACTTTCAAAGTGTAAAGAGGCATTTGGATCCGTAATCAAGAATAATCCTAATGCAACCCAAACCAAGAGGGTTATAAAGTCTCTAAAAGGAAACACTTGACTCAAAACAATTCAAAGTTCCAGAAGAGGGGCTAGGAAAACATTCTTTCGGAATGGCTTATGTGACTCGAAAACATATTTATTCAAGTGGCCAATAAAATAACCAATGCCTTGATAAAAATCATGTAAAAAGGAGGATACAATACTTTAACCTCCACACTTAAAACCTTGTTTAAAAGCAATTCACTTGTGGCCGTTAAAACCCGAACTCATACCTCTATCGGTTGGAAAGGCTTAAGGACCATTTGAAGTTTGAAACGAAAGAGGTATCATGTTTTCAAAAGATAAAACGGTCACATTATTTGCCAAAGACAATATACGAATTCGAATAGAAATTTAGTCTTCGATCCTTTATTCAAAAACCCGAAGACGCTTCCAAGGAAATACGTTCAATATGATACAAAATACATTTTCGAAAACCACTTTAACTTATTCATTTTACAAGAAAATAAACGGACGGCATGTCCCTTGTGTTTACCTATTTTTCCAGCCATTAATGGCTTTATTATTTTCCTCAAATCAGTCCCAACATGTCGTATAGAATAATCTCATGTCCAAAAGCCGTTCACTAGGCTTAAATTCATATAAATACAACAATAACTATGAAAAGCAAGCTAGAAACATTTTCAGATAAAACAATGCTTGACATCATTTTGCGGGAATGGCACTAAAGGCACTACGATTATTGGATTAGGGTGCAAGACCCACCGTTTCGAAGCTAAGAGATAGGACTACAACAATGTAGAAGGTCACTCAGTCCAGTTTGTAGTGCAACTAGGTCAAAAATACAAGACACTAGTTCAGAACCGTAAGAGCAGGGGGACCAACCACGTTTTGGTTAACGAACTACAATTCGGTCTACTTAGGTCCAAATCGATTGATTCCAAAGCCAAATGATAGCTAGGACATCAGGCTACATTTCATTAGAAGACCTCTACAACCAGTTCAGAAGTTTTCCTAGCCAAAATAGCTAATTACAGAAGCAAGTCCCAAGTTCGGATGAAACCAGGGCAGCAGGGGTATTTTCGACTTTTCTCACTCTACACTACTCCGATTGACCTAAAATTTTGCAGGCATCTCTAAAATGTCATTCCCTACAACTTTCATGTTTTAAGCCAAAGCTAATTCGGCCTCTAACTATGATAAACAGGGCCGGCCAGAATTGAAGATAATGAAGCCATAAGTTTTCCAAATTTCCTTCCAAACAACATTTTCTTGCAATTAACCATCATTTACACCAAATAGCCTCATGCTATAACATTCCCCTTCATCATACATGGCCACATAGACAAAATCAAATGCAAACAGAAAAATCATAATTAAATATAAAACCTCACCATAAATTCCTTAAACCCATGAAATACTTCACAATATAACATATTCAATCATCTCAAACCCTAGCTTAACCAATATTCAAACCAAAGAAGCTTGTTTAACCAACTCACCTCAAATTCAAGAAGCTAACAACTTGCAACCTCCCCTCCAAAAACAACTCCACTAGTACCTTTAAACCACCTTAGCCAACACTTGTACGGAGCGGTTTTAAATCCAACGGTGAAATATCAAGATTCAAGTAAAAATTGGAGTTGGAAGATGAAAAGCTTTTCTTGGTTTTTTTCTCTCAAAGCCACGACTGAACAAGAAGAGGAAATGAAGATATTTTGGTGAACCAAAGAGATAAGAAGGAAGAAACAGCCGGTCAAAACTGCTGACCGGCAGTGCCACATCAGAATCCGGCCAGTTTCTGGCCGGATTCCCGGCCTGATTCCTGGCCGGATATGAGGCCGAGAGGAAAACAAATTTTTTTCAAAACTGCACAACAATCCGGCCAGCAATCCAGCAATCTGGCCGGATTTCCGGCCGGATTCGGCCCTTTAGCCTTTTCGAAAAATTTTCCCTCTTTTCCAAGTTTGAATGCCGCGCTCAAACGTACTTCTAACACATACACATACATACATATCTCCTACACAATTGCACATAACAACAAAGCCTTCCCGTTTTTGGAACGATTAGTGGACAAAACTTCAGTTAAACGGAAAACGGGAATAAACCAAAACTCTTAGAAAGTATGAAAGGTTTAGGGTTCTCACACTCTCCCCCCCTTAGGAAATTTCGTCCTCGAAATGTTTTTTTTTTTACCTTCATTAGCCTCAGGCGAGTCCGGAACCGTTCGGTTGTCTAATGCATATGCTTTGGCCGGTACATTGGTTCGGTTCCCTCTTTTTTTCACTGGTTTTGATTTCGTTCCATCTGGTGACTGAGTACTACCCTCACGTGGATGCCTCCTCGGACAATTGCTCACTTGATGCTCACTACTTCCACAAATTAAACATTTCCGTCCTTTCCGCCAACAAGCATCTTCGGTGTGGTTGGCCTTTCCACAGTAACCGCAAATCAAGGGAGAGGTCATCTTTTGACTATCTTGAGAAATCTCTTTGGGTCCAATTTGACTTCCTTTAGTAGACCTCTCATCCATCGCCCTTATTGTCCATGGCGGATAGGATAACTGGCTCCCCTTTTGTACTTTAGACGGCGCCATCGTTTCACTAAACTCTTCCAATCCACTGCCCGATGTACCTCTTTTCCGAGTTTGGGAGGCCTTTATTTGTGCCTTGGCTCTCTCGATTCGTTGAGCCTTCTCAAGGGCCTCCGTAAACGTATTCACTTGCGCTGCTGCCAACGCCTCCTGAATGTCCAAGTTCAATCCCTGTATGAACCGCCTTACTCTTCTCGGTTCTGTAGCTACTAGTTCTGAGGCAAACTTGGATAGTTTGGTGAATTTCGTTTCGTATTCAGCCACACTTAATGTCTCTTGGCGTAGTCCAATAAATTCGTCCTCCCTCCTTTCTTGGACTAAAGGTGGGAGGTACTTCTCATTAAATTCTCTGGTAAAGTTCGCCCAAGTCCATATGGTCTGTTCCCTTTCCCATTTTGCTCTAATTACGTTCCACCATGATCGAGCCGGTCCTTCAAATTGAAACACTGCGAAGTTCACTTGCCTTTGCTCGATGTAGTTTAAGGCCGTAAATATATTCACCATGGCCTCTAACCATTGCTCAGCGATATCCGGATCAGGCCCTCCAGCGAATTTTGGAGGTGCAAACTTCTGAAACCTCTCCAGAGCCTTATCTTCACCCATCTCAAGGTTCCGGGGTTGATTTACAGGGATTTGGCCTTGTTGCTCTACTATTCTCGCCAAAATATCCGTCATTTGTTGCATTGCCGTCGCCATTTGGTCTCCGGTTGCAACTCTCGGTCCTTGGTCTTGCGTGGCAGACATTTCCCTTTCTACTCTAGGTTCTGGGGTCCGTTTAGTTCCACGGCCTCGACCACGTCCCTGACTACGTCTCCCGTCCATAGATATATCTTTCCCTTCTCTCTTTTTTTTTTCCAAAAGTTAATTTAATGAATAAAGGCGATAAGATGACTAAAACAACAATAGCGAGGTACCAAGTACACAAGTAACATATTTGCACATAGCACTCCATATATCAAGTCAATTACACAGGTACGTATCAAGTCAGGAAAACATTCATACGCACAAATACATCAATAGACGTCATTTAATAAGAATATACTGGCGAATCAAACGAGGAGGTAATGGTCGCCCCAGTCTCAGGTAAGGTAGCCCCGTCCGGTCTCTCACGTCACTTACTGTTCACACTGAATATCCCTTAACCTCTGGTACTCATTCTAGTTGGACAAAGCCTGTTCATGGTCTCACAAGATAAATCTCATATACTTAACATCGTCTCAACTCTGGAGTACTCGGGTACGAGAATCTGAAATAAGATAATTCACCTCTCGAGCTGGCCAGTCCCAAGAGTAAACCATCTACAATCGGAATTCCTCCCAGACGTACCTATCTATTGTCCTTAGATACCCCAAGAAAGATTTAAGGCCTATAACATTCACAGTTCAAAGCTTATGCTCAAACGAGCACTTAGTCCGTCATACCTATTTATCACTCAATCCAGGCTCACTCCGCGCAGAGACCACGCGAAGCAGGCTCTGATACCAACTGTAACGGCCCCACTTCTCCCTAGGGCGTACCCCAGGGTATCGGCGGACCGCCTGCCCAGCTCTCGCCGGGACTCAGTCAGTCACTATAAGAAAAGATAAGAAAATCCACAAAACAATCGAAATAACAATAATTCCAAACTTAAACGTAAACTTATATACATTACTGTCTCAATGGAAGTACAACTGTCAAAATATAGGTTCTCAATTCACCATACAACCAGCCCGTGCCAAGCACTAGGGCGAGAACCTTTACAAAAGAAACCAAAGTACTAAAACGGCTAATCTATTCGTAACTTCCGTCCTCGCACGTCTTCCCCTGCTAAGGAAAACAAAAACTAAAGGGATGAGCTGGAAAGCTCAGTGAGGTTCCGTACACATAGGCAACAAGAGAAACAAATGCATGTAAACAACAATTCACGATACAAGTACAATAAAGCGATAAACACATTCATTAAAAGGATACGGGCTCACAAGGAGCCAATCGTTCATTCATTCATTCATTCATTCTCCTTCCAATCTCCTTTCTTCAATCATTTGAAAATGCATTTTGTATAAGTAAAACCCCTCGTTCATTCATTCATTCATTTCATTCACCCCGTCCCTGGCTTTTGGCCAGGCTCCACCAACCTACAGGGTAATACTCGAGTATACCGGATCGTTCACCCAAGTTCCTAATCGCTCGACCGAATCCGACTGGCTCGAGACGACCGGTAACAAGGGGCAATGGCCAGTTCAGCCCGAAGGCCTACATTCATGCGCAATTAACATTTCAATCGCTCAATCATTAAAATTTCACAAATCATTTAGGCTAAGTGCGGTAAAGTACACACTCGCCTCGAAAATCGTTTTAGCAATCATTGAAAGCGTTTAACATGTTATCAATCATTCAAACAAGCCATATAATCAGGAAATATAACAAATAAGGAACACTCACCTATAACCGCAAAACAACGCCCAATTCTCAATCACCAATGAAACCTAAAATTCCACAAAGATCACATTACAATTCATCTAGCATGATTTAGATGAAATCAAGAAATACCCGACTACTCGCGAGTAAACGTATAAAAGACTTTCAAAGTGTAAAGAGGCATTTGGATCCGTAATCAAGAATAATCCTAATGCAACCCAAACCAAGAGGGTTATAAAGTCTCTAAAAGGAAACACTTGACTCAAAACAATTCAAAGTTCCAGAAGAGGGGCTAGGAAAACATTCTTTCGGAATGGCTTATGTGACTCGAAAACATATTTATTCAAGTGGCCAATAAAATAACCAATGCCTTGATAAAAATCATGTAAAAAGGAGGATACAATACTTTAACCTCCACACTTAAAACCTTGTTTAAAAGCAATTCACTTGTGGCCGTTAAAACCCGAACTCATACCTCTATCGGTTGGAAAGGCTTAAGGACCATTTGAAGTTTGAAACGAAAGAGGTATCATGTTTTCAAAAGATAAAACGGTCACATTATTTGCCAAAGACAATATACGAATTCGAATAGAAATTTAGTCTTCGATCCTTTATTCAAAAACCCGAAGACGCTTCCAAGGAAATACGTTCAATATGATACAAAATACATTTTCGAAAACCACTTTAACTTATGCATTTTACAAGAAAATAAACGGACGGCATGTCCCTTGTGTTTACCTATTTTTCCAGCCATTAATGGCTTCATTATTTTCCTCAAATCAGTCCCAACATGTCGTATAGAATAATCTCATGTCCAAAAGCCGTTCACTAGGCTTAAAGTCATATAAATACAACAATAACTATGAAAAGCAAGCTAGAAACATTTTCAGATAAAACAATGCTTGACATCATTTTGCGGGAATGGCACTAAAGGCACTACGATTATTGGATTAGGGTGCAAGACCCACCGTTTCGAAGCTAAGAGATAGGACTACAACAATGTAGAAGGTCACTCAATCCAGTTTGTAGTGCAACTAGGTCAAAAATACAAGACACTAGTTCAGAACCGTAAGAGCAGGGGGACCAACCATGTTTTGGTTAACGAACTACAATTCGGTCTACTTAGGTCCAAATCCATTGATTCCAAAGCCAAATGATAGCTAGGACATCAGGCTACATTTCATTAGAAGACCTCTACAACCAGCTCAGAAGTTTTCCTAGCCAAAATAGCTAATTACAGAAGCAAGTCCCAAGTTCGGATGAAACCAGGGCAGCAGGGGTATTTTCGACTTTTCTCACTCTACACTACTCCGATTGACCTGAAATTTTGCAGACATCTCTAAAATATCATTCCCTACAACTTTCATGTTTTAAGCCAAAGCTAATTCGGCCTCTAACTATGATAAACAGGGCCGGCCAGAATTGAAGATAATGAAGCCATAAGTTTTCCAAATTTCCTTCCAAACAACATTTTCTTGCAATTAACCATCATTTACACCAAATAGCCTCATGCTATAACATTCCCCTTCATCATACATGGCCACATAGACAAAATCAAATGCAAACAGAAAAATCATAATTAAATATAAAACCTCACCATAAATTCCTTAAACCCATGAAATACTTCACAATATAACATATTCAATCATCTCAAACCCTAGCTTAACCAATATTCAAACCAAAGAAGCTTGTTTAACCAACTCACCTCAAATTCAAGAAGCTAACAACTTGCAACCTCCCCTCCAAAAACAACTCCACTAGTACCTTTAAACCACCTTAGCCAACACTTGTACGGAGCGGTTTGAAAATCCAACGGTGAAGTATCAAGATTCAAGTAAAAATTGGAGTTGGAAGATGAAAAGCTTTTCTTGGTTTTTTTTCTCTCAAAGCCACGGCTGAACAAGAAGAGGAAATGAAGATATTTTGGTGAACCAAAGAGATAAGAAGGAAGAAACAGCCGGTCAAAGCTGCTGACCGGCAGTGCCACATCAGAATCCGGCCAGTTTCTGGCCGGATTCCCGGCCGGATTCCTGGCCGGATATGAGGCCGAGAGGAAAACAAATTTTTTTCAAAACTACACAACAATCCGGCCAGCAATCCGGCCAAGAACTGGCCGGATTTCCGGCCGGATTCGGCCCTTTAGCCTTTTCGAAAAATTTTCCCTCTTTTCCAAGTTTGAATGCCGCGCTCAAACGTACTTCTAACACATACACATACATACATATCTCCTACACAATTGCACATAACAACAAAGCCTTCCCGTTTTTGGAACGATTAGTGGACAAAACTTCAGTTAAACGGAAAACGGGAATAAACCAAAACTCTTAGAAAGTATGAAAGGTTTAGGGTTCTCACATAAACACATTAGGGCAAATATATCATCAATGTCTAGATTGTTTAAATTTATACAAAGACAGTTGTAATTTGATAGAATAAATTTCTATAAAATTTGATTTACATGCTTTAAGCATGCTAAATCTTTCAGAAATTTTTATGGAGATATCATTATCTAATGTTTCATACAAATAAACAATGACTATATCCATTAGTCGTATATTAAGTTTTTCATGCACTGCCAAACTCATAAGATATCTAAATGCAAATCCATCCATTTTATCAACTCTAGGTTTTTGAAAATTCTTGGGTTACAAGTCTTGCTTTATATCACAAAATTTTATTTTTCTCATTTCTTTTTTTCACAAATACCCATTTATACCCTACCAACTTTACATCTTTAGGTATTTAGATTATAGGTCCAAAAACACTTTTTTTAGCTAGTAATTTTATTTTATTTTTTGGCTAGCCAGTTAATCTAATTATGGTTGGATTGCATCTTTCTATTTTGGCCAATCATTTCTATTTCGACATTCATCAATTAATCTAAATTTAAGATTCTCGTCTTTTTCTATAACATCAAGTGTTACATTACATATAAAAATATTATGAACAATTATTTTTTTATTTCAATTTTTTTCTATAGTGACAAAATTAATTGAATTTATACTATTTTATCCTCTTCAAAAGTATGCTCTTCAAGAGCAATCTTTTCAGTAGGTTGAATGTTATCATTATCAGTATTTTGGAGTGTTTGACCAATTCTTGACTCCTCAATTTTACCATCCTTGTTCAATTCTCTTTTTTTTTTTGTGATAATTTTTATCCTTGGAACCTAGGGATCTACCACATTTCAGGCGTGCTTTAGATTCATTAGCACGTGCATTCGTCCTTCTAGTATATCAATTTTAATTGAAACATTTTTAGTATGAATATATGATTCAATAACTCTTCTGCAGCCATTAAATATATCTGATAATTGATTTGTAATTTTCTCAAATGAATAATCCTTTGAATTTTCAGGTCACATTGTTTTGTATGAGAATCAAGGAAATTCAATGATATTTTTTAAGTGATTTTCTTTTTTGATTTTTTCCTCTCACTAATGATGAAAAATGTGATTTATCAAAATGACAATTTGTAAGTCTTGCAATAAATAAATCACCTATTAATAGTTCAATATATTTAATTATTAAAGGTGATTAATACTCGACATATATCCTCAACCTTCTTTAAAGGCCCATTGTAGTGCGTTGGAGTGGTACAATAGGAACATAAAACACATAGTAAAAATTCTTAAATGAGAAATACTGTGTTTATAACCAAATGTTAATTACAGGGAGAAATAAATATGATAACTTATCGACCTAATACTCACAAGTATTGCTGCACGTGATATATCATATCTTCAAGCAGATAAATGAAGTTTAAATCTCATTAGTAATGGTCTATTAATTAATTATAATCATTTAATAAATGATTCGACTAGACCATTTTGTGTGTAAACACAAGTTATAGGATGTTCAATAGTTATTCCAATAGAAATCCAATAATCATCAAAACATTGTTATGAATATTCACCAATATTATTTAGATGAATTTTTTTAATCAGAAAATTCAAAATTATACTCGCAATTTAATTATTTGAGCAAACAATCTCACAAACGCCAAATTACGAGTAAATAATAAGCATACATATGACCATCTTGTTAATGCATCAATTAATACCATAAAATATCTAAGTGGTCCATATAATAGATCTACAATTCCACATATATCACCAAAAAATCATTTTACAGTGCAAGAGATTTAGTCTATACTTTAGTTGTAAAGTACTAAAATTAATTTTCCTTGGGAGCAAGCAACTCATCAAATTTAATACTTTTTGATTTTGTAATGAATGACTGTGTGAATTTTTAATTATTCGCCTTATCATTATAAAATCAGGGTGCCCAAGACAACCATATCAAATCATAATATCATTGAAATTAATGGACTTCAAGTTTACTAGGTGATGAATTTCAATTGTACTTATTTTTATATAATATAAAAACTATAAGAAAGAGAAGATAACTTTTCCAATACACGTTTCTTTTCAGTAATGATATTTGTAATTAATAAGTATTCACTATTTGTTTCGTCCATTGTCTCGATATGAAATCCATTTCAGTGGATATCTTTAAAATTTAACAAATTTCTTCGAGACTTAGGAGTGCATTATTTATCACAATTTTAGTTCTTTTAGCAACAAATGTGGTAACACTTCTAGAAGCTTTTTTTTTTTTTGACAAACCCCGAGATGGGGTGGGGATGCCAATCTCCAATTTATAAGAAACCGAAAAAAACTACACGAGTCTATGGGGAACGTGAGTCCTAAAACCTACGAGTGAAAAAGGAACATCACTCATTTACAACCAGAGACCGAACAAAAAGAACCTCCCTACAATCTAACTGCAAGGAAGGTTTAACAATAGAAGGTAGCTGATGAAACATAGAGAAGATTATATCCGCATGAAGCCTTAAACCCGCTAATTTATCCACACAACCATTTGCTTCCCTAAAATATGGTGCAGTGTGGTATACATCTCCATTAATAAAACTCATATCTTGCACAAGATATTGCATAAAGGCCACTTAGACCTAGGATCGGCCTTCAACAATCGAACTAAGACCTCTGAATCTACCTCACAATCAAACTTGTACAGTTTCTTTCCTTGCAAAGTAAAAGACCATGCATTAAGAAGAGCCCCTCCGCCATCAAAGTATCAACCTCCCCGAATTCCTTATAAAAGGCAAAAATCAAACGATGCATATGATCTTGAACTAATCCACCACTTGAAGCCAATGTGCCAGAAACACTGGCGTCTATATTGAGTATAAGCTTGCGAGGAGAAAGTCTTGACCAGGCCACTAATAGAACATGTGAGAATTCGCGCTTTTATTCTTAATTTCATCTATTTTAAATCATTTGCATTGGCATGTCATTTAATTTTATCATTTTAGCATGAACTTTACTTAAATCATATCTTTATCGTTTACGTGTCAATTTTTTTTTTTTTTTTTTTGCAAAAGTCACACCGGCGTGATTAATTAGTGAATTGGGGAGTTAACCTCGGGCTAGCAAGAGTAAGTATTAGTGAAATAAGAGAGACTATCTTGGGAGATTAGTATTTAAGAGCAAGAAACAAGAGAAAAACTAGTGAGTACATGGCACTATTTGCAACTATTTCTAGTTGACTTCTTAAACAATTAAAGTGCCAACTTTCATTTCATTTCAATTCATCATCCAAGCCTTCATCTTCCCTTCTTCTCTCTCTCCTTAGCCGAATCTTGAGGCTTCAAAAGAGGCAAAGAAAAAACTCCTTCACCAACTACAAAATCTTGCTCCAAAATCTCCCAAATCTTCACTCATCTTTGAAAGTTGTTCAAGTTTGAAAAAAGGTCTTGTCTTGTGGTGGTTCTTGGTAGATTTGGTGGTGCAAAGTTTGGACGTAGCTAGGGTTAAAGAAGTTTGGAAGAGGTAATTAACTCCACTCTACTTGATCTTTGATTCCATGCAAGAATTAGTAGTAGATGTTGGTTGTTATGAAAGAATCTCTTGAACCCTTAAAAAAAAATTTAGACTAGATGACTTGAGGATCTTTCATGTTTTGTGATGGAAGTTATGGTAGATTTTGATGCTATAAGTGTTGATTTTGATCATTGTTTTTTGATGTTTACAAAACAAATAAATAGTACTAATATCTTTTTCTAAGAAATCCTTTTAGCCTTAAACCAATTTGATTCAAAGAACAAGAGATGAAAGAAGACGAAAGTTGTCGAACGCTCACAAAGACAATACCAGATGTCCGAAAAAATTAAAACAATCCTTCAAACTCTCTGCCTGCTTTCGAACGCACGAAGAACTCTATCACCGAATGTCCGATAGAATTGAGATACTCTCTGTCTGCTATCGGATGCAAGCATCGGAAGCACTGGACGTCCGAAAGAATTAGGAGATACCGGACATCCGAAAGAATTGAAAGAGATTTTTTAAACTCACTACCTGCTGTCGGACGCAAGTATCGGAAGTACCGAACGTCCGATACTCCCAACGGCTAGTTGACTCTTCAGCTACTTTCTATCTGTTAGAAGCATTAATGAGACACTTTTTGGTCTCATATAAAATAGTGCATGGTCAGAAACTTTAAAACAACTTTCGCACACTGAGAATACAAAAAATTAAGAGTAGTTTTAGTGAGAAAACACTCTCGAAGAAACAATTTGTACTCTTTGTGGTGTAGGATTCTTGTAAGCTTTTCTTGTGTGAAAAAAATACTTCAATAGTGTAGTTTTGTGAGGGTTATCTTGAGTGATTGTAAAACTTTCTAATTTGACCAAGTGGAGCTCGGGGCAATGAGGAAGTGAGCCTTCCCTTGTATACAAAGATTGGTTGTATTTCATCAATTCGAAGAAACTTGTTCTATAAAGTGATCTTCAAACTCAAGAAGAGCTTGGTAGTCAAATTGGTTTGCTTTTCTTCCCTTTTTATTTACTATCTTATGAACCTTAAGTACTTATCTCCTCTACTCTCAAGTGATATTGTTCTCTTACTAATTGTTTCATTGAGTGATCACCTAGAAAAGAGGGTAAATTTCACATTGAACAAAAAAAGTGTCCTATAACTTGATTAGTTTCTTAAATAACCTAATTCACCCCCTCTTAGGTTGTTTTCGGTCCTAACAAGAAGACTTGATATATGTTGGTTTGTATTTATTGTGAAAATCTCATACATTGGATGAATATTGGATGTGATTTGTTAGAGGACAAAGTTTTGAAAATTTTCCTTGTGTGCTGGCCGATCCGATCTGCTAGTTTTCAGCCGTGATTTTTGAATTTTGGGGTGAAATCTAGCTCAATAATCTTTGTTAGATGTTAATCTATGAATGTGTGAGTGAGTTGAGCAAAAATTTTGGACTTAAGAAGTCGAAAGAGAGGAGCTCTTGCTGCCTTATTTTTCTAGAAAATTTTCATAGGTTTTGTTGACCAGCTTTAGAAAAATCTTGATATCTTGGTGCAAAAAAATCTAAATTGAGTTCCGTTTGTGGCGTTTGAAGTTAGACATAGAATTCTTTCAACCTTGTAAGTTTCAGATTTTTACTCAATTTCTACAAGTGCTAGAAATTTCACAAAAACAATTGAAATTCAAACCTGATTTGCTCTTAAACTTGGTAAAGCTGTAACTTGAGGCCAAAATTTGACCTATTTGTTGATTGAATCTTACAAAAGTGTCTTTGAGACAATTGTAGTGCTTTGAATCTAGTTTCCAACGGCATAAAGTTTGCGATTTTTGGACTTACGAATTCAACATATGATTTTTCAAGTAGCGTCGTGCAAAACTGAAATTTCTAGTTTAAAACAAAAATGTTCTTTTAAGAACTTCCAACTTGTTTTTTGAAATTGTTAGTCCGTTTTAAGTTTGATTTCATTGATAGATACAAGGTCTCTTGTGACTATAATCCCTCGTTTGAATGGTGATTTTTGAAGGATTTAGACTCTTCTCGATGTATTGTCTTAGTAGATTAAGCGAATGAATTTTTCCTCCTTATGTGCTAAGAAACTTAGAGTGTACATGAGTGATGGTTTAAAGAGGGGGGATTTGGTTAAAAACGGTTTGCATTTGATGATTATTGGTTGAAATTACTTCAGGTGTCCAAGAGGATTTCGAAGGGAATCCCGACGCGGAACCGTAAAGGACTTGCTTGCTCGTTTGCTTTTGGTTGTGGTGAGTATCAAGTGCATGTTTCTTGATATCTTGATTTGAATGATACCACATGTTATGTGTTGACTATTGAACTTGATGAGGCGAGTGTGTACTTTATCACACTCATCCTTCCTTTTTTGAATAATCTTGTACTTGTTTGAATTTGTGTGACATGTACTTGTGTTTGTGCTTGTGCTTGACTTGTAAGTGCTGAACGGCAGCATGTACCACACTCAATTCAAGTAGGAGGTGCCTCTCATCCCGTCTCAGTACCTCTATCTTGATAAAGTCGATTGGAGAGTTATCTCATTGACCACACTTGTTCTTGCTTAGATATTGTAAGTGTTCAGCAGCAGCATGTATCACACTCAATTTAAGTGGGAGATGCCTCTCATCCCGTCTTAATACCTCTAACTTGATGAAGTCAATTGGAGAGTCATTTCATCGACTACACTTGTTCTTGCTTAGGTATACTCGAGTTTTACCGACGTTGTTTCTGTTTGGGGTTCGGGCACGGCATGGGGTGTGACCATGGACGAAAATTGGTAAAAAGTGGAGTTCTACCGACTTATTACTTGCTTGGTTGGCAGAGTATCAACATTGAAAAATCGGGATTCAACGGTACCGGCGTAGCATGAATTGTGGATTTAGATCCTAAGAGATTTCGTATCCTTTATTGATAGTGCTTGTGTTTCTCTTGTGAATATTACGTTAATATCATTGTTGCCTTTTTTTATTTACACTTTATCAATGCTAGTTGTACTTGTTTCTTGCCTGTTTTTCTTGACCTCATTGAGCGTTAGCTCACCCCTTTAAATTTGATTTCCTTAACAGGATTTTGAAGTGGAGAGATTTTTTAAGACGTTAGCCTTGACTATATTTTGGTCTAGCTATGGATGTAAATGATTTAAGTGATCTTTTGATAGTTCTAATTTGGAACGCTTCTATATTTTGGTCTAGCTATGGATGTAAATGATTTAAGTGATATTTTGATAGTTGTAATTTGGAACGCTTGATATATTTTTGGAATATTATGGTGTAGTTAATGATTGACATTTTGAAGGAAGTAGCTTTTTCTATATATTAGTAACTTATTGGTTGGATAGTTTTAAATTATAAACTTGACTCGTGGCGAGTCCTAACGAGAGTTAGGCAGGCAGTTCGCCGAAATTCTAGGGTTCGCCCTAAGAAAAGGTGGGATCATCACAGGTGGTATTAGAGTGTAGATTTGAACTAGTCTGGACAAATTAGGAGTTTTGATCTTGTGAAAGGCATATGTGATAGTATGAAGCATTAGGATCTAGTTTATTAAGTGTATATGGGTTTATCTAAACTTCTAATTGTAATTGTAAGTCATGAAAGAAAATGGTGAAATGAGCAATTTCCGAGACGCTTTCCAGTAATTCGTTATCGAGAGAGGTCTGGGAACCTCTTTGGCAATGGAATCCAATTCGTTGAACTAGATTTTCATGTGAATATTGGAGGATTTACACATACCCTAACTATATGGTGCTAGTGGTAGTCGATGAGTGGAGACAGTTATCTAATGCGAATAAGATAGCTCAAGAGGATATCGAGGGTTGAGGGTGACTGTGGACGTACAAATCATTAGGATTCATGAACTAGAGATGAATATACTCGAAGAGCGAAATAAAGTAGAAGCTCTTTGTGAGCAGTTTCGTGAGACTAATCCACGACTTGGTAGGGTAGTGCAAGAATTAAGGGACCAACCTAATGGAATGATAGCTGGATGTTTGACTTTGGTTGAACAAGTAGTTGATGGCAAAATACTCAATGAGGGATAGGAGAACGCAATCCCTAGTGCTGAAAACGAGATTGAACCTACTGAAGTAGTCGAAACTTCTAACTCTGCCAACTACTAAGCTAGTAGTTTTTCTACTTTCGTAGTTTTGTCAAAGATGGTTGGGGCAGTGTTTATTCTAAGACCATTGTATTTTGTTTAACTATGCTACTTATCTTTTTAAACACTTGAATGTTATGTATGATGTGTTTGATTTTGTTATTCTATGACTTTTAATCTACGTTATGGGTTGTGCATATTTTTTATTATTTTTACATCTTACATATTTATTTTTCGTCTCGCATATTTAATTTGTCATTTTAAATCTCACTTATGCATATTTATCTTACGTTCATGCCTTTAGAAGTATACTAAAATTATGGACGGTCGAAGACATGGAAGGGGCCAAGGACGCAGGATTAGGCAACCCCAAGCACGTGGGGATGATCAGGGATCGGCAGTCGGACCAAACCAAGGGCAGAGGAATGAAGGGAAAGATCAAGTAGCTACCGCTATTAATCGTATGACCGATATTTTAGCGAGGTTAGCCGATCGTCAGGGTCCAGAACCTGTTAACCAACTTGGAACTTAGTTGAGACGGGAGGATAGAGCCTTAGAGCAATTTTTAAAGTTTGTCCCACCTAAATTTCTTGGAGGACCTGACCTGGAGATGACAGAGAATTGATTGGAGAAAATGATTAATATTTTTACCGTTTTAAACTATATTGAGGAGAGACGAGTGAATTTTACCGCCTTCCAATTCGAGGGAGCGCGGCGTATTTAGTGGAACGTGATTAGGAAAAAATGAAAAAGAGCACAGACTCCTTGGATCTGAAAAAATTTTGTGACAGAATTTAATGAGAAGTTTCTCCCGTCTATGATTAAAGAAAAGAGAGAGAATGATTTCATAAAATTAAGAAAGGAAACTTCTAGTGTTGCTGATTATGAGAAGCGATTCACTAAACTTTCTAAATTTGTTCCGGAGTTGGTGGCCATTGAAAGAAAAAGGATAAGATGATTTGTGCAACAGGTAAGTGTGGAGACTCAAGAGGGTTTAACGGCAGTCCAAGTTTCTATTTTCACTAAGACTTTGGAGAAAGTACAGTGGATTGAGAGTATAAAACTGCAAGTTAGGGATTTTCGTGCAAGAAAAAGAGATGCTCCTAATAACCCTAAGAATGCCCCACTTCCTAAAATGGGAAGAGGAGCAGGTGAAATAAGCATATCCGGAACACCACGAGGAGCTCAATCGAGAATAGCCCACAGTGGACGAGGTCAATCGAGAGGGACATTTTAAAGTAGTCAAACTGTAACTCCTCAAATTGTTTGTGGATACTGTGGCAAGGCAAAAAATACAGAGAATGAATGCTGGAAAAAATCAAGGAAGTGCTTGTATTATGGCATCGCTGAGCATCAGATCTCGAAATGTCCAAGTATATCGAAGAAAGGAGGTAGTACTCAACGGCCAGACAAGTCTGCATATAAGCAATCTAGTGCAGGAGGAAGTCGATCGAGAGTGTTGGCTAGGGTTTAAACCTTCGACCATCAGCAGATTCCTGATTCCACTGAGATTATTAAAGGTACGATCCCTATTTACCATCACCTAGTTAAGGTTTTAATTGATCCTAGTGCGACACATTCTTTTGTAAATCCTGAATTCATGAGTGGAATAGATGTGAGATCGATTAAGTTATCTTATGATTTGAAAGTTAAAACGCCTACGGGAGATCAAAATTTGATTGCTAATTTAATATATATATATAAATTGTGAGATCTGGATTGAAGAGCGAAAATTATTGGCCGACTTGATAGGCCTAACTATTAAGGGGTATGATATTATCTTAGGTATGGATTAGTTATCTTGCTACCATACTCAGTTGAATTGTAAGATGAAAACGGTAAAATTATGTATTCTGAGAGAGGCAACCCTAAAATTGAATGTAAGGGATAAACTAGTCTCCTCTGCTCTTATTTCAGGAATTCAATTTAGGAAGTTGTTGAGTAAGCAAGCTTAAGGATATTTAGCCTTTCTTATAAACACTCCTGAGAATAAGGTGAGGTTGGAAGATATGCCAGTGATAAAGGAATACCCAAACATTTTTTTCGATGAACTAGAGTCATTGTCGCCTGAAAGAAAGATAGCATTTAAAATTGATGTGATTGCAGGAGTGTCACCTATCTCTAAAACACCTTATAGAATGGCTCTACTTAAGTTGAAAGAGTTGAAGTTGCAATTGCAGGATTTACTAGAGTGAGTCTTTATTAGAGAAAGTGATTCTCCGTGGAGAGTTCCAGTGTTATTTGTTAAGAAAAAGGATTAGAACTTGAGATTGTGTATAGATTACCGAGATTTGAATGTTGTCACTGTTAAAAACAAGTACTCTTTGCTCCACATTGATGAATTGTTCGATCAATTGTAAAGGATGGTAGTATTTTCAAAATTGAATTTCAGACAGAGTTATTATCAATTGAGAATTTGAAAAAGGACGCACCTAAAACTGCCTTTAATTTAAGATATGAGTATTTTGAATTTATCGTGATGCCGTTTGGGTTAACTTATGCTCCTGCAACTTTCATGGACTTAATGCACCAAATCTTTAAACCTTATCTAGATCAATTTGTGGTGGTATTCATTGATGATATATTGGTATACTCTAAGACTTTGAAAAATCATGAGAAACATTTGAAAATTGTCTTGCAATCCTTAAGAGAATATCAACTATACGCTAAATTCAACAAATGAGAGTTCTGGTTGAATGAAGTAACTTTTCTAGGTCATATAATCTCCAAGAAAGGAATTACGGTGGATCCAGTCAAAGTAAAAGCAGTTTCTAAGTGGAAGCAACCGGAAAACCCTACTGAAATTTGAAATTTCTTAGAATTAGCAGTGTATTACCGTAGATTTATCAAGAATTTTTCTAAAATTGCGGGACCCTTAATCGAGTTAACTAAGAAAAGTAAAAAGTTCATGTGGAGTTCTAAATGTGAGAAAAATTTTGAAGAATGAAAGAGACGTTGACAAGGGCACCTGTCTGAACCTTACCTAATGAAAAAGATAGTTTTGTGATTTATACAGATGCTTCAAAAGAAGGTTTGGAGTGTGTATTAATGTAAAATGAAAAGGTGATTGCGTATGCCTCTCGAAAGTTAAAATCTCATGAGAAAAATTACCTGATTCACAATCTGGAGTTGGCAGCAGTAGTGTTTACCTTGAAGAAGTGGAGACATTACCTATATGGGGTGACATTTGAGATCTTTACCAATCACAAGAGTCTTAAATACTTATTTTCACAAGAAGAATTGAACTTGTGACAACGTAAATGGGTAGAACTCTTGGAAGATTATGACTATACAATTAAATACCACTCGAAAAAAGTTAATGTGATTTTTGATGCCTTAAGTCGTAAAGTGTAAGTGGCTGGATTGATGATAAAAATATTACACTTGTTAGAAGAAATTAGTGTTTGATGCCTTGAATAAAGAAAAGTGATCTTTGGGAAAATTGTTGTGAGATCTACCTTATTAGATCATATCAAGGAGGCATAGGAAAAGGATCTTGAGGTACAAAAGTGATTAGCGAAAGTTCAAAAGGGGAAACGTCAGATTTTAACTTGAGATCTAATGAAGTACTAAGGTTCCGAAATCGTATAACAGTGTCGAACGATGAAGGACTAAAAAAAAAATTTTAGAACAAACTCACCGTTTCAAATATACAGTACATCCCGGAGGAAATAAAATGTACTAGAATTTGAATAGTCTTTATTGATGGGAGAATATGAAAAAAAAAATTGCTCGATTTGTCTAGACTTGTTTGATTTGCCAGCAAGTTAAAACCGAATATCAGAAATCTTTTGGCCTATTGCAACCTTTGGAGATATCTGAGTAGAAGTGAAAAAATATCACTATAAATTTTGTATCTGAATTACCAAGAACACAAAAAGATCACGACACCATTTTGGTGATAGTGGATAGATTGACCAAATTTGCTCATTTTCTGCCGATTAGTATGAAGTATTTCTTGGAGAAACTAGCCAAGCTGTATTTGGATGAAATTATAAGGTTACATGGGATACCAATAAGTATAGTGTCCGATCGAGACTCTCGATTTGTTTCTTGATTCTGATAAAAAATGCAAGAGATGTTAAGAACTAAATGAGTTTTAGTACTACCTACCACCCACAGATAGATAGACAGTCAGAGAGGACATTCAAACTCTTGAGAACATACTAAGATCGTATATTTTGAATTTTGGAGAAAGTTGGAGTCAGTACTTAATATTAGTGGAATTTGCTTATAATAATAGATTTCACTCATCTATTCAAATGGCTCCTTATGAGACTCTTTATGGCCGAAAGTGTCGATTTTTTACTTGTTGGGATGAAATAGGAGAAAGAAAGGTTTTGGACCCAACTACAGTACCATGAATTGAATAGGTGCACGAAAAGATTAAGTTGATACCCCAAAAGATTCAAATGACTCAGAGCCACCAAAAGAGTTAGACAGATAATCGAAGGAAAGATTTGGAGTTAAAGTTGGAGATCAAGTTTTTCTTAAAATCAGTCCTTTAAAAGCAAGTTTGATGGCAGGAAGAGGAAAAAAGTTGCAACCAAGATTTGTATGACCCTATAAAAATTTTCAACGTGTGGGGATCGTAACCTATAGATTAGAGCTACCACTAAGTTGTCCCGAATCCATAGCGTTTTTCATGTATCTATACTCAAGAAATATCATCTGGATCCATCCCATATTCTTTAGTTAGAGAATATTAAGATTGATGGGGCATTAACCTATGAGAAGAAACTAGTAGAGCTTTTGGATAGAAAAGTGAAATAACTGAGAAATAAGCAAATGTCTTTGATAAAAATCCTATGGAAGAATCACGGAATAGATGAAGCTACTTGGGAGGTAGAAGAAGAAATTCGAAAGATGTATCCACATCTGTTTTCAAATCAATGTATGGATTTCATGCATGAAATTCCTTTTAAGGGGGACAGGATGTGAGAACTCGCACTTTTATTCTTAATTTCATCTATTTTAAATCATTTGCATTGGTATGTCATTTAATTTTATCATTTTAGCATGAATTTGACTTAAATCATATATTTATCGCTTACGCGTTAAAAATTTTTTTTTTTGCAAAAGTCGCATCATCGCGATTAATTGGTGAATTGGAGAGTTAACCTCGGACTATTAAGAGTGAGTATTAGTGGGGTAAGAGAAACTATCTTGAAAGATTAGTATTTAAGAGAAAGAAACAAGAGAAAAACTATTGAGTGCATGGCACTATTTGCAACTATTCCTAGTTAACTTCTTAAACAATTAAAGTGCCAACTTTTATTTTATTTCAAATCATCATACAAGCCCTCATCTTCCCTTTTTCTCTCTCTCCTTGGCCGAATCTTGAGGCTGTAAAAGAGGAGAAGAAAAAACTCCTCCAACTACAAAATTTGCTCCAAAATCTCCCAAATCTTCACTCACCTTTGGAAATTGTTCAAATTTGAAGAAAGGTCTTGTCTTGTGGTGGTTTTTGATGGATTGGGTGGTGCAAAAGTTGGACTTAACTAGGGTTGAAAAAGTTTGGAAGAGGTAATTAATTCCCCTCTACTTGATCTTTGATTCCATGCAAGAATTAGTAGTCGATGTTGGTTGCTATGAAAGGGTCTCTTGAACCTTAAAAAGAAAAATTTAGGCTAGATAACTTGAGGATCTTTCATGTTTTGTGATGGAAGTTATGGGAGATTTTGATGCTATAAGACTTGACATATGTTGGTTTGTGTTTATTGTGGAAATCTCATATATTGGATGAATATTGGATGTGATTTGTTGGAAGACAAAGTTCTGAAAATTTTTCCTGTGTACTGGCCGATCTGATCAGCTAGTTTCCAGCCCTGATTTTTGAATTTTGGGATGAAATCTAACTGAATAATCTTTGTTAGATGTTAATCTATGAATGTGTGAGTGGGTTGAGCAAAAATTTTGAACTTAAGAAGTTGCAAGAGAGGAGTTCTTGCTGCCCTGTTTTTCTGGAAAATTTTCGCAGGTCTTGCTGACCAGTTTTAGAAAAATCTCGATATCTTGGTGTAGAAAAATCCAAGTCTAGTTCCGTTTGTGGCGTTTGAAGCTAGACATAGATTTCTTTCAACCTTGTAAGTTTCAGATTTTTACTCAATTTCTACAAATGCCAGAAATTTCACAAAATTGACTAAAATTCAAACCTAATTTGCTTTTAAACTTGGTAAAGTTTTAACTTGAGGCCAAAATTTGACCTACTTGTGGATTGAATCTTACAAAAGTGTCTTCGAGACAATTGTAATGCTTTGAATCTAGTTTCCAACAATATAAAGTTTGTGATTTTTGGACTTATGAACTCAAGATATGATTTCTCAAGTAGCGTCGCGCAAAGTTGAAATTTCTGGTTTAAAACAAAAATATTTTTTTATGAACTTTCAACTTTCCTTTGAAATTGTTAGTCCATTTTAAGTTTGATTTCATGGATGGATACAAGGTCTCTTGTGACTTTAATCCATCATTTTGAATGGTGATTTTTGAAAGATTTAGACCCCTCTCGATGTATTGCCTTCGTAGATTAACCGAATGAATTTTTTCTCCTTGTGTGCTAAGAATCTTAGGGTGTATGTGAGTGATGGTTTAAAGAGGGGGGATTTGGTTAAAGACAGTTTGCATTTAGTGATTGTTGGTTGAAATTGCTTCATGTGTCCAAGAAGATTTCGAAGGGAATCCCGACGCGGAACCGTAAAGGACTTGCTTGCTCATTTGCTTTTGGTTGTGGTGAGTATCAAGTGCATGTTTCTTGATATCTTGATTTGAATGATACCACATGTTATGTGTTGAATATTGAACTTGATGAGGCGAGAATGTATTTCATCACTTATCCTCCTTTTCTTGAATACTCTTGTACTTGCTTAAACTTATGTGACATGTACTTGTATTTGTATTTATGCTTGACTTGTAAGTACTGAACGGCAATATGTACCACACTTAATTCGAGTGGGAGGTGCCTCTCATCCCGTTTCAATACCTCTATCTTGATAAAGTCGATTGGAGAGTTATCTCATTGATCACACTTGTTCTTATTTGGATATTATAAATGCTAAGCGGCAGCATATATGCCTCTCATCCCGTCTTAGTACCTCTATCTTGATAAAATCGATTGGAGAGTCATGTCATCAAACACACTTGTTCTTGCTTGAGTATACTCGAGTTTTATCACCGTTATTTCTGTTTGGAGTTTCGGCACGGTAGGGGGTGTAACGGTGGACTAAAATTGGTAAAAAGTGGGGTTTTACGAACTTGTTACTTGCTTGGTTGACGGAATGTCAACATTAGGAAATTGGGATTCAAAGGTACCGGCTTAGCATGAATTGTGGATTTAACTCCTGAGAGCTTCTGTTTCCTTTATTGATAGTGTTTTTGTTTCTCTTGTGAATATTACGTCAATATCATTGCTGCCTTTCTTGATTTACACCTTATCAATACTAGTTGTTCTTGTTGCTTGCCTGTTTTTCTTGGCTTCACTGAGCGTTAGCTCATCCCTTTAAATTTGATTTTCTTAGCAAGATTTTGAAGTGGAGAGATTTTTGAAAACGTTGACCTTGACTATATTTTGGCCTAACTATGGATGTAAATGATTTAAATGATCTTCTAATAGTTGTAATTTGGGACGCTTGATGTATTTTTGGAATATTATGGTGTAGTTAATGAATGATATTTTGAAGGAAGTGACTTCTTCTATATTTTAGTAATTTATTGGTTGGATAGTTCTAAATTATAAATTTGGCTCGTAGTGAGCCCTAACAAGAATTAGGTAGGCAACTCGTCGAAATCCTAGGTTTCGCCCTAAGGAGAGGCGGGGTCGTCATAGAACCCTAGACAATTTTGTCGTTCTAGGCGCCATCCTTGCTCATTGATGATCATAGTCGCCCTTAAAATGTTCTGCCTTTAAGATACTAGCTAAACTGAGCTGCTAAACAAAATTGTTAATTGTAAAAATGACCTGTTGAGCATGAAATTGAATCAATTTCGCACTATCACTTATTGTATTAACATTTATTTCTCCCATTTCTAAATGAGAAAAATACTCTTTATTTTTAATTATAGTGCGCATAATAGCACTATCAATGAAACATTGTCATCACCATTTTTTAACTCTAAATATTTGGCATCCAATTTTTTAGAAAGAAATAACAAAGAAAATAATAAATAAAATAAGCATTAATAAGGTCCATGAATTAGATAACTTAAAAAAAATTGCATAAAAGGTACAAAAATAACAAAATAATAAAGTTCTAAATAAATATCGTGCATTTGTCATATGATTGTTTTACACCTTCAGGATGCTCAAAGAAATCTGTTATGTCAAGGTATCATAAACATTTTTTTGATCAACAAAATTTATCGCGACACCTTTGTCTTTCTTTTTTTTAATGATGTTTGATAAAATTCAATAAGATGTTCTACTATACGACAAGTATGAGATTAATGACCTTCTATATCACATCGATAGTACTCATTCTCATAATTTTTTTTTTCATCTTTCTTATTATTATTGTCCCACTTTTGAGAGTTATTTTATTTCATGCTATAGTTATGATGACTATGATTATAAGGTACATATTTTCCATGAGTGCGTTAATGACTACAACCATGTCCTCAACCACGGTGATGACTAGCATTTTGAAATTGAGTCACATTCATTTCAAAGAATGGACTAGCACTAGTTGGCCGGAACTCTTGATTTTTCAATAATAATTCATTATTTTGTTCAACTAAGAAAAGACGTGCAATAAGTTTAGAATATTTCTTAAAACCTTTCTCTTGATATTGTTGCTGCAAGAGTATATTGGAAACATGAAAAGTAATGAATTTTTTTTTTGTAATATATACACATCAGTTATATTTTCACCACAAAAACTTAATTAAGAAGTAATTATAGACATGGCTGAATTGTATTCATTAACAGATTTGAAAGATGTAATCATAGGTGATATCAATTATATCGAAGTTTTGGGAGTACAACTACTTGAAGATGGTTGTACCTTTCTTTCAAATCATCCTAAATGTCAAGTGGATTTTTGATCATAAGATATTCTATTTTGAATCTGTCATATAGATGATGACGAAGGAATGTCAAAACTTTGGCAGGGTTTTGGTTTGATGCATTATTATTTCAATAATAGTGTTTTCAGGACCCATTGCCTCAAAGTAAATCTCCATATCTAGTTTTCATGATACGTAATTCTTTTTTAAAATGTCAAGATATACAAATTCTTATTTTGTAAGGTTAACATAATAAAAGTAAAATAAATTGAAAAGAGAAATATCAATACAAAAGTTCATCCAAAAGTATAAGTATTGCCCAATAATTGATCCAAGATTTGAACTTCTATTTGATTTCTCTAACGGTAGAGTTTTGTGCTGATAACGTTTGTAAAACTAATACTAATGAAATAACAAAATGTAGAATAGAGTAAAGTAGAGAAATGTAGACAAGAGAAAAGTAGACAAAATAAAGAATTATTCTTTTTATTAATTCAAATGATTAAAAACTTACAAAAGATATTGGATGACCTCTATTTATAGAGGAACTAAATATAAGGAAACAAAAAGTTATCCTATAATTATAAGAAAAATTACTATTAGGCCCGAAAACAATCTAAAATGGGGGGTGAATTAGGTTGATTATAAAACTAATCAAGTTATGGACACTTTTTGCTCAATATGAAATTTACCTTCTTTTCTAGGTGATCACACAATGAATCAATCAATGAATGAACAAAATCACTTGAGAGTCATAGAAGATATTAACAATTTAAAAATCACAAGATAACAATAAGTAAATGTGTAGAAAGCAATTGCAAACCAATTGACTACCAAACTCTTCCTGAACTTGAAGATTAATTCAAACAAACTTCTTCAAGTTGATGAAATACAACCAATCTTATGTACAAAGGAAGGCTCACTTTCTCTTTGCCCCAAACTCCACTCGGTCATGTTAGGAAATTTTACTATCTCTCAGGATAACCCTCATAGAGTTACACTATTGAAATATTCACTCACAAATGAAAAGCTTGCAATGAACTTCACACCACCAAAACTACAAATCTTCCTTGGAGAGTGTTTTCTTACTAAAAACACTCTTGATCTTTTGTATCTTCAGTGTGCAAAAGTTATTCGAAATTTCTGACCATGCACTATTTATATAAGACCAAAAAAGTGCTTCATTAATGCTTCCAACGGATAGAAAGTAACTAAAGAATTAACTAGCCATTGGAAATATCGAACGTCTGGTACTTCCGATACTGGCGTCCGATGGTAAACCGAGAGTTTGAAGGATTCTATCTGACGTCTGGTACTTCCAATGCTTGCGTCCGATAGTAGATAGAGAGTTTGAAAAATTTTATCGGACGTCCGGTACTTCCGATGCTTACGTCCAATATGATTTGCAAAGTTTATCGGACGTCCGGTATTATTTTTGTGAGCGTCTGACAGCTTTCGCCTTCCTTTATCTTCTTTCAAAATGCTCTTATTCTTTGAATCAAATTACTTCAAGACTGGAAGGATTTTTTAGAAAAGATAATAGTACTATTCATTTATTTTGTAAACATCAAAAGATATGGATCAAGATAAACATTCTCCCCCTTTTTTATGATGACAAAACAATGGATTGAAGGAATGAAAATGAGTAGAAACTCCCCCTTACTTATAGCATCCAAAACCATTAAATACTAACATATAATATTATCAAATGAACTCCCCTTACTCATAGCATTCCAAACCAACATCCATTTAGTAATATCTCCTCCTTTTTGTCATCATAATAGTAGAGAGTAATTGCCATAAAAAATGACAGTAGTGGCAACCATCATTAGTCAATAACAGACAAATAACATCAGAAAATACCAAAAGTAACAATGAACATCAATGATACCAACATTCATATCAACCAACATTCATTAGTCATTCAAAAACCATCAAATGAAACTTAGTTCAGAACATCAGAAATATCAAAAATATTACAAAATATTTGAAGCAATCATACTTCTATATTTCTTCTCATCAATTTTCGTACCTTCTTCATCTGCATCAAGTTTGATGAATGCACACATAGGCGTTCCAACTTACTTTGAATCCTCCATTCCAAATCTTTTGAAAAGTTCTTTTATATACTTAGCTTGATTGATGAATGTACCTTGTTAAATTTGAACCACTTGGACCCCAAGGAAGAAATTCAACTCTCCCATCATACTTATCTCAAACTCATTTTGCATAATAGTGAAAAAGTCCTTGCACAAACACTCATTAGTAGCACCAAAAATAATTTCATCAACATATATATGTACAAGTAGAAGATCATTGAAACTCTATTTAGTGAAAAGAGTGGTACCCACAATACCCCTTTTAAAATCGTTCTTAACAAAAAAACTATCCATTTTTTAAGACCATTCTCAATCAAGAGTTTTGGATTCTTGAGAGTTAGCATCATTTCTAATTATCCACATGTATTTTATATCTCTTCTCATGTTCTTTCTCACATAACAATCACTTTTCATGTGACCTTTTTGACAACAAAAATTACATATAACCAAAGAGTTATTTGCATAAAAAGATTTAATAGATCTCACTTCTCTTTTCTTATGAATAATAAATTCATTTGCACCAAAATTTAACTTCTTTTCATGAGTGTCAAGATGAGGTTTTGATCCATTTTCTTGAAAACAGTTTTATTTTTTATGTTGAAGAAATTCATCTAAATTGTCCATTCTTCTTTTCAAATCACCTTGTTTCTCTTTGAACATTTAATAAAATCTTGTTTTTCTATCAAGCTCATTTTGTAGATCACTCTCATCTTATTTCAAATAATCATTTTCAGTTTTCAGCTTTTTATTTTCTTGAAAAAGACGTGCATTATTTTGAAGAACAAAACTAATTTTGTGTTTTAATTCCTTGTTTCTAGCATAAAATTCTTTCAAACAATCATGCAATTTTTCAATGAATGATTTAAGATCATCATCACTTTCAAATTGAGGGTTAGAAGTTGTTACCTCATTATCTCCAATGGCCATGAAAATTAATTTAGCAAATTTTTCTTGCTCTTCAATTTTACAATCGGAGTTGCACTTATTCCATGTGAATTGAAAATTGTTGAATCTTGATTTTCTTCCTTTTTTCTTCTTCTTTCTTCTTCATTGGACAGTCACTCATGTAGTGTCCAAATTGGCCGCATTCATAGCATTTGTCACCTTATTTTTTATTGGCCTCATGCTTTCCTTTATTTTTTGCATTATTAAATTGATTGAAAAACGAATTGTTAGGTCCTCCTTTTCTGAATGTCCTTTTGTTGAGAATTCTCTTGAAACTTTTTGTGATGAGAGCAAGATCATTGTCATCAACATCCAAATCTTCTCCAACCAATGAAACCGAGTTATTTTTCATCTTGAGATACTTTTAGAGCAATATTCCTTTTTACCTTTACATCTTTTTCTTCTTGTATATTGGTCTTAAATTTCAACTCATAAAAAATTAGAGAGTTTGTAAGAGATTCAATAGGCATAGAATTCAAATCTTTAGCCTCTTTAATAGCAGTCACCTTATTTTCCCAATCTTTAGACAAAGTATTCAAGATTTTTCTATTTTTCTCTCGTAAGCAGTATTTCTTTTCTAGAAATTCTAAATCCTTAATAAGATCATTAAATCTACAATACATTTTATCAATATTTTCATGAGATTCCATCTTAAATAACTCATATTTAGTAACCAAGATAAACTTCTTTTGTTCTTTAGCATTTTCACCACCTTCATGAATTTTTCTCAGTTTTCCTTAGCTGACTTACAGTTTTTGACCCTAATAGATTCATTCGATTCTAAAACACTATAGAACGCATTCATAACTTTTGTATTTAAGGTGTGGTGAGCTCTATCATCTGTAGTCAATTCATTTCTGATTTTTGGTTTAGGTCTATGAGTATTTTCATCTATTATAGAGGCATCATATATACCTTCATTAACAATAAACCACAACTCAATATCAATCGATTGCATGATTATCAAGATACTCATTTTTTTCTTCCAACTCACATAATTTGACCTATTGAACATAGGTGGTCTAGTAACATATTGTCCTTTAAAAAATATGGCATTGTTGGTTGTCATCTTTACTCCTAAACCGCTTGAGCTTAATCTTTAAGAGACCAAACTCTGATACCAATTGTTAGGCCCGAAGACAATCTAAGAGGGGGTGAATTATGTTGATTATAAAGTTAATCAAATTATGGACACTTTTTGCTCAATATGAAATTTATCCTATTTTCTAAGTGATCACACAATGAATCAATCAATGAATGAACAAAATCACTTAAGAGAAGTAGAAGATATAAGCAACTTAAAGATCACAAGATAATAATAAGTAAATAGGAAGAAAGGAATTGCAAACCAATTAACTACCAATCTCCTGTTGAACTTGAAGATCAATTCAAACAAGCTTCTTCAAGTGGATAAAATACAACCAATCTTGTGTACAAAGGAAGGCTCACTTCCTCCTTGCCCCAAGCTCCACTCAGTCAAACTAGGAAATTTTACTATCCCTTATGACAACTCTCACAGAGTTACACTATAGGGCTGCAAATGAACCGAGTCGAGTCGAGTTGTGAGCTAATCGAGCCGATTCTCGACTAAATTTTACCAAACTTCGAGCTCGAACTCGACGAGCCGGCAATTTTCGAACTCGAGCTTGACTCGAATCAAGTCGAGCCGAGCTCAAGCTCGAAAAAAATAAAAAAATAATTATTTATTTTTAAAAAAATAAATAAAATAATATTTTTTTCTTAATAAATAATAAAATATTAAGGATATATACGTAATTTTACTATGAAAATAAAAAATAAAAAAATATAATATACATAATTTTATTATTAAATAAAAAAAAAATATATATATATACTCAAGCTCGCGAGCCGCGAGCTAACGAGCTTAATATTCTGAGCTCGAGTTCGACTCCAGCCGGCTCGAGCTCGACTCGAGATCGATTAATATCGAGCTCGACTCGAGTCGCTCGCGAGCGACTCGATTCGTTTGCAGCCCTACTACACTATTGAATATTCATTCACAAATGAAATGTTTACAATGAATTTCACACCACCAAAACTATAAATTTTCCCTGGAGAGTGTTTTCTCACTAAAACCACTATTGATCTTTTGTATTTTCAGTGTGCAAAAGTTATTCGAAATTTCTGACCGTGCACTATTTATATAAGACCAAAAAAGTGTTTCATTAATACTTTCAATGGATAGAAAGTAACTGAAAAATCAACAAGCCATTGGGAGTATCGAACGTCCGGTACTTCCGATGGTTGCGTCCGATAGCAGACAAAGAGTTTGAAGGATTTTATCGGACGTCTGGTACTTCCGATGCTTGCATCCGATATGATCTGCATAGTTTATTGGACGTTCGGTATTGTTTTTGTGAGCGTCCGACAACTTTCGTCTTCCTTTATCTTCTTTCAAATGCTCTTGTTCTTTGAATCAAATTGCTTCAAGGCTGAAAGAATTTCTTAGAAAAGATATTAGTACTCTCTATTTGTTTTGTAAATATCAAAAGACAGGGATCAAGATCAACAATTACAAGATTAATTATTTATAACTACAATGGAACTAAATGATTATCTATATAAATTTTTTTATCTTTTCATATTTTGAGAAACTCAATGGACATTGGAGAATTCAATGAACATCTATCTTATTTAGTTGTTACATAACACATGTTATATATGGCATGTATGTTGCATGCGCATCACATAAATTTGTAATTTCTATCCTATCAAGAATGTCTTTATCAATTTATTTTTATGAAATAATGTTGAATTAGAATGTTTAGCAGTAGTTTAATCAATTTTGGGCCAAAGTGTACAATGAGATACTTATGATGCAAAATACAAATGTTGAACCTTAAATTGTGATGTCTCAATGGTTGCATTACTAGATAAATTGTCATATACACAAAATTTGATTATAGACAATTTCAAAATAGAAATTTTTTAAACCTTTTGTGGTAAAAGTGTGGCGGGCTCTTACATGTTTATTAATTATTTAATTAAAAAAACAATAGAGAGAATTTAGATCTTACTTCAATTAATTACATTGACGAATGTATACGAAATATATGCTGTCTGTTTCATACTAATTGCTAACACTTGGTTTGAACTTGCAACTACAAAGTCAATCTTATACAATTGAGTATTTCTCATTTTGCACATCTACTTCAATATTCAATTATTATCTTTCTAAATTATTAATTTATGAAATTTGTAAAACCAATTCACCCATCAATCAGAACTTGTGGAACCATGTCTGAATTAAACTTACTATACATTGTTCTTAATTTTATATACATGTTCTTATAGTTTGCTATATAAGGTTTATCTTTAAGTTGTTGAAACTATTCCGTTTTTCTTTTCTTTAAAAAAAAAGGGTATGCATAGTCCTTCATTTCATTCAGAGCAAGGTTCATCCTCAAATCCCATTATGGAGCAAAATAATAAAGCTGTGGATTAATTTCATGACAATGAAGAAAATATAGATGAGATGAGTAAAGAAAAGTTAGAAATAATAGAAGATCAAGGCAACGAAGGAGGGCAAAAAGCAGATGATGAAGAAAGAGGAACTTTTGAGAAAAAGCAAAGGAAAAAGAAATCAACCATATGGGATGGCATGACAGCTGTTAAATTTGCTAATAGAACATTCAAACTCCAATGCAATCATTACATGGAATTGTTTATCAAGAATACAACCAGAGTTATATATTAGCACAAGCACCACTTAGATTCCTCTTTATAAAGAAAGCTAGCCATTGGGGAGTAGAATAGAAAGAGGCATCAAGTCTTGTCCTTTATAGAAAGACTATCAGATGGTATTACTTCTATAACCAACTTTCTCTAGGATCACACTAAGATACGAGAGCTTACATCTCATATGATTCTTGTACATGAGTATCCATTTTCTATGGTAGAACATGTTATTTTTAACAAATTCATGAAAGATGCATCCGTATTTTATAAAAAGATTAATCGGTAAATTATCAAGAAAGATTGCATTACTACTTATACACTTGAAAAAAGAAAGTTGAAATCAATATTAAAGAGTGCTGGCAGGATTAATAAAATTACAAATTTTTGGAAATGCAGTAAAAAAATTTAATATATAGTTGTGATAGGATATTTTATTGATTTTGATTGGATATTGCTATTAAAAATCCTACCTATTAAAAGCGCTGAAGGCTGAGGAACAGTAGAAGTGTCGTCCCTCCCGGTGTTCTACCGGTTGGATCATGATTTACTCCCAATCTCGAGTGCAATTTTGATATTATTTTTTTTTTATCTTCATCTTCTGCTGGAGTGCTATACAAAGTGCAGTTAACATTTTTGTGACTGCATGTGCATCTAGTCATTCTTAATGCCCCCTAGCTATGGTTTATTTCGCTTTTGCCCGCAATGGATTGTGAGAGGAAATTTATCTTATTTCCTTTTTTTTAGCGATGTTTTTAAATTTCTACATTACCAATTTGGTTGTTCATATCAATTCGCTTTTGGCTTTGGTTTGCATTCTCCAACCAAAAAGCTGTTCTAAATTTTTAGTGCATATTGGCCAAAAAAATAGAATAGAGTACATTAAAATGAGATATTTTAATAAGAATAGGTTATATTGATTGATAATAAAGTACATTAAGTAGAAGTATTTTGCACACATTATAGTTTAATTATATTTAATATTAATAAATAAATGTATATTTGATATATAAATGTATTGTGCTCTTTGTTAATAAATAAACGTATATGTTTCCCCTTATTGTTTGTGTACATCATTTGTTTACTACTTAATTTTAATAATTTAATAATAAAGATATCTTTTGTATTGGATATGGTGAGCTCCAATTGAATAGACATGGCATGATTAATAGAAATTATCTCATAGATTTTACTCCAGATTTCTTTAAATTTCAAATTTTTTCCTTTTTTCCTTTGAATTAGTTAAACATTTTAGTGTCAATTATGCTTCAAATTCCTCTTTATTCCTTACAAAAACATTAAAAGAATCATTTTATATATTTTACGCCACATTTCTCTGCATTTCAAATATTTTCAATTTTTCATTTAAATTTAGTGAAATATTTTAGTGCCAATTCCACTCCAAATCCCTCTGTATTTAGATTTCTTTACATTTCAGATTTTTCTTTTTTATTGTTTAAATTTAGTGAAATATTTTAGTGCCAATTCCACTCCAAATTTCTCTCTACTCCAATTTATTATTTGTTGTTTGTTTCTCTACATTAGTTTATATATTAATAATATAAATATGGTCTGAGATAATTCTATGTTAATATAAACGTGGTCTGATAAAAGATTCTGGAATAAATATAGACATGGTTTGGTGAAAAATTCTAAATTAAAATTTGCTCCAAATTTGTTTCCATCTGTGATTTTCCTCGTTTCCTTCTTTATTCAAATTTAGTTTAGTGTTTGAATAGCTATGATGCTAAAAAAAGCCCAATATGAATCCTGCGTCAAAATTCCTTTCACATCTCTTGCTTTTAATCGTTTTAAGCCGGTAAAGCTAACTTAGATTTTGTTCAATAGATTTATAATAATAATAATAATAATAATAATAATGGCAAAAAATCTCAGCGGCCACTAAACTATTGGTCAGATCATGTTTTGGCCATCAAACTATTTTTCGTCAGTAATTGGCCACTAAACAACTTAATCAGTAAATTCGTGACCATTTAATCGATAATTGCTCTTAATCTGTGAAATTAGTAGTACACGTGGCAAAGTGCTGGATAATTTTATCCAAAAACTATGCGACCCTATCTCATAGATTAACTGCTAATTTGACAAATTAAGAGCAATTATCGATTAAATGGTCACGAATTTACTGATTAAGTTGTTTAGTGACCAATTATTGATCAAAAATAGTTTGATGGCCAAAACATGATCTGACCAATAGTTTAGTAGCCGCTGAGGTTTTTTACCCTAGTAAAAATAAACTTTTTGACAAGATAAAGTACACATTCAGATCCACAAAAATAATAGCTTCCTCAATAAGCAAATAGTCATGTCTACAGTACAGAAAGGTGAAAAATGTGTTCACTTTGAACTATCATCTACTACTCAAAATAGATAAAAGCATGCAATATAGTAGTTTTTTAGCACTCAATAGTATCAATAATTTATTCTAGTTTGTCCAATTCAATTTGAGAGTAATATAACTACCACTATAAATGCATTTCTGAGAAAAAATGCTCCATGTGTAACAAGAAATCCAACATATTATGGTTATTACTATAACATGAGTATAGTAACCACTCAATGAATTTCCTTATTCTAGGATAGTTTGTGTCTATTTTGACACCATCTCCTTAATCTACTAGAACATTAAATCAGTGGTTCTTTAAGTTTTGACGCTAGAAATGAAAGGAAGAGGCTGTCCTTATAGGATTTCAAGAAGAATGGTGAGTAAACATATGATGAGATGAAATTGACACGCATATCATGGGGTCATGACACGTCTTGCTCAAGTGGTGGTGACACATTTTCCTAACATTTTGTCAGGTTGTGAGACATGTGGATGGATACTTGTCAAAAGAAGGAATGTGGTGACAAGTTTAGGTATTAACAATTTGGTTCTTTATGTTTTGGAAAACAATATTTAGGCTACTAGAAGTTTATTTTTTCTATACATCTCCATTTACGTAAGATATTTCATATAAATAATGAAGGATCTCCCATTTGAATACAATAAAAATAGTTTCAAAACCAAATTCCTTGTGGATAAAAAATCAATTTTTCTCAACAAGAACAAATTTCAAGTTTCTAGCCTAAAATTTAAATTTTGAAGTTCTTGCCAAAAGGCTTATATTAGTCTAATTTAAGTATATGGAAGAATTATTGACATTTTTTCTTTCAATTTTCTTAATATTTCAAATATCTATATTTTGGTGGTACTTAGTCTCTACATACTAATCAAACTTTGGGTTAGCTCATAAAAATTTCACTAGAATTCAGTGCTTATAACCTCATAATAATACATCTCTTTCATAACTAAGAGATTTCATAAATCAACTATTCTTCTTCGGTGACTTAACCGGATTGTATAAAGGTGTGGCCTTAGGCTCCTAGTTTGGAGTTGTTAAGATGCTAGAAGCTTTTGGACAATTGATGAGTAGGGGACATGCATATAAAATTAAACTCAATCCAAAGTCAAGTTTTACATTTATAAAATTCTAAATACCTCACACGTGATTTTCTACAAGTATACAGGTCAAAATTAAGTATAGGGTATCCAGGGTCAAATCCACAAGGAAGAATGAATAAGTATTGGTGCTACTGAAGTTCCTCAATTATTTAACCGATTAACAAATTGAATGAAATAAAACTAAACTAAAATGTGCAAGAAAATAGCAAATGAAAACTCCTTAGGTCTTGATTCCTAACTACTCATGTAAATGCAATTTTTGGATCCGATATGGATGCGGAGCAAACAAAATTAGTTGAAGTGTTTATTTAAGGAGGGGACAGAAGACTTTGTACTATAAGCCACGGGCACGTCAGAATAGCTATTTATTAGTCCGCAGATTTCGCAGATCATATCATGATTTTTAGGATTTTCCTATTTTATCTGTTTTAATTAGTTATTGTTTGACTTTAAACTAAATTGTTTATTTATTTACTTTTTAAATTAATAAAAATGCCAATATGTGTTAAGCCTTTAAGCTTAATGGGCCAATTATAGAGTCAAACTTGTTTGGTTATTAGTGTCCGATCCATAGGGATTAGTGTAGAAAGTTATTTCTTTTAAATAACGCTGTATGAAACATGGTTATTCAGTTGAGAGTTTATGACTTTGAGCATTTGAAGTTTCTCCTAAACTTGAGTGGATTCTCTTGCTTAATTTCAAATCTTGATTCACTTTGAGCGTGTTCTTGAGTGGATTGAGTGTCGTATTAATTTGGTATTCACCCAAATTGTGGCCGGCCTACCCAAATTCAATCCAAATTTTGTTCAAACCTGTCTCCTTATGAACTGGGGTTTTCCTATGGGATTGCGGATTCCTCTCATCCTAGGGGAATTCGTATCAGTTGGTATTAGAGATTTGACTCAAAGTGAGGTCATATCCCTTTTTATTTCTTGTTTTTCCTTTTAGTCATTTTTTAAAAAAAATCATAAATTAGAGTTTATCTGCTTTTAGGGTTTTAAATCTTCTATTCATATTGTTCTTATCTGTTTCTCATTGTTTCTTGTGTTCTTCATTGTTTAGATTGTATTAATTTCGTGGCTACCTTTTCTTGTTGATTCAAAAAAACAAGAGTACTGTAATGATTACTGTAGCGTTATTGTTCTTGCATACTGTTCGTCGCACTATTTATCAAGAGTTACTACTCATCAAAAAACAAAAAATTTCTATTTGATTGCTTTGTTCGTGTGAATCCCAATCCTAGTCGAATCTTACAAACTTTGTGACTGCTTTTGTTTCTTTGGTAATCCTAATCATATTGATATTTCTTGTATTGGATTGTTTCCAAATCGAATTAGGAAACATGGGCTTATTTTCCAGCAATATTTAGACATCTAACTCCTAATCTAATTAGGAAATTGAAGTCTAAAATTTTCAGCATTAAATCTCCTTCTTTTTTAGAAAATCTCCATCATTAGTTCTTGAAATTTTCATGTTGTATTGCTGTCCAAATTTTCAGATTTATTCTTTCACTTTCTAGGCCATAACTGAAGTGTTAATTGGTTAGTATATTCACTAAATCATTGGGGAACGATATCTTGAGTAAATTCAAAACGCCAATGCATTGAATGAATGTAAAACCATAAAAATAAGTGTAAATACGAGTGCTTGAGGGTATACACGTGAGGTTGAGTGTGTGAGGTATTATTTCTCACCTATCTTACAAGAAATCATGTCTAGCAAGGAAGATTCAGATTCCCATCCAGTTGACTCAAATTTGATCATGGAGATTGTGAAAGGAAAGTTGAGGCGATTAATGTGGACCAAAATGGAATCCATCCATGAACGCCTGGATCGGATTGAGATTTCCCAGGAGCAGCTATCCAAACGTGAGAATCACACTCCTAAGCGTGAAAAGCAAGACGTTGGAATTTAGAGGAGGAATACTCTGTGACTAAAGAAGAAGAATCCAAAGTTGAGCTTAGAATATAACCTAGGAGAAACTATCAAGATAATGATCCCGCAGTAAAGGGAGTGAAGTTTAAGATCCCTTCTCTTCAAAGGAAATTTGACCCCCATACTTACCTAGAATGGGAGTGTAGGATGGAGCTTGTTTTCAATTGCCATAATTACATTAAGATGCAGAAAGTTAAGTTGGCTGTGGTGGTGTTTTCATACTATGCAATCGCTTGGTGGGACTAGCTAACTATCAGTGGAAGAAGGACGGGTGAGTGATCTATTAGTACTTGACAGGAGCTCAAAGCTTTGATGAGAAAGTGATTCATCCCTACTTACTACCACAGAGACCTCCATCAAAAGTTGCAAAATTTGGTATAGGGTGATCTAACTATTGAAGATTACCATAAAAAAATTGAAAAGGCAAGGATGAGGGTAGACGTGATAGAGGATCCAGAGGCTACAATGACTAGATTCTTGAAGGGGTTGAAGCCAAACATCACAGATGTAGTTGAATTGCAGCACTACATGGAGTTAGAGGAGATTGTGCAAAAGACTATCAAAATTGAGAGATAGTTGAAGAGAAGGGGTGGCTATAAACCCAAGAACAAGGGGTGTGTCAAGTGATGATAGAGTACCTTCAAAACTTAAGGTGGAAACACCTAAATCTCAAGCAACACTCCAGTTTCTATTATTTGGAGTCAGGATATCCAATGTTATAAGTGTCAGGGATGTGGCCACAAAGCTCTCAAGTGCCCAAACAAACGGGTTATGGCGATTAAATGGACAAATTGAATCTATAGAAAAGAAAGAGTTTGAAATAACGCCTTCTTTGATTGAAAATCAGTCTAATGATGAAGAATGTGCACTTGGAAAACTTTCCTTTATGACTACTCGAACTTTAAATGCGCAAGTCAAGGCAGAAGTAGACCAGAGACAATGCATTAATATCTTCTATACTAGACGTTGTGTTAGGGATAAGGTGTGCGGCTTAATTGTTGATGGTGGGAGTTGTGCAAACTTTTGCGAGTACAATCTTGGTGGATAAGCTTGCACTACTAACAATTAATCATCCGAGGCCGTATATCAAACACTGATTTACCAATGATGCAGGGATACGAGTTACAAAACAAGTTCTAGTGGCTATCAACATTGGGAAGTATGAGGATGATTTATTGTGTAACATAGTTCCTATGCAAGCAAGCCATATTCTACTTGGAAGACCTTGGCAGTTTGACAAGAGAGTTGATTATAGCAAACTTTCTAATAGCTGTTCTTTCAAATATAAGGATAGGAAAATTACAATTACTCCACGTACCCCCCCAACAAGTGTATGAGGACTAGTTGTATTTGAAATGGTAATATGAAAAGGAGTTGGCAAGGAGAAAAAGAGAGAGTGAACGCAAGCTAAAGGAGAACAAATGTTGCGGAAAAAAATCTAATTGTTTGTTGACTGGGTCATTATCATAGGACTCAATATTTTCTGCTAGCCCATCAATTTATCCTCTATTTCATTCTTTTATGGCTACTTTGCAGGGATTTGAGCAAGGTGATCACAATTATTTTCAGCAAGAAAAAGTCAAAATTTTGAGGACAAATCTTCTTAAAGAGAAAGGGAATGATATGGATGCAGAGCGAATAATTAGTTGAAGTGTTTGTTCAAGGAGGGGGTAGAAGACTTTGTACTATAAGTCGTTGGTACATCTTGTGACTGAACACAAAAACATTGTGACTAGAAGACTTGTGTCAGATAAGACGCGTGCACGTCCGAGTAGTTGTTTGCTAGTAAGGAGATTTTGCGGATCGTATCGTGACTTTTAGGATTTTTCCTATTTTACCGTTTTAATTAATTATTGTTTGGCTTTAAACTAACCTCTTTATTTAGTTATTTTTTTAATCAATAAAAAGGCCAATGTTGTGTTAAACCTTTGTGTTAAATGTTGTGTTAAACCTTTGTTATTTTTTTAATCAATAAAAAGGCCAATGTTGGTTATTAGGGTCCAATCCTTAGGAATTATTCTAGAAAGCTATCTCTTTTAAATAACGTTGTATGGAACATTGTTATTCAGTTGAAAGTTCATGACATTAAACCTTTGAGATTTTCCCTAAGTTTGAATGGGTTCTCTTGCTTAACTCCAAATCTTGATTCACTTTGAGTGTGTTCTTGAGTGGATTGAGTGTTGTATCAATTTGGTATTCACCCAAATTGTGGTTGGCCTACCCAAATTCCATCCAAATTTTGTTCGAACCTGTCTCCTTACGAATTGGCATTTTCCTGTGGGATTGTGAATTTCTCTCATCCTAGGAGATTTCGTATCAGGACCTTGAACATTACTATCTCGGCTAGTTATGGCATAATTTTCTTATATATGTGAAACTTACTCTCATAGTGAATTAACTATACTTGTAGTTGAACTATACCTACTCTCGTGGTTATGAAATTAATTACAAGCTTATTTCTTCTATAAAATTAGATGAAACAAAGCCACAAAAGGTACAAAAGTGCATCTCCGCTCTCGTGAGTATACTCTCTAAGTTTAGTACTTTCTTGAACTAGTGTTAAATTCCAATTTTCATTAAAGAAACAACTCCTTTAAATAATCACAATTAATGGTATCAAGTTAATCATGATTGAAGGAGAAAAAGAGCTAAATAACTTGCAACACTTTAGTTATGGTGGCTATTTTAATTAGTTCAATAGTTTTAGAAATCATTTGTATTGTATGTCCATCTTTCACTTATTGGAAAACTATGGAAGTGTAGGAATGAAATTTTTTATTAAGGAGATCAAAATGAATATGTAATAGATTATCTTTAGTCTCAAATATCTTGTTTGATATGTCTTTAACTCATTCCATTCCCAAGATTTTGAGAAATGGCACTAAGGTTGTTTAAAAGGATCCAACAATAAATATGTTTAAACAAAAACAACAAAGATATCTTACTGTAATTTGGAATGCATCCCCTAATAATATGCTTAAAATGAAGGTTGATGGAGATTCTAAAGAAATTGGGGTCTTGTAACAGTTGGTGATATTCTTCGAGATCATCAGGATCGTGTTCTTCATGCATTTTAGTCCTTCTTTGGTTACAAATCAAATATGGAAGTTGCAATGGCTTTATTAGAAGAAACTAGATTTTGTGTCTAACATCATATAAAGGATGTTATCTTTGAGATTAATTCAAAACTGCTTTGTTATCTTATGAATGATATTTATAGGATCCCTTAAAAGATTGATTGAATTATATAACAAATCAAATTCTCATTTACTTACTCTTTTAGAAAATATAATATCTCTATAGTGTTGTTAATCATGTCGAGTATTTTATATTTGAACTCAACTCATACCTTTATTGAGGTAGGCTCAAGCTTGCTTAATTACGTGCATGAGCTTTAAATTGTGTTGGAGATCTACTTATCAAATCTAACTTCAAGCTCGAATTTGAAACACCTGTGTTGAGTCCGAACTCGACTCGTTTGTATGAGCTCGAGTGAGATTGAGTACAAAAACACTTGTACAAATACCTATGACCAGTTTTAGCAGTACTCAATATCTAGTAGTTAACATATTCTGCGAAAACTGGCAAAAAATGCATTTCAAACAAATGGAAAAATCACAATTCACAAACACTAACAATTTTAAACAATTTTAAGATCAATTAGCTCCAAACCTCCAAACTACATGTGAAAGTTTGAATGAAAACTAGCTTCTTCTCTAATTCTTTAATTTTCAACAAGGTATCAAGGACCAAATCCGAATTCCAAGCATGAGTTAACTTCTTCAAGATTCTAGATTTTTGCATCAAATCAAAATTTCTTCAAAGTTTAGATTCAATATTCCATATTCAAGCACTAGCCACAAAGTCAACATTCATTCAGCCTTCAAGAAGTTTGAGTTCACAAAATTCTCTAAAAAATTAGACATAAAGAATTTTTAAATACAATAAAAAGATCCAAATAAATAAACCAATGTTAGAAGGAGTATTACACTTACACAAGACTGGTTTTTTTTAGTCCATGAACATTGTGGATCTAGTTATTACCTCAAGGTAGCATTTGTACTGTTTCAATCAAATATAGAAGCATGTTAATCATTAATATATTCATTATAAAGTTCTAAAGAATCTCTTTAATATCAGCAATGAATTTGGGAGCTACATCCATGCAATAAGTAACTAAAAAAGTATGATTAGCAAGAATTATTTTGCTTCTCTAATCCAATATAGTATCCAATGATAGCAATAGATTGCTTTCTCCTCAATATTTATTAAATTTTGCAGATATACTTATAGTCATAACCCTAATATGGTTAGAATTATCAAGATTTTTTTTATTAAAAGGCTCCTTAATCCTATAAAGCAATTGGATACTCAGATTCAGAAATCATCATAGTGATTTCACAAAAGATACCCAAAAATTCATATATTTCTACCATTTTTATCCATTCATATTCACTTGAAACATAATGAAATCCACGATCAATATCTTTATATCTTGGAAAGATATCCTTTGAACTCTAAAGTTGAAGCCATTCTATTCAACCTTGTTGGACAATTTAAAATTAATTTTCTAGAGGATAACTAAAGCTCTTTTTTTAAAAAAAAAAATTTTGGCAACTTGAAGGAGTCAAGACTCTGAATTGTTCAATTATTTGATTCCCTCTCTAACAACAACAATCACATGACCAAGTTGTTTAAGATCATCCTGCATTAAAAGATTAAGTACATGCACAACACCTAACATGTAAAATTTTTCCTTCAATACTTAACTCTTTTTTAGAGAAAAATCATCTCCGAATGTCCTAATGCATACACCATTATAAGAAGCATCATCTACAGTTATACTATAAAAACTAGGTTGTCCATGATTTGGTGGAGCTTTTTGTTTGGCATGTGTTATATGGTAATAGAAAAAATGTGAAGTCATGATATTAGTTGGTTTTTGTTGAAGTTTAATTATATTAGTATCAAATATTTATTAAATTGAAAAATATTTATTACTTAATTCTTCGGTACAATATGCTTATTAATAGAAATTACTGAGAAAGAAAGGACATTGAAGAGAAATAAAATAGAGGAAAAATGAAAAAAATTGAAAAAAATCAAAGATGATGATATAGAACAAAAAAGATGGCATCATTGTTATACTATTGAAATGAAAAAATAGATAAACAATGGATAAAAATAGTAGCAATGAATGTGTCTAAAGAACATTAAAAATGAAGGAATCTTTTTAATTATTTCATAAACAAAAGAAGGAGAAAGAATTGAAATGTAGAGAAATCTAAATAGAAAGGGATTTGGAGTGGAATTGGCAATAAAATATTTCACTGAATTTAAACAGGAAAAGGAAAAAATCTAAAATGCAGAGAAATATAGAGTAAATTATATAAAATGATTTTTTTAATCATGTGCTCTATATTCAACTGAAGGTCACAATATTCAATTGTAAATGATTTAATTTTTTTGTGCGAAATTCAGAGGAATTTGGAGCATAATTAACACTAAAATTGTTTAACAAAATTGAAAGGAAAAAAGGAAAAAATCAAAATTTAGAGAAAAATCTAAGAGATGAATTTTTTTTAATCATGTCAAGTTTATTCAATTGGAGTTCACCATATCCAATACAAAATATATCATTATTATTATACTATTAAAATTAAGTAATATACAAGTAATGTCAAGGAATAATAATAGTAGATTTGCTTAGAAAGTATTGAATAAGCGTTTAATCAAGAGATCCTTTATTTTTGTTTTAATGTAAATAGAAAATATTTGGAATAAACTTAAACATTATTTTTCTATTATTTAAAATCATTGAAACAGTTGGAGCTCAGCACATCTAACACAAAAAATATTAGCATAATTATTTTTTAGCAACAAAGAAATAAATAAATTGTCCATAAAAATAGTAATAGCTAATGTATCCAAAGAATATTAAATAAGTGTCCAACGAAGAAAGCTTCCATTTTTTCGTTAATATAGAGGAATTTGGAGCAAAATGTATCTTGGGTTTTTTTTTATCAAATTATGTTCATTAATACCAAGCATCTTTCAATAATATAGAGAGATTTGGGACAAAATTTACCTGAAAATTTTCGGTACACTATGCTTATTAATACCCTTTATTTTTTTTTGGTCAAGAATGTAGATAAAATTTGTAGCAAATTTTTCGATTAGGGTTGTAGATGAAATTTGGAGCGGAACTCATACTAAAATGTTAATCTAAATTTATAAATATCTCTCAAAGAGAAAAAGCAAGCAAAATAATTTTTGTTAGAATCCATTTGAGGCAAATTTGAAATAAACTATAGCAATGAATTCGTGCAAAAAGTGTTATATAAGTGGCTACTAAAGGGACTTTTATTTTTTCTGGTCAAGAATGTAGACAAAATTTGGAGCAGATTTTTTTGGTTAGGATTGTAGACGAAATTTGGAGTGGAACTCACACTAAAATATTAATCTGAATTAATAAATATCTCTTAAAGGGAAAAAACACGCAAAATCATTTTTTTCTTAGAATCCATTCGTTTGCCTACTATTTGTTTGAGAGTTTTCCTTTTTTTTCTTTGTGTTTTGGGTTGGTAAGAAAAATGTGAAATGGTTATATTATGTTAATGATGCTAAGGTTTCATAGAATTTGTGATACAAAAGCTTAAGTATGTGTATGAAAAGTTTGGGTGTGGATGAAATTTTATGGCTAGGTAGTATTAATAATGTGATCGTTAATTAATGTATATTGGTAACAGATACAAATAGTGAAAATATTCAATATTATTAAATTTTTAAAGGAAGAGGATCTTAGTTTTTACCATTGTTGTATTAAATGAAAATTTGCAGATGGTAAGTTAATAGCCTATTGTAGACACCAAATTTTTGAACCGTTTCATTTATTATTATTTTAATTTATTTTAGTGATAATTATTATCTATTAATTTCATAATTTTTGTTTTGAGTATTTTCTAGTATTTTTATAGCATTTTTATTATTACTATTATCTTCTTTCTCTGATATTCATTTGTTACTCATTTAGTTGGCCTTAAATGTAAAAATTAAAAAATTAATTAAAAAAATTTTTATTACATGCAAGCTGCGTTCGTCCGCAGCTTGCAAAGAAGAGTTGCAGCAAGGCCCTTGAGGGCAATTTAAGCGATGAATGGCCAGGTGTCTAGGACACCTCAGGCCTTAGAGAATTCTAGAAAAGGATAGGTGGAGGGTGGAAATGAAAGAGGAAAGTGGTGAGATGTGGAGCAGCGTCGGATGAAGGGTTTTGGAAAAGAACGGATAAATAAAAAAGGGGGTGACGGCTGAAAGAGCAGGGGTTTTTGAGGGTGAGTGATAGGAGAGAAAAGAAAAACTGGGAAAGGAAAGAACATGAGGGAGAGACCGAGAGCTTTGGAGCGAAGAAAAGGGCGACTCAACAGGAGAACCAAGAAGGAGTCACGGCTGGGGCGAGAGCCTGGAGATTTCTGGTCAAACCAAAAAGAAGGAAGGGGACTGCTACTCAAGTTTTCTTATCGCCGCTAAAACCCCATCGGAAAACAGCACGGTAAGGTTCTTTTCCCTTTCCTATAGATAATTTTTATCAATAAATCATGGAAACTATGCTGGATCTCGAGTCAAGTGAATGCGGTCAAGAGTTGCGATGTAGGTTCATGGTTATAGCTCAAAGGTGCGACCTTCTTACTGTTATTGTGTATGATGGGTATGTTAGGGTCTGAAACTTGTTTGGCGTTGATTACATTTCGTCCCTAGGCTGTAGTTTAGTAGCAAGATCCTATCTTAGAAAAGAAAAGACATTTACATAGTCTGTCCTCTTGTAATGTCGCATAGATGGTGAAGATCCATTCCAATCGAATTTGTTTTGGGCTTGTTCGGACGTTGGAGTTTTATTCTGGAGTTGTTGCTAAAGCTTTAACTTGATTGAAATCTGAGATTTGTTGTTTAGTTGATACGTCAAACCCCGTTTCATCCTCTTGTATCATTGCTGCGCCTCCTGATTTTTCTTGTTTTCTTGACATTTTCCACACACGAACACATTTAGCTAAATGTCTAAAGGCTTTTGTGCCTAAGTTTCGGCTTGCTTGAAATGCTCATTTTGTTTGACTGCGATGGTTTCTCCATGATTGGCAGCAAGTTTCCACTTTTTTCTTTTGCTGCATTTTATGCCTGGCTGTTTCAATCAGTTTATGTATGCTTGGGGATGTTAAATGACAATGAGTTGAAGCTGCAAAATTTGCAGCAGAACAAAAAGCTTTCGCATTCTCTTTGCTGTTTTCTTACCTGCACTTGCTCACCAAAGTTTCGGCCATCCAGTTTGCTGGTTGACCTTATGTTGGAAAGAGGAATTAGATAAGGGGTGTTGGGTTTGCATTTTTTGGGGCTGAAATGCCGGAATCATGTTCGAATGCCTACTGAAAGAATGAATTTCAGGTTGCCAAACCATTTTTACATGAATGTTTTGTCCAGAATTTTTGCATCAGTTCCTTTACTGTTTCTTGCTTGTTTGGAGTTTGAAGTTATGTTGTTGTGGTTTGGTTTGAAGTTGTGATGTTGGTTGAAAATTTTGGATCAAATGCTTGCATGTTGGGTCGGAAATATGTATCCGAAAAATGAAAATACAGCAATTTGTTGCAGAAAGTTGCGTCTAATTTTGCCTTGCACATAACGTTGAGTTGCATCAGAAATTACCACACGTTAGTTACAGTAGTCTTACCGAATGTGTCTGTTTGAATTTTCATTTGAGAGCGATTCGAATGCTAGATGGTACTTTTGCTTAGCTTCTAGATTGTAAATAGCTGATATGTGGGCATAAAAATCTGCTGCAATAAGTCCGAACCCATGGCTTGTTGTAGCAGCTTTTCCTTTCTTTGGTTGTTGAATTTTCAGGAGTAACTTGAACTCTTTTGATTCTTGCTCCATCATGTCAGACTGTCGAAATGGTTTTCTTGTTAAAACACCATATTCCTTTTTTGTTTGTGCAAATGACTTGCATGGTTGAAAGTTGCCAAAGAGTTGCAGAAATTGTGTTGTATGGGAAATGGAATTGCAGAAGCCTATCATTCACGTAAATTGCATGAAGTTGCATGGAAATGTTCCAAAAAAATTGTACTTTGCTCCCTTTAGTCTCTAGTAATGCTACAAAGACCCAATTAAATTCCAATCTCTTGCAATTAAGTCCTAAGTTGATTGCAATTTGAACCGTTATTTGGCCTTTTATTATTTTTGGGACCTGTGAAGTTCTTAAATGTTTCGATTGGACTCGAATGATTGATTAATGTTTGCAATTGGGTCCTTAGAAGTTCTTCTATCTTAGAAGTTTGGTCAATAATCTACCTCCTTTGAGATTAAGCATCTTTTGACTACATTTAAGTCGCAATTAGGAGAGAATTTGGTGGTTTGTTAGTACCCCTTTTGAAGTTTCTAAGGTGTTCTGAATTTCCTTTTTGCCTTTTATTCTACTTATCTTTAAAGTGGTGCATTAATCCCTTACTTTGATGGTTTTAGCCCAAATTATCTCTTTCTTTGGTGACTCTAACCCAAGTTAAGTCTTGTTCACTTTACTAACATCACAAACGGGGAGGTATAACTTCTTTTATCTTTTTTTGTCTCTCTTCTATGTGATCCAACGTGCTAAGTGAGAATTGCATGTCTATTTTGCTTTCCTTGCCTTTCCTTAATTCTCTTCATTTATTTCTTTTACTTTTGCTTTTATTAAGTTATTCTTTTATGGGGTATGTGTACACCTCTTGGCTTGTAATAGATAGGGCTTGGAGAGCATTTTTATTCATTTTTCCTCTTCCCCATTTGTTTTAGTTAGCAAATGTAATAGGTTCATTAGCTTGATTGCTTGCTTTTGTTGCCACGTGTTAATTTGCTTTATTAGGCTCTTGCATTTAGTCGAGCATGCTAAGTGTTATGTGCTATGTGTTTATAGGTGATTGGCATGTCTACTTGCTTTCTATAGTCATAGATGAATGTGATGGATGAATGTGTCATCGTGGCTAGTCCAACGCTGGTCATGGTTTTTCCTCTCGAGCTCTCGCAAGTCCAATGCTTGTGAGAGAATTTTAGAAAATGGCTAGTCCAATGCTAGACCCAATAGGCCGTTCCCTCTCGTTGGTACATACTTGCATGTCTCACTACATTTCATACATTTTTCTTAGTTTTCTAGCATTTGGCATGCTTCTCCAATCCTTTCCCTTTCATCATAGATTTTTGCATTCTCATGCTAGTTATAGGGTACATTTGCTTAAGAGTCCCCTTTCGGTAAGGGAAACGAGCGAGTGTGGCTACAAAATAGCCTTAGCACGCTAGTTCTTCCTTCTAATCAAAGGGAAAATTAAAATCGTGAAGTTAGGAGTCATTCCCGTACCCGACTTGATGCATTCCTCTAGGTTCATACACTTTCATTTTTATCATATCATTTCCTCACTTTCTTTATCCACATTCTCTTACTACTTATATTTTTCTAATCCATATGCCATGTTCGCACATTTTTCTTCTTTTCCTATCACTTATTTATTTTTCTACCTCACAAATTGCACCCAATTGCACTTATATATTTACTACCATTATACCATATTTTTATCCACTTGCACACATACACCTTCATTTTCGCAATTGGCACACTTGCATTTTTCTTACATTTGCACACTTACCCTCATACTTGAGTATTCATTTGCATTATTCGCGACCTCTATGATGGCTTTCCTTACTGGCCATCATAATTCATGTGGTTGGGACCAAAAAGTCTCATAAGAAACATTTTTAGATTTAGGATTGCATTTTTTCCGCATCCATTAGTCATATCCAACATGCAACACATACTTTGGGTAGAAGAATTAGGAAAAGAAGGGCTAAGTCACGCAACTAGCTTTGGTTAGGGTAAGGGAGTGCCTTAAACTTTGCCTTTGCCTTCTCCCTTATCAAATGTAACCCCCGATCTATTTCTTTGGTTACGTAGACCTAAAAATTCTTTAAAAAGGGTTTGTTTACTTTTCTTTCCAAAAAATCACTTTTTGTGTGACTTGGTACACCCTAACTCTATACCAAGTGGCACTCCTTTTCTATCTAAAATCCTTTGTTTGGCCAAACCGTCGCATTTCACAATCCCACGGCCTTTTATTTTCACTTTCACACACGTTCACATACATATCCCACACACTACTTTCACACCTCAAAAAGTGGGGCGCGACAACTTGGTGACTCCACTAGGGACTTCCTAAGTGGGTCCAAGCATTTGATTTAGCCATTTTTTTCCATTTTCTACCATTGTTATGCATAGCATTTGGATATTAGGGTTGCATTTTCCATTTTAGGACCTTTTGCCTCGCGCGCGTATCAAACTATTCCCTCACTCACGTATGTATGATTGGTTGTTTGGATGTATGTTTTACTTGTTTTATCTCGCACTTTGCATTGCATTTAGGGGGGGTGTGTCACCTTTAGAGTCTCGCGTTGGGTCTCAACCCTTTCCCTCAAAATAGGGAACACTTCATACGTGCACGTTTATTTACTGTTATCCCATTTTATTTTATTTTCTTGGGCTCTTTCCCACACCGCCTTGTAGGACTAGAAATGGTTTCTCTAGGTATGTGTATGGTGTGCTCTGCGCCCATAGCAGTACTTAGGGGATCGCTCGAGCCACCGACCGACGGTCTTGGAATTAATGACCCATTCGCTTAGGTCTGAAGGCTTGGGAACCTTTTTAAACCTTATCGAGTCTAGTTGCATTAGTGAGCCCCAGTCTCATGCATCCATGTTAGAGTTTTCCTAGGTTAGAGTCAGTCTCACCCTTTTTAAGCACATTAGGCACGAGGGAAGGGGCTCCACCCCTTTTACTTGCTTTTATTGTATTTCTTTTCTTAATTGCTCCCAATATGTTATGTGTACTATCAATTGCACTAACCATTTCGTTGTTTTTTTTGCTTGCATTCATGTGCCTTAGCAATAAGAGGCCTCTTTGACACTCTTTTAGTGACTTACCCACTAGATAACTCACATGTTTAAATTTCAGTTATTGCACTTAATTTTCAATAAGTACATTTCATTTTTAGACCTTTCCCTCCCGATGCATTATTTATGTCCTTTAGGCCATATTTGTCACATATTTACATCGCTTTAATAAATGGCATCATGCATTAAACCTTAGAAGGAACGCCATTTAGGCAATTCCATGTTAGGGATAAGCCAACCCTATAATCCCATGGGTATTTAACCCTATTTTTGGGATCTGCACATTTACCCTTTTTGCAAAATAACCTAAGGGGTAAAATCCCAAGGTAACGGTATCTAAGTGAATTCCCCATCCAGATGACGCAGTGTCAAATGCTCAACCAAGTCCCCCGAGAGCTGAATCAGTGGAAAAATAATCTATCTTATGAGATTGGGGGGTTATTCCAATATGTGGGGCATCTACCAAGCCTTGTCGACATAATACCCAACGTATCTGCTATCCAAGCATTGATCAATTATTGGGATCCGGATGCCTCAGTTTTCTGATTTGGAATGTGCGAACTCACCCCAACCCTAGAAGAGTTAGAGAGATTGTTGCAAGTACCGGAAAAAGGCAGTCCTATGATATACCCGAGCGGGGGAACGAGAGAGCAGTTTTACAGATTTTTGGGATTGAGGAACAATAGCTTAGACCAACACCCCGACGCTAGATCTTGTCCACTGAGGTTTTTATATGACCGGTTTGGGGAAAAGGAGTCCTTTGAGCGCCATTAGATTGATTTCTTTATAACAAGGGGGCAATGGGAAGAGAAGCGTGTGCAAGTTTTTGGTTTGGTTTTGATCAACTTATTGCTATTCCCTCAAAGGCATGGAAAGGTGACATTTGCAACAATCAACATGATTCAAAGTCTTTTCTTAGGAATTCGTGGAACGACACCAACTTTGATACCCATTGTCATAGCGGACATCTTCTCAACCCTTACCAATTGCCAAAGGAAAGGGGGTTTCTTCTATGCTTCAAATTTAATACTTCAAATGTGGATCATGGAACATTTGGCGAAGAGATCACTTAACCCTTTGGGTTCTTGTCTCTCAGTTGAGAATTGGATTGATTCACATCGAGAGAGAGTCAGCCGCTACTGCCGCGTGATGTCGTCAAGCCAGTTTATTGAGGAGTTCAACAATTTGACACCAGAAAAATGCAGTGGGTTCTAGATTAGACCAAGGTCAGGGACCCAGCTTTTAGGACCATTTAACATGACTTCATCCCTCTAGCTGGAGTTAATGGTCTAGTCGCCTCTATTCCACAAAGGGTTATGAGACAGTTTGGATACCTGCAAAGCATTCCTATGGTACAAGGGGTTGAAGATCTCAGATTGGGTACGGTGACCGAGAGTCGAAGCATGGTATTAGAGGCTTGGGAAAATTTGTAAGGTCTTGAGAATTTGCAGTTGGAATTGGTAAACAAAATGGCACCTGCAGTTATGCCTGGATACAATGAATGGATCAAACAAAGGGTGGAACATGATAGGGCAAGGCAACAATCAGCATCAGCTAGTTCCGAAGAACAAATGGAGAAGCTAAGGAAAGAATTAGAGGATTCTCAAGCCCAACTTATAATGGCCAACAGAGTTTTAGAAGATACCCAAGTGCAGTTGAGGAAGAAGAAGAAGAAGAAGAAGAATGAGAAACTAGAGGAAGCCATAGACGCCCTTGACAGGATTAGGGAAGGAGCTCGTAAGTTCAGTTTAGGGAGCTCTAGAGAGTCACAAAATACAAGTCTCTTGAGACATAGGAATTTTGTAAACATGGTCACTAAGACCATTGACGAGGTTGTAAAGAAAGATTGAACTCTTCCACATTTTATGAGAAGCTTTCCATTTCAAAGTTCTAAACTCACTCACAGGTTTGGAAATGGGATTTTACCCCGAAGGCTTGCATGAGATCATGCTAGGCCTACCCTTGGCACAAAAAGGGTCCCCCCATAGGTCATGCATCTGAATTGTTTGAACAATCACTAACTCGTGTCTTTTTCTTTTTCTTTTGAATAAGTTGCAGAAATCTAGTAATGATTGGTTTATCTAAAAATGTCTTTTGCATCCTCAGGTAAAATTTTAAAATAGCTTCTCGAAAAAACCCCATTATTACGCGATCCCGAAGTAAAACTCAAAGGAATCGTGTAGACATAAGTACTCAGCCAGAATCGTCTGATAAGACCGCTGCAACTACCCGGCCGGAAACCACAAGTTCCGGGGTTCAGTTGACTGAATTACTCACCAAATTTGGGGAAATGGCATCTGAGATGGCCGCCCAAAAGAAGTTGATCGACGAGCTCATTAGTAGCGGAGTGCAGCCCGAGCCTGCGCCCGTCAAACAACCGGAATCCGAACCATTTGTCATTCCTCCAATTCAAACCACTTTTGAGGGAGTTTTCAACCCGCAGTATACTTATACTCAAAATTCTCCATTCTATCCTCCCTATGGGCAAGGATTTCAGCCTCCAGGTGGTCCAAACATGCCTCTGGATCCACAAACTTTTTATCAGACTACCGCAGAGTCTGTTGTGCCAGAGCACACTGTTTAAACCAAGCCAGAAGTGGGAGAGTCGTCTATCCCGGTGGATATGAAGCTACTTAAGAGGTTGGATCGTTTCGATGAGTTCATCAGGAAAAGCCAAGGTTTAAGCAAACAAGGGGTGTTAGACTACGATGATCTGTGCCTGTTTTCAAATGTACAACTGCCCGTAGGGTTCAAGACCCCGAAGTTCAATAAATATGATGGTACAGGCAACCCTAAGACACACTTGCGTTTGTTTGCCAACAAGTTGGGCAGACCGGTGGATGACGAAAACTTGCCATTAAGGTTATTTCCAGAGAGTTTAGAAGGAGACGCCCTTGATTGGTATTCAAACTTAAAACCAGAAGAGGTGAAGACTTGGCTCGATCTGTCCAACGCCTTCATCAGACAATACGAATATAACTGTCAGCTAGCACCGACCAGAACTATTTTGGAAGGCACGAAGAGGCGACAATCTGAAGATCATAAGACATACGCCAAAAGATGGAGAAAAATAGCTGCCAAGGTTGAGCCTCCGATGACCGAAGATGAAATTGTTCGCACTTTCATAAAGGCGCATGATCCTCCATACTTCGAAGAAATCTTCCGTATGACCGGGTGTTCATTTGCTGCGATTGTGAATAAACTCGAAGAGTATGATGATTTTGTGAGAGCCAAAAAAATTGTTAACGTCTCTGCCCTAAAATCACAAGTAGAAGCTTTGTAAGGGCAAGGAAGCAGTGGAAAGAAGCCGCAGTTTAAAAAGAAAGAGGGGGATGCAACTTTTATCTGGAACCAGAACCCTTCACCCAAACTCCAATACCAACACAATCCAACCTACCAACCACATTACCCTTATTATTCAAACCCGCACCATGTATATACTACCAATATCCACCACACTCGACCTCACCCAAGCTATCCTAACCCACCTTTAGCTCCTTTTCAAATTTCTCAACCAAATCCACCCCAAAACCGATCTCGCCCTCCATATAACCCAAGATTTCCTCCCCCAAATAGACCTGTTTATAGCCATCATCAACCTCCTGAACCTTCCAACCAAGCCCGTAGCCGTACATTTACGGATTTAGGTAGGCCTCTAGATCAATTGTATGACCAGTTGAAGGCCGTCGAAAAAATTGGTACGACACTCCCTCCGACCTATCCATATGGCATATTCGCTGGGTATAACCCACAAGCCGTCTGTGCTTATCATTCAGGGCACCCGGACATTCAACTGTTGATTGCAAGACTCTTAAGCATAGAATTCAAGATATGATTGAAGCCGGAGAGATTGTAATTAGGAAAGGGAGGCACAAGGGCCGAATATAAATAGGAACCCCTTGCCGGAACACACTAATACCATTGGAGTCATTCTGGACGACGCAGAGTATGAGAAGCAAGTCCAAAAATTGGCAAGGGAAGCTGAGGTGTTTGGGATCACAGACCAACCATTTGTAATAGAGGTGCCATTTGAGGAGAATAAAAGGCCTTTTATTTTGGATCTCACTCCAGCTGAGAGCGAAGCTTTGAAGCCAGTGGTTATCGAATTCCCAGAGCAGGAGCCTGTTCTAAGTTTGCAGCGAGTGCCATGGAACTACGATGAACCTGTCATACAAATTGGAGAAAAGTCAGTTACCAAAGAAGAGGTGTCAGTGATCACTAGATCAGGGAGGATTGCAAGTCCGTTTGGAGCTACCGTTCCGATTCAAACAAATAATCCCGAACTGCCTGCTAAACTAACAATTACTGAGAAGGAAGCCTTGGATTTTCTTAAAAGGCTTCAAAGAAGAGAATATAATGTAGTCGAGAAGCTAAACAAGTCGCCCGTCCAAATATCCATGTTGGATCTGCTCTTTTCTTCGGATATGCATAGGGATGTGTTGCTCGAAGTGTTGACTAAATCTCAAATCTCTAAGGACATTTCGGTTGCTAATTTCTCACATGTAGTTGGGAGTGTGTTATTTACAAAACAAATCACTTTCTCTGATGATGAATTACTGGCAGAAGGCATTGGACATAACAAGGCTCTGTACATAGTTGTGAGGTGCAACGGGAAAATGTTGCCAAAGGTGTTGATTGACAATGGATCTGCGCTTAATATCTGTCCTTGGAGTACCTTGGAAAAGCTAGGGTTGCAAGATATCAAGCTGAGGCTTTCAGGGACCATAGTTAGAGGTTTTGATGGAGTATAAAGAGAACCTATAGGAGAAGTGGATTTAGTAGTCGAGATGGGGCCCGCACAGTTTCAAATAGCCTGCCAAGTTATGCACTTTTCTAGTGTTTACAATGTTTTGCTTGGAAAGCCGTGGATTCATAAGTCCGGGGCTGTGCCTTCTTCATTGCATCAATTGTTGAAATTCATAGTAAATGACAAATTGATAACTATCTTTGCAGAGGAGGATTGCCTCGTAATTGCTGATTCTGGGTCCGAAGAAAATGGTAGCCGAAACGCCACAGTGACCCCTCATAGCACAGCTGATATCGTCTCCGTAAGTTGGATAACAAAAGAAGAACGAGCTCTGTCAAATGCCAGTGTCATGATGGCTAAGGAAATGATCCGCGGAGGATATGAGTTTGACAAAGGGCTGGGACGTGATCTACAAGGAATTCTGAAACCAGTGAAAATTGTGGAGAAAAAGGATTCATTCGGTTTGGGTTTCCGACCAACCGCTAAAGACATCAAAGAAATGAAGGAACGCAAGAAAGCAGAGAAAGAAGGCAGGCAAAAGGCCTTTGATATTCCATCACTGCATTATACTTTTCCACGACCAACCGAGGATATGAGTTTGACAAAGGGCTGGGACGTGATCTACAAGGAATTCTGAAACCAGTGAAAATTGTGGAGAAAAAGGATTCATTCGGTTTAGGTTTCCGACCAACCGCTAAAGACATCAAAGAAATGAAGGAACACAAGAAAGCAGAGAAAGAAGGCAGGCAAAAGACCTTTGATATTCCACCACTGCATTATACTTTTTCACGACCAACCGAGGTGATCACGTTAGAGATTAACCCAGTTGACAAAATCGAAACTAGTTTGGCCCAATTGTTTGTTGGGGCAACATTTGAAGACAGTTTTCCAGATGAGACCGAGTTTCCCGACATCCCTGAAGGATCAATTTCCAATTGGACAGCCGAGTTTCTGCCCATTCAGAAGGAGTTTCGGTAAACCTAAAGGGGTTTGTCATTCATGCGGATTCATGAAAATACTTCTGCATCTGTAAATAGCTAATGAAAGCATCTTTACCTTTGACTAAAATTTGCACATGAAAATATTGTTAAGTTTTCATTTCGTTTTCGCTTTCAATCAAAGATTTTATGAAAATGCACAAGTTGTTCATGTCATGTTGTTTTGTTTATTCGTTTGTTTATATTTCTGTCATATTGCTTGTTCATTTGTTTGTTGTATGTTTGTTTGCTTATTATCCCACATTCGTTAATTCTTTCAGATGGCCAAAAATAAACTATTTGACCCTTTGGATATCACTATTCTGAAATTCAACAATGGCAATGTCTATACCACTCACGACTTGGAGGTCTGGGAATCTGAGTTCCAAAGCGAGAGTGATAATGAGGAAGTATTCGATTCTTTCGCAAAAGACTTTGAACAATATGAGGAGAAACCAAAACCGAACCTGGAAGAAACAGAAAAGGTTAACATTGGCACTAAAGATGAAGTTAAGGAGGTGCAAATTAGTATTCATTTGAATGAGAGGCAGAAAAAGGAGATGCTTGAATTCTTGACTGTGTTTCAGGATGTATTTGCATGGTCCTATGATGATATGACTGGTATTTCAACTGATGTGGTAGCGCATAAGTTGCCCATAGACCCTATTTTTCCACCCGTAAAGCAAAAATCCCAAAAATTCAAACCAAATATGAGCCTCAAAATAAAAGAACAAATTAAAAAATAGCTCAAAACCAACATTATCATTGTTTCCCATTACCTTATTTGGCTTTCGAATCCAGTCCCTGTTCCAAAAAAGAATGGAGAGGTGCGAGTTTGTGTTGATTATAGAGACCTTAATGAAAAGCGGCTCAATGCTATCTGTCATGGTCAGTGCTATCAGAAACGTGTGGCTCGGGTTTACAACAAAAAAGTCCATCGGCGTGCATTCGAAGAAGGTGACAAAGTACTAAAGTGAATTTTGCCAATGCAAGATGAAACTAAAGGCAAATTTGCTCCAAATTGGCAAGGGCCGTTCATTGTCCAAAAGGTATTACCTGGCGGAGCACTTATTTTGGCAGAAATGGATGGATGAACATTTCCTCAACCCATCAACTCGGACATGTGCAAGAAATTTTTCATTTGATCATGCAAATTTTCTTTAGAAATTCATGCAAACGGCGAAATGCAAGTCAGACCATCTTCTTTTACACTTAAAATATTTTATCTCTACTTGTCCCCTTTGAGCCATCAGAATTGACAAATTTTCGCTTAATAACCCTTGAGAATTGCAAACCCCACACTGGGGCAAATTTATGTTGAAAGAGAGATGATCAAAAGAAAAGAGAACCCCACACTGGGGCAAATTAGTTTTTAAAGAAAAATGCAAAAGTGAGGAAAATGCAATGAAGAAAATGCAAAGAGAGAAAATTCGATCAAATTGGGGCAAATTTTCCTCAATTTCGTTCAAAATTGGAGACGATTTCAAAATAATGCAATCTCAAGTTATTTCACACCTCGCATCAAAATTTGCTTTCAAGTCTCAACTTTTCTTGAAAAACACCCCACCTGACCTCATTACAAAGCCCAAAGTCCTGGCTTTCGTCACTTGTGGTATTTCTATTAGAAAATTTGTTAATCAACTGGCAAGTGATGTCCATAATGCCTTCGCCTAATCTCACAAGCGAAGTGCATTTTACTGATGCCAGAAATCTTTAACTCATATTTCTGAGTCGATCATGATCGAGATATTTCATTGTTCTTTAGGTGAAAACCCGAAAGGGCGCCTCGAAAAAAAAAGAGAAAAAAAAAGAAAAGAAAAAGAAAAAAAAGATAAAACAAAAACAAAAAGGGTGGGGGCAACCTTGGTGAAAACTTGAAAGGGCGCCAAGGCAGGTTTTCTCAACAGACGAGCACGAGAAGGAACAGTTGGTGACCTGGTTCATTTAGACTTTTCCTCATGTTTGTGATACTTCTGCCAGAATCGAATTTCGAAGCAAATATATCCAAAGTATTGAATATGATACTCGTTGGCCAAATTTGTATTTTTCTTTACAAATATTCTTTTGCAAAATGTATCTTTATAAACCTCTTGTTTTCTCTCGATTATTTGCGTTCGACTGCTTGTGGTTGTCTGCATTCTTTTGCATGCTCATCTTTGCCTGACATAGGAAATCATCTTGCATATATCATTGATTTTTATATGACAAATTTTTATGCATCATTCTTTCACCATTGGATTCGAATGGATGATAAACCCTGAGGTTTGTGCAAGGATAGGGGATTCAATCATCTGTTAAAGTGAGTAAAATGCAACAAATCTGCTACATAGATTTGGTGACGTGGTAAATACGTACTTTATCAGTCTCAAGAATTGAAAGGTTTTAAAATTACAAGTTCGACTAAGCCAGAGGCTACAGAACAGAGGCAAAAGCATCACAAGACTCATGTTTACACGATTCTCAAGGCAAACCGGATCAAATGATGGTGGCAAGTCCATTATTTCTTCTTTTCTTGCAGGAACGTTGCGTTTACAAACAAAAACAACCACTCTCCTTTTCGCACCTAAATCGATGTCAGAAACAGCTCCCCAGTAAGCAAAGACGAAGTGATAATATTATTGGCAAAGTTTGATCATAAGAAACGACATCAGCTATCGCTTCAGCTACAGAGATCAAATCTCCCTCTTGGTACAAAGTTTGAACTACTCCCAGGTAAAAACTCAATTCATTGTTTAAATCTCCCCAGTGAAGTCCCGTTTTAAATTCCTGTTCGGGTCAGTCCGGTTTTAAATTTCTTGTTTGGGTCAGTCCCGTTTTAAATTCCTGTTCGGGTCAGTCCCGTTTTAAATTCCTGTTCGGGTCATTCCCGTTTTAAATTCCTGTTCGGGTCAGTTCCGTTTTAAATTTCTGTTCGGGTCAGTCCCGTTTTAAATTCTTGTTCGGGTCAGTCCCGTTTTAAATTCCTGTTCGTTGGAATCATTTTGCGGCCAAACAACACAGGTAAGTATTTGGTGTCTACTTTTTTGTCTCAAGTTTTTTCAAAATTCAGACAAAGAGAGGCAAACTGTAGACACCAAATTTTTGAACCGTTTTATTTATTATTATTTTACTTTTATTTTATTTTTATTTTATTTTATTTTAGTGATAATTATTATCTATTAATTTCATAATTTTTGTTTTGAGTATTTTCTAGTATTTTTATAGCATTTTTATTATTACTATTATCTTCTTTCTCTGATATTCATTTGTTACTCATTTAGTTGGCCTTAAATGTAAAAATTAAAAAATTAATTAAAAAAAAATTTTATTACATGCAAGCTGCGTTCGTCCGCAGCTTGCAAAGAAGAGTTGCAGCAAGGCCCTTGAGGGCAATTTAAGCGATGAATGGCCAGGTGTCTAGGACACCTCAGGCCTTAGAGAATTCTAGAAGAGGATAGGTGGAGGATGGAAATGAAAGAGGAAAGTGGTGATATGTGGAGCAGCGTCGGATGAAGGGTTTTGGAAAAGAACGGATAAATAAAAAAGGGGGTGACGGCTGAAAGAGCAGGGGTTTTTGAGGGTGAGTGACAGGAGAGAAAAGAAAAACTGGGAAAGGAAAGAACATGAGGGAGAGACCGAGAGCTTTGGAACGAAGAAAAGGGCGACTCAACAGGAGAACCAAGAAGGAGTCACGGCTGGGGCGAGAGCCTAGAGATTTCTGGTCAAACCAAAAAGAAGGAAGGGGACTGCTACTCAAGTTTTCTTATCGCTGCTAAAACCCCATCGGAAAACAGCACGGTAAGGTTCTTTTCCCTTTCCTATAGATAATTTTTATCAATAAATCATGGAAACTATGCTGGATCTTGAGTCAAGTGAATGCGGTCAAGAGTTGCGATGTAGGTTCATGGTTATAGCTCAAAGGTGCGACCTTCTTACTGTTATTGTGTATGATGGGTATGTTAGGGTCTGATACTTGTTTGGCGTTGATTACATTTCGTCCCTAGGCTGTAGTTTAGTAGCAAGATCCTATCTTAGAAAAGAAAAGACATTTACATAGCCTGTCCTCTTGTAATGTCGCATAGATGGTGAAGATCCATTCCAATCGAATTTGTTTTGGGCTTGTTCGGACGTTGGAGTTTTATTCTGGAGTTGTTGCTAAAGCTTTAACTTGATTGAAATCTGAGATTTGTTGTTTAGTTGATACGTCAAACCCCGTTTCATCCTCTTGTATCATTGCTACGCCTCCTGATTTTTCTTGTTTTCTTGACATTTTCCACACACGAACACATTTAGCTAAATGTCTAAAGGCTTTTGTGCCTAAGTTTCGGCTTGCTTGAAATGCTCATTTTGTTTGACTGCGATGGTTTCTCCATGATTGGCAGCAAGTTTCCACTTTTTTCTTTTGCTGCATTTTATGCCTGGTTGTTTCAATCAGTTTATGGGGGTTAGATGATTATGCTTGGGGATGTTAAATGACAATGAGTTGAAGCTGCAAAATTTGCAGCAGAACAAAAAGCTTTCGCATTCTCTTTGCTGTTTTCTTACCTGCACTTGCTCACCAAAGTTTCGGCCATCCAGTTTGCTGGTTGACCTTATGTTGGAAAGAGGAATTAGATAAGGGGTGTTGGGTTTGCATTTTTTGGGGCTGAAATGCCGGAATCATGTTCGAATGCCTACTGAAAGAATGAATTTCAGGTTGCCAAACCATTTTTACATGAATGTTTTGTCTAGAATTTTTGCATCAGTTCCTTTACTGTTTCTTGCTTGTTTGGAGTTTGAAGTTATGTTGTTGTGGTTTGGTTTGAAGTTGTGATGTTGGTTGAAATATTTGGATCAAATGCTTGCATGCTGGGTTGGAAATATGTATCCGAAAAATGAAAATACAGCAATTTGTTGCAGAAAGTTGCGTCTAATTTTGCCTTGCACATAATGTTGAGTTGCATCAGAAATTACCACACGTTAGTTACAGTAGTCTTACCGAATGTGTCTGTTTGAATTTTCATTTGAGGGTCATTCGAATGCTAGATGGTACTTTTGCTTAGCTTCTAGATTGTAAATGGCTGATATGTGGGCATAAAAATCTGCTGCAATAAGTCCGAACCCATGGCTTGTTGTAGCAGCTTTTCCTTTCTTTGGTTGTTGAATTTTCAGGAGTAACTTGAACTCTTTTGATTCTTGCTCCATCATGTCGGACTGTCGAAATGGTTTTCTTGTTAAAACGCCATATTCCTTTTTTGTTTGTGCAAATAACTTGCATGGTTGAAAGTTGCCAAAGAGTTGCAGAAATTGTGTTGTATGGGAAATGGAATTGCAGAAGCCTATCATTCACGTAAATTGCATGAAGTTGCATGAAAATGTTCCAAAAAAATTATACTTTGCTCCCTTTAGTCTCTAGTAATGCTACAAAGACCCAATTACATTCCAATCTCTTGCAATTAAGTCCTAAGTTGATTGCAATTTGAACCGTTATTTGGCCTTTTATTATTTTTGGGACCTGTGAAGTTCTTAAATGTTTCGATTGGACTCGAATGATTGATTAATGTTTGCAATTGGGTCCTTAGAAGTTCTTCTATCTTAGAAGTTTGGTCAATAATCTACCTCCTTTGAGATTAAGCATCTTTTGACTACATTTAAGTCGCAATTAGGAGAGAATTTGGTGGTTTGTTAGTACCCCTTTTGAAGTTTCTAAGGTGTTCTGAATTTCTTTTTTGCCTTTTATTCTACTTATCTTTAAAGTGGTGCATTAATCCCTTACTTTGATGGTTTTAGCCCAAATTATCTCTTTCTTTGGTGACTCTATCCTAAGTTAAGTCTTGTTCACTTTACTAACATCACAAACAGGGAGGTATAACTTCTTTTATCCTTTTTTGCCTCTCTTCTATGTGATCCAACGTGCTAAGTGAGAATTGCATGTCTACTTTGCTTTCCTTGCCTTTCCTTAATTTCCTTCATTTATTTCTTTTACTTTTACTTTTATTAAGTTATTCTTTTATGGGGTATGTGTACACCTCTTGGCTTGTAATAGATAGGGCTTGGAGAGCATTTTTATTCATTTTTCCTCTTCCCCATTTGTTTTAGTTAGCAAATGTAATAGGTTCATTAGCTTGATTGCTTGCTTTTGTTGCTACGTGTTAATTTGCTTTATTAGGCTCTTGCATTTAGTCGAGCATGCTAAGTGTTATGTGCTATGTGTTTATAGGTGATTGGCATGTCTACTTGCTTTCTATAGTCATAGATGAATGTGATGGATGAATGCGTCACCGTGGCTAGTCCAACGCTGGTCATGATTTTTCCCCTCGAGCTCTCGCAAGTCCAATGCTTGTGAGAGAATTTTAGAAAAGGGCTAGTCTAATGCTAGACCCAATAGGCTGTCTCCTCTCGTTGGTACATACTTGCATGTCTCACTACATTTCATACATTTTTCTTAGTTTTCTAGCATTTGGCATGCTTCTCCAATCCTTTCCCCTTCATCTTAGGTTTTTGCATCCTCATGCTAGTTATAGGGTACATTTGCTTGAGAGTCCCCTTTCGGTAAGGGAAACGAGCGAGTGTGGCTACAAAATAGCCTTAGCATGCTAGTTCTTCCTTCTAATCAAAGGAAAAATTAAAATCGTGAAGTTAGGAGTCATTCTCGTACCCGATTTGATGCATTCCTCTAGGTTCATACACTTTCATTTTTATCATATCACTTCCTCACTTTCTTTATCCACATTCTCTCACTACTTATATTTTTCTAATCCATACGCCATGTTCGCACATTTTTCTTCTTTTCCTATCACTTATTTATTTTTCTACCTCACAAATTGCACCCAATTGCACTTATATATTTACTACCATTATACCATATTTTTTTTCACTTGCACACATACACCTTCATTTTCGCAATTGGCACACTTGCATTTTTCTTACATTTGCACACTTACCCTCATACTTGAGTATTCATTTGCATTATTCGCGACCTCTATGATGGCTTTCCTTACTGGCCATCATAATTCATGTGGTTGGGACCAAAAAGTCTCATAAGAAACATTTTTAGATTTAGGATTGCATTTTTTCCGCATCCATTAGTCATATCCAACATGCAACACATACTTTGGGTAGAAGAATTAGGAAAAGAAGGGCTAAGTCACGCAACTAGTTTTGGCTAGGGTAAGGGAGTGCCTTAGGCTTTGCCTTTGCCTTCTCCCTTATCAAATGTGACCCCTGATCACTTTCTTTGGTTACGTAGACCTAAAAATTCTTTAAAAAAGGGTTTGTTTACTTTTCTTTCCAAAAAATCACTTTTTGGGTGATTTGGTACACCCTAACTCTATACCAAATGGCGACTCCTTTTCTATCTAAAACCCTTTATTTGGCCAAACCATCGCATTTTACAATCCCATGGTCTTTTATTTTCACTTTCACACACGTTCACATACATATCCCACACACTACTTTCATACCTCAAAAAGTGGGGCGTGACACCTATCATTTATATGGATCATTGGAAAATTGATGGTGGTAAAAATGCATTTTATTAGATGAAAATATATATGGTGTTAATTATATTTAGTATTTTTACATCTAAGGATTGGAATAATTTAAGCACTACTGTGGATAGATTTTTACAAATTTGTCATCAAATATCTACATTTGATATTAGTTTTTGACCTAAGTGTGCTATTATAGTTATATATCCTAGTTTAATAGGATGATATTTGATCTTTTTTTTTCCATCCATAAGTGAAAATGTTATCTTCAATCTTGATATCTCAACTCTTGTGGTAGCAGTGGTTCACAATGATGCCATTCTTATTTGGTGAAATGTGTATGTGTCTTCAAGGTGTAACTCCTGCAATACCAAAGAGATTGGTGTTAGTTTTTTTTTTAATGCTGAAAAACTGCATACAAATTGAAGTATGAACATTACTAAATATTCCATGTCTGGCAGTCAGATCGTCAAGTAAAATGAAAACTTTGTAAGCAATCCTTCTCTTGGGGAGAAAATGCCTGTGATTTTTTATGGAAAAATAAAAAATAAGAAAGTTATTTGTAGCTGGATATTAGCTGAGAGGAGGAGCTCGGGTAAGTTACCATGTTCTTTTTCGATGTCGGCATGAATTGGAGTTATACTCTATCCATAAATTCGTAAAAAGTTGAGCAATCAAGAACAATAAAGATGGATGTGCACAAAAAGCATTAAATAAGTGTCTAATCTTGGAATCATTTATTATAATATTTTTATGGGTTAAAAAAAATTCTCAGTGGTATACTTAATACACAAAAAAATCCCCGTGGTTTCAAAACATACAAAACGGCACCTCATGTTTTGAACTAAATTGTAAACTAATAGAATTCATTAAAGTTAACGAAAATGACGGTCTTGGCTGTTAAACTTACCGAATTCTGTTAAGTTTACCGTTGAACTTACCGGATTCCATTAAATTTAACGAATTCTGTTAGTTTATAATTTAGTTCAAACATAAGGTATTTTGAAACCACGGGGGGCTTTTTGTGTATTAGGTATACCACAGGGATTTTTTTGTTTTTAACCCTATTTTTATTAATATATAAAGAGTAATTGAAAAAAAAATTGATGCCAAACCTCTTAGATGTTCGTTTATAGCTAATATCATGCTTTATTATTATTATTATTATTATTATTAGGGTAAAAAACCTCAGCGGCCACTAAACTATTGGTCAGATCATGTTTTGGCCATCAAACTATTTTTGATCAATAATTGGTCACTAAACAACTTAATCAGTAAATTCGTGACCATTTAGTCGATAATTGCTCTTAATTTGTCAAATTAGCAGTTACTCTATGAGATAAGGTCGCATAGTTTTTGGATAAAATTACCCAGCACTTTACCACGTGTACTGCTAATTTTACAGATTAAGAGCAATTATCGACTAAATGGTCGCGAATTTACTGATTAAGTTGTTTAGTAGCCAATTACTGACGAAAAATAGTTTAATGGCCAAAATGTTATGAAACAATTAAAAGTATGGATGTCCCTTTATATTCCCAAGAGGATTAATTCATGTTTTATGGCTACATTATGTATAGAAGTTACAATCTATAAATCTATGCATGTAGTGGAGAAACCGTTTCATAAGTTTCTTCATATTATTGTAGTAGTGGGTGTTTAATAGGATTTATGTACCTTTGATCTTGTAGTACCTATATATAGAGGTACATTGACACCCTTTGGATGTACTTTTGTATTTTGTTGGAATACAAGAATATCATTCTCCATTGCTCTACTTTTCCTCTAATATCTCTATTCATACTATAGTAGTTTATTAGTTTCACAACACGTTATCAGCACGAGTCTCTATTTTTGAGCAAAAACTGAAAACGGAGGCTCTACCTTGAACAAAAGTGAAACACAAGATTTTGCCGAAATTCTGCTCGTATTTCTTCAAGTAAATTCTGAGGTAAATTTCTAACTCACAAACTTATTTCAATTTCTTATGGCTAATATTTGAATTATCGCAAAAAAATACAAGTGCCTGTTGCTGAGCAATCACTAAACACAAACATATACTATTTGACATCTTTGAGGTAATATTTCTCCTTTTAATTCTACTTATTTATCTTTATAATTATTTATTATAAATACTTATATTCTGATGCATTGAGTTTTGGAGATGCTATTATAGAAAATCAATTATGTTTGAGGATTCACTTGTCTTTTGAAATACTTAAAGAAAAAGATTCGACCGCCTGAAGATGGTCGTTCTTTAACGAAAATAATTGGCCACTAGAAGATGGTCATTATTTCAAAAGTCTGGTATGATAAATTTACCTATGGCTACAAGAACATAATTCTGTAATTTTCAGAATTATTTCTCAGTTGAAATTGTGTCGAGAAAATTTTACTCATAAGATATATTGAAAATGATATTCTCCACAATTGATTTCTCTAATATGCTCCTGTAGTAGCAATATTAAGAGAAATTATGAGAAGTATTTTGTACTTATTGCATGCTAATTCTAGTCCATTCCCAGAAGTGAATGCGACTAAATTTCAATTTATTAGTTATGGTTGTTTCCATGACTATGATTTTGGTAAATATATATTTTACCATGACAAGAAAAAGTTACCACTTGAAGTGGGATAATAATGATAAGAACAAGAAAATAAATGTCCTAAAGATAAGTGTCCCGAAGTACATTTGACGAATCAAAATTATAATCGCATCTTCACATGGCCAAGTTCTTTAAACACCCTGAAGGTGTATGATGCTTGATTTAATTTATGATAGTAACTGACTTTTCTTCCTGAAGAAGAAATGGATGTTAAATATTTGGGATCAAAGGATTATGGTGATGATATTTGTCCCATAAGAATTATGGTGACAATGATATGTGTCTCATTAATAAGTGCTACTATATACACTATTTTCCACCAAAAGAGACAAACACAATCAGTGGTAGTGTTTAAGTGATTGAAAATTCCAGAAGAGCCACTACTATATTTTTCCCTGTAGGAGAAATGTTTATCATAAATAAAACACTACTTTTTACCATGTCTCGAAAAATTTATTGAATTTGAATATCCGTCGAAATGGATATCAAATTGAGACACTAAATGAAACAATGATAAAGATCATATTTAGAAATCAAATGAGATCAAGGTTAATTATATTATAATAACCATTCGAGAGAGAAATGGTTATCGATATAGTTGTCTTCATTCTCATTTGATTTATAATTATCACCTGCAGTAAATCAGAAGTTTACTGATCCCAATGGATATATGATTTGATAAAAGTGAGAATATTTGAGAGTCGACAAGTATTTATACATACCCCCTTTATATTATATATGGCTCTAAAAGAAATTTAAAATTTATGTCGGAAATGAATCACCTTTTACGATTAAATATCATAAAATATTGATGGGTGATCCATTGAATGATTTATTTATTCTGATGAGCTACGATTCCCGACATTAGGGGGAGGAAAAAATCAACCGAAAGGAAATCACCTGAAATTTGAATTTCCTCGATCCTCATACAAAATAATGTGAACTAGAAGTTCAAGAAATTCTTCATTTGTAGAAAGTTATATTTATCGACTCCAAAAGAGTCATTAAATCAACTATTCCTGCAGGAAATACTCTGGTTAAAAAGAGTCATTAAAATTTCCTCGATCCCTGAAGGACATGCACAAGTGCTATAAATAAATTTAAGGCCGGCCTACCTAAATAAGGTATAAATTGATTTCAAATATCTCTGGAGATTAAATAAATGTCATGACAAAATTCAACCTCTTGAAGAGGTCGCTCCTGAAGAGCCAACTCCTGAAGAGAATGAAATCATAGAAAATTTAATTGGAACCTAATGAAATGTAGTACTTGATATTATAGAAGTTGATAAGGATCATGAATCTATATTGGTTGATGAATGTCGGTATAGAAATGATTGTTTAAAGTGGAAAGATACGATCCAATTTGAATTGGATTTATTGGTTAAAAGAAAAGTTTTTGGACTTGTAGTCTAAACACCTGTAGGTGTAAAGCAAGTAGCCCAAGAATTTTTACAAATATTTGGATACCAATGATCCAATATGTCCATGTGTTTTTATTAAGAAAAATGGATCAAATTTTGTGATAATTGCAGTATATGTTGATGATCTAAATTTGATTGGAACTCCTGAAGAGATTCAAAATAATATTGAATATTTGAAGAAGGATTTTGAGATCAAGAATTTTTGAAAAACAAAATTCTACCTTGATTTATAAATTGAGCATTTGAAAAGTGAAATTTTTATCCACCAAACTGCATATATCCGGAAGGTTTTAAAGCAGTTTTATATGGATAAGGCATATACATTAAGTACTCCAATGGTCGTCAGATCATTAGATCCTAATAAGGATCCTTTTAGACCGCAAGAGGAAGATGAAGAGATACTTGGTCCTGAAGTACCATATCTCAGTGCAATTGGCGAAGAATATTGGAACGCGACGATTAAAAGATCTCAAATAATGTTTGCATCAAGGGGAGAAATTAATACACAAGAATACTGTACTCTTTTTCCTTCATTAGGGTTTTTGTCCCGATGGATTTTTTCCTGGTAAGGTTTTAACGAGGCATATTCTTTGTGTAATGGACATCCAAGGGGGAGTGTTATGAAACAATTAAAAGTATGGATGTCCCTTTATATTCCCAAGAGAATTAATTCATGATTTATGACTACATTATGTATAGAAGTTACAATCTATAAATCTATTCATGTAGTGGAGAAACCGTTTCATAAGTTTCTTCATATTATTGTAGTAGTGGGTGTTTAATAGGATTTATGTACCTTTGATCTTGTAGTACCTATATATAGAGGTACATTGACACCCTTTGGATGTACTTTTGTATTTTGTTAGAATATAAGAATATCATTCTCCATTGCTCTACTTTTCCTCTAATATCTCTATTCATACTATAGTAGTTTATTAGTTTCACAACACAAAACATGATCTGACCAATAGTTTAGTGACCGCTGAGATTTTTTGCCCTTTTTACTATAGAAGAGATTACACAATCTGGTTTTATTTCTTGGGTTTGGTTAGTTCTTTGAATTTGTTCTTGACAGTGAACTGCAGCTCCCTAAGACAATCATTGCAACTCCCTTGTAGGCCATGTTGCAATTGCCAAATATACTAATCAATGGCTTTAAGTTCTAATAATGATAATGAAAGTTGTCAAAATATACTCAAGATCTTAAGGTTTCGTTTGGATTGAGAGATTTGATGAAGGATTTGAAATCTTCTCTAATCCTCTAATTATTTAGATTATTTAGAAGGTATTTGAAATCATAAATCTCAAATTATTATAGTGTTTGAAATGTATTTTGATAATTGGTGAATTACAAATTCAAAAACCTCTTAAATAATCCAAACAACTAGACTTATTTGGGTGGATTTCAAATTCCTTGTCAAATCCCTCAATCCAAAAGAAGTATAAGAATTTTAGATCTAACAATCAGATCTGAAATAAATTCAAATCTAACAACAACATAAGAAAAAAAATAGAAAAAACTCACTAGGAACTCTTAAGAAAATAGAAAATTCTCATTAGGAGCCCTTACGAGAAATAGAGAACTCTCATTAATAAAATATAAGAGAGAATTTATTAAAAAAATAAAATAGAATAAAATCCATGGGAGGAAGACCACACCATGATCTCCCTCCTAAAGAGAAGGCCTTCTGAGAGGAGGAGAAGTAGATAGAAATTGGAAAAGAAGAGAAGCAACGAGAGAAGTTCTATTTTAGAATATCTTCAATAATGTTAATAATGAATTAGTCATGTCTAGTCATATGTCAATTAAATCAAATTTCAAAATAAAGAAGCAAAATAGTAACTAATTTTAGACAACAAAATTAAGAACTAATAACTCACATCCTAACTAATTAACTAGTAAATAGAAGAAAAATTTTTAACTAGTAAAAAGAAGCAAAAATTTTAAACTAAAAAAATAAAACTAGTCGAAGCACCCAATTGTAATACTCTCAATTCCCACCGCACCTAAGCAAACAATTATAATATTTAATTTTTTTTTTTTTGTAAAAGGTAACAAATTTTCTTTTTCTTTTTTGTTTCTTGGTTAATTAGTTATTAACGTGCCATTGTGTGAGTTATTGTTATTGTCCAAGGTTATTTGCTATTTTGCTTCTTTTTTATTCATTGAACAAACCTCTATATGCACGTGATTGATTACATCAACATTTAAAAAAAATCCATCAATTGTCCTAAATTTGCTTCAAATTGGTAAAATTGGGGACTAAATTTGCTCTTGCTAAAACTTTAGGAGCTAAAACTGCACAAGTGCTAAAACATTTGAGGATCGGATTTGCTTTTACTTAAACTTTAAACTTTAAGAACTAAAGCTGTACAAAAGCTAACCATTAGGGACTAAAGCTACAATTTTTCCATTGTGAAATTTACTAAAAATTTTTTGAATAATTCATTGGGAGGGGCTAGATCTACACCCTTACATACTAAATCCACACCCTATACACTTATTAGACACTTATGCCATTGACCTTTTTGCATTAAATCAACACTTTGTTATAATATTTAATTATCTTGCTATGTAATAAATAGAAGGAATAGTAACATCATTTGCCAGAAAAAAATTCATACCTAAATCTTTGTTTAAGCCTTATATAGAAATTCCTTTTCTTGTTTCTTTTGTTCCAAAATTTATGTTTCTCTAACATTGTTTTAATTTTTTTCTCTTCCCTCTTATGACCTACTAATTTTTTTAATTAAACTTTCTTTAAAACTTAAATGTAATCAAATGGTAAATATGAGTATGAAGTCAATTTGATTGCATATTTCACCTTGAAACTTGCTTGATTTTAATTTTATGGAATTGAAATATGTGAACATTTTTATTTACATGCTTATTAGTAATTGAAAATTTTGGATTGCTAAATTAAATTTTAAATGACTAAATGTTCTTAAGCCCGTGTAAAATATTCAAAAATATTTTCTTTTACAATGTAACCATTTGTTTTTTCTTTTTTATTATATAATTATATGTTTCTTGAAACAACAAGAAGCGTCAAATAAATTTAAAATCTAAGGGTATAAGTCTCTAATAAATATATAAGGTGTGGATTTAGTATGGAGAGGTGTGGATTTAGCCCTTCCCGAATTCATTTATAGGAAGTTCTTAATTACTTTTAGTATCTATTGAGTCAGTTAATTTAGAAAATTTTAGTTATCTCATTGTTTTTGCTTATTCATATCCGTAAGTATCGTAAAGGAATGTTTTAACATTTGACGATCATTGGATAGGAATTTAGATAAGAAATTAATAATTCTATAAGATTTCAACAAAGGTTTTTTCTTAGGGCACCAAATAAGCACAGAAAAAAAGAAAAGTGAATCAACTATTAATCTTTTGAAATTATCACCCATTTCTTGAATTCGAATACTTTTGCACATCTAACTTACTTTTTTTTTTTTTTTACTAAAAATATAACATTGGGTTTACTACTTATTTGGTGCCTTTAAAGAAAAAAACAAGCTAATACGACACAGAAGGATTGGACTATAAATTTATTATTTGACAATAAAAGATAAAAAATCTTCTCAAACTTGGATATCATTTATGATGTGTACATGCTTTAGTCCATCTCACAAACGAGATGTAAACTGGAAATTATACATCCTATTGCAATTTGGTAGCATTTTAACGGGTAAAATATTATGTTTCGTTTGCCTTGTTTGAAAAGCCATTTTCCACCAAAAAAATGGCTACGTTTTTTCATGAACACAATTCTCAATCACCTTTTTATCTCAAATATATTAAATCACTACTGTACATTTTTTTACAAGAACTCTAGAAAATGGCAATCCAAACGTTGTCTTGCAATCCTGAAAATTGTCACCATTTTTCACTAAATGGTGACAATGAGTGCATGAGCTACCTATCATTGATTGTCCTCTAACTAGAGTAAATGGATGAATGTACACATGATTACAACTCTTACTTAAATAACAAAACAAAGACAACAAAAACCTGTAGAACACACCTCCTAAAGCTTTTTCTCATATAAATAAGAAAACGTACATGAAAAATCTGAATTAATTGAACTGACCTCCTTTATGTTTTTAAGATTTTTTGTTTTTCTTTTTTTCCCCCTAAAGTTTCTGTTTTGTAATCCTCTGAGTCCTCCGAACTGCTGATTAGTTGACCTATTGAGGCTGCGTTGCTTTCAATTACTAATTTGTAATTGTACTCATTCATTCCCCATGAAACACATAAATTGCATCCAATTCTTATATTTAGAAAACAATTGAAATCGTCCCCCACAATATAAGCAGCCTCGGCCCAACATGAAGAGGGCTATTGTGCTTGAAATGATTTATCGAATATTATTGGAAATATATTGATGTTAGTTCAGTTGCACCATTTGCTGGGGAGTATTTGGATAAGAGAAATTATAAATATTGTAATTTCGATTAGAATGACCAATTAATTTGTAAAATCCATCTTCATCTAATTAAAATACTTGAACAGATGTTAAGTCCACTTTACACACTTTAACTATACTCAAATTTTCACTTTGGCCCTTAAACCTTAAAATGGGACACTTGTTATACCTTAGTTCATAAAATATAGAATTTGTCCATTTTAGTTCCTAAAGTATCAAATTTGTTCCACTTTAATCCCTAAAGTATATCCACTTGGACATAAAATCTGTCCCACTCCTTTAATAAGTTATTTAAGTGGAACCAATTCTAAAGTTTAGGGACTAAAATGTTACATTTTTATGAACTAAAATGGAAATTTAGGCAAAGCAGAAAGGTGCAAAGTGGAATTAACCCTTTTGACAATAGCCATAGCATGAAAAATAAGAAACTCATCAATGTACAATTATTATATTTGACATTATACAACAACGCCTCACATATTGCTTCCAAAGACCGAAAAAAAAAAGCCACACATATCAATGTTCAATCTAAACACAGTACACAACAAGAGTGGTCAAACACGGTAGTTTTTATTATGAAATTGCTACAGCATGCAGATATGTTTATTTATGATTGCTCAATCACTGTATGAATTTTTCGGTGTCTCAATCTCAATTGATCTTCTGAGCTTCCTCAACGCTCTTTCGCATTAGGGATATAACCTGTGCTGGCTCGGAAGCCCCAAATACCGAACTTCCAGCAACAATACAATTTGCTCCTGCTGAAGCTGCTATATCAATGGTTGAAGGTCCCAACCCACCATCAACCTGCATAAAATTGAAGTAGACGTCCAAATTGAGAAGAACTCAGTCCAAATTTCAAGTTTTCTATTAAAGGTTAACTCAACAGTTTAATAAGAAATCGTATGCAAGACAAATAACTGATAATGAGCCAAGAAACAGTTCACATTATTACGGGGAGAAAGATAAAAGAACACCAAATTGAGACTGTTAAAACTAGCTAAAAGAAAAAAAGAAGTGTTCAATTTGTTCTGCCTGGGATGAGAGAACTGAAGGAATTGTGTGTTCTTCAGGAAGAAGATGGATGATAAGCATCCTAATAATATTAGTTAAAAGCATTGAGAATGCAGGAAAAAGCTGAAAATCACCTCTATATCAAGAGATGGATACTTCTGCCGAAGTGCGCGAACCTGAAATGCAAGTTGATAAATACAGCGTCAATAAATAAACAGGGCAAAGATGATGGCCACCTACATGTGATAGAAGTGTCAGAGTACAGCACCTTATCCATTGTTTCTGGCATAAATTTTTGCCCACCAAATCCAGGTTCAACAGTCATTACAAGAACCATTTCCACAGGAGTTTCATTTTCAACCTGTATAAACAAATGGCAACTCATCATTATCAAGTAATTCCAAATTGCGCATGTTCAAAAGGTAACAGGAGAAAAGAGTTTAAGAAACATGAAAATTTTAGCAGTACAATCCAATGAGACACATCTTGTATGAGATACACTTATAAGACATATACCAGTGGATAAACTTCTTCAATTGGTGTTTTAGGCTTCAAGGCAACACCAGGTCTCATGCCTTTTGACTTTATTTTTTGGATAAGTTCTTGCCAATTATCTGGAAAAATTGTGGGAGTTTGGCCTCAATTTAAAGTCTAAAAGGAAAACAAAAATGTGACCAGAGAATATAGATTGCACCAAAAAAAAAAAAAATTACCTTTCGATGCCTCGACATGAAAGGTAAATCCCGAGGCACCGGCCTTCCCAAAAGGTTCAATATAATCAAGAGGATTTGTAACCATAAGGTGGCAATCCAAATATGCACTACAAGAGAAGATTACAACAGTCTTCCATCAAAATCACCAACAAAATTTAATTAGCAGAAGTCAGCTTTAAATTTGAAACTAATTAATTAAAAGGGATATAAAAAGTAAGGATTTTACCTAGTGTGCTTTCTCAGACTTTCAATGACCGGAGCACCAATTGTAAGATTTGGGACAAAATGTCTGCAAAAGCAATCAGATGCTCTATCAAATGGCCCTCCAACTAAAATCAGTTTTAAAAAAATGGGAAAATCATTCAAAACAGTCCTCATATTTTATAAAATAACTTTTTTTATCCCATACTTTTAAAAGTGTAATTTTACGTTCCTTACAAATTTACATTGGTCAATTTTGTTCCCTATCTAAATTTTTGACTAGTTTTTGGCCGCAATCTATCACGTGTCTTGCATATGATCATTTTTTAGGGGTAAAATTGTCAAACATATTTTACATAATCTGATCTATAGTCTCTCGTATTTCACAAAATGAAATTATTCGTCCCTCACATTTCACAAAATAAATTTTTTCATCCCTCAAATTTTGCAAAATAAAAATTTTCATACCTAATTGATCATGTGTGCGACAGTATTTTCTTATTTTTAAAAACTTATATATATATATATATATATATATATATATATGTTTATTTGATTTCACCTGAAAAGTATAGATAGCATGTAATATATGTGTATTTGATTTCATCTACAACTACAATAAGATTAGATGAAATCAAATACACATATATTACATGTTATTCATATTGTTCAGGTGAAATCAAATAGATATATATATATATATATATATATATATATATATATAATATATGAGTTTAAAAAAAAAAAAAGAAATTATTCGCACACATGATTAATGAGAGATGAAAAAATTCATTTTATTAAATGTAAGGGATGGAAAAATTCATTTTTTGAAATGTAAGAGACGCAAAAATTTATTTTGTAAAATATGAGGGGCGAAAAAAATCAAATTATGTGAAATTTGATTTAACAAATTTGCCTCTAAAAAATGATCACGCGCAAGGCATGTGCTGGATTCCAACAAAAAACTAGTCAAAAATCTAGGTAGGGACCAAATTTGACCAATGTGAATTTATAAGAAACGTAAAATTACATTTTTAAAAGTGAGATAAAAAAAAATTATTTTGCAAAATATGAGGGACGTTTTGATAAATTTTCTCTAAAAAAATTATTGAAGTACTAAGAGAACTATGAAGTTTTTTTTTTTTTTTTTTTTCCTTGGTTTGAAGTGATGGCTTCATCATCTGGAAATCCAACCTACCCGTCCTGCAAAGCCACAGATCAGAATTTCAAGTTCAAACTTACTTTTATCCAATTTTAACCTAATGTTCAAGAGAACATAGCCAAAAGGGGGAAAAAAGGCTTGAAACAATAGAAGCCTATATTGACGTTATGATGCATGTTAGTACCATGATGTCCATATGAAGCCAATCAGCACCACAGTGGAGCATGCGCTCTGCCTCAGATGCCAAATTGGCAAAGTCTGATGATAGCATCGATGGTGCGATTTTGGGCTTCACCATTGCTGAACCTCACACTATTTGCAATTATCCCGTTTCTCAACTTTGATTAACTCTTTATGCTGAAATTACACAAAGGATCGATTCAGACAAATACAGTAATTTCATATCCTATTCTTTAAAAAAATTAAAAAATAAAAAAAGGAGGAGGAGCATGTGCATACAATGCCAGTGACATGTCTAAAAAGCTCAAAAACCTGCAATAGGTCCATATTTCATGTATCTACCACGATCACCACATAAATCATATACAATCATTTTGAATGCGGGTTCATAACACCAATAAGTATTGCAAAGGTTCTCTTAGAACTCTGAACTTTTCAGGGATGTGAAGCTGACTATCAATCTCAGATGCGTAAGCTAAATTCCAAATCAAGAGGCTACAGAGGGAAAACATTTTCAACCATCAAATAACTTACAACACCATACCATATCTCCATAGTAATCAGAACTAATAAAGAAACTCATCTTGACGGAAAACTCTGAAAACTGTAAACAACGAAATCAATAAACCTACTTTCTGCATCCAATCCACTTAGAAAAAAATTAAACTTTGTGTGGGGCTAATAGTTTTCATTTCCCATCTCATGGAAATCCCTTTTCACTCCACCTAGCTTTATCCCCCTCTAGGGCTCAAGAAATGCACTTAAAAAACGTTAACCAAAAGGCACCAACAAATACTTATGCATCAAAGATAGACAAATCACAGTTTTGCACCTAAGCATAATCCTATTCAATTAATTGCAGGATTCTACATATATACACCCTTAATAAGTTAAAATACACGTATGACCATGGAATTTTGTGATCATGTGATCGCCCAACACCTTATCAAATTATTTCTGGGTCTTGATATTACAATTCCCACAACAAAGAATAATATACATAATAAATTAAATGACTAATCAAATGTCATATCCTATTCATTAAGAAAAAAAGAGAAAAGGCATAGGAATATCTTATCAAAGAAACTAATTCACACTTCCCAAACACACATTTTGTAGTGCTCATATCTACATTTCTACATCATCAAAGCAAGCAACAATCCTCATGTGCTCTGTTGGGGACTGGACCCTAGGGCACAATTCACAACAAAATCAGCTTATCAAGTGGCCAACGACATTCAAGAGCATAGGGAAGGGGAACACAGAGGATGGAAGAGAATCTGGAAGCAGAAAGGTCCAGGACGTTGGCAGTTCTTGCTCTGGTTAAGTAGGCATGGGACATTGCTCACTAATGAGGCAAAAAGAAAGCAACGTATGCAAACTGCTGGTAAAAGACCCACTTACTCAGAAACACAGAAAAAAAGAGCATATCTACACATTTTGTAGATATGCATTAAGAAAAAAAGAGAAAAGGCGTAGGAATATCTTATCAAAGAAACTAATTCACACTTCCCAAATACACATTTTGTAGTGCTCATAACTACATTTCTATATCATCAAAGCAAGCAACAATCCTCATGTGCTCTGTTGGGGACTGGACCCTAGGGCACAATTCACAACAAAATCAGCTTATCAAGTGGCCAATGACATTCAAGAGCATAGGGAAGGGGAACACAGAGGATGGAAGAGAATCTGGAAGCAAAAAGGTCCAGGACGTTGGCAGTTCTAGCTCTGGTTAAGTAGGCATGGGACATTGCTCACTAATGAGGCAAAAAGAAAGCAACGTATGCAAACTGCTGGTAAAAGACCCACTTACTCAGAAACACAGAAAAAAAGAGCATATCTACACATTTTGTAGATATGCATTAAGAAAAAAAGAGAAAAGGCGTAGGAATATCTTATCAAAGAAACTAATTCACACTTCCCAAATACACATTTTGTAGTGCTCATATCTACATTTCTATATCATCAAAGCAAGCAACAAAATCAGCTTATCAAGTGGCCAATGACATTCAAGAGCATAGGGAAGGGGAACACAGAAGATGGAAGAGAATCTGGAAGCAAACAGGTCTGGTCAAGTAGGCATGGGACATTGCTCACTAATCAGGCAAAAAGAAAGCAACGTATGCAAACTGCTGGTAAAATACCCACTTACTCAGAAACACAGAAGACACTTTGCATGCAGTATGAGATTGTAACTGGATAGAAAACATATGGAAGCAGTTGGTAGACAAATCGATGTGGTCTGTTTTCAGAAGCCAAACTTTGGAAGAATGGATTGACTGAAATCTAAAGATGAAACATATGGGGATAGATCAGAAGTTATACTGACATATTTTGTTTCAATAAGTAGTATATCATGCCTGGACAGCTCGAAACTTCTTAAATGTGAAAGGTGGATTGAGAATTAGTGCAACCAATCTACTAGAGCTCTGCTAGAGCTGGCAAGACAAGCACAATCTGGATTAGAGAGACGAATTGGCAGTGAGCAAGTGGAATGGAAAAGCATCAGCAGGAAAAAGCTTTCCACGGGCTGGGTGAAAGTCAATGTGGATGGAGCTTTGGCCGCAAATCCAGGCAATGCAGGGGAAGGTGGAGTTATAAGGGCTGAACTGGGGGCATGGAGGAAGGGATTCTGCTGCAATTTGGGCACAGCTAGTAATATAGTGGCTGAATTCTGGGGTATCATTCATGGGATTGAGCTAGCATGGAAGGAAGGTTATAGGAAAGTTTAATTAGAAACTGAGTCTCTGTCAAGTATTGAGGAACATAACACAGATACTCCACATGCTAACCTGATCAGGAAAATCAAGGCAGGGATGGCAAGGAACTGGGATATTAAGCTGGCACATTCATGGAGAGGGGGAAATATGACTGCAGATGAGCTGGCGAAGATGAGCTTAAGGATTGAAGATTCTAGATGAACCACCAGAGGCTGTTAGGAAGTGTCTGTATGCTGATGTCACAGGGGTAGCTTTTTCTAGATTAGTTAGTGTCTGATTGGCCTTAAGCCTCTGAAGAATCAAAAAATAAAAAATGAAAAATAAATAAATCAAGCAATAATCCCAAAAAAAATGCAACAAACACAAGTTTTAAAATGCTCATAATAAAAATAAAAAAAATGGAAAATAGGCTGATGACAGTTTGTAACTCTGTGATAAGTTACAGACAAATCACCGCTCGATTTTCGGTAGGAAACTGACAACCAGCACCTCCTGTTTATCCATTCCTTATATTTGACTCATCATTCCTATGCCCGTGTACGCTGTGTCTTTCAGCCTCAATGTTCTTTAACCACTGCAGTTATCGTCTCTCCATGGATGACAACATCACTCATTTCTGCTAAATATTTTTTTTTCGTCAACATTCCTTTTCAAAAACTGCTACCATTTGTTTAGTCCACTTAAAAAAAGTGGATACAATAACAAATGAATCAAGAAAAGAACTTTCATATTTTGTAGGTTTGGATTGTATAATGTTGGGAATAATTATCTAAATACTAAAATATTTGCATATACCGGTTAGGTTGACATCTGTGAGATTCAACCTCATAGTGTCTGCGATCTAACTACTACTCAGACAATTCTAACATTACAGACGTTTGTAACTTCACATTTACAGACTTCTGTCTGTTCGGTTTCTGATATTCTGAAAAAGAAAACCGATAGTTTTGTTAATCAGACATAAACCCCATTCCATCCTGCCTCTCCCCTGTCCCCTCCAAGTTCTCCTCTTCCCATAGCCAACTCCCTCCATCTCCATCACTCTTGCGTCCACCACATTTCTCCACCTCTCCTTCCCGATGGTCCTGCAAGTCCAAATTCCCCCTCTTCTTTTCTCACTCTACATACGCCCTAACACTCCTCCCTTTTGCTCATGGTGACCTTGATATTAACCATGTCATCCATATTAAACTGCATGTCCATGCCAGTTTCGTGCGCAAGGTGTGATGAATAGTATTAGTGTGCATCTGTGCTTCGACAAAAGAGTGATTTTAGGATGGAATCATTTGATTAATTTAGGAGATTTCTTGATACATGAGATTTTCCTGAGTTCTGTTAATTCTGTTTCTAAACTGCCCACAAAATTATGGAATTTGACGAGCATCAAGTCAAGGTCAATACCCAAACGAAATCAAACAAAATCCAGAATCCAAATTTTCCTAAAAACCCAAAAAACAGTTCAAGAAACTCAAATAACGAAGAGAACCCTGGTTAATTGAGGAACAGAGAAAGAGATCCAAGAAAGATTGGAACGAGTCGAAACCAGAAATTGCAATATTGAAACTTAATATATATAAAATTCAGAACCATTAAAAAGTAAGCGAAATTCAAGGAGCTCTTCTTTCGTACCTGGAATTTGAATCCCTTTTAATTCTCCACGACTGTGAAAATAGACACTATAAGGCCAATCCTAGTGTATCAGAAGAGTCTCTTGCTGATGCCTATAAGGCGAACAATTATGACCTAGATGCCACAATTGACATGTTAACCCACCTTGAGGTAAGGGTCTGAATTATTTTTGAGATCAAGAATTAGAGTTCTGGTATAGAGGCAATTAGAATTTATATTCTTCTGAGAGTTTTGTTTTTATGTTTTTATTTTTGTGTGGTGAACTTATTTATTAGGGTTAATTCCACTTTGTCCCCTCAAACTTTGGGCGATTACCCACTTCAGTCCCTTAACTTCAAAATGGGACACTTAAATCCCTAAACTTATGAATTGCTCCCAGTTAAGGAAAATTGTTGACAGAATCCTGATTGCCGTTGGTGGTCGAAGTGCGTGGCAAACACTCTCCGTTAATGAAGATGGGGGAATATTGTTACTGAAAATGATAAGGACATAAACGTAAATTTGGGTCGTAAATTAAGGACAAACAAAGACAAATTCCAGAGAAGGGAAAGTGCGAAACAGTCAGAGAGTGGTCGTTTCTTTCCTCTGTCTTGGATGAAAAAATAGAGAGGAGGGGTAAAACCAAAGTGTGTAAAAATCCGAATGATTGTTGCTGAAAAACACTGAAGATTGCAAGAATGGGAAGAAAGCGAGTCAATGTGAGAGAAAAAGCGTCCGCGTCCGCAGCGAAACAATGGAAAGCAAAAGAGAAGACAAGTACTGGTATGAGAAAAATATTTTAGAGTTTTTTGTGTACTTTAATTGAATTTAATAATTGGAATTTGGGTAAGAATTTACGGTAGCAGTAGAAAAACGTTTTAAAGCCATAAGGATTGTTGAAAAGTTAGGGTTTTGGATGGTTGTGGAATGCATGTCCAAGGCATTATATATTTTTGATGGTACTGTTAGTGGGTCTGCATATTTTACTGAAAAGTGAGTGTTGTGGGAACCCTAATGTTCCTTCTGTTGAAGACATTGTGGTCCCAAATGCTAAAAATGTTGTTAATAATTAATGGGTTAATTATTAAAGATTTATTTTTTTATTTAACCAGAGTGTGGTCCAAATGACATTTTGCCCAACTCATTTTCCTTGGCGATACACCATCAGGGTGAGTTCAGAAGCTCTCCCAGCAAAGAATACGTGGGAGGAAGGGTAGACTATATAGACAACTGTAATGCTGAAAAATGGTCACTACAAGTGCTTGATGAATGTGCAGTAAGACTAGGATACCCGAAAGATGCTCGTTTTGGGTGGTATGGTAGGATTCCTGGTATGCCGCTTGAGACTGGACTATATTTTTGCATGTGTGATTGGGATTGTGATCTTCTAGTAAACACATTGCCACTGAATAGAGTGGCAGAGGTTTATCTACAAGTTGGCACTGATGATAATCCAGTGAGGTTTCAAACTCAAAAAACAGAGTATGTAGACATGCCTGAAGGCCACAAAACTTATGCTAAGCAGGATACAAAAGATAAAGAAACATCTGAAATGGACAGTGACATAGCAATACTGGAAGAAGTTGACTTCAATGATATGGACAACAGAAGGAAAAATGTGGCTGATGACAACAGTAATGAAGTTGCTACAAACAGTCATGAGAATTTTGATTCCAAAAGTCCTAATTTGCAACAAGAAGAGGACAACAAGAGAGATAATGCAGGGGAAGAAGCACAAATGGCAACTGATAATGATATCCAAGCTGATGAGACTGATGTGCAGGCTGATAATAATGTGCAGGCTAATGATGATATGCAGGCTGACGACAAGTTCGATGATCCAGATTATACGGGGCAAGTTGAGGAGGATGTTTTATTTGATGAAGCCTTAAAGATTGGACAACAATTTGGCGTGCATAAAGGAGCTCCTGAAGTTGGACCTTCTACCAGCAAAGACAGAAGAAAGAAGAGAGCAAGTAGGGAAGGAGAAGCTGTTGACGAAGTAAATATTTGTGATGAGCCTGACATGGTTAATGTGGAGGATATGCAGTCAGAATATGAAACAGATTGTTCTAGAGAGTTGAAGAGTGAGAGTGAATCCGAAGACGAAGATGGTCGTAAGAGAAATAAGAAGCCTAAATTTTCAGTTTTTAATGAGAAAACTGAAATGAGAAGTCCAAGATTTAAGGTAGGCCAGAGGTTTTCATCAATTGTTATTTTTAGGTTGGCTGTTAGAATCCAGGCTATTATGGAGGGAAGGGATGTCCAATTCATAAAAAATGACACATATAGGGTACGGGTGAAATGCAGAGGCTGTGAATGGCAAATTTTTGGCTCAAAAATGCAAGGTGAAAACACTTTCCAGATCAAGACACTTAGCAAGGAGCACACCTGTGGACGTGTCTTCCATAATAGAAACATGACATCAAAACTAGCTACCAGGTTGTTTGTAGATGAGGTGAGAAAAACACCATCCATGACAGTCCAGCAGCTCATGACTAGGGTGACTGAAGAATTAAATGTAGATTTCAGTCTTAAACAAGGCTATAGGACAATGAAAAAAGTAAGAGACATAATTGAAGGCAGTCATGAAAAACAGTATGCATTGTTAGAGGACTTCTGTGGTGAATTGAGGAGAGCAAATCCTGGATCGACAGTGTTCGTTGAGACGGATGAGGATGGGATTGTCAGATTCAAAAGGCTTTACATGTGCTTAGAGCCATTGAAGAGAGGATTTCTAAAGGGCTGTAGGCATTGGATTGGGTTGGATGGGTGCTTCTTAAAGGATACATATGGTGGACAACTACTTACAGCCGTGGGTATGGATGGGGATAATAAAATGTTTCCACTAGCTTTGTCAGTTGTTAGAGTGGAAAATTATGACAATTGGAGCTGGTTTTTGGGATTGCTTGTACAAGATTTGGAAATATCAGATTCCAGTAATTGGTGTGTCATGACTGACAAGCAAAAGGTATGATAAATTGTATTAGCACTTATTTATACAGCAACTTTTTATTTAATAACTCAGGTACAACTTTTTATTTAAGCCAAGTTGTATTCAAACGTGTACAGGGACTAGTTCAGGCAGTTAGAGACAAAATGCCACAAGCTGAGCACAGGTGTTGTATGCAACATCTATACACCAATTTCAAACAGATTCATAGAGGCCTGGCCTTAAAAGAAAGACTTTGGAAATGCGCAAAAGCTTCTTATGTTACCCACTGGAAAGTCGAAATGGAACAGTTGGGGCAAGAATCTGCAGCTGCGCATTCTTGGCTTGATGAAAAAGATCCCAAAACTTGGTGTAGAGCCCATTTTAGATGTGGATTGGATTGTGATATTTTGGTGAATAATATGTGTGAGTCCTTTAATGCAGTAATTTTAAAGGCCAGGTCACTACCAATCATATCCATGCTGCAGACCATTTATTTGTACCTGCTGAAGAGGATGGAGAGGAACAGGGAAGCAATGTCCAAGCACGAAGGTTAAGACACATTTTATTTATTTACTAGTATTAAGGTCAGTTCATAATTTCTTTGAGAAATTTATGACCAATTTATTGTTTTCATTTTGTATTCAGGTCTTCTTTGTCCAGCAATATTTGAGATATTGGAAAAGGCTAAGCAAGAGCAGTGTATGTGCATAGCGTCATATGCTGGGACAATGAAGTATCAGATAAGCTGTCCATTTGGGGAGCAGTATATTGTTGACATGGCTGCCAAAACCTGTTCATGTAGAAAGTGGCAATTAAGGGGAATACCATGTGGCCATGCTGTAGCTGCCATCAACAGGAGACATGAAGCACCAGAGAAGCATGTTTCCAACACCTACTTGAAGATCACGTATCTACAAAGTTATGAACCTGTACTTAATCCAATCAATGGTCCTAATTTGTGGGAGCACATAGACCTTCCAGCAATGAAGTCTCCGACTTATAGAAGATTTGCTGGAAGGCCAAAGAAAATGAGAAAAAAGGCTTCAGAAGAAGACAGACGGGACAGCTGTGTCAATCCAACTAAACCTCACAAGGTTAGCAAGGTTGGCACCATGATGAGCTGCAGCCGCTACAAAAAATACGGACATAACAAAAGAGGATGTCCGGATAAAAATAAGCAAACCACTGAGGGGACAACTACAAGTTCAGCAAAGGAGAACAGTGATATTGGAGATACAGGCCCATCTATGCAGCCAAGTACTAACGAGGCTTGTCCAAGTGATGTGACCGTTGACATACTTGGAGTAAGTACGCAACAGAGTCACACAGGTCCATCTCAAAATTTGGATGCCAATCAGCCAAAACAAGGGGCACAAGAACCAGTGACAAAGAAAGGAAGAAAATGCTCATTTTGTCGTAAGCATGGTCACTCAAAGAATAGTTGTAAGTTGAGGCAATGGACCTTTAGGAGCTCACTGGACATGACTGGAGACTTGGGATTCAAAACTGTAAAAATACGGTCTGATGATCTGGAAAACCCATATAATCATGCTCAAAATAGTTCTGGGCATGTGGAAAAGAGTCCTACAACAACTCATGTAAGTGGTCTCCATACATCAGGTCTTTATTTATGGGTGTCATGTCTTATTGATTCATGTTATGTGCTTGTTTGCAGTTAAGCTCCAAAGCTGATGGTTGCAAACTTTATTCCCACAGCCACGGAGTAACGATGAGAGCACCACACTCATACGTGGACTTGGGGACAGCCTCTCATTCCAGCAGTGGACTTAAGCCAGTACAATTCACATGGCAAGGCAATTTGTGTGTTAACCTGTCTACATTACAGACAGCTGCGGGACATGCGAAGGAGTCACTTGGAATTGAAAATGTGCAGCTCCATGGGGATGGAAACCAATCTGTTAAGTTGGGAAAATTGCAGCAATAGGCCAAATAGCCTTCAAGCATGAACTAACTGATGCTGGACAAACCAACTCAAGAATTGTACAGGCATATAGCCTTTTTTATTTTGCAGATACAATCAAATTGGGCAGTAAAAGCCTCTGTTTTGCTAGTCCAGATGTGGCGAACTTTTGTTCAACTCATATAGTCCATTGGAACTAAGAATTTTTTTGTTAATATGGAATTTTTGTTAGCCTCTGTTTTTGGTAGCCTCTGTTGTGGAACTCATATAGCCTTTGTCTTGCTAGTCCAGATGGGTGAAATTCAGAGGCTGTTAATGTGGAATTTTTGTCATTCCTGGTATTGCTATTATGTATTGGATGATTTGTTGAATGATCAAAGGTTTTTGCTGAAAATTTTATGTTCTGAGTTGATTGCTGTTGTTAATGTGACATAGATTACTTGCAATAAACTTTACAAATTGGGACACTAAAATCCCTAAACAACAAATTCTGATTACATAGCAGGTCCAACGTTCACAATTATGGGACATAGCAGGTCCACTATATCCCTAAATTTGATACAATACATTTAAAACCCATCTACCACCACTCAGGTCATTTCACAAATACATTCATCAGACAAAGCTTTCACCAGTCACAAAAATTCAAAACAATGTGGTACATGTTCACAAGCAAGATGGTTAAAATCCCGACTGTATAATAACGCTGAAACCCGCAAGCGGGATTCTGTGTTTTTCCTACTTCAACGTTACCTCGCATGCGGGTTAATGTTATATTTTATGGCGAGAAGAAAAAATTGGTAATTAGGATAAAAATATGTATAAAAATAATTGGATAACGCAACCGACCCAATTAACCCATCTACCACCACTCAGGTCATTTCACAAATACATTCATCAGACAAAGCTTTCGTCCTGTCACAAAAATTCAAAGCAATGTGGTACATGTTCACAAGCAAGCAGGTTAAAATCCCGCCTGCATAATAACGCTGAAACCCGCAAGCGGGTTTCTGTCTTTTTACTATTTCATTGTTACCTCGCATGCGGGTTAATATTATATTTGATAGCGAGAAGAAAAAATTGGTAATTAGGCTTTTTGGGCATTATAAGTCAATATTTAAATTAATGACAGTTAAAAAAAAGGGTTGTATAAATTGGCAGTTAAGTTTTCAAAATTAATTTAGACGAATTTGTAAAAAGTTAGAATAAATAGGTTGTAAACGAGCAATTGGGTTGTCAAACTCGTTTTTTGACATTTCCATTGAACTACATTTACCCATACCGGCCATGAATAGATGGGTATGCGAATCTTAAAATTTTACTTATGGATATAAATAATTGGGTAACGCGACCAACCCAATTAACCCATCTACCACCACTCAGGTCATTTCACAAATACATTCATCAGACAAAGCTTTCACCTGTCACAAAAATTCAAAGCAATGTGGCACATGTTCACAAGTAAAATGGTTAACATCCCGACAGCATAAAACGCTGAAACCCGCAAGCGGGATTCTGAAAGTGCTGGTAATTACATAGTCAGCAAAAGCAAGAATTTCCTTCCTGCACCACTCAAAAGGTCCACTACTTAGCAATGACAGACAAAGGTGGTCCCATATTTGAGCAAACAAAACGGGCAGTCCGGCATAAGCGGTTGCTTCTTCTACAACTCATTTTGGACCTTCTCCCCCAGATTTGAACAAAAACAACCACATGACAATGGCAACCCAGTGGATAATCAAGTACATCCTTAGCTTCCTTACTTTCGATTGTTGGCACATTGAATTTTCTTTCAACCTATCCAACTCAGCTTCCATCTTGTTCATCGACCTTAGCAGTCCAGGTATTATTTCTTTTGACCTTTGACACATCTCAGGATCAACCCAATCCCAGTATATGCAGCCTCCTTGTTCCTAGTTTGACAAGAACATTATGTTTGCAGACAAGATTAGGCGGCTGCAATTCATACAAACCCAAAATAAAAAACAAGTATAAACACAAAACCCTAATTTCCCTTACTCTGTACTTGGCACATCGACAAAACCTTCTTCCTGGGTTCATGGCAGTCCATGATGTCATCATCAATGTTTGCTTTCCACAATCACAAAATTGCCTCACCATTTCTCTTTGTTTGTTGAACCATGCGTTGGGTTCTCCTTTTCTTCTTCCTGCCCTGTGGATAGCAGAATGACAGCTTGGGTCTCTCAGCATACCGACCTGAAGTGCCCTTTTATGATTTGGATCGGGTCTACATTATCCATCTGAAGTGGGTAGCATGGAGGGAAACTTTCCCTCCATATTTCACCATTTTTTTTTAATCTATATATGTGATTTTTTGTGAATTTTCATTGTTGCCCTCAGTCAAAGGACAGTGTTTGCCACGCTCTTCAACCACCAACGGCAATCAGGATTCTGTCAACAATTTTCCTTAACTGGGAGCAATTCATAAGTTTAGGGATTTAAGTGTCCCATTTTGAAGTTAAGGGACTGAAGTGGGTAATCGCCCAAAGTTTGAGGGGACAAAGTGGAATTAACCCTATTTATTAGGTAAGTGGAGATTGGATTGGAAGTTATTTTATTGGTTTCTGGGTTTAGGTCCAGTTAGAAGTTTTATATGCCTGATAGTAGTATGCTGTGAAACTGCACTTCCTACGTAGCTGATCTTTATAAATGTTCAGTTATTACTCTGCTATAACTCCTAATGCAAGGTCACAGTTCATGGATTCTTGCTACCATTGTTATGACTTCATTCAGTATAGTACTAATAACAAGAATGATCAAAGTTTTCCAAATTGTTCCATTTCTTATATTCCTATGTGTATGATCTGTGAAATTCTACAGTGTTTGACTAATTAATGCTGGATCTATAATACAATATTTGAGTACAAATACACAGCATGGCGTCTTCTTTATGTATGTAATTTCTGAGGTATTGGATGATGCAAAGGTGGTATAACATTGGGCGTGCCAGACATAAATACAGCAATTGGAACTGTTATGAGGTCTCAGAAATTTGGGTTAATAGCATGACTACCATGACGAGTTTAAGGACCCCAGTTCCTAACTTTCGGGCTATGGGTTTTGTTCACTGGGTTAGGAAACATACCCCCAATCACAATTTCCCATTGCCCTTTTCACTCAAAGCTATTTTACTAGCTATGTTCCTCACACGTACCACTCACAAAAATTTCACAAAATCACCTCTTGATTCTCTTCCAGTCCCACTGTCACAGAAAATACAACATTACATTTGCCTTTCTCAGCCTATTACGAACCCATACATACCCACAATCCAATCCCACTAAAGCCCTTTATCTTGTACAAGAAAATGTTGATAAAAAATTAATAAGGGTAAAACCCACAAGTAAGCAGAATCCAAAAGTAGGAGATGACTCCATCCATAAATCAAATGAAACCCAAAAAAACTGGACTGAAATTTTTGGCAAAAAAAACAATTAGGGCAAAACATTTGGGGGAAAATTAGGGAGGAAAAAGAGAATCGGCATACCTTTTTTTGTAGAGAGTTGCTGCTAAATGTAGTCTTCTATTTGCTCATTGCCGAGCCAAGATCAATTAGGAGGTGGCGAGGAGATGTTTTTGGCAGAGATGAGGAGTAGTGTTATTTGGTTCTAAGTGTTGGCTATTGGCTGGTAGTGATGTTTTGGTAGAGTGAATGAATAAACAAGACCACCAATGGTTGGTTTCACTATAAGTGTTCAATATCAATTCCGGCCTCTCCTCAGACTATTGACTTTGAATAAAATTTCAATTCTTTAGATTTCCCCCTTACTTGTTCAGTACCAAAATTTCAAACAAAGTTTTTTAGTTTCTAACATTTTAGTACATATAATATTTTACTAATATATTATTATTTGCTACTTTTAAATATTTTTGTGAAAATATTCATAATGGGTGAGAAAATTATGTTGCAATACTACAAGTGGCAAATGCACCTTGGTCCTGCTTCAAATAGTTAATTTTTTTATGACATCAAATAGTTGATCCGATATTAATATTGATATCATTTTCTCAAAATTGTGAACTAAATTACAACTTATTTATCTTTCTTTCCATTATTTTTGCCCAATACTCCAGAATTTTGTTTTGTTATTTTATAATAAGGAGAGATGGGCCCTCCGGGGCTTGGTCTGGCGGTTGAGGTTGCTGAAGATGGAGCCTTAGGTCCCTGATTCGAACCTTGCTGCCAGCAAGTTGTGGAGGGTGGGGAATAGTCTGCGGGGTCCACTCCCTGCGGGACACCCCTAAAAAAAAAAAAAAAAAAAGAAGAGATGATTTGTTTCAAATGGTTAATTTCACTTTAAATTATTGCACTAATATTAATTTACATGACAAAATTTGAGTTCCTATCAGTTAAAAAATTCATTAGAGAGCAAATACAAAATAACAATTGCTATAGTATATAAATATTTTAAATCAGATCGTGACAAGAGAAAGTTGTCACTAACTAGTTCCATTATTATCAGTGACAACAACAACCAAGTTGTCAAAGAAAGGGGAATTATTACTAACAATATTTAGATAGTCGTCGCTGATGTAGTTTGGCGCGATGTGGCGGGAGTTCAACTGTAATGACAATCCAAGGTCATCACTGATGCCTTTGCTCCTTTCAGTCAATTGTGACAACTTTTCCTGTTGTGGCTAATGGGCCCCATTTTGTGATGACTAATTTTCGTCACTAGGAAATGTTGTCATTAATAATCAAATTTCTTGTAGTGACTATTATAATTTGGCATTTAAATGCCTCTTAAATAATTAAAAGAAAATATACTGAAATAAATATACAAAATTAAACAAATAAGGCAAATAAATAATTAAATGAAATAAAAACATTCAAAAAAAAAAAACATGCAAAAACGTACATAAAGTCACATAGGGGCACATAGGGTCAAATAAAATCAAAATAAAGGATTAGAGTATACTTCCCTTGAATTGACGACCTAGTGAAACGAAATTACTTATTTACCCTCCAAAACAATAAAATGGCCAAGGCATCGCTTTAATTAACAAATAATTACAAGAAATAAAATAAATACGAAATTGAATCAATCAAAGCATTCAAATAAAAGCAAGGTGGCGTTTGGTTCGCACATCGGAACCGGATTCAGATTCGGAATTGGATATCATAGGTTTGGAATGAGGTCATTCATTCCAATATATTTGTTTGGTTCAAGCACCTGGAATGTGTATCATTACTATAGTTGATATTTGGTTTGTCGACTCTTTCGGAATGGAATATAAGAAAATTTCACTAATTAAATATATTAGTATAAATATATTAGTAAATTTAGTCTAACTGATTAATAATTTCTATTAGTAAACATGTATAATTATTAGTATAATTGATAATATTAATTATATTACATAAATTAATATACATTATATAATACATATAACTAATAATATTATTATTATAAGTTTGTAACTAATTAATATGTGGAAAATCAACTGGTTTTATATGTATGTTAATTACAATTAACTCCCTTGGCCTCTTTATTATTTTAATTTGTATTAATCCCTTCTTATTAGTAAATACAAGTGTTATAGATAAGTCAAACGTGAACTATACACGAAAACTAACTAGTGTTTTTTGTGCTCTCTATTAGAAAGAAAAAAGAAGAAAATTAAATTTATTTCTATATATTTGACTATTCCTTAGACTATAGTACAAACTCCCCAGCTTCACTTTTTCCCTTATGCTCATGTCTTCGTCATTATAATCTTGTCACTTGAGATTACTTGCCGCTATATTACTTGAGCCATCATTTATGTTTGCCCCACAACCAAAGAATTTTTTTTTCTCTTCTAAATGTTTAAAACACATCATTTTAGTATTTTACCTAATAGTAAAATACAATAAATACTAACCCCTCGTTTGGTAGATGGGACTGCCAGAATGGAAAGACCTTTCCACCCAAAATACATTTCAACCAGAATAGAGTGGCAGGGGAAAAAATTTATTATTCTAGGATTTGGTAGATAAGTCAGAATGGAATGTTTACCCAGTTTCCAATATGTGATATAATTGATATCTAAATGTTAGAATGGGATATACTAAATACAATTTTGACTTAATTGCCCTAGGTTGGTTTATAAGATGTAATATGTCTTATTACTTTTATTTTATTTGTTCTATAATAGTATTTGTCTATTTATGTGAAATTTTGATATTTTTACTTTAAAAATTAATGAGGATTGATATTAAAATTCTTCAATTATAATACTTAATTCGTTCTAATATATGGGTTTCTAAGTTAAAATTTTTCATTTACTAGCAATAAATTAGCAACATAAAATATAAATTACATGAAGTCAAACAATTATAATTTATTTTCAATTTTGATAAGATCCCAAAACAATTCTTGCACAATGCTCAAAAGTCAAAGAATAAAGTATTTTAAAATATTTTTTTCTAGTGAAAGAAAATAACTATTTTAAATACGAGGAAAATTAATCATTATAAAAAAATTACATTCAAATATTAATTGAGCTTACAAATTGCCTAAGATATCACGATGCAGTGTAAAGATTTATAAGGATAAATTTGACATTCTACCATTTAGGCATGTTATGATGAAGGTGGAAAAGCTTTTCCTAAATTTTTTTAAGGAATGGAATTCCAGCAAAAAGTTGGAATAAGCATTCCAAGAGGAAAAGTTTTTCCCACTTAAATGTACCATACCAAACGCTGTAATGGAATGGACAAGTTGGAAAACATTTCTTTTCCAGGCCATTCCTACATACCAATTAAGCGGAAAGTGCTTATTGAATTAGATAATATATAATAACAAAATTTTGAAATATAATTATCTATTTATTTGGTTCATAATTCGTGATAAAAGTGTCATCATTTGTATTCATGTCTTCCGTGATATTTTGTAGAGAAATTTTTATATTTTTTATAAACATATTTTTTAATCATTTTTTACCTTATATACATCAAATCATTACAGTAAATTTTTTTTTTTTACGAAAACTCTTAAAAATTGCAATCCAAACCAAACCTTAATCCGTACTCCTTACCAACAGATTGGTACAAACTGCTGTACCATCTCGTAGAATTTTTTGGTGTAAAAATGGATGACAAAACCAACCACAACTCTACAGTGGCAAGCCCCAAGACTTTGAAGTCTTGAATTCAAATCTGTCTTCTTCACTCCCATTGCTTAAGTTCTATTTTTCCTTACTAGAAAAAGATTTTTTTTAAAAACTTTGCCGCAACAAAATCTACAAAATACATTATCAAATTGATGAGCTTATCATAGATTATATTTCTTGTTCTAGCAGGGGAGGGTTTGTTAATGAATTTATCATATTGTTTGATTTATGTCAAAAGAACTCGAATACATCAAAAGGACCGGAATATATTTTCAATAAATATTACATCAAGTAAGAAAGAAGGAAAATATTTCATAATTGATACTAAATCTATATATTTGACTTAAAGAAAGCTTATATTTGACTTAAATTGGATGCCGTGTTGGCGGAGTCTCAAAGAAAGCTTAATCTTATGCTCGAGTCAATCTATGAATGTATTGATAATCTAGAAACTTCAAGGAATTCCTCTAAGAAATCTGGAGGAAAACTACCTTTGGATGAATCTTGTGATTCCATGCAATCTACCTCTTTAAAGCCGATTTATACAAGAGGTGACAAGAAGGCTCATTCAACATCTTCTGGGCCTAAACCTAGAGTTGAACCATCTCATGAGAAGTTATTTTGGGAGACATATCAACGTCTTCTACACCAAAAACAAATAGAGTCAAATAGATGCCATCAAAGCGAGTCTTCTAATGAGGAGGTAGCCGAGTCTATTCCTAACAAAGGGGTATCTCATCCTATTGAACCATTTGTTGAAGAGGTTCATAATGAGGAAATAATCAAAGGCATTGAGCTAGAAAAGGAAATAGAAATATCTGATGAGATGAGTAGTAAAACGGAAGAAAAGAGAGAAAGTGACCTGATTTTGAGCAAAAATGTGAGGGCTTATTGTTTCCCTAATGAACTTACCTTTACATTATTTAGTGTTTCTTCTTTTATGCAGATCAAGCAAAGTCAAGTAGGGTTGATCTTGACATGTTTCATTCCAAAGTCAATTGTACATTTTGCAAGTTTCCATAGAGTTTGTCTTTTAAGAGTTAAATCCCTTTGGTATCAATTCAAGGAACAATGTCAATTCAGATCTGTCCACATCAATGGAGAGTTAATTCGAACTCATCTTGAAGGGAACATTCCAAATTTTGGGGTTGGTTGTGTACCAAGGGTTCATTTGAAGAATGAGTTGCTCAATGATCATTGCCACTACAATTGTCATCTTGGCCTTAGCCCACATGAAGCTCCAACTTCACCAAAGTTGCCTTGGTGTCTTGAAATATGGACGCAATCGAGAAAACTACCTTCTTAACTTCCACCAACGTGGGGGTCTCCATCAGCCAGGTGTTATCTTGGTCCGTCACCAACTTCGGGATAGCGTCCAAGGACTCATAAGAGAAGGAGCACGACCTGCTGTGAAGAGCCCCTGAAAAAAAGAGATTGCCTCCCTGCTAATGAGGTCCTCAGAATCTACCCGTCGCCATTAGAACTACGAATCCTATGAATGATCGCCCTGCTCCTCCTCTCTGCCACCACCGCATGGAAGTATTTAGAATTTCTGTCACCATCCTTCAACCACCTTACCCTGGCCTTTTGTTTCCAAAAACCTTCCTCAATGGCCAAGGTAGCCCTAAGCCGCTCTTGGGCTACATTTAAGTCGCGTTACACTGGGTCAGAGGAGTCCAAAAACAAATATTGTATTTTCTAGTTTTAAAAGAAGCGGGGAGAAAACACAGGTCAAAAACGCGGGATTGGTTGCATTTTCTAACCAGCGTTTTCTTTGTCACTCTTGCAAAATAAAAAACGCAGAGACAGAAGATGCGGCCTTGGTTGCATTTTCTAGCCCGTGTTTTTTGTTCTTAATGCGATTTTAATTAGGCTTAAAATGCGGGGCAAAATGCAGTGTTGGTCGCGTTTTTGCCCGCGTTTTCTTCAAATTTCTTTGAATATACACTAAAACGCAATACTAAAATACGAGGCTAGCCCACGTTTTAGCGGGTGCATTTTGTGCTTCTGCACTTTTAGTGTAGAGATTGCTACAATTTTTTAAAAATTACGCACTTGACCCCATTTTCTAAAATATATCCTAGATCATTGTTTTGTCGAAATAACCAATACACGCACATATAAAATGATCTAAACATACATTCTAACCCTCTTTAACGCATCAAAAAGCACAATTACTCAAAATGAGGTATTGAGATTATTGATCACATTTTGCCTTTTTCACCTCATTGGGTCACCTTTGCTTCTATTTCCCAAACCTACAAAAGAAAATAACAAAACAACTTAAACACATAATTTAAACATAAAATCACACCTAACTAACATAAATTACCAAAACATTGAGTTGCGTCCCAATTAGCATTTTTGTTTATAGTCGTTGACTCGACTGTATAATCTCATTTTTCAAGAAGGTTTTGTCAATGAATAATCTACCATTAGAGGACGATGTGAATCAACAAATGGTGGTTTGATAACAAAAGCTATATGTTCTAATGATATGAGAGGTGAAAGTGGCTTACCTAACTCAAGTGATTTATAGATATGACCTTGAATGTGTGTCATTTGAGTACTCACCAAAGGAACGTCCATATAACCTTTTTGGGCGATTATGACCTTGGAATCTTCATTTGTAACACACTTGTCAAGAGGAGTTATATTTACATCATTCATGCTTGCCTCTTGAGGTTCAAACTCCATTCCAAAGACATAATCATGTGAATGGGCAATTTTTCATTGAAACACATATTAGATGCATCATTTTCATCAAAATGCAATTCATTTTTACATGCACATTCATGCTAGGGTCATTATGCATATTATTAGAAGAAATAACTTCACACAAAATGTGCAATTAGTCATGAATTCTACCAAAGTGAGAAGTTAATTCATTTAATATATCCTTAACCCAAACAAAATGATCGAAGGTTGCATTAGCTAGCTTTTCTATAGGTAAATCAAATTGATTAGAAGATTTTTCTATGGCTAGCTCCCAAGATGATTTAGAATCATTAGCTAATGTTTCATTTTCTAGTTCGTAAGGTAATGATGCATTGGCTAACGTTTCTATTGCCAACTTTCAAGATGGCTTAAATTCATATTGGACAAATTCGGATTGGTAATCATAAGAATATTGACATCACAATAACCACATTGATTATTCCAATCATAAGCTTAAGAATTATCCCAACTAGGGTTGCAGTGATCAAAACAAGAATTATAGTGCCCAAATATATCATAATAATCTACATTTTGTACTTATTTACACTCATAAGTAGTATGATAACTTCCATACAAGTCATAAATCACAAAATTAGAATTGTGTCCATTAACAATAAAATCTCTTTATATTAACTTAAAGAGAACAAACAGTCAACAGATTATACTAATTCAAGTCATCAATTTCCTTCTTTTGGCAATCACAAATTAAAATGATAACTAGTGTAGTGGAGTTTCCACTGAAAAAATATGTAATTATCATTTTCCATCAATAGGAGGATCCTTCTTTACATCAATGCCATGCCGTTGCTTCATAAAATATGAACTTTTTGAATTAGTAGTATAGATGAAACTCTCAGCAATTGGGTAGTTATTCTGCATTTCCTAAGTAATTTTTCTTCATAATTGCAGCTTTCAATTACGAAAATAGTGTTAGTGAACGAAAATAAAGGGAAAATAAACATTAGAAAGCACTTCACTCATTTAGATTTGCAATTGCAATTGATAAAATTTGATAAAAGTTCTTTACTCTTAATGAGATTCACAATATAAATAGCCTTGAAATTTTCTATACTATTAACGATAAATGTTAACAAATAACCATGAAAAAAGTAGCATCATAAGATACCTTTGTAACTTATTTTGGCCTATGATCAACCACACACATGAGTTTCTAATTTCTAAAGAGGACATGTAAATTATATATAATTAGTAAAAGATATGCAAGCATGCGGTAAAATAGACGTGTCATACACTACTACCTTAGCCTAGCATTTAAAATCAAGTAAACTAATCAAGAACCAAAGCCATAAAAATAGTCAAGTTGAACTAATAATGTAATATAATTTTAGCCTCTCCACAAAACACAAGGAAAAATGACTGAAAAATAAAAAAAAAGTAAAAGAAAAAAATTTAAATTTTTATCAAAACGAAACCCATCAAATTCAATATACAATAAATTCCAATATGTTTATGCTCTCCTTTTATTTTGGGTGATTTTATTTAACCAGAAATGAAAACTATAAATTTAGTAACTAGAATCGTAATCTGAAATATTAAAATCACCAAAATTCAATTATAGAACATAGATGCATATTGAATAAGGATACCAAAAAAAATCATATGATTTTTTTTTTATGTCTAGGCAAAAATTTGCTTGCCTAAAGCAAATCATGTGCTATAGCTATAATAAAAATTTCTTCCATATGATAAAAAAAACGCAAAACTTCCAACAAAATTGTTTATCTCAGTCTGTAGGTTTTGATAATTACAAAACAAATGGATGTTACTAATGTTCTTTCAATAGACCCTTTCAGAAATGGAGTAAAACAGGTTCAAAGATTAAGCACAAAAAATACTGAAGCTGCTGTCGGACGCACAAGAAGACTGGATCGGGCGTCCGACAACCTTTGCGCAACTTCGAACGCATGAAGAACTTCACTCTCGGACGTCCGAAGATATTGAGTCATTCCCTCTAAACTCACTGACCTCGATCGGATGCACATCATCAGAGCACCAGACGTTCGACAAGCATTGCGACACTTCGGACGCAAAAACTTGGAGGCACTGGATGTCTGAAAAGAATTAAAGAAGAATTTTCACTTTCACTTCCAACCTTCGGACGCATAAATTGAAGGTACCGGACGCCTGAAATAATTCAAGATAATTTCTTGAGCTTACTGCCTATATTCGGATGTAAGAAGTTGGTCTACTGGACGTCCGACACTACCAACGGCTAGTTGACTCTTCAACTGCCTTCTATCCGTTGAAAGCATTATTTGAAAAAATTTTTGGTCCCATATAAATAGAACAAAGTCAACCACTTTAAATTAACTTTGCACACTGAGACTACATCAGATCAAGAGTGATTTTAGTGGTAAAATAATCTTTAAAGAGGATTTGTACTCTTAGTTGTGTAATTTTTTATAAGTTTTTCTAGTGTGATTCAATTACTTCAATATTGTAATTTTGTAAGGGTTATCCGAGCGATAGTAAAACTTTCTTACTTGACAAAGTGTGGCTTGGGACAAGGAGGAAGTGATCATTTCCTTGTACACAAGAGATTGGTTGTAAGTTGATCAACTTGAAGAAACTTGCTCTATAAAGTGATATTCAAACTCAAGAGAAGTTTGGTATTTGGTTTGATACTCTATTTCTTTTACTTACTGTTTTGATATATATAAAGTGCTCATCTCTTTTACTCACAAGCACTTGTGCTTTCTCATCAATTGCTCTATGGTGTGGTCTTTTAGAAAAAGAGTGCAAGTACTCAAAAAGTGACTCACAACTTGGCCAGTTTTTAAACTACCTAATTCACCCCCCTCTTAGGTTGTTTTCGATCCTTACAATTGGTATCAGAGTTTGATCTCCTAGAAATTAAGATCAATCGGCTTTAGAGTAAAAATGACAACCAATAATGCCATATTTTTTTAAGGACAATCCGTCACTAGACCCCCAATGTTCAATGGATCAAATTATGTGAGTTGGAAGGAAAGGATGATCATTTTTTTACAATCTATTGATATCGAGTTGTGGTTTATTGTCAATGAAGGCCTATATGATGCCTCGATTGTTGAGAAGTCATTCATAAAATAAGACCAAAAACAGGAAATGAGTTGACTGGTAATGATAGAACTCACCTCACTTTGAATGCCAAGGTTATGAATGTGTAATACAGTGCTCTTAATTTAAATGAGTCTATTAGATTCAAAAGCTGTAGATCTGCAAAAGAGATTTGGGATAAATTTAGAGAAATTCATGAAAGAAGTGAGAATGTGAGAGAACAAAAGAAATCTATTCTGGTCACTAAGTATGAATCTTTTAAGATGGAACCTCATGAAAATATTGATAAGATATATTGTAGGTTCAATGATCTCACTAAGGATTTAGAAATGTTGGAAAAGGAATATTCTTTAGGCGAGAAGAACAGAAAAATTCTGAATGCTTTATCCAAGAATTGGGAGAGCAAAGTAACTGCCATTGAAGAAACTAGAGATCTAAATTCCATACCTATTGAATCTCTTATTAATTCTCTAATTCCTTATGAGCTGAAACTCAAGTTCAAGGTGCAGAAGGAAGAAGATGAAAAGGTGAAAAAGAGCATCACAAGAAACTTCAAGAGAATTCTCAACAAAAAGAGATTCAGAAAAGGAAGATCTAGCAATTCACCCTCAAACCAGTTCAACAACTCAAGAAACAAAGGGAGGTAAGAGTTCAATAAGAAGCAAACTGATAAATGCTTCGAGTGCGGCCAACCTGGACACTATGCGAGCGAGTGTCCAATGAAGAAAAAAAAAGAAGAAAAAATTGAACGAAAATCAAAGTTTAACAACTTTCAGATCACTTTGAATGATTGTAACTCAGAAGGTGAAGTCAAAGAAGAAGAGAAATCTATCCAAATGGCTTTCATGGCCATTGGTGATGAAGAGGTAACTGCTTGTAACTCTCAAATTGATAGTGATGATGAATCTGATGATGATGTTAATTCTTTTATGGAAAGAATGCATAATAACTTGAAAGAATCCTATTTTAGAAATAAGGAACTAAAACAAAAGATCAATTTTTTGATTCAAGACAATGCAAACCTTTTTCGACAAAACAAAAATCTGAAAAATGAAAATGAAAACCTGAAAAGGATTGAAAATGATTTACATGCTGAACTCGATAGAAAAACAAACTTCTGTGACATGCTCAAAAATGAACAAGGGAGTTTGAAAAGAAGAATTGATGATCTTAATCAGTTGCTTCAATATAAGAGACAAAACTACTTTCAAAGGAATGATACAAACCTCATTTTAGCATTTATGTGAAAAGATTGAATTCTAGTGCAATGAATTTACCATTTATAAGAGAAGGCAAATCAAAGTTGTTAAACCTGTCCATGCGAGCAACTTACTGACTATATGCAGCTTTTGTTGTCAAATTGGTCACATGAAGAGTAATTGTTATGTGAGGAAGAATATGAGAAATGGTATGAAATGTATGTGAATAGTTAGGTATAATGCTAACTCTCAAGAACTCAAAAAATAAAGGGTACCAAATATTATCTTGTGAACTTTTACATAGGTGAACTTGATGAATATCATCAAGGAATCAAAATGGTTCATAGATAGTAGATGTTCAAGACATATGACTGGTGATCCATCACAATTCATCAAATTCAAACCAAAAGCAAGCGGAAAAGTAACTTTTGGAGACGATAATAAAGCCAAAACTATTGGAATTGGTGATGTTGGTAAGAATGGTCAAATATTTGTTCACAATGTTCTTTTAGTTGACAATCTGATTTATAACTTGTTAAGTGTTAGTCAATTGTGTGATAAAAATCTATTTGTATTATTTAAAAAGCATGAATGTGTTGTTCTTGACTCAAAATTCAACACTATTTTCAAAGAAAAAAGAGTTAATGACATTTACGTAGTTATTCTGAAAAATGTTGATTCTTCTAGTTTTAAATGTCTTAAAGTTACAAATGAAGACCCTTGGTTGTGGCATAGAAGACTTCGTCATTTCAACATGGATTTGCTAAAAGAGATTTTCAAAAAGGAACTTGTTAGAGGGTTGCCAAAAATCAAATTTGAAAAGGATAAAATCTGTGATTCTTGTCAATTTGAAAACAAGTCAAAGTTTCTTTTAAACCCAAGAAATATGTTTCTACCACAAAATCTTTGGAACTTTTACATCTTGATTTGTTTGGTTCTACACAAACTACCAGTTTAGGTGGCAAAAGATATTGCCTTGTTATTGTTGATAATTATTCTAGATACACTTGAGTGATGTTTCTTGCACACAAAGATGATGCTTTCAAAAACTTTGTTTCATTATTTGCAAAGGTTCAAAATCTGATTGGGTTGAAAATCATCAAGATCAGAAGTGACAATGGCTCAGAATTTCATTTTTGTGATTTTTCAGAATTTTGTGATAACAATGGAATTACACATGAATTTTCAATTGCAAGAGTTTTCCAACAAAATGGGGTTGTTGAAAGAAAGAATAGAACACTTGAAGAGGCTGCTAGAACCATACTAAGTAAGTGCAATTTGCCAAAATATTTTTGGGTGAAACCATAAATATAGCTTGCTATACTATGAATAGAATTCTTTTAAAATCAATTTTGAGCAAAACCTGTTATCTGTTGATATTTGACAAAAAACCTGTTGTTGGATATTTTAAAGTTTTTGGTTGCAAATGTTTTATTTTAAATATTGAGGAATATCTTGGTAAGTTTGATAAAAAAAATCTAATGAAGGAATTTTCTTGGGATATTGTGAGAATAAGAGAGGTTTTAGAGTTTACAATCGAAGGACTCTGGTTATAAAAGAAGCTATATATATTATTTTTGATGAATCTAATAGTGATATTTTCAAAAGTTGTGGTGAAGATGATGATACAGGTGTTCAAGAAGAACTAAAGAAGCTCACAATCAATGACCAAGACACTGCTTCACCATAAAATGATTCAAATGGAGATGATTCTCAAGACAGTCCAGCACTGGAAGACAATAACAAAAATGTCAGTACACCTAACATCTTCCAAGAGCCTGAAAATTGGTTCAAAACCATCCTAAGGAGCTCATCATTGGTGATCCATCCGAGAAAGTCAGAACTCGTTCCTCCTCTAAACAATTGATGGATAATTTTGCATTAGTTTCTCATTTTGAACCAAAAAATGTTGTTAATGCCTTGAAAGATGAAAACTGGATTTTCACTATGGAAAAGGAATTAAATCAATTTGAAAGAAACAAAATTTGGACATTAGTTGAAAAATCTCAAAATCATCCTATCATTAGCACAAAGTGGGTCTTTAGAAACAAATTGAATGACAAAGGTGAGGTAGTAAGGAATAAGGTCAGACTTGTAGTTAAGAGATATGCTCAAGAAGAAGGAATAGATTTTGATGAAACATTTGCACCCATAGCTAGGCTAGAATCAATTAGAATGTTTTTGGCCTTTACATGTTTTAAGAATTTTAAATTATTTCAAATGGATGTTAAAGGTGTTTTCTTAAATAGCTTTATTGATCAAGAAATATATGTTGATTAACCTCATGGTTTTGACAATTTTCGCAAGTATACAAGCCGTGATTGAGTATATGGTATTAAAAGTCGAAACCATAGAGAAGATTGTCAATTACTGATAGTTTTTGAACTCCTTTATTATTTAGATTACCACAAATGTAAAAGATTAAATCTGCACTACAAACATGAAATAAACGTAATAAAAATAACAATATAAATCTTCTAGAGGTATGAAATTTCTAACTACTCTCACTAATGAAATTACCGGTTAAATGAATACTATAATCTTGGCTAGTTATGGCGTAATTTTCTAATGTATATGAAACCTACTCTTGTAGTGAATCAACTATACTTGTAATTAATCATACCTGCTCTCGTGGTTATGAAATCAACTACAAACTCATTTCTTCTATGAAATTACATGAGACAAGTCACTAAAACCGCATAAATGCACCTCTACTCTCGTGAGTATACTCCCTAGATTTATCACTTTCTTGAACTAGTGTTAAATCCCAATTCTCATTGCAAACTTAACACATTATAATTATCACAATTAATGATCGGTTAATCATGATTAGAAAAGCAAAAGTAATAAATAACTTACTCAAAATAATATCATCAAATAACTATGTAAATATCACTAACAAGATATAACAAATTCATCCATAACTCTAGGTATAAACTTTAGAAACACATTGAAACACAAATCCAAACTTGTATAATAACTAAACATGAAATCAAATACAAGAGAAAGTAGTACATGAAATATCACCCTTGTCATATGAAATCAAACTCTCCATCTTGCTTCTTAATCTTCATCCAAGTTTAGTTACAAATACAAGAAGGATAAACTACACTAACTATACTATATTAATCTAACTAATGAACTACGAAAATTCTAGTGAAGACTATATATTTATGAAGTTTCTCTAGCCTTCCCAAAGATGTGAAAATATTCCCCAAAGGTTTCTATTTATAGAGGATTAAAGCTCCAAGTAATCAAGTTAAGGTTAGTGCTAGTTGGCTCTTGGAATCAGCAAAAAATTGCTTCTTGATGTCTCCATACTTATTAGCTCATATCCAGCCAAAATTCTTGCAGAAAAAGTAGTAAAAAATCTTGTGTGAACAAAACACAAGTTGTAGAGCAAATTGCAGCCACAAAAGAAGAATATGCAACCTTGAAAATGCAACCTAAGGTTGCGTATCGTACCCACGTTTTGTTCTTTTGCAGGTTTGATCATTTCTGGTCAAGTCTTTTCTTTGCTCTGTTTTTAGTCCAATTTCAACAGATATTTTCTTGATGATGAAGGCTGAACTAACTCTTATACAAAACATGAAAGTTGTAGTCCTTTGCATTGGCTTTCCAATTCCTTAATAATCATCCAATTTGGAGCTCTAGGGGCTAAGAAATGACCAAAATACCCTTGACTAGTCAGAACTTTATTTTGGCTTTTGATAATGAAAATGCACTTTTGTATTTCGATATTTTGACAAGGAAAATAGCTAAACTGGACTTTGAGATCTTCACAACAAATATCTTAACTTCAAAATGGTTTAAAAATCACCTCAATTCAACGCCTGTATCTCAAGATATAGTCAAAATACCACAAGATGTCAAAACTGAAAAACTCCTTTCCTTTTATTTTTTATTGCATTTCCTCTTTTCAACGTTTGGCACTTCATGTCCTCTTTAAATCACTTCCAATCATGAACAATCATCCAAATATCTTTTCAAGTCACTGCAATTGATGATTGAATCATTGAATCTAGAAAAACATGAAGTTTTTACCATTAAAATTCATAGTAATGTAATTTTTGATACTTAATTCACAAAATGTATATTTTCACTAGAAACTTAGTTAATTAGTTATAAAACTAATTAAAACACACAAAAACTAGTTAATAAAATACACACTTATCAACTCTCCCACACTTAAATCATTGCTTGTCCTCAAGCAATTAAGAATTACTAACCACAATGATCCAAAACTTTCAAATTAAACATTTATACACAGTTCAACTTCATTTCCTCAAAACAAGATAAAATAACCATTATGCACTCATTCAATTAAGTTCAAGTACTCATAATATCAAGTAAAAGAGAGCTAATTATGCCATAATTGTAACTAATTCAAATCAATTTCTTATCCTTTCCTAATTTCACAAGCAAGTAAGTCATATGGTCAATAAAAATACTTTCTAAACCCATGATCATCACCTTTTTCACATGCAAAAAGGGATTTATTCATATAATATATCTAACTATTATTCAAGTTGTGAAAGTGTCTTTTGTCATGAAAATCGATAATTTTAGATGAAGATCGCCAGTTACCCAATACTTCATATTCTCAAGTTGTCTTGCATACTTCTAATTCTAGTACCGAATGATAAGAGGAGAGAAGTGTAGAATTTATGTAGATAAATTTGTCAATTGGGTTATTTCAAGAATATTTTATTTTTAGTTTTTGATAAAGGTACGAGGGAGAGTAAAGTGATAGAAGTGTATTGGCATAGGATCTTAGGATAATACTACTAATTTTAGATTAAGGAAAAGGTAGGATAATGGAGGATATTTATAGGAAAGTCAATATATTTGTTCTATATAGGAAAGTCAACATAGTTGTCTTTTAATAGATGATAGATTCTAGAGTGCTAAAAGGTAAAACTGTGATAAATTGTAAATTTGCAGTGTAAGAGGACAACTTCGGTATGTGAACATCAGTTATCATCATGAAATTTCTTATTTTTACATCTTCTATCTTGTAAGCCACTATAAAGAGTTGTTACATCTCTTATTAATAATTTCAAGCTAATAAATGGTTTCATTATATTTTGTTATCTTCATGTTTACTTGTTAATAAATCTTATATTGTTTTATACATCTTTGCTTTGAACTTTTGCGTTTATTTAACAATCACTCATTAAAATTTTTTAGCAAACATATGAAAAATGTACTACAAAATTCAATAAATTACTTTTAAGGGATAAAGTTTAGATTTTCATAATTGAGATATTTTTAAGAAAACTATAATTTAAATAAAAAGCATCTATTAAAACACTATATATACTCTATTTATTGAATAAAAACTTATAAAACTTTTTTCCTATATGTATGAAGGAATCATTACAACTTATAAGTAGCAAATTTAAAAAAAAAATTGAACAATCATATACATATAAATCGTGTCTACCTAACTGATGCTCATTATGCATTCATTAAGATATATTTTAGGTGTCATATTTATAGAAATGTAAGATAAATTAGGAAAAGTAAATAAATACAAGAGAAAATAGGTAAGATTAAATAGGAAAAGAATATAATTGTATGGTAGGGTAATAATTGTTAATATATATATATATATATATATATATATATACATACATGGCATGATAAGTGAATTTTAAGTTGGCACTCATTAGTAAACTCCATATAAATATAGTAAAACAATGTTCAATTTCGATTTGATAAGTTGGTGGGTTAGTTATTCCTATATTTTGCCAAATGGACATTTTATTCTCATACCATGTGGTAAATTAAATTATAAGAAAAAAGTGTGTCCATTTATAGATTTGTGGATTTTTTGTAACAATTAATTATATAGTATTTTTTGCAGTTTCTTATTAATAGTCAATTTTACCCAATCTATTAATGACCTATCCTATATAAATTTGTATTGATTGTAACTTATTTATTTTTTTGTCAATCAACTCATATCTTTCATTTTAATCCTCTTTAATTACGTTTTCTATTCATGTTATTGGCTTATTTATTTATTATCATTACTAAAATTTGGACAAAGTATGCTATATTGATGCTTACATACGAAGTTTTTTTTTTCCTTTGATAGGTTACTAAGTTCGTTATTCCAAAAAAAAAATGGTTATCCCAAGTTTTTAAGAGGAAGAAGCTTTATTATTTTGCTACGTAGGAAAAATTTGTGTTTGCTTATACTTCTTGGTGGATTTTTTTTATAACAATTAATGATAGTCCTTTATTACTTTCTTGGTTATAGTAAATTTCAAACAATTGATTAATTACCTACTTTGCATACATTTGTATAATTTATGCCTTGTCTTATTTTTTTGTTAATAGCTTTCCTTTTTTAATTCTATACAATCACATTCTCCATTCCTATTATTGAATTGATCATTTATTATCATTACTAAAATTTGGACAAACTTTTTTTTTAATCATTCTAATACTTCCTTATTTATAGCAAATTTAAATCTATTAATTCCGTACATTATATATGTTTACATTGATAGTTATGCTTTTCTTTTTTTTTTTCAATCAATCAACATTATTTTTTAAAATTTTCTTCAATTACATTGATTATATTTCTATCATTTGACTTGATTATTCATTTGCAATTCTAAACGTTTGACAATTTTCATTTTTCAATGAATTTATATTTTTGCAATCACAAATGATGGATACTAAATAAGATACATATTTACCCGATTGCGTCCATTAATACAACCACATCCTTAGTTTCTTCCATGACCATGATCATGTACGGAATTTGAAGATTTAGTCACATTTATTTCAGGGAATAGACTAGCACTAGTTAGTTAAGACTCATGATTTTTCAGTAATAATTTATTATTTTATTCAACCAATTAAAAACATGCAATGACTTCAGAATATCTTTTAAATGATTTCTCTCGAGATTGCTGTTGCAGAAGCACATTGGAAACATGAAATGTAGAAAATATTTTTTTAGCATATCCTTATTAGTCACATTTTCACCATAACTTCAACGGGGAGGTAATTTTGAGCATAGTTGAATTATACTCACTAACAATTTTGAAATCTTGCAGCCATAGATGAAACCAATCATATCTGATTTTTGAAAGAATGACCAACTTCAGGTGGTTGACCTTTTAAGCTATTCCAAAGGTCAAGTGAATTCTTGACCGTAAAATATTTAGTTTTTAGTCCTTTATCAAGATGACGATGGAGAAATATCATGACTTTTGCATGATTTTGGGTTGTTTGCATCATTATCTTTGACAATAATTCTTTCAAGACCCATGGATTCAAGATGAATTTTCACACTCATTGTCCATGATAAGTAGTTCTTTTCTAGAAATATCAAGAGGTATAAATTTTTGCTTTGTAAGGTTAGCGATAATGAAAGTGAGATGAGTTAATGGTGAGAAATATTGCCTCAAAATTCGCTAGAAAGATTATCCAAGAAAGTGCTTAACAGTTGATTCAATACTGGTAGAATCTTGATAGAGTCTTATGCTGATAACGTGTTATGAAACTAATACTAATATGGTCATAGATTTATGTTATTTATATAGTGGGTGCTATACTCAGAAAATTAAGAAAATTGATGAACTCAAGGAAAAAGGATAGTAAGAAAGAAGAACTACTCTTATGAAACTTCAATTTTCTATCCCTTTTATACAATGAAGGTTAACCCTTATTTATAGGGAAATTCAAAGTACATCAATTAATTACTTAAAGATAGCGATAAGATCTTCTCGTAAGTCATGCTAGTTTTATCAACTTAAAAGTCGTGATAGTTTTATTAAAAATGGTGGTAATTCTAATACCTCAAAAGTCATGATAACTTTATCATCTCGAAGATCATAAAAGGCTTGTCATCATCTAGAAAATGAGATAAATGTGATAAACATTTACAATTATTTATTATTTCATAACATTGAGACTTTTCTGATAATTTTTTTCTAATTATTTTTCTTCTGGTCATGAGATGAAGATGACTAATGATGGAACTTCCCCTAACTTCTTTTTTTGGGTCAGTGGAGTGGTGGTACTAGTGTGTAAGTGTGTGAGTTGATGGCAGTGGATAAGTGTAGGAAAGCTTTTTGAAACTTCCCCAAACTTGGTGTCCAAAATTTTTGAAAAAAATTAAAGAACAAATTTTAATTCAATGAATAAAAACACTAACTTACCCTTTATTTTTAAAGAAAAATAATAATAGTAAAAAAAATCAATGTCTACATTTTTTTGGCACAAAAAGACTTGCAATGATCGCATTAAAAGTTCTAGATTGTATAAAAAACTTCTAAAGTTGCTAATAGTATTAATGACTGATAGTGCTCCTGTCTTCCAAGGAGACTTGTCACTGCATTCACCTCTTGGATGGTTGCCACGTGTCAAATAACATTGTGACTCAAAATAAAAAAAAAAAATCAAAGAGTACCTTTCAAGACTTCTATAAATTGCAGCATCAAAGCACATTCCACTTATTTAATGATCTATAAATGCAAAAAGGAATAATATATAGGATTCATTGATTGTAGCAGAAAACATCATTCAAAATTGACGCTTGTTCTACTAGTTCTTCTTGCTTTTCTTGGACTCTGGAAAAATAAGTTACGACATGCCAATCTTGAATCCTTTTGCAATGGGTTTTAACTTCTCCTTAATATACTCGTAATCAGGATTTTGGACACCTGATGCAGTTTTCACAAAGTTGATGAGAAGTTGTGTTAATCCCATTAATTCCCAATGTGTGTGTCTCAATTCAAAATTGGATAATTTTTCTCTACCCAATTTGAAACCCATCGAATGCCTTCTTTGCTATCAGACTCAACTACGAACTTGTCATATCCTAACTTTGCCTTTTTCTCATTTGTCAATTGAATGTCTTTACGAGTAGGTTCAGCCTTAGCCTCAAATGGTTCAAATCTTTTCCAAAATTGAATGCATGTAGTCAAACATTGTATCAACAATATTTCACCATGTTCATCTCGTATCACGATTGCATACAATATTGTATCCGAGCTAGAGTCAAAACCAGCATCAACTGAAAATACAGCGTGCCTTTCCTTGGGCAAATCCCAAGTACATGCAATCGGTGGATCTTTACTAAAAGGTCATTCCATGATATGCAAGTTCCTTTTGTGGATCTCTTCAAATATCCAAATGCGCTTCTCAACCTCTATATTGATTAATAGCCTAGCAAAATCCATCCAAGTCATATCTTTCTTCGTGGAAACTTTCGATCTGGACTCATATTCGAGAATGAGAGGAATATATAATTTTTTAATTTTCTCCAAAGGGATCTGATCCTCCCTAAGTCTATCATTCCTGTCATGTGGAGGATACATAAAAAGTTCTTTGCAATTATCAGTGGTAGAGGAATCAGATGTATGGTGCATCTTCCTTTGATATACAAAAGGGTTGACAGACACATTTACAAATCAAGAAACCAAAGTTAAGAAGGTGGTTTTCTCGATTGTATTTGTGACGGCCCCACCACTCCCTAAGGCGTACCAAAGGGTTCGGCGGATCGCCTGCCCAACTCTCGCCGGGACTCAGTCGTTCACTCAAACAAATCCGAAATAAAATCATGAGAATTCATATAGCAAAATTCGAAAGCTTAAAGCGAAACTTATATACATTGCTATCTCAAAAGGGAGTACAAACATCGAATATACAAAGGTTCTCAGTTCACCACACATCCAACCCGTGCCAAGCACTAGGGCGAGAACCATTATAAAATCAGAAACTAGTTTAGGCTAGTCTAAACCGAGCTCTCGTCCTTGCTCGCCTTCCCCTGTTAAGGAAAACAAACTAAAGGGGTGAGCCAAAAGCTCAGTGAGATTCTATATACAAAAGCAAGTAATTGAACAAGGACATTAATCATGTAATAACAAATAATCCAGAAAACATGTCCAATATAAATCAATGATAATACATTCATTAAAAGGATACAGGCTCACAAGGAGCAATTCGTTCGTTCGTTTCCTATTCATTCCCTTATTCCTCCAATTATAAAAAAAATGCATCTTTGTAAATAAAATCCCCCGTTTTTTATGTTCATTTGTTCATTCTCATTCACCTCCTCCTGGACGTTGGCCAGGCTTTCTCCCCCATCCGGACGTTAACCGGACTCCACCCATCCGGACGTTAGCCGGACTACAAGGTAATACTCGAGTATACCAAATGTTCACCCAGGTCACCATATCACCCGACCGAATCCGCTTCTGGCTCGAGTCGATTGATAACAAGGGCAAGGGCCCAGTTCAGCCAAAAGACTTACATTCATGCGCAACTAGTATTTCAACATTTAATCACCGAAAATTTCATATTTATTTAGGTTGAGTGCGATAAAATACACACTCACCTAGAAAAAGTTCATTTTAGAAATCATAGAAAACAATTAACATTTAATCAAATATTCACAAATAATCATATAGTCACAACAATCCACATAGTCATAGAAACAAAACGTATATAGAACACTCACCTATTTAAGCAAAATAATGTCCAAAGTATCCTCCCGGATAACACTCTCAATCGCCAAGAAACCCTAATAATAGCCAAGAGAAAATATGACAGTTAACCCCTCCAAAGTTTAAGTGGACAAAAGAAAATTCAAATAACTACTAATATAAAGTGTAAGTATAGTTTTCTAGTCCTCGAGCGTAAATTTGGGCAGCACGCCCTTTGTATTTCCTATTTCTAGCCAATTATGGCTTAATTCTTTTCCTCAATCAAACCCAAGGTTACACACAATATAAACAACCACTCAATATACTCAAGACAATACAAGGACAAAAATTTAAGCTACCAACAAGTGTGGAAACGAAGTTTACAAAAGACAGTTTTGACAGATTTTTACGAAATGGGCACATCCGAGGCTACGCTTATCGGATTGAGGTTAAACTTATACCATTTCGAAACTAAAGCGAAGTCCTACAACTTCCATGAAGGTCACCTAGTCAAATTTCAAGTGTAACCTGGTCAAATTTCCAATTTACAGAGCCAACTTCCAACTATATGGCTAATTAACTGAACTGCACTAGAATGGTCATATCTCAGGCTACCAAGGCCCGTTTAAGGTGTTCTTATAGGTGTTGAAAAGCTAAGACAGACTACTAAAACTTTCATGTTTTGGCAAATGGCTAAATCAGCACGGATCCTAGTGAATAAACATGATAAACTGGATGAACTGACTAAAACGGAACACTGGAAACATCCTAAAACAGTGAGGGTAATTTGGTCTTTTCATAGGCTACGTTGCTTCGATTGAACTGAAATTTTGTAGGCACCTATAAAATACCATTCTATACAACTTTAATGTTTTATACCAAGCCTAATTCGGCCTCTAACCACACGAACTGGAACCGGACAGAACAGGGTGAAATTTTTCCAGAAATCTGGAATTTTTGGGATTCAATGAAACTTTCTTCATTTCTTGCTCCAATCATCACTACAACCACTTATATAAGTTTAGATACAACATATATCATCCATATAGCAAGTATAGGCAGCAAATACCTCAACAAATGAAGCTTGCAAGAGTAATACTTACCTCCTCTTGCAATTCTTGGTTCCCCTAGCTTCTCAAGCTCACAACTCACACTTTAATCGGTTTAAAATTTTAATTCCTCACTTGAATGGCTCAACTCAAGTAGAAGGAAGTTGGTTTCTTGCTCTCTTTCTCTCCTCTCTTGTCTCAGCCAAGCAGCAGAAAAATGAAGAAGAAAGGCTACTCCAAGGTGTTAAGAAGGTAAGACAAAAAAAATCAACCAAAGAGCCATAGGGTGGTGACACTTGTCACCACCGAAGCCAACCAAAATTTCTCTTTCTTTTCTTGCATTTTTAGCCCTAAATTTCGGTCAAAGCTAGCTGGAAATAAGGAGATATTTTGCTCAAGTATTAATGAGCTTATATGGTAAGAAAGTGGTGGTCAAGTGGTGCGTTCAATCGGTAGTACACGGTACACGTCGGTTCGCACCGTTTTTCCTTAAATCACACGTACTAGGGTTTTTACTTCATATTCACTAACTTTATATCATTGCTCCTAATCACATATTATTTCTTACCCAAAAGTCACTCTTAAGCACCAAATTTAATCCTTACTTCGTACCGAATAATCATACTACGAAAAAAACGTGAAACCCTAATTCTCTCTTAACTTGGAAACGAAAAGTGAAACCCTACTTCCTAGGTTCATTTGCACCTATTGAGGAATGATTGGGTAGTAGAGCCATAATAAATGAATAATTTTCAAATAAAAGGCAAAACGTGAGGAATTTTACAATTCCAATGAAAAAATTAGGGTTTCAATTAAAATATGAGGGATTTAGGAAAACATGTTGGTCACAAGTAAATTAGGATTTCAATCAAGTAAACTAGGTTTTTTTTTTAGGGTTTAAAGAAGTCGGGGTATCACAATCTTCCCTCCTTAAAAGAATTTCGTCCTCGAAATTCATTTATTTATTTTTAATTATTCGTAAATAAGTATAAGCAAAATCAAATAGCTATACGGTTCAATAAAAGCATTTTCAAATCATAAAACGAAAATTAATAAAAGGGCAAATAAAAGGACAGATAATCATATACACAAATATACCAACTAATGTCATGTCACAACGATATAAGGGCAAATCAAAAGAAAATGCGATATCGTCCCGGTCTCAGTTAAGATAACCCCGTCCGGTCTCTCACGTCACTTTCTATCCAAACTAGACATCTATCGACCTCCTGTACTCATTCTAGTCAAACGAAGCCTATTCATGTTCCCAAAATGCAAGTCTCAAGTACTTAACGCCGCCTCAACTTTGGAGTACTAGGGCACGAGAATCCGAAATAAAACAGTTCACATCTCGAGCTGACCAGTCCCAAGAGTAAACCATCTACAAATCGAAATTCCTACCCGATATACCTATCTATGATCCTTAGATACCATGAGAAAGATTTAGGACCTATAACACTTCAGGGTTCATAGCTTATGCTTGAACGAGCACTTAGTCCTTCATACTTGTTCATCACTCAGTCCAGGCTCACTCCGCGCAGAGACCACGCGAAGCAGCTATAGGTTTTATCCCTCAATCGCTTAACTTTCAAATCAAATTGAATCCCACAGTCCGGCATCCTAAACTTCAAGCCTAGGATACACTACAGGAATCTGAAACCTAAGCTCTGATACCAATTGTGACGGCCCCACCTCCCCCTAAGGCGTACCAAAGGGTTCGGCGGGTCGCCTGCCTAGCTCTCGCCGGGATTCAGTCGTTCACTCAAACAAATTCGAAATAAAACCACAAGAATTCATATAGCAAAATTCGAAAGCTTAAAGCAAAACTTATATACATTGCTATCTCAAAAGGGAGTACAAACATCGAATATACAAAGGTTCTCAGTTCACCACACATCCAGACCGTGCCAAGTACTAGGGCGAGAACCATTACAAAATCAGAAACTAGTCTAGGCTAGTCTAAACCGAGCTCTCGTCCTTGTTCGCCTTCCCCTGTTAAGGAAAACAAACTAAAGAGATGAGCTAAAAGCTCAGTGAGATTCTATATACAAAAGCAAGTAATTGAACAAGGACATTAATCATGTAATAACAAATAATTCAGAAAACATGTCCAATATAAAGCAATGATAATATATTCATTAAAAGGATACAGGCTCACAAGGAGCAATTCGTTCGTTCGTTCCCTATTCATTCCCATATTCCTCCAATTATAAAAAAAATGCATCTTTGTAAATAAAATCCCTCGTTTTTGACGTTCGTTTGTTCATTCTCATTCACCTCCTCCTGGACGTTGGCCAGGCTTTCCTCCCCATCCGGACGTTGACCGGACTCCACCCATCCGGACGTTAGCCGGACTACAAGGTAATACTCGAGTATACCAAATGTTCACCCAGATCACCATATCGCCCGACCGAGTCCGCTTCTGGCTCGAGTCGATCGATAACAAGGGCAAGGGCCCAGTTCAGCCAAAAGGCTTACATTCATGCGCAACTAGTATTTCAACATTTAATCACCGAAAATTTCATATTTATTTAGGTCGAGTGCTATAAAGTACACACTCACCTAGAAAAAGTTCATTTTAGAAATCATAGAAAACAATTAACATTTAATCAAATGTTCACAAATAATCATATAGTCACAACAATCCACATAGTCATAGAAACAAAACGTATATAGAACACTCACCTATTTAAGCAAAATAATGTCCAAAGTATCCTCCCGGATAACACTCTCAATCGCCAAGAAACCCTAATAATAGCCAAGAGAAAATATGACAGTTAACCCCTCCAAAGTTTAAGTGGACAAAAGAAAATTCAAATAACTACTAATACAAAGTGTAAGTATAGTTTTCTAGTCCTCGAGCGTAAATTTGGGCAGCACGCCCTTTGTATTTCCTATTTCTAACCAATTATGGCTTCATTCTTTTCCTCAATCAAATCCAAGGTTACACACAACATAAACAACCACTCAATATACTCAAGACAATACAAGGACAAAAATTTAAGCTACCAACAAGTGCGGAAACGAAGTTTACAAAAGACAGTTTTGACGGGTTTTTACGGAATGGGCACATCCGAGGCTACGCTTATCGGATTGAGGTGAAACTTATACCGTTTCGAAGTTAAGACGAAGTCCTACAACTTCCATAAAGGCACTTAGTCAAATTTCCAGTGTAACCTGGTCAAATTTCCAATTTACAGAGCCAACTTCCAACTATATAGCTAATTAATCGAACTGCACTAGAATGGTCATATCTCAGGCTACCAAGGTCCGTTTAAGGTGTTCTTATAGGTGTTGAAAAGCTAAGACAGACTACTAAAACTTTCATGTTTTGGAAAATGGCTAAATCAGCACGGATCCTAGTGACTAAACATGATAAACTGAATGAACTGACTAAAACGGAACACTGGAAACATCCTAAAACAGTGAGGGTAATTTGGTCTTTTCACAGGCTACGTTGCTTCGATTGAGCTGAAATTTTGTAGGCACCTATAAAATACTATTCTATACAACTTTAATGTTTTATGCCAAGCCAAATTCGGCCTCTAACCACACGAACTGGAACCGGACAGAACATGGTGAAATTTTTCCAGAAATCTGGAATTTTTGGGATTCAATGAAACTTTCTTCATTTCTTGCTCCAATCATCACTACAACCACTTATATAAGCTTAGATACAACATATATCATCCATATAGCAAGTATAGGCAGCAAATACCTCAACAAATGAAGCTTGCAAGAGTAATACTTCACCTCTTCTTGCAATTCGTGGTTCCCCAGCTTCTCAAGCTCACAACTCACACTTTAATCGGTTTAAAATTTTAATTCCTCACTTGGATGGCTCAACTCAAGAAGAAGGAAGTTGGTTTCTTGCTCTCTTTCTCTCCTCTCTTGTCTTAGCCAAGCAGCAGAAAAATGAAGAAGAAAGGCTACTCCAAGGTGTTAAGAAGACAAGAAAAAAAATCAACCAAAGAGCCATAGGTTGGTGACACTTGTCACCACCAAAATCAACCAAAATTTCTCTTTCTTTCCTTGCATTTTTAGCCCTAAATTTCGGTCAAAGCTAGCTGGAAATAAGGAGATATTTTGCTCAAGTATTAATGAACTTATATGGTAAGAAAGTGGTAGTCAAGTGGTGCGTTCAATCGGTAGTACACGGTACACGTCGGTTCGCACCGTTTTTCCTTAAATCACACGTACTAGGGTTTTTACTTCATATTCACTAACTTTATATCATTGCTCCTAATCACATATTATTTCTCACCCAAAAGTCACTCTTAAGCACCAAATTTGATCCTTACTTCGTACCGAATAATCATACTACGAAAAAAACGTGAAACCCTAATTCTCTCTTAACTTGGAAACGAAAAGTGAAACCCTACTTCCTAGTTTCATTTCCACCTATTGAGGAATGATTGGGTAGTAGAGTCATAGTAAATGAATAATTTTCAAATAAAAGGCAAAACGTGAGGAATTTTACAATTCCAGTGAAAAAATTAGGGTTTCAATTAAAATATGAGGGATTTAAGAAAACCTGTTGGTCACAAGTAAATTAGGATTTCAATCAAGTAAACTAGGTTTTTTTTTTTTTTTTAGGGTTTAAAGAAGTCGGGGTATCACAGTATTCCTATGTGTATGATCAGTGAAATTCTATAGTGTTTGACTAATTAATGCTGGATCTATAATATAGTATTTGAGTACAAATACACAGCATGGCGTCTTCTTTATGTATGTAATTTCTGAGGTATTGGATGATGCAAAGGTGGTATAACATTGGGCGTGCCAGACATAAATACAGCAGTTGGAACTGTTATGAGGTCTCAGAAATTTGGGTTAATAGCATGACTACTATGACGAGTTTAAGGACCCCAGTTCCTAACTTTCGGGCTATGGGTTTTTCACTGGGTTAGGAAACATACCCCCAATCACAATTTCGCATTTCCCTTTTCACTCAAAGCTATTTTACTAGCTATTTTCCTCACACGTACCGCTCACAAAAATTTCACAAAATCACCTCTTGATTCTCTTCCAGTCCCACTGTCACAGAAAATACAACATTACATTTGCCTTTCTCAGCCTATTACGAACCCATACATACCCACAATCCAATCCCACTAAAGCCCTTTATCTTGTACAAGAAAATGTTGATAAAAAATTAATAAGGGTAAAACCCACAAGTAAGCAGAATCCAAAAGTAGGAGATGACTCCATCCATAAATCAAATGAAACCCAAAAAAAACTGGACTGAAATTTTTGGCAAAAAAAACAATTAGGGCAAAACATTTGGGGGAAAATTAGGGAGGAAAAAGAGAATCGGCATACCTTTTTTTGTAGAGAGTTGCTGCTAAATGTAGTCTTCTATTTGCTCATTGCCGAGCCAAGATCAATTAGGAGGTGGCGAGGAGATGTTTCGGCAGAGATGAGGAGTAGTGTTATTTGGTTCTAAGTGTTGGCTATTGGCTGGTAGTGATGTTTCGGTAGAGTGAATGAATAAACAAGACCACCGATGGTTGGTTTCACTAAGTGTTCAATATCAATTCCGGCCTCTCCTCAGACTATTGACTTTGAATAAAATTTCAATTCTTTAGATTTCCCCCTTACTTGTTCAGTACCAAAATTTCAAACAAAGTTTTTTAGTTTCCAACATTTTAGTACATATAATATTTTACTAATATATTATTATTTGCTACTTTTAAATATTTGTGTGCAAATATTCATAATGGGTGAGAAAATTATGTTGCAATACTACAAGTGGTAAATGCACCTTGGTCCTGCTTCAAATAGTTAATTTTTTTATGACATCAAATAGTTGATCCGATATTAATATTGATATCATTTTCTCAAAATTGTGAACTAAATTACAACTTATTTATCTTTCTTTCCATTATTTTTGCCCAATACTCCAGAATTTTGTTTTGTTATTTTATAATAAGGAGAGATGATTTGTTTCAAATGGTTAATTTCACTTTAAATTATTGCACTAATATTAATTTACATGACAAAATTTGAGTTCCTAATAGTTAAAAAATTCATTAGAGAGCAAATACAGAATAACAATTGCTATAGTATATAAATATTTTAAATCAGATTGTGACAAGAGAAAGTTGTCACTAACTAGTTCCATTATTATCAGTGACAACAACAACCAAGTTGTCAAAGAAAGGGGAATTATTACTGACAATATTTAGATAGTCGTCGCTGATGTAGTTTGGCGCGATGTGGCGGGAGTTCAACTGTAATGACAATCTAAGGTCATCACTGATGCCTTTGCTCCTTTCAGTCAATTGTGACAACTTTTCCTGTTGTGGCTAATGGGCCCCATTTTGTGACGACTAATTTTCGTCACTAGGAAATGTTGTCACTAATAACCAAATTTCTTGTAGTGACTATTACAATTTGGCATTTAAATGCCTCTTAAATAATTAAAAGAAAATATACTAAAATAAATATACAAAATTAAACAAATAAATCAAATAAATAATTAAATGAAATAAAAACATTCAAAAAAAACATGCAAAAACGCATATAAAGTCACATAGGGGCACATAGGCTCAAATAAAATCAAAATAAAGGATTAGAGTGTACCTCCCTTGAATTGGAGACCTAGTGAAATGAAATTACTTATTTACCCTCCAAAACAATAAAATGGTCAAGGCATCACTTTAATTAACAAATGATTACAAGAAATAAAAATAAATACGAAATTGAATCAATCAAAGCATTCAAATAAAAGTAAGGTGGCGTTTGGTTTACACATCGGAATCGGATTCAGATTCGGAATTGGATATCATGGGTTTGGAATGAGGTCATTCATTCCAATACATTTGTTTGGTTCAAGCACCTGGAATGTGTATCATTACTATAGTTGATATTTGGTTTGTCGACTCTTTCGAAATGGAATATAAGAAATTTTCACTAATTAAATATATTAGTATAAATGTATTAGTAAATTTAGTCTAACTGATTAATAATTTCTATTAGTAAACATGTATAATTATTAGTATAATTGATAATATTAATTATATTACATAAGTTAATATACATTATATAATACATATAACTAATAATATTATTATTATAAGTTTGTGACTAATTAATATGTGGAAAATCAACTGGTTTTATATGTATGTTAATTACAATTAACTCCCTTGGCCTCTTTATTATTTTAATTTGTATTAATCCCTTCTTATTAGTAAATACAAGTGTTATAGATAAGTCAAACGTGAACTATACACGAAAACTAACTAGTGTTTTTTGTGCTCTCTATTAGAAAGAAAAAAAGAAGAAAATTAAATTTATTTCTATATGTTTGACTATTCCTTAGACTATAGTACAAACTCCCCAGCTCACTTTTTCCCTTATGCTCATGTCTTCGTCATTATAATCTTGTCACTTGAGATTACTTGCCGCTATATTACTTGAGCCATCATTTATGTTTGCCCCACAACCAAAGAAATTTTTTTTCTCATCTAAATGTTTAAAACACATCATTTTAGTATTTTACCTAACAGTAAAATACAATAAATACTAACCCCTCGTTTGGTAGATGGGACTGCCAGAATGGAAAGACCTTTCCACCCAAATTACATTTCAACCAGAATAGAGTGGCAGGGGAAAAAATTTATTATTCTAGGATTTGGTAGATAAGTCAGAATGGAATGTTTACCCAGTTTCCAATATGTGATATAATTGATATTTAAATGTTAGAATGGGATATACTAAATACAATTTTGACTTAATTGCCCTAGGTTGGTTTATAAGATGTAATATGTCTTATTACTTTTATTTTATTTGTTCTATAATAGTATTTGTCTATTTATGTGAAATTTTGATATTTTTACTTTAAAAATTAATGAGGATTGATATTAAAATTCTTCAATTATAATACTTAATTCGTTCTAATATATCGGTTTCTAAGTTAAAATTTTGCATTTACTAGCAATAAATTAGCAACATAAAATATAAATTACATGAAGTCAAACAATTATAATTTATTTTCAATTTTGATAAGATCCAAAAACAATTCTTGCACAATGCTCAAAAGTCAAAGAATAAAGTATTTTAAAATATTTTTTTCTAGTGAAAGAAAATAACTATTTTAAATACGAGGAAAATTAATCATTATAAAAAAAATTACATTCAAATATTAATTGAGCTTACAAATTGCCTAAGATATCATGATGTAGTGTAAAGATTTATAAGGATAAATTTGACATTCTACCATTTAGGCATGTTATGATGAAGGTGGAAAAGCTTTTCCTAAATTTTTTTAAGGAATGGAATTCCAGTAAAAAGTTGGAATAAGCATTCCAAGAGGAAAAGTTTTTCCCACTTAAATGTGCCATACCAAACGCTGTAATGGAATGGACAAGTTGGAAAACATTTCTTTTCCAGGCCATTCCTACATACCAAATAAGCGAAAAGTGCTTATTGAATTAGATAATATATAATAACAAAATCTTGAAATATAATTATCTATTTATTTGGTTCATAATTCGTGATAAAAGTGTCATCATTTGTATTCATGTCTTCCATGATTTTTTGTAGAGAAATTTTTATATTTTTTATGAACATATTTTTTAATCATTTTTTACCTTATATACATCAAATCATTACAGTAAATCTTTTTTTTTTTTACGAAAACTCTTAAAAATTGCAATCCAAACCAAACCTTAATCCGTACTCCTTACCAACATATTGGTACAAACTGCTGTACCATCTCGTAGAATTTTTTGGTGTAAAAATGGATGACAAAACCAACCACAACTCTACAGTGGCAAGCCCCAAGACTTTGAAGTCTTGAATTCAAATCTGTCTTCTTCACTCCCATTGCTTAAGTTCTATTTTTCCTTACTAGAAAAAGATTTTTTTAAAAACTTTGCCGCAACAAAATCTACAAAATACATTATCAAATTGATGAGCTTATCATAGATTATATTTCTTGTTCTAGCAGGGGAGGGTTTGTTAATGAATTTATTATATTGTTTGATTTATGTCAAAAGAACTCGAATACATCAAAAGGACCGGAATATATTTCCAATAAATATTACATCAAGTAAGAAAGAAGGAAAATATTTCATAATTGATACTAAATCTATATATTTGACTTAAAGAAAGCTTATATTTGACTTAAATTGGATGCCGTGTTAGCGGAGTCTCAAAGAAAGCTTAATCTTATGCTCGAGTCAATCTATAAACGTATTGATAATCTAGAAACTTCAAGGAATTCCTCTAACAAATCTCGAGGAAAACTACCTTTGGATGAATCTTGTGATTCCATGCAATCTACCTCTTTAAAGCCGATTTATACAAGAGGTGACAAGAAGGCTCATTCAACATCTTCTGGGCCTAAACCTAGAGTTGAATCATCTCATGAGAAGTTATTTTGGGAAACATATCAACGTCTTCTACACCAAAAACAAATAGAGTCAAATAGATGCCATCAAAGCGAGTCTTCTAATGAGGAGGTAGCCGAGTCTATTCCTAACAAAGGGGTATCTCATCCTATTGAACCATTTGTTGAAGAGGTTCATAATGAGGAAATAATCGAAGGCATTGAGCTAGAAAAGGAAATGGAAATATCTGATGAGATGAGTAGTAAAACGGAAGAAAAGAGAGAAAGTGACCTGATTTTGAGCAAAAATGTGAGGGCTTATTGTTTCCCTAATGAACTTACCTTTACATTATTTAGTGTTTCTTCTTTTATGCAGATCAAGCAAAGTCAAGTAGGGTTGATCTTGACATGTTTCATTCCAAAGTCAATTGTACATTTTGCAAGTTTCCATAGAGTTTGTCTTTTAAGAGTTAAATTCCTCTGGTATCAATTCAAGGAACAATGTCAATTCAGATCTGTCGACACCAATGGAGAGTTAATTCGAACTCATCTTGAAGGGAACATTCCAAATTTTGGGGCTGGTTGTGTACCAAGGGTTCATTTGATCATCTTGGCCTTAGTCCACGTGAAGCTCCAACTTCACCAAAGTTGCCTTGGTGTCTTGCAAGTGTATTCGAGCATGAGTTTGGTTTCATGGGATACACGTCACACCACTTTGAGGATCCTTACCTCATGACCAGAAGCGATCAAGTTGAGCATACATTGAAACTGGTTCGTGAGATTCAAGGGTCAAGAAGGGTTGTTTTCCAACTTAGCAAGTGGTTTTTGCATTGGATGACATTTGCAGCCATCATAACAAGATTGACTCAAAGGCATGTAACTTTTCTTGTCATCATTCGTGCTTCAATTTGTGGGCAAATTGCTTTCAAGAGAAAGGGAATGATGAGAACGTGAAGATTGTCCAAGCAAATCGGTTTAGTTACCTAATTAGTCCAAGTTGTGTCATTTATTTGGTGTTGTTAAGCAATGGTTTAATCGTCTATTTTCCTTGCTAATTTAGTCTAAATAATTTGGCCAGAGTTTTGTCCTTAAGTGGCCGAAATTTCTAGTGCTAATTTTAGGAAAATAAGTGATTCCAAATTACATTAGGATTTCTAGACAATTCTATAGTACTTTAGGGATTTGAATCCATGTAAGGCTTTAAATAAGCCTAAGTCTTGAACCTTTTTTTGATCAATCAGAAATTACAACAAAAACTTGTGAGTTTTATACACTTCTCTTGTCCAAGAGAGTTTTTCTTGAATACTTGAGAGTTTTCTAAAGTTATTCAACTTGAATTTATCAATAAAGTATATACCTTGGGTGTGGCGTTCTTCTATCTACACTTTGGTTCATAGAATTGTTTAGTCATGGGAGAAATTCTCTTAGTTCACAACTTGGTGGTTCTAGAAGGGTCATCAAGGTTCCTCAATCAACTAGATTTTCTTCGTCTAGATCTGGGCCGTGTGGGATATGAATTCATACCTTCAAGCAGGTTCGTATCAAGATATCTTCATCTAGTCCGTGGATCGTCGAAACAAGTGAGGGAGTGAGCTTGTGGTGAAGTTATTTGAAGAAGAAAGCTCTTGTCTTGCATCTTATCTTGGGATTTTGAGGTATATTATTAAGAAACCTCTCTTTTCTTCTTATCTTGCGACTTAATCGACATATGACTTGATTATAGTAGATTTCATGGAAGAATTCATGGTTTTGTTATGGTAGCTTGAATTTTCCAGCTTTGATGAGATTTTTTCAACTTTGATATGAGGTTTTCTAACTTTGAGTTGAATTTTCAACTTTAATAGGAGATGCTCTAGTTTTGATATGAAATTTCTAGTTTTTTTTATGTTATTTTCTGCTTTGGTATGCAAATTCCAGTTTTGAGGTGCAAATTTTCAATTTTGATGTAGTTTGGCTAGAGCTTTATATATGTCCAAAGTTGATAGCTTTCTTGACCTAGAACAGAGACCATATACCCCATAACATATGATCTTGATTGTTAGTGATTTTGTCATGAAATTAGGGTTGGAAATGAGAGAGTTAACTTGAAGAAATTAAGGGATATGCTGCTAGAATTTTCCCCTTATTGGCCAAGTGAGAGAGAGTGAGAGTTGAGGTGTAAATTTACGATATTTTTGCTTTCCTTTTGCATATGATCTTACTCAAGACACTTGTTACAATCTTTGTCTTTGTCTGTGTGTTAGGTTTGAGCCAAAACAAGAGGTTTAAACGAAAGGAAATGAGTTTTTTTTTTCAAACTATTTTTTAATTAGAATTTCCAACTCGTACATCGAAAGTCTTGTCCTGTTTTCTTTAAATTTTTTACTATAATCACTATCTTTGTACTTCATATTCTCCTTGAAGTATTGGTTTAGCATGCATATGGGTTTTTCTCTAGATTTGAACAAGAAAACTTGGCACTTTTGAAAGTTAAATAGGGGTTAAACCTGCAAATCACTTTATTGGCTAAGTGAAGTTTTGAAACTCATAGTTTTGCATTTATATTAGCCTCAAATAGTTAGATTCTTGATATATTATATGACCACAGGATTTGAGCATATCCATGAGGACAAACCAAGGTTTGAAGTGAAACGATTATGATCCATTGGTGAGTGTTCCTTGTGTTTTGTGAATTAAATGCCTTTCTTGTGTTGTTATTGGCTTGTTTGACTGTTAAATGTATTTCAGTGATCATTTTACTATTGTTAGGCGAGTGTGTAGTTTACCGCACTCGACTTAAGTGGATGTGAATTTTCAATGGTCAAATGATTGAATATTATTTGTGCATGAATATAAACCATGTGTACTTTATCGCATTGGCTGAATTGGGTCTTTGCCCTTCATCGCTAGCCTATTCGAGCTAGAAGCGGATTTGGTCGGGTAGGTAGGTAACCCTGGACCACTGTTTCGGTATACTCGAGTATTACCCTGAAATCAGATGGAGTACTGGCCAATGAATGAGTGAAATAACTGAAATGAAATGAACTGGCCAATGAATGAGTGAAATAACTGAAATGAAATGATCAATGTAGGGATTTTGTTTTCAAAAGTCGGAAGTTATAAGGAAGAGATAGGCGGAGACTAAATGAATGAATGGTTCTAAGTGAGCAAGTATCCTTTAAATCTTTTAAATGATTGAGTGTTTAATTCTTGAGTGCCTTGAGGCTGTTTATTATTGTTTATCATTGTGCAAAGTGCGTGAAATTGTTAAATGAAATATTTCTGTGATTTGAATGGTTTTTTGTTTGGATGCTTGTTTGGGAACCTCAATGAGCGTAAACTTATACCATTAGTTTGTTTTCCTTACAGGAGTTGAGGACCAGTATGGACAAGCTTGAACTAGAGTATAATGATCCTCTTGCACATGTACTTTTGGCAGACAGATTATATTATAATATTTGGTGGTGTATCTTATGTTTCACTTTTGGTTTGTAACTATACTTGAACTTTGGTTAAATTGTAGAACTCTGATGTTAAATTTGAAAGCTTGAAAGGTTATTTTGAAAATTTATTGTTGTGAGTTCTGACGAGAGTTGGACAGGCAGTTCGCCAAACTCTTGGGTACACCCTAGGAAGTGGTGGGATCATCACAATTTATGTTGCTGAAGTGATGTTCTTTGTTATATTGGGTAAATTACATTTACTTCCCTTGATGCTTGACTAAATTACCAATTAGCCCTTTAGGTTTGGACAAATTACAAATTCATCCCTCAAACTCAAAATTTCATAACTATCACACCGCTACCATTAGTTCAATAGCGTTGACTTTATTATGTTTTCAGAGATGAGCAAAGATTTATCGTGAAAGCCATGTTTTCAAACTCGGATCAGACTGACCAGTCCGATTGATCGAATCGAAAACCGATCAAGTGTTCGGTCCGAATTATCTTAAAAACTTGGATTGATAGAAACTCGGTCAAGTCCGATCAAAATTGAATTTGACCGAAAAATCGGAAGAACTGTAAAAATTGGGGCAAGGTGCAAAGGGCAAAGGGCAAAGGGCAAAGGGCTACAGATGTGGGGGGCCTATGTGCACTTGTTGAGTGAAGTAACGTGTCGTTGATGGGTCATTTGGCGCTGGAAATCCATACTCACATGGCAAACTCACGTGCTTCAAGTCTCGTGCCGTTTTGGCTGGTCCTTGTAGGAGTAACGTGGTCTCACAACTACTTTGATAAGAGTCACCTTTCAAATTATGTTTTGATGTGGGTCAAAGCATTTTTAATATTATGTTTTGACTCTTTAAATATTTCATACTTTACAAATATTGTTGTAAAGTTTGGTAATATTTTTCAGTCAAATTCATAATTTTAATTCTAAACTTATTAATGTTCATTAAATAATATAAATTGCTATTTGATCGTTCTATTTTATTTAGATACTCTTGTTAAATACATTTGAAATATCAAATATATATATGAATATACCTTTATTAATATTAATATTTTCTTAGATATTTTAAATACAATATTTAAATTTTTAAATATTTTTATTTATGACGTCATCCGGTTCAACTCTCGATTGAATCCGATCGAACTCATTGACTCCCGACCCTTGAATTTGACCGAATGGATACCCAGTCCGAGTCTGAAAATATAGCATGAAAGTCCTAAAATGCCTATATAAACCCTAATTTCTTCTTTTCCTAAGTTTTCATGTACACTTAAACGGGCCTTAGAGATAAAAGTTATATAGAGACCTCCAAGCCATATTTTCAATTTGGCAATAATGCAACAAAATTTCAAACAAATTTCACTAAAATAGATCACAATTCTTCTAGGGAAAAAAAGAACTACATAACGAAAAATTAAGTTTATAAAAATTTGAGAAGCCCAAAGAATTTGTTCCAAAAAATTATGAAAATATAAAGGAAAAAAAATTAAATATTTCATAAAATATGGAACAATAAGGTATTTATTCTTTAGAGCAAGTCTTAAACAGAACATGCAAATTGGGGAATAAGGATAATCTGGGGGGGCGGGGGGGGGGGGGGGAAGAAGAGAGGCATGAGGTTTAATAGTGGATTTTTGCAATTTCACCGGAGTATCCAAACTCAAGATCTCAAATTGCTGATCTACTATAATCTCGATCATATCCATCTCAAACACAATAAAATATTCAAAACACTTAGTATGATTTAATAACAAATTCTAACAGGCTCTCAAATTTATCCAAAAATCAACTTTACTGTGGTATGATTTGTCAACATGGCATGCATTTTGTTTTTTTTTTTTTGTCTTGTGTATTCCAATGGAGGCCAGAAAAGACAGGAGGGGAGAAGGTTAATGGGTGGCTTGGTGATTGGAGAATCATACTCTGCAACCAGATTTGCAGCATCTGAGATAACATGGGGTAAAGATCAAGGGGCGTGAAGGAAGGATCTTAGGAGCCTGGACAGTGTATCAAGAATTGCAAGGATGGAAGAATTCTTTTGTCTTTGTTCATTTTTTCCTCATCGAATTTTAATTCTAGCCTCCTGTTTGTTTTCTTGAAGCAAAATTCCCTGTGTCTTTGGTTTCTAATAGCTTGTTTACTAATTTTATTTTTGCCATCTTTCAAATGAGGGTATTGTTGTACTTTTGCAACATCCGTTAATTGGGTTTAAACAATGTCATTTATAGGGGGATGGCTGTTATTTGATTAAAAGTTAAAAGTCAAAGTTTATTTTGTAGTTTGGCTGAACCTCAGGGGAGGTATATGTAATTAACACTTGTTATATTGATTTAAGCATGACGAATCACATTTAACAAGATTTAAAAAATTCTAAATTCATATAAGGTGCACTACATGCGGTCATGCATCAATGTTTGGACATGTAAATTTAGTATGACCCAAAAAATGAAAAAGGCCATTGGCCAAACAAACCTGCTGGGTAAACAATTATGAGGGCAAAAAAATCATTGCACACTCGAGCAGTTAGACTTGGAGCCTTAGGGGACAACCGCAAACATAAGTTTGACTCAGTTGTTAAATATATGTTATTTTCTCACAAAAGATTACGTGTTTGAATCGTGTTTGAATCCCATTATTTATGTGACAACTATGCTACTACTAGCGATTTATAAGAACATTTGTAAATGATATATGATTTCGAGAGCATACTTTTACCCTTGGTAATGACTAGAAACTTTTCTCTACCAAAAAAAAAAAAAAGTTGGAGGATGATTGTGACACAATTGTTGAACATTGTGTTGCTAAAATTACAAGAAAGTTTGGCAAAACACAACGAATCTTTTGCCCCACTTCCTATATTACTTCCTACCACTTTTTATTATATTTCTATTTCTCTCTCATAAACATTATTTGTTTATTTTCGTACCATCAACAACTACTAATACAGTAAAACATAAATACAATAGTCTCATAAAAGCAATATATAATAGAAAATCACAAAATACAATAGAAAATTCATAAAAATTTATGTTTTTCTGTGTATTTTGATTTTTTGAGCTTGTTAAATTTTGTGTATTGCTCAATTAATAGTTGTTTGATTTTAAAAAAATAAAAAAGAATTAAAATATAATATTGATAAAGGAGAAATAACAATATAATAAAAAGTGGAGCTAAGAGTGAAACAAGAAATGAGACAAAAGATCTGATGCAATCAAAAGGGATGGGCGAAAGGGATGAACGGGAAGAAAAAGTGCTCTTTATTACACATGTAGGATGAAGAAACGAGGTGAGAGGAAAGTATTTTTTTTCCTATTTTCTTTTTCTTTCTCATAATATTTGAAGGATTTAATGGCTGGAACAGATGTCGAGATGCCAATTGTTTGGGTTAACGTATAACATGGTTAATAAGTTGGACTTATCATAAATAATTTGCAAGTATTAAAAGTGTACGAAAATTGTGTAGTAAAATAAAATTGTAGTTTATTATAAATAATTTGTAAAATCTTACAAGAAATATAAAAATAAGTGTACAATTGTACAAATTTTTTTTTTTAAGAACAATGCAGGTATGGATCAAAGTTTATAGAATTTTTCTAATGGGTGCACATTGTACACTTATTAAAACATCTAAATCACATTTAAGTTATTATAATTATGTAAATAAACACACATATTTATTGCTCCTTTTGAATTGTGACGTCTTTTTTGAATTAACTACACCCTTCTAAAAAGGCTTAATCCCAAAATGCCTTCTGTAATATTGAGGCAGTAGCAAATTGCCCTGTGTGTTCAAGAAGCACACAAATTACCCGTTGTTTCAGTAGGAAATTACCCCCCATATACACTCCACATTTGAATTGAAGTCTTTGTCCCTAAATTTGAACCCTTAAAATTTGGAGGACGAATTTGCCCTTCTAATTTTTTAACCGTTGTTTTTTTTTGTTGATTTTTCATATAAAAATAGAATAAAGCCACCACTCCAAGGGCAATTTTGTTGCTACATTCTTATGCCAAAAACCAAAAGCACGATTCCAAATTGCAAGAAGATCAGAAGGCAAAAATTTTCCTCACAAACTCGAGCAAAGAGGGTTGGTTCAAGTAGGATAGAGATAGGAGTTTGTGAGGAAAATTTTTGCATTCTCGTATTTTTGCAATTTTGGAGTTGCACCTTTTTTTTAAAAAAAAAATATTAATAATGCAGTAGCAAAATTGGCCTTGGGGTGGTGGCCATATTCTATTTATATACAGTAAATCAGCAAGAATATCAACAGTTAAAAAATTAGAAAAGTAAATTTACCCACCAAATTTTAGTGGTTAAACTTTAGGGCAAAGACTTCAATTCAAAGATGGATTGTGCATGGGGACAATTTCCTACTAAAGCAGGGGGTAATTTGTGTGTTTATGGAACTCATGGAGCAATTTGTTATTGACTCAACATTATAGGGGGTATTTTCAAATTAAACCAAAAATGAATACATTTCTAGAATTTTAGACTTTGAATTTTTTTTGGTATCCTACACTCTCGTTTCTTTGTCATTCACACTTAAAAATTACATCCCTGGGTTCATCCAAAGGCGGACACATGGGCAAAGGTAGGGGCAACCACCCTCTCAAAAGTTTTAAGAATTTTAAAAATTTCTCTATAATTTTAGTTGTAAATTAAAATTATATTACTTTTGCGCTCTTAAACATAATTATTGGTAGTTCCTTTTTGTTATGTTGTTTAGTTTCTTTTGATAAAGTGTCCTATACCAAACTAACAATTAGTTTCCTCATAAAAATATACCATTAGTATCTACATTACCATAGGATTAGTACTATTTTTAAATAACAATTATCAAAACATTAAGTTTTTTTAACCAAATTTCTTATATCAAACCAACTCTTAAATTCTTTGATTACTATTATAACTTTAGAATAGCAACTAAGGTAGCATTGTGCATGTACATTGGAAATCAAGGACAGAGAAAAAAAATTAACTATCATACAATTGAAAGAAGTTTCAGTCACAGTTTTAAACGCCTCACATTGACAGTAAATAGAACAATATAGAGTCTAAATTTTGCACTTTTTCTTTATACTTGGATTTAATTTTTTTTTAAAATTTCTTATTTCTAATTATTATCTATGACTAGCACATCTTCTGGTCTGAATATGAGTGGCAGTTGAACTTGACTTACTTTCGCATTTTGATTTGGGTCTGAATAAGATTTTAGATAAATTGGTATTCAGATGTCTCTTATATTGAATGATAAATTGTTATTATACTTTTGTTCACTTAATTAAACTCCTGAGATTTATGTTGTAATATCAAATGGTATCGTTCAATACAAAATGATCCGTGCATTAGCACGGGAAACAAAAGAACAAAAGGCACGAGAAAAGGAAAAAAAGAATAGCATTTAGTAATAAATCAAAAAGGAAAACCTTTTACATGGAATATTTTTAAAAAATCTTGCATTCACCACAACTTATGTAGAAGTCCAGGAAATAATGCATAAGGTTCCCTATTCCTAATGAAATTGTCGTTGCTAATTTATCCTCCATTTTCAACTACAGAAGAGGAAAATTGAACTTCCAATTGTTGTAATAAATAATATTTAGATGCTACTCGTCTCTATATCTTTTTGCTGCCAAGAATCAAGATAACTATAAAGATCAAATCTTCATGCACATAGAAACACACACACACACACATATATATATATATATATATATATATAGAACTAATTTTTGTCGAATAACAATCCAGAGTCATGATTTTATTACAAAGAAAAGAAAAGAAGTAGGAAAAAGTAAAATGGTCACAACTACATTTTTTGCAAATCTAATCAACAACAAAGGACTATGAGTCAAATGTTGATAAAAGCAAGAGCTAGTCCCTCATATACTCCTCTTAGAGGAATTCTCTTTCCCATCGACCATCAATCCAGTGCCCAATACAAACTTGAGGGATATGAGAAATTATCTGATAATCTCCACTTTGTTTATCCAAATTCTGTACTTTATGGATTAGCTCGTTAGACATATCATACAACCCAAGACCTTCAAGCCCTGTCAAGTTTTGGAGGCCCAAAGGCAGTCCCTCCATGAGTTTGCAACCGGCAAAAGTAAACAGTTGTAGACTGGGCATTGATCCCTCTTCCACCCTCACCCATTTCAGTCTTCTTAATTGCTGAAGCTGTAATCTCCGGAGTTTCCGGAATCCTCCAATCTTGAAACACATTGTCTCCCCTTCATAAGCACGATGGAGCATAAGAAATCTCAGATTGGGCAATTGTCCAAGGGAGCCTATTACATTCTCATCCTCTTTCAACCCACTATATTGCAAACGTAACTCGCTCAAGGATTGAAGTGATATTACCCATTGTGGTACTCTCTCTAAATGGCCTCTCAAATGCAAAACTCTAAGGAATCCAAGTCTTGGAGGGAAAAAATGCTGGAGATCAAGGGTCTCCTCTTCTTTAATAGACTGGATGTCCAGCTCTTGAAGGTTGGTCAGCCTTAAGAGGGAGGAGAGCAACTCCTTTCCATCTTCTCTTCTTAGCTTTGTGATGGTTAATTTCTGCAATCGAATGAGCTTCCCAATCTCCCTTACTATTTCATCACTGTCTGCTTCAATACTTCCAAGATTCTCCAAGGAAATAAGCTTTCCAATTCCATCTGGAGATTTAAAGCCCCAAATTGTATTATTTGAATAATCGCCTGTTCTGCCTACCACAAGGACACGGAGTTTTCTTAGCTTTAGAATTTCCACAGGTAGCTCTGTTATATTGGTTTCAGCCAGACCTAAAACTTCCAGGTTTTGAAGCTGCCCAATAGATTTTGGGATGATTTTTACTCTGGTGCCACGGAGATTTAGATACTTGAGGTGAAATAGTTTGAAAACTTCCTTTGGGATGTTGTCCAATTCAGCTCCCTCTAAACCTAACACCTTTAGGAACTTGGGACCACCACATAAAAACTTGGATAAAAATGAAGTTGTGAGAGGATCTTCATACCTGAATATTTGCACAGACCGAAGACACTTTAAACTGCTAAAATCTTGTGGCTTATTAGTGAAGTTATGGATTGCTAGGTGTCGAACTTTGACGGGCCATCTTGTGTAATATCCAGTGGCTGTGGTTGTGAAGCTCTGCTCTTTAGATTTTGAAATAATGATTTCATGCAGGAAATCATGAAGGCCACATGCCTTCAATTGGCCATCATCCCATGTGTCTTTAATTTGGATTAAGCTTCTGTTGATGAGTTCTTTGAGATATCTCATAGCAATGTCAGTGGTTGCCATTCCTTCTTTCTCTTCTACAAATCCTAGAGTTATCCATTTTTCAAGTATATTAATGACCTGAATTGGAAAATCTTCAGGATGGATGCTTAGATATAACAAGCAGCCTTTAAGATGGTGAGGCAAATCATTGTAGCTAAGTAAGAGTATCCTTTTAATTCTATCAAGCTTACCGCTACCATCTACCTCGCTACCAAAGCCATGAAGAATCATCTCCCATTCATCCATCCTCTCCTTGTCTTTCAAAGCCAAAACACCACCTATTGCCACAATAGCAAGTGGCAGGCCCTCACACTTTTTTAGTATTTTTCTAGAAACTTCTTCTAGACTTGGAGGACAACCATTACTCTGAAATGTTCTATTGCAAAAAAGAGTCCAAGACTGTTCATCAGAAAGAGGCTTCATCTTATGGACAAAGTCATGGGATGCTAAACAAGACGCAGAAGCTACATCGGCTATTCGTGTTGTTAATACAACACGACTAGCGACATTGTAGTCAGGCAATATGTATTTGATAGCTTCCCAAAAATCTAGACTCCACACATCATCAAGGACAAGGATGTACCTTCTTTCTTTGAGGAAGTCTTTGACAAATTCACTCAGTCTAATACCATCTATGGATTCCACTTGAGAAGGGACTGGCTGTCGAATTTCATCATATAGTTGTTGAATTAGGTTCTTGATGATGACATTGAATTGAAATTTCTGAGAAACAGTTATCCAAGCATGGCTCTGAAATTGTTTCTTCACCGCAGAATCATCATAGACTTTTTTCACTAGAGTGGTCTTGCCGAGTCCCCCCATTCCCACCACTGAAACTATTTTCAAGTGGGAATGGTCATCAAGGATTTTGGCAGTGAGCTCCTCTTTGGGCTTGTTTATGCCAACAAGTTGAGCTTCTTCAATTAGGAGTGCTTGATCACGAATATGAAAATCTGCATTTGCCATGTGGGAAGAGCTGGAGCCTCTTTCTTGAGTACCATTGAGGGACTGGTACCTTTGATGCCTTGCAGAAATCTGTTCAACTCTGGCCTTGATATCTTTTATTTGCAAAGAAATATGATGGCGGACTTTCAGATTCTTTATGGAGCTATAGATCTTTCCTACATAGCCACAGAATCCATCTGTTTGACCACGAGCAAATTGAAAGGCAAAATCATCGAGAACATCCTCTGTATCATAAGCAACTTCTCGAACCTGCTTTACCCATTCTTGGAGTTGAGAATCATTGTCTTCCTTTGCTTCAGCTTTCCTGAGGAAAGCCTTCATGCTCCCCAATTCGTCTTTGATGAACTGAACATCTGGTTGAAGCTCCCCCAAAAGTGTTGCCTCTTGGGAAAGTAAGGTTGCGAGCTGGTTAATCAGAAAGCCCACAACACTTTCTGCCATATTGCTCAAGAATTACTCAAGAGTTGGTTTTCTTATCAAGAAAATTTTGAGAACTATTGCAAATTTTGTAAAATATGGTTGGATGGGAGAGTTGTTTTTCTCTTTTCACACCGGTTGGTTTTGTACGATATAGTGAATTCTAGAGTGATATGAATTCAAACGAATAGCTATTCAAGAATGATATGAATGTTTGTTTCTTTTCTGGTATACAGGGTGAGTTTTATTTGGCACTTTGCTTTGGTAGTATGTCCAAAATGACCGAAATTTATTAAATGAAAAAGTGAAAGATTAGTAGTCTAGCTGAAAGGAAAAGCATAAAAAGCATAGCTTAAGATACGGGCAAAGAATAACTATTCTCTTGAGATAAGAGAGGCATAGAGAAAATTTAGTATTTCTTTTTTAAATTTTAGATATTTTTAAGTTGGAAAGGAAGTTATCAGCCTTATGGAATTGTTCTTGAGATGATATTCAATTCCATTCTAATCTTTTCTTAATTTTCTCTAAAAATGAAGTAGCTAGCTATGATTACAAGTAAAATCACTAGACAGAAAAAGATCATATTCGTAACATAAGGATATTAATCAAGTGACTGTGAGGTCTCTAATTTGACTATCATGCCTTCTCCACTGTCACCTTGTTCGACTCTCATACCTTCTTGTTTTCTTCTTTCTTTTTGTAAGATTTGAAGAAAGAAAAAAGAATATTGTTTTAATGATATAGATGATGCATTTTTCATGATCTAGTTAATTCGAGAAGGATAGCAATTTTAAAGAAAATTGGTACTTTACTAATACTTGCAAAGTAAAGAAAGGTTATTCTACTTGGAAGAAACAGCATAGTGAGAATAACCTAAAAAATGGGCCAAGAATATAAGAATACATATTCTCTCATGCTAAGCAACAATAAAAGTTTTATTTGTTGAGTTAGGAAGGAAGGTACTTGTCATATACAATATAAGAATATTCTTGAGAATTTTCAATTTCCCATTTATGTTTTTTTTGGATGCTATAGAATATGCATTTTATATGATTTAACCAATTCAAAAATAATATGAATTTCAAAAGAGATTGTTTTTGAAATTCACACTTTGGCAGTATGAACAAAGTAATATAAATTTATCATAGTAAACAAGTGAAAAATTAGTCTACAGGGAAAGAAAAGCATATTGAGCATGACCCAAGAAATGGGCCAAGAATGTAAGACTACATACTCTCTTTTGCTAAGAAGGACAGAGACAATTTTGACTTGTTAAGTTGGAAAGGAAGGTATTTTTCATAAGCAATTCAACAACATTTTTGAGTAATGCTCAATTCCCCTGTTATGTTGTTTTGATTGGTTCTGAAATAGTTAAGATTCTAAATAAAATCATAGAATAAAAAAAATAGACATTACAAACCTTCAAATTGTAAGGATTTTGGTATGATAATAACCCCATCATACTACATTACTTTAAATGCAATGGGGAATTGAAAACTAAACAATTAAAAGATATATTTTACTAAGGCCTTCTCTGAATTCTACACAAGCATGTGATCTTCACCAGCATAACCATTTTTTTCCGCTTTTTCTTATATCTCTTTCTTTTTTTTTTTTCAAGTCAATTGCCTTTTTCTTAATAAATGGGTATTATTGGGTAACCCACCAAATCCAATTAATCCATTTAAAATTGTAACCCATCAAATTTCCTCTCTTCTCCCACCCTTTTTTTTTTTAGATTTTTCATTTTGTTATGATATTAACTACTTTTATTTCATTATTATTATTTGTTGGTTTTATCTTATCATTTTATTTTCTCTTAGTTTGTTAACTTACTCGTTTTTCAACATTACTAATTTATGACAAGTTTTAGCCTCTTTTTTTACCTTTTCAAAATAAAATTTTAAATTTACACACAAAAAATGCTAGGGTTACAAGATTTTTGAATGAAGTTTTTATGTTAACTTTTATAGTACTTAGTTCAATTTTTAAATTCTTATTGTTCAATTATTAAATAGTATGTAATTTTACGATATAGAATATGAATGGAAAAAAATTGGCAATTAGACTTCTTGAGTATTATAAGTAAATATTTAAAACTAATGATTGGTGCAAATGTGGTGTAAATTGATAATTTAGTTTGCAAAATTGAATTTAATGAGCTTACAAAAAGTTAAAATAAATAGGTTATAAATGGATAATTGGGTTATCGAATTCAATTTTTGGCTTACCATTTCTATCCATCTAATTAAATGGATATAAATGGGTTGATTTACTTGTACCCATTATCCATTTTAACCAATATAAACCTGCCCAAGTCATTCATTTTGACACCTCTCTCGTAAAGGCCAAAGATGCAAGAAAGGTATAATTGGTCATAGTTTAGCGAGCTTTGAGTAAACCAATTGAAATTTCACTTCATCAGAAAGGAATAATTTGTAAATAAGCTTGACTAGAATTTTGTACATAATGCTCTGCAATTCTTCTATTGATGTTTTTACTCAAGTACAATAATATTTTTCATATTTTTTGGGAACCTTAACGTTTTGTCTAAAAAATTTGTTTGCTTCCTAAGAGCTCTAGTAGATTCTGAATATTTTTGAACTAGGTATGTTAATTTCAAGGCAACTGCAATTTATCAGAGTGTGCTAAGTAAACCTGTTCATTCACTAAAGGCACTTAAATCTCTTGCCAACGTTGAGACCTTTCTTTTTATTCTTGCACTGCAGCATCATGACTGTCAAGTTATAAGATGGGACAATTACTCAACTCTAATATTACTACGCAAAGTTCAAGCCAAACACCGTTTAAACATATGATTGCCACATGATTGTGTTTGAGTCTTGTTGCCATCATACCTAACTCATTCTCACATTCTGATACTAGTGTAGGATCACCTCCTCATAACTCATACTGGGATTGCCATCTTCACCTAGTTATGAAGGCAAAAGTCATCTTTGAACGTATTGTTTGTGGGCCTTTTCGAGCAAGTGTCACTAGCAATATCAACAAGAGTTGATGTTGGTGCCCACATGCAATGTACAGCGTTTGGGGAAAAAAAATTAGCCAGTTTGAACAGGTGAACAACATAGCAATCGCAAAAATTTTAGTAATTAATGCTGCAACTTAGAATGTAGGTTTCAAGGAAGATTATGTCAATTATGTCAATGATGAACAGATTTTCCATTCTATTAGCTGTGTTTGGACAGTTCAAATGTGTACCTCGACTGAGAGAATTCTAAATTTATTATGAAAGTTAAAATTCATTCCACAAATATGATCACATTTTGTAATTGTGGTCTGCCAAATGCGAGATCACTTTGGATTTGGTTCCAAAAAATTTAAGTCTATCACCTGACACTTGCCGATTTGGTCCTGCCAAATCACAACCCAAACGTCTCTAGAAGAAGTCACAAATAAGTGAAAGCCTTGATGTAGTGCAGATGAGGGGACAAGGATGAGTGATACCCTGTTCATTCAATCTAGTTAGGATTTGAGGTTGTAGTCATGGTTCGCCATCGCGGGTCACGGTCGCGTCGCGGTCTCAGTTGTTTTACATCCGTCGCGGCATATCGGTTGAATATCGGGTGATATGAACATTATAACACATTAAAGTTTCCAAAAATTTTGAAAAAATTACTAAAATTAGAAAATACTAAAAAAGACACAATTTAAAAAAATATCGGAGTCGACTCCGAGTTGACTCGGATATATCGACCGATATCATGTATCACGGATTCGAATCGGTTAATATCGGCCGAGTCAGAGCGAGTCGTCGCGGATATGGTGATATCCGCGATTCGGGGATCGGTATCGTACCGGTCCCTTTCGTTCCAGATATGACTCGGCCGATACGTATCGGTATCGGCCGATATGGCGAACCATGGTTGTAGTGGTTGTTCTGACTCTATAAAAGAAGCCTTATCAATTACAACTAAGAGTCCTAAATGAATGGAGTTCTTTCTATTATTTTGTGAGGTAAGAATTTAAGTTGACACCACGTTTGCTAAATGCGATGCCTGGGGAGTTCGCATTCATAGAATGCGTAAACCCCCCTCCCCCCCAACCCACAGCAGAAAGGAACACTAGAAAGGCCCTTATTATGAAATGTTTTTAGAATTTATTATAACATTGGAAATTTCTCAAAAGATAACCGAGCTTATGGGGTATTATGCCATCAAAGAAGCTATTATGCAGGATTTTCTCAACCATGTAATTGAAGGAAGCTCCACATTTTCAGTAAGGGCAAGTTTAAGGCTGTCTCGCTTTCATCAAAAGAACTGTCCCAAGAAGTTAAGAACTAGAAAGAGTCACTCTTAATTTGAATTTCGATGGCAATTAAAGCTTGCCAGTCTCTCTAATTTGATGAACTGACTAAATTGCTGGCTGTACTAGGTGTCACTAATGTTACAGAGTTTAGAAGACAGAATATAACACTTGAAAGCATATGAGTTTCAAATTGGACCTTCATTTCCTAGGTGGATGGGCTATGCAAATGCAATGTGTTCAGTGTGGCCGGGCAAAGTTTAGCTGCAATCTTGTGTAGATTGTTGGCATTTGTTGAATATTTTAAAACATCTTTTATGATTTGGGATAATTTTATTTTTACTTTCACTAGATAATTTTGAACTAATCTTGTAGAGATAAGTTTTCTAGAAATTCACCATTATTTGGCTGTTCAATATAAGAAATTTTATCACATAAAATTTCACTTTTTACTTTTTACTAAATAAGTCTGGACTCATTCTTCAGCCAATGTATTACTTGGTCCCAACAGATAAGAGTTTTTTTTTCGCATAAAAATTTACTTTTAACTTTTTACTTGATGAGTCTGGACCCATTCTTCAACCCATATAACGTTAAAATTTGTTAAACCTCCCACTAATGTTAAAATTTGTTAGCAAAATTCCATCTAAAACAATCTACACCTAACATTAACTTTTTAGTAGCCTTTAAATGGTGGCCTTCTCACTCCTTAAGATACACATAAATTTGAGTAAACTTTTCTTTTTACCCTCTTATGTTGTTCTCTCCTCCTCTTTACTGTTTGTTAGTTCTCTGAATTTGCTATTTACGCTTGCTATTCAGGCTTCCTCTCAATTTGGTGATCATAAGGCTTGTTTTATCTCAGAAAATATTTTGGTACCTCGAAATAGTTTTTTTTAGGACAATACTCACCAGCATGACTCAAGTTACATGTTCTTAGCATTTTTGGTTTGTATCCACTTACAATCTAAATAAAATGTGGCCTCCAACAATGGTAACACATCCTCTAATACTGCTTAAACATGTCAAAACCAGCCTATTGCTATACTAGTCTACCATATGCCAAACCTTTTTCTGATGCACCAAAGATTGAAGTTTTCACAAATGAAAATTTCAAAAGTTGGAAAGAACGTGTATTTTCTCTGCTTGATGTTCCCTGATGTCCATGGAGTTACCTATGCTCTAGTTGATCCACAACCTAATTCAACTGCTGATGTTAGGACATAAGAATCATGGCTGATGCTAGGACATAAGAATCGTGGCAACATGCCAGTAAGATATGTTGTCACACTATTTTGCGACTAATTCTAACAAATAGTTTGACATCTACAATTTCTAACGAATTGTTTGGCATCTACTGCAGCTATAAGGAAGTCAAAATGATTTGAAAACCAAAAGTTTATTGTACAAAATAGTATCACTGGCAAATAAATGATGATGATAAGGAGATAAAGTTCAAATGACTGATGATAAGGAGATGAAGGTTCAAATCAATGAGTTCCAAAAATTGCTAGAATATTTAAAAAGCGAAAAGATCTACTCGAAAAATTTGTTGCAAGCATACGTATTGAAAAACTACTTGATTCATGGATCGACTACAAAGAAAAAAAACTTGAAGCACAAGTAAGAAGTGGTGACTCATATACTGATTAAAAGACACCGAAAATGTGATAAGAGATATGACAATAAGTCCCAAAATTTCAAGCCTAATAATCCCAATTTCAAGAAAACAAAAGCCATTTGTTCGCGAGAAACTAGGTAATCTTGCTACGTAGTGCAAGTATAAAAAGAGAAAAGACAATGCGAAAGCAAATCCTATTAAGGCTAACCTACTGGAAGAGGATCAAATTATTGGTGCAGTTATTGGTTGGCCCTACTATGATTTTTGTCGCGCCCCATTTTTTGATAAAGAAAATAAAAGACGAATTTAGGAAAAATGGCTTTTGATTCAATTTTTTATTGGAAAATGAATTTTTGATTTAAAAAGAAAATGAAAAACATGGATCTAAATGGGACTTGAAAATGCGACGATTTGACCCAAAATATAGTTTAAAAAAGGGTTTTTGAAATGAAAAATGGAGTTGCCACTTGGTATAGAGTTAAGGTGTACTAAATCACCTAAAAATGAATTTTTAAAGAAAAAAGTAGAAAACCCTTTTTAAAAGACTCCAAATCCACGTAAATCAAAGAAAAAGATTCGGGAGTCACATTTGAAGAAAGGGAAGGCAAGGATGAAAAATCCAAGGCATCCTTTCAACATAGCCAAGGCTAGTTGCGTGATTTAGTCAAAGATGTTCTTAATTTAACCTAAAAATTTATTATATTTGGATGTGTTATATGAATGCATACCCTAGACCAAGGAGGGTGTCGGGGGGTCGAAATGTATTTTCAAAACTTACTTGATACCAATCACATTAATTGTGACGCCCAATAAAGACTCTTCGAAGAAATCACGAATAATGCAAGTCATGAGACTCGAAAGAAAGAAAAAGTAAAGAAAATAATAGTATACAAATGTGTATGACCTAAAGGAATGCATCATAATGGGTGCGGGGGACTTATACTCGTGACTTTTAATGTTCCCTTTAATAGAGGGAATACAAGCGTGCTAAGGCTAGAGAAGCCAAATTCGTCCATATCCCATATCCAAGGGGCTTTTCCTAGTTTAACCAAGCAAATGTACTAACCTAGGTCTAATGCTTAGATGAAATGCAAGTCTAATGTTATGTTTCATACAAAGGGGTAAGTAATATACATATAAGGGAAAATATGGGGGAAGGGATATACGTATAAGGAGGGATGTCTTGCAAAAAATGATAAAAGATCCTAAAAAATGAAAATATGCGTGAGATGAAATTATTTTATCACACAACCATGATCTAACGCACGGATAGTTCCTAAGGGTCTAGCATTGGACTAGCCCTTAACTAACATTCTCTCACAAGCACTGGACTTGTAAGAGCTCAAAGGGAAGACCATAACTAGCATTGGACTAGCCATGGTAACGTACATTCCATCCACATAATCAGATATATTACTAAAAGCAAATAGGCATGCAAAACACATAGTTTCACATAGCACGTAACACATAAGCATGCTTGTCTAGATGCAGAATCCTAGAGAAAGCGATTAAACACATAGGCATATAGGCACACACAAGCACATAGCACACAAGCCCTATCTATTACAAAAAGGGATGCTTACTACAATCTAAAAGGGGAAAAGAATAAATGAATACCTAACTATTACATCTTGGCATTTAAATGCCTTTCAAATAACCAAAATTAAACTAAAATAAATATGCAAAATTAAAAATAAATAAAGCGAATAAATAAATAAATAAATAATTCAAAAGGCAAGTAATTAAGCACGTAAAGTCACATAAGACACGTAGAGTCAAATAAAGTAAGAAATGATGGAAAGGGTGTACCTCCCTTGATTTGAAACCCTAATGAAGTAAAATGACTTATTTACCCTCCAAAAGACAAAGAAAAGGTCAAGGCATCACGAATAACCACATACATATGAAATTGAACCATTAAAGGCATTTAAATAACTAAACAGTCCATATTCACAAAATTAGGATCCAATTGAAAGGAAAAAGGAAGTTTGAGGGATCGATCAATTTGATTGTTTTTTCCAATTGTTTGGGCCATAGCAGAACAAAAAGGAACTTGGGGGGTTAAGAGGCAATTTCTGAAAGTTGTTTTTGCATGCAAATGCATGCAAAGCCACGAAACATTGACCGCAACAAAACATTTCTGCTGAAAGCTTTTTGCAACTAAACAAAATACAACCGCTACTTTCATTTTTTGTTTTTGCATGCGGATTTCAACCTTAAATACCACTTTGGTCAAAAACTTTTTAACCAAACATTAAAGCTTGAATCTAAAACCAGATAAATAGCAACATTCAGCGTTCAACCATACAAAAACTTAAATTGAGATCATACGAAATGCAAATTTTCCTCAAAAAGCTGCTTTCTTTGTTATTGATTCTTTACCGCAACTTAGCAGCTTTTATCCCTATCAATAATCTATAAACCAGCCAAGCACTTGCCAACTTATCACCACAAGAGGTAAGGCAATCAGGTCAAGACCCAATCAAAACCCCTAGCAAAAATGTCCAAAGTGTTTAACAAAGATTCGTAACTCAACTGGAAGACAGTCACAGGGTTGCGATCCTCTTAGCAGTTCATGGAACCGGCATAAAAATAGGAGGTGAGCAAAATGAAAGCAAAACAGCCACTTTTGTTCACACACTTGAGGGAATGGAAACTAATATGATGAAACAATCACAAAACAAATGATAAACTTCAATGCCAACAAATGCCAATGAGTGTGGAGCTTGTGATTTGTTATGTAACAGCTTTAGGAAATGCAGACTCCATGAGCTGCAAACCGCACAACATTTTGACAAGAAAAAGGTTCCAGCAAACATGGAAACAAGAGGGAAGACCTTGAGGCACAAGGGACAGATTGATTATCACAAAAAGATCACAAACAAAGAGGACAGAGACAGTGGTGTGGATAGGCAATTAACGAAGGAACGTCTGCAATTTCTGATGGCTTCGAAATTTTAGCAACTTCATGCGGCAACAACAAGTTTTAACAGCAATAAAAATTCACCCATTCTCAAACCAACAAGAATCAAATCTTCAGAACATCAGAGATCACCTAAGAGAAAAACCCACGGACCACATCCATTTCATTTTGGGGGAAGGAAAAAGATCAGTCCAGAATTTTGTGTGCCAATCTAGACGCAAGGCAAACCAAATCCAGGTGACATGATCATCCAACATTCCTTCTATTTGGCCATGAGACAATGATGAAACCAGTTTCATCAAAGTTCAAACCGTGAAACAAGGAGGAACCGAAACATTTCTAGCCAAACACATGCACACATTCACTCTCATTCTCACAGCATTCAACATCGGACAGATTTTTCACTTTTAAAACCAAAACTAGCAAGCTCATCAATCAATATACAAACGAACCCCAAACAATAACAAAACCAAAAAAAAAAAACAGACCAAACCAGAGCTTCAACCAAATCGAATCTCCAGTTTTTAGCCAAATCAGACGCAATATGCATATTAATTTAACAGAGACCCAGCAAATGAACCAAATCCCAGTTTCAGCTTAGCAAATTGGGCTCCATTTAGCGATAGGAATGAACAAGAAAAAAGAAGGTGGAAAGTTACCCGTTCACTGCTTTTAAAACCTGTATCCTCAGCAACAGGTGCCACGGCGGTAGAAAGAAAGCAGCACCAGCAACGACAGCGCCACCACCTCAGCCAATGTTTGACGATAAGATCCTCGATGCTCCTTTGTTGCTCTCCTCTCAAGCTCTCATTTTTCTGGCTTTTCCGTTGCCTCGACGAAGCTAGCTGTCTTTCCTAGACCCAAAAGACCTCCCTTTCTTGCTTTTTCTCCCTTCTTTTCTCTCCGCCGCCTTTTGCCTAGGTTTTTTCCTTTTCTCTGCTCTTTTCCTCACACTTTCCCGAGGCCTCTTTGCCAAGAACTCTAGCCGTACTTTTTCCTCCCTCCTTGCTCTCCAGATGAAACACTCTACCTTTCCTTCCCTCGTGGTTGTTTTTCTCTTAACCGAAGCCCCCTTCCTTTTTTGGCCGCCCTTCCTTTGCTGGTTTTTCTTTCTTCCGTCCCACACACACACTCCCTTTCGCTTCCTCTTATTCTCTTAGCCGTCAAAACTCTCTCCTGTTTCTTTCTTTTGCCGTCCAAAACCTCCCTCTCTTTTGCTCTCTCCTCAATCCACAGCCGCCAACTTTCTTGCTTCATCAGCCCTCCAGACCCTCTGTTCTCAGCCGTCAGTCCTCTCCTGCGAAACCTTAGCTTTCCACAGCTTTTTATATTAGAAACTCCCTCCTGAAACCTAGCATCTAAGGCACGGAAAAACTCTATCTTGTTTTTGCATTTTTTACAGTATTGGATTTTCATGTTTTCTGATAAACCTTGGATCGAGCCAAGTGTCTTCTATTGGGACCATCAGACGGAGGAGAAAATTGAGTAAACAATGGAGCTGAAAATTTTGCCTTTTTGTATCTGATTTTTGCAGATGAAAATGTAGAGGGGTTTTAATTGTATGGTTCTCGGGTGCATGAGCTCGCTTTTTTTTTTTTTTCACTTTTCTCTTCAAAGAATTATTTGAAACAAAATAATAAAAAATAATAATTTAAGTAAAAATAGAATGAAATGAACAACAAGGAATAAAAGATAAAAAACTAAGATTTGTTTTGTCTTCTTCTTTTTTTTTGAGTGATGATTTTCCTTTTTTTTTTTTTAATTAAATAACAGTAAACTTGAATCTAAAAGAAATAAAGCATATTTTTTATGAATGATTTTTCTTTTTCGATAAATTCTATGATAAAATGACTTAAAAATAAAAATCAAAATAAATGACTAAAAGTAAATAAAACTAATAAAAAATTAAAAATAATAGTAAACAAAAATACCCTAAAAATTTGGTGTCTACAGTTTGCCCCTCTTTGTCTGAGTTTTGGAAAAACTTGAAACAAAGAAATAGACACCAAATACTCACCTGCGTTATTTGGCTGCGAACGTCTCGAACAATAGACGCTTTAGAAATGGGGACTGACCCCTTTGACAAAATTTTAAAATGGGACTGACTCAGACAAGAAATTTAAAACGGGACTGACCCGAACCAAAAATTTAAAATGGGACTGACCCAAATGAAAAATTTTAAATCGGGACTGACCCGAAACAGAAAATTTAAAATTGGGACTGACCCGAACAAGGAAAATTTAAAATCGGAACTGACTCGAGACAGAAAATTTAAAATCGGGACTGACCCGAAACAGGAAATAAAAATCGGGACTGACCCGAAACAAGAAATTTAAAATCGGGACTGACCCGAAACAAGAAATAAAATCGGGACTGACCCGTGACAGGAAATATAAAATCGGGACTGACCCGAAACAGGAAATTTAAAATCGGAACTGACCCGAAATAGGAAATAAAAATCGGGACTGACCCGCGACAGGAAATTTAAAATTGGGACTGACCCAAGACGGAAAATTTAAAATCGGGACTGACCTGAGACGGAAAATTTAAAATCTGGCGGGACAGGAAATTTAAAATCGGGATTGACCCGAAACAGGAAATTTAAAATCGGGACTGACCCGAGACAGGAAATTTAAAATCGGGACTGACCCGAAACAGTAAATTTAAAATCGAGACTGACCCAAAACAGAAAATCGGGACGCACACTAGTGGTACTGAACCATGTTTAGTGGCAATGCAAATGAAATACTCACTAGTGGCAGTGCAAATGAAAATGCTTACTAGTGGGACTGACCCACGACTAGTGGCGGTGCAAATGAAATGTTCACAAGTGGGACTGACCCACGGCTAGTGGCAGTGCAAATGAAAAATGCTCTGACAATCGGTCAGTGGGATTAAACCCGAGTCTGCCGTGATAAAACTTGATTTGATTTTTTATTTTGATTTTGATATTGATTTTTTTTTATTTTTTGATTTTTGAGAAACTTTCCAATAATTTGCCCCAATATGATGAATTGGTCAGTGGGATTAAACCCGAACTTGCCATGAAAATTGGTCAGTGGGATAACACCCAAACCTGCCTTGGTTGCACAAAATCCAGACCCAACGGGATGTTGGCGGCACAAAGTCCAGGGCCAACGTGACCTTTGTGATGTTGGTGGCATGAAATCCAGGCCCAACATGATATTGGCGGCACAAATTCCAAACCCAACGTGACCTTTGTGAATGGTTAGTGGGATAAGATCCAATCCTACCATCCAATTGGTCTAGAAATTAAGTGTGATTGTCAAGAAAGGGGGAGAATAGAAGGGTGCGCGGCGTTTGCTGGAATTTCGCCCACAAGAAATTAAATTTGATTTTTGAATTTTTTTTTGAATTTTTTGTTTCGAGAGAATCTTTTTTAAAAAATAATTTGCCCCAGTGTAGGGCCATTTTTCTTCTTTCTTCTTACTTCTCTTTTTCCAGAATCGGCCTTCCACATCACTGGATGTTTCTTTATTATTTTCTGTCATGAATACTTGCACAAAGGGCTTACCAAAATATAACATGCACTTAAATTTCATGAAAAGAGCAGCGTGATTGATTAAAAAAATGTCTTGCTTGACTCTTGGACGAAATCCTCAAACGTGTTATAAAAATTTGTCCCAGTGTGGGTTTCTTTTGTGAAACCGCATAAATAAAAAATTTTGCCCCAATGTGAGTCCATTTAATTGCAAAAATTTTTGTTTGGATGACGCTCCATTTGTTTGAACAAAGTAAGAAATTGTGAAGAAATCTAAGCATCTTGCTTAAACTTATACAGAAAATTTCATGATGAATCTCTCGAAATAATACCAAATTACAGAAGATTTCTTTCCCACTTTAGTATCAATGCTTAGGGTAATGGGTCACCACTCCTTGTTAGCTCGTCTTTCAGGACGAATCAAGTGGATATTATTTCTAATCTTGATGTGGCTAAGAAAAAATGGGAGGTTAGGATCTGTCTTAACTTTGTGCCCAAATTGTATATAGTCCATTCAATATCACATCTTAGTAAAAGCAAAAAATTTGTCACCCTTATTTCTTAAAAAAACTTAGTCAACATTTAAACTTTATAGGCTTGTAACATATGGGTAGAAACGATAGCTGAATATGTGAAAACAGGTTATAGTCTTATGATCACAAATGATTGAGAGATTTCTCAGAAGTATAATCCTTACTTCGAGTTGTCATGAGGGATAAGTCAACGATGGACTTTATGAACTCGTAATGTGGCTTGAAAACGATAGTTAAAGAGATAAGACTTTCAAGGACATTGCACCGAAAATCGCATTTTTCCAAAATTGCCCCTATTTTGAACTTAAAGATCTTAGATTTGGTGACTTTTATTATCACTCAACAGGGACTTTCAGCATCGAAATTTTTTGCGTTTCCTTTGCATTCATTTTGCTTGCCTTTTCTTTTCTTTTCAAAGGTGCCTTTTGCGGATTTTCACATTATGAGCAGTGTCAACCTCATCTAATCAATTCAGAAATACATCTAAAAAATTTCTCGGCATCAGTATATGAGCATCACTGACCAATTAATTTAGAAAATTTCGCGACAGAAATATTGCAAAGAACAGAAGTCAGGACTTCCGACTTTTGTAATGGGGTCAGGTGGGGTGCTTAGAAAGGTTAAATCTTGAAAGCGGATTTCAAAAGCGATTTGAATGGCCTGAGATCGTATTATTGCGCCAACCCTATTTTAGGGTTAAATCAGAACTTGCCCCCATTTATTCTCAATTGAGGCTCTTTCCTCTTTTATTTTGTTCTCTTTTTTCGGCCTTCTGCCATTCTTTTGAACTTTTCCAAAAATTTGCTCCAATTTATGCTCAACCGAGGTTCTCTTTTTCTTTTTTTCTTTTGATTTTGTTGCTTTATCACTTTTCACCTCTTGGGACTTTTCTTTCTTTTTCAACTCAAACTTGCCCCAGTGTGGGGTTTGCGATTATCAGGAGTTGTCAAACGAAGTATTTTATTCTGAAGGCTCAAAAGGGATAACTAAGGGTAGAATGTTTGATTGGAAAAGAAGAGGGCCTGACTTTTATTCTATTCCTTACATTAACTCTGAAAAAAAACTTTCATTAATGCGAAATTTCTTGCATGTAGCTGAATTAATTGATTGAGGAAGACTCCTGTTCATCAATATCTGTGAAGCATAGGTGATTTTGCCGGACAGTCTTCCTTCTTCTTTTCTCTTTTTTTTTTCTTTCAAAATTGAAGCCCAGGTAGAATCAAATTTTCCTAATTTACAATTCTCTCTTTTCTTTTAATTTTAGCATTTTTGCTTTTTTTCTTTCTTTTGGAAAAATCTCCAATCTCCTTCTCCAACGTGGGGTGCGATCATAAGTACTTTTGAAAAGAACCACCCATTTTAGCTCAAATGAGGATGCAAGGGATAAATAGTGTTTAGGTTGTAGAAACGATGGCCAAAGCATCATTCTTACACTTCATGACAACCAAAGTAACGAAATGCTCATTGAGAATCCATTCCCTTTTTGATATTTGAAAATTTTTCAATGTAGGGTAGTGATCATCAAGGTGCTTATTTGAAACTTAATTATTCTTTTAAAGGCTCAAATGGGAGAGCAAATGATAAAAGCTGTATGGATAGAGAAACGAATGCTTGAAGTATCATTCTAAATTTTCAAAACAAACAAGAATAATGCACATTTTTAGTTTCACTTAGATGTGAATTGAATATAATTAGACACAATGGATATTTTTCAGGCAAAGATTGCCTCAATTTGTAATTTATCAATCAATGTGATTGATTTTATTTTGGGGTTAAGTGAAAGAGAAAAGGTATCTCATTGGGCCTTTTGAGTGACCTCTTTTAATTTTGAGCACTCTTATTTGATAACGCGGATCACCAATCTAGTGTACGTAAGGATTTTAGAAGACAGACACTTGTGCATTTTCAGGCTGGAGGTTGAGAAAATCTCAATCTAGTTTTATTTCTTAAAATTCATTATGAAATCTCTAATGAGCAAAAATAAAGAATGAAATGTACATGAATATACACAAAACAATAATTGTCCAAAAACTTTATTGCTGAAAAAGTTTAAAACAAAATTTCTCGTTCGATTATAATACAAATGAGAAGAGAAAACTTCTAAAGAGCTCCACATATATACTTTTTGTCTCCTTTTCTTTTGAAAAAAATGTATTAGCAAATCAAATAAACAGAATTTTCCTTTGTAAAATAATTATAAAGTCTCTCAGAGACTTTAGCCTAGAGCTTTCAGACGGATCTTTCATGTTTTCATTGTGAGACCTGCCCAAGAATCAAATAATACTTGTAATTTTGACACTTTATTAGATCAGAATTGTCATCAGAGATAGAAAAATATTCTTTATCTTATTGAAGCATTTTTATGAATGCATGGGAGGGGGGAAAACAAAAGAAAAAATATCTCGAATTAGTAAACAAGATTATAAAATCAGTATGCATGTCCTATGGGGGAACCCTTTTATGCCAAGGGTAGGCCTAGCATGAAAATGCAATCCTCTAGGGTAGGCACCATACAATACCTGATGAATCCGATCAACTGATTGAGTGAAAAATGATTTGAAAAAAATTTGGCCAATTGGAGTGAGAAGAGACATTTATCCTAAAAAAATGAGGATGAAGTCCGAAGGGATTGCCTACTTTGATCAACACATAAAATGATGTGTAAAAGAGATTGTAATGTCTCAATTAATTTATTCAGTGAACCTTAGATTTAAACCCTAAAGGGAAAAAAGCGGGTCAAATGGATAGGATGCAATTGATGATTTATTCAAATTGACCGAATTGCACTAAAAATAGGTAAACTATTCAAATGAATTGAATGAAATTTGATTTATTCAAAATTGATCGGATCACCCTAAAAAAGGGTATATTGGTCAAATGGATTGAATGAAACTTGATTTATTCAAAATCGGTTCGATTGCCCTAAAAATGGGTGAATTGGCCAAATGAATGAAATGGAGTTAATGCTTTATTCAAAATGATTAGATTGTCCTAAAATTGAATGAATTGACAAAATGAACTAGATGAAATTGATGAATAAAATGATCCAATGGATTGAATGAAATTGATAGTTTATTCAAAAATTGATCGAATTGTCTATCCATTGAAAGTTTCAAGAAAATCATTGCGATGCATTAGTCTATGAGCCTCCTAAAATCAAAATTTAGCCTCAATACATTTATCGTCTTAACAATGAGGAATTATTTGTGAAATTCTTCAGGTCAATGTCCTTTAAGCAAGGAATTTTTACCAACTATGTTGAAAATGGCCAAAAGATGATTGTTAGATGCTCATATTCTAATGTGTAACAAATTGTTTTGCCGTTTTTGAAAAGATCGGATTCTACCTTACCTCGTGCACTACCCCTTCAGACAGTACAAGAAATATAAATGTGCAAGTCTCATTGGATTATATATCCGAGACACAGGGCGGTTTGTTCCTAACACGGGATTCCCTTCTAAGGTGGATGCATGATACCAGTTTATCAAAATGACTAAATATGCAGTATACTAATGAAACGTGTCCTAAAGAAACCCCTTTTTGTATGCCAGGGTGAGTCTAAAATGAAATGTATTTATACTGCCGATGCGAAACATTGAATTTAAACGTGTTATATCAAATAGGGTAGGCATCCTAGAGAGTACCATGCCAAGACTCTTATTGTCTAGGGCCTATGAATGCACTAGAGACAAAAGACCAAAAAAAATTAGTTCAATCAGACAAATACACATAACACATTTGTAGCAAAACAATATAAAGAGATAAAGTAATAAAAGAAATAGAAGGGTTGGATCCCTCCCCTCGTGAATAGTGTTCCTAATTTAGGGTAAGGTCGACTCTACCTTAGGTAATTCTAATATGGATGCATGAGGTTTGGCTTACTAATGCATCTAAATTCGATAAGACATCGGCTCCTAAGCCTTCAGACCTAAAGGTGAAGGGTCATCACTTCTAGGGCCTTCGGTCGGTGGCTCGAGTGATCCCTTAGACATCGTTATGGGCTTAGTGCACACCATCCACTTACCTAAGGAAATCAATCCTAATCCTACAGGGAGATGTGGGATAGCACCCACGATAAAGAAAAAAATAGGGTAAATAAGACTATACGTGCACGTATGAAGTGCTTCTTATTTTTGAGGAGAGGGATCAAGAACCAATGCAAGGCTCTAGGGTAATGTCCCCCCACCCAAATGCAATGCAAGGCGCGAGATTACACAAATAAACCATTCATCCATCAAATCAATCGTACGCAAATGTGTGAAGGAGTGAGTTGATACGCGTGAAATGTAAAATCCTAAAAATAGAAAAATGCAACCCTAAACATCCAAATGCGATATATGAAAAGGTTAAAAGAAGAAAAAGATTGACTAAATCAAATTTATTCAGACTCTCTAAGTCCCCAGTGGAGTCGCCAACTGTTGCGCCCCATTTTTTGATAAAGAAAATAAAAGATGAATTTAGGAAAAATGGCTTTAGATTCAATTTTTGATTGGAAAATGAATTTTTGATTTTAAAAAAATGAAAAACATGGGTTTAAATGAGACTTGAAAATGCGACGATTTAACCCAAAATATAGTTTAAAAAGGGATTTTTTGAATGAAAAATGGAGTCGCCATTTGGTATAGAATTAAGGTGTACCAAGTCACCTAAAAATGAATTTTTAAAGAAAAAAAGTAGAAAACTCTTTTTAAACGACTCCAAGTCCACGTAAATCAAAGAAAAAGATTCGGGAGTCACATTTGAAGAAAGGGAATGCAAGGATGAAAAATCCAAGACACTCTTTCAACCTAACCAAGGCTAGTTGCGTGATTTAGTCAAAGATGTTCTTAATTTAACCTAAAAAGTTATCACATTTGGATGTACTATATGAATGCATACCCTGAACCTAGGAGGGTGTCGGGGGGTCGAAATGTATCTTCAAAACTTATTTGGTACCAATCACATTAATTGTGACGCCCAATAAAGACTCTTCGAAGAAGTCACGAATAATGCAAGTCATGAGACTCGAAAGAAAGAAAAAGTAAAGAAAATAATAGTATACAAATGTGTATGACCTAAAGGAATGCAACATAATGGGTGCGGAGGACTTATACTCGTGACTTTCAATGTTCCCTTTAATAGAGGGAATACGAGCGTGCTAAGGTTAGAGAAGCCAAACTCGTCCATATCCCATATCCAAAGAGATTTTCCTAGTCTAACCAAGCAAATGTACTAACTTAGGTCTAACGCTTCGATGAAATACAAGTCTAATGTCATGTTTCATACAAAGGGGTAAGTAATATACATATAAGGGAAAATATGGGGAAAGGGATATACGTATAAGGAGGGATGTCATGCAAAAAATGATAAAAGACCCTAAAAAGTGAAAATATGCGTGAGATGAAATGATTTTATCACACAATCATGATTTAACGTGCGGATGGTTCCTAAAGGTCTAGCGTTGCACTAGCCCTTAACTATCGTTCTCTCACAAGTATGGGACTTGTAAGAGCTCAAAGGGAAGACCATAACTAGCATTGGACTAGCCACGGTAACGTACATTCCATCCACATAATCAGATATAATACTAAAAGCAAATAGGCATGCAAAACGCATAGTTTCACATAGCACGTAACACATAAGCATGCTTGTTTAGATGCAGAATCCTAGAAAAACCGATTAAACACATAGACATATAGGCACACACAAGCACATAGCACACAACCCCTATCTATTACAATAAGGGATGCCTACTACAATCTAAAAGGGGAAAAGAATAAATGAATACCTAACTATTACATCTTGGCATTTAAATGACTTTCAAATAACCAAAATTAAACTAAAATAAATATGCAAAATTAAAAATAAATAAAGCGAATAAATAAATAAATAAATAATTCAAAAGGCAAGTAATTAAGCACGTAAAGTCACATAAGACACGTAGAGTCAAATAATGTAAGAAATGATGGAAAGGGTGTACTTCCCTTGATTTGAAACCCTAATGAAGTGAAATGACTTATTTACCCTCCAAAAGACAAAGAAAAGGTCAAGGCATCACGAATAACCACATACATATGAAATTGAACCATTAAAGGCATTTAAATAACTAAACAGTCCATATTCACAAAATTAGGATCCAATTGAAAGGAAAAAGGAAGTTTGAGGGATCAATTTGACTGCTTTTTCCAATTGTTTGGGCCATAGCAGAACAAAAAGGGACCTGGGGGGTTAAGAGGCAATTTCTAAAAGTTGTTTTTGCATGCAAATGCATGCAAAGCCACGAAACATTGACTGCAACAAAACATTTCTGCTGAAAGCTTTCTGCAACTAAACAAAATACAATCGCTACTTTCATTTTTTGTTTTTGCATGTGGATTTCAACCTTAAATACCACTTTGGTCGAAAACTTTTTAACCAAACATTAAAGCCTAAATCTAAAACTAGATAAACAGCAACATTCAACGTTCAACCATACAAAAACTTAAATTGAGATCATACAAAATGCAAATTTTCCTCAAAAAGCTACTTTCTTTGTTATTGATTCTTTACCGCAACTTAGCAGTTTTTATCCCTATCAATAATCTATAAACCAGCCAAGCACTTGCCAACTTATCACCACAAGAGGTAAGGCAATCAGTTCAAGACCCAATCAAAACCCCTAGCAAAAATGTCCAAAGTGTTTAACAAAGATTCGTAACTCAACTGGAAGACAGTCACAGGGTTGCGATCCTCTTAGCAGTTCATGGAACCGGCATAAAAATAGGAGGTGAGCAAAATGAAAGCAAAACAGCAACTTTTGTTCACACACTTGAAGGAATGGAAACTAATATGATGAAACAATCACAAAACAAATGATAAACTTCAATGCCAACAAACACCAATGAGTGTGGAGCTTGTGATTTGTTATGTAACAGCTTTAGGAAATGCAGATTCCATGAGCTGCAAACCGCACAACATTTTGACAAGAAAAAGGTTCCAGCAAACATGGAAACAAGAGGGAAGACCTTAAGGCACAAGGGACAGATTGATTATCACAAAAAGATCACAAACAAAGAGGACAGAGACAGTGGTGTGAACAGGCAATTAACGAAGGAACGTCTGCAATTTCTGATGGCTTCGAAATTTTAGCAACTTCATGCGGCAACAACAAGTTTTAACAGCAATAAAAATTCACCCATTCTCAAACCAACAAGAATCAAATCTTCAGAACATCAGAGATCACCTAAGAGAAAAACCCACGGACCACATCCATTTCATTTCGGGGGAAGGAAAAAGATCTGTCTAGAATTTTGTGTGCCAATCTAGACGCAAGGCAAACCAAAATCCAGGCGACATGATCATCCAACATTCCTCCTATTTGGCCATGAGACAATGATGAAACCAGTTTCATCAAAGTTCAAACCGTGAAACAAGGAGGAACCGAAACATTTCTAGCCAAACACATGCACACATTCACTCTCATTCTCATGGCATTCAACATCGGACAGATTTTTCACTTTTAAAACCAAAACTAGCAAGCTCATCAATCAATATACAAACGAACCCCAAACAATAACAAAACCAAAAAAAAACAGACCAAACCAGAGCTTCAACCAAATCGAATCTCCAGTTTTTAGTCAAATCAGACGCAATATGCATATTAATTTAATAGAGACCCAGCAAATGAACCAAAACCTAGTTTCAGCTTAGCAAATTGGGCTCCATTTAGCGATAGGAATGAACAAGAAAAAAGAAGGTGGAAAGTTACCCGTTCACTGCTTTTAAAACCTGTATCCTCAGCAACAGGTGCCGCGGCGGTAGAAAGAAAGCAGCACCTGCAACGGCAGCACCACCACCTCAGCCAATGTTTGACGATAAGATCCTCGATGCTCCTTTGTTGCTCTCCTCTCAAGCTCTCATTTTTCTGGCTTTTCCGTTGCCTCGACGAAGCTAGCTGTCTTTCCTAGACCCCAAAAGACCTCCCTTTCTTGCCGCGGCGGTAGAAAGAAAGCAGCACCTGCAACGGCAGCACCACCACCTCAGCCAATGTTTGACGATAAGATCCTCGATGCTCCTTTGTTGCTCTCCTCTCAAGCTCTCATTTTTCTGGCTTTTCCGTTGCCTCGACGAAGCTAGCTGTCTTTCCTAGACCCCAAAAGACCTCCCTTTCTTGCATTTTCTCCTCTCTTTTCTCTCCTCCGCCCCTTGCCTAGGTTTTTTCCTTTTCTCTGCTCTTTTCCTCACACTTTCCCGAGGCCTCTTTGCCAAGAACCCTAGCCGCACTTTTTCCTCCCTCCTTGCTCTCCAGATGAAACACTCTGCCTTTCCTTCCCTCGTGGTTGTTTTTCTCTTAACCGAAGCCCCCTTCCTTTTTTGGCCGCCCTTCCTTTGCTGGTTTTTCTTTCTTCCGTCCCACACACACACTCCCTTTCGCTTCCTCTTATTCCCTTAGCCGTCAAAACTCTCTCCTGTTTCTTTCTTTTGCCGTCCAAAACCTCCCTCTCTTTTACTCTCTCCTCTATCCACAGCCGCCAATTTTCTTGCTTTATCAGCCCTCCAGACCCTCTGTTCTCAGCCGTCAGTCCTCTCCTGCGAAACCTTAGCTTTCCGCAGCTTTTTATATCAGAAACTCCCTCCTGAAACCTAGCATCTAAGGCACGGAAAAACTCCATCTTGTTTTTGCATTTTTTACAGCCTTAGATTTTCATGTTTTTTGATAAACCTTGGATCGAGCCAAGTGTCTTCTATTGGGACCATCAGATGGAGGAGAAAATCGAGTAAACAATGGAGCTGAAAATTTTGTCTTTTTGTATCTGGTTTTTGCATATGAAATTGTAGAGGGGTTTTAATTGTATGGTTCTCGGGTGCATGAGCTCGCTTTTTTTTTTTTTTCACTTTTCTCTTCAAAGAATTATTTGAAACAAAATAATAAAAAATAATAATTTAAGTAAAAATAGAATGAAATGGACAACAAGGAATAAAAGATAAAAAACTACGATTTGTTTTGTCTTCTTTTTTTTTTTGAGTGATGATTTTCCTTTTTTTCTTTTTTTTAATTAAATAATAGTAAACTTGAATCTAAAAGAAATAAAGCATATTTTTTGTGAATGATTTTTCTTTTTCGATAAATTCTATGATAAAATGACTTAAAAATAAAAATCAAAATAAAAGACTAAAAGTAAATAAAACTAATAAAAAATAAAAATAATAGTAAACAAAAATACCCTAAAAATTTGGTGTCTACAATTTTGAGGATATCAGGGTGATGCATGTAGCAAATGAAGAATTGAATATTGGGAAGTAACTAGTTGGATTCTTGATTCATAATGACTTCAATACCTTCAACAGGGAAGTGGTAAATGACCTAAATCTTGATGTTAAGGCACTCCCCTACTGGCATCTTGATGTCAAGGCACTCCCCTTCTGGTAGAAACTAAATGCTGAGTGGAGGGTGTATACCAAACCCGGAATTCTGAAATCTAGAATTTTTAGGTTCTTCACATCAAGTTCGATAGAAGAATTCAACTTTCTGCTAGAAGAGTTAATTCCGTTGAAATGATGCAAGGATGGGAATGCACTAATGAATTTGATATCAAGCTAGTGATTGATGTTACAACCACTTTCAAATGGATTTGTGAGTCTTTATTGCAGATGTTAACAGAGATCTAGCACATTTATGTGACACTTGTAATTCTTTGGGAATTGTCAATAGTACCTTCACTAAAATACAGAATCCTCCTCCAATTCCTCAAAATGTTGGAGATGATGGAGTGTTGTTGGAGGCAAATCATTTGTCATTGCCAAACTGGTGCTATTTTTCTGACACCTGGATGAAATTATTGGTGCAGTCATTTCTCAATTAAACATTGCAGCCAATGTGGAAGAATAGGTATTAGATCCTGGGACTACTCAACACGTATATGCAAATCAAGAAGTGTTTACCTCCTACACTCCAATAGGGATGATGAAGAAGTGATCTACCTGAAACTCACTTCAAGAAAAACCTTAGCTCGTAATGATATGTTGCATGTCCAAATATTAGGGCATATCTCATTTCTATAGATCTATTAGGAAAAGTTAGGGGTGAAAGTGTTATTTGAATTGGTAAGATTGTAATGACTAAGAGTAATGTATTTGTAGGAAAAAGACTATTGTAATGAGGGATTTTTTGTACTCAAAATTTCAAATGTTATCAATGAAAATGCATCTCTTCTACTTATATTGTTGATTCAATTTCTATATGGCATGCTAGACTAGGACATGTTTATGCTAGGTATGTAAAGAAAATGAAATAATTTGGTTTAATTTCCGATAATAATAATAATAACATGGAAAATGTGAGATATGTGCAAAAGCCAAAATAACAAAAAAATAACTTTTATAAATAGGAACTAAATTATTAAAGTTAATTAATCACTTAAAGCCAATAATGACTAGAGATAGTAAAATGTATTATGTTACATTTATGCATATATATTCTAAATACTTTAAACTTTATTTACTTAGAATAAAGATGATGCTCATACTACATTTTTATCTTATAAATCTGAAGTAAAAAATCAATTTAATAAGAAAATAAAATAATTATATGCCATAATTGATTCCATTTAAGATTTTTGCAAACAAGCTGGCATAATTGATGAAATAACATCTCCTTTTTCACCTAAGTCTAATAGAGTGGTTGAAAGAAAAAAAATAGAATATTGAAAGAAATGATGAACTATACGTTAATCATTCTTATGCTCCTAATAATTTGTAGGGGTAAGCTATTTTAGTGAACTGCCATCTACATGATGCTGGTTTTGAAGGGAGTCCTTTCACATGAACTAATGGATCCTTGTGGCAGTGGCTGGATAGGATCTCGTTAAATGGAAGGTGGTTAGAAAGTTTCGAATTACCAAAATCTCTCACTTGTTGCATGGGAAGTTGGATCATGGACCATTACTTCGTTTTGGGTCAGGAACTAAGTCTAGAGTAGGTTTTCATTTTTTTTTAAATTGTTGGATGAAACATGTAGGATTTCTAGACGTACTGAAGCATGCTTGGGAGTAGTCTACGGTAGGAGTAGGGATGGGTAGGTTTTTTAATAAATTGGTCGCTAATCGGAATGAGTTTAAGGCTTGGAATCTCTTGGTGTTGGGAAATATTTTTTTCTCGGGTAAAGCAAGCTGAAGAGGCTTTGAAGTATGCTAATGGGATTATGACGCACTCAGGAATGAGTCCTCTAGAATTCCGTTGAATGAGGCTCATGCAAGGTATACTCAGTAATTGGCAGTGGAGTGTCAATTCTGGTGTTAGAATCTAGGATTTGGCAGATTCAAGAAGGGGATGCAAATACCAAGTTTTTCCACTCTTTTGTTAGACAACGCCGCAATGCTATTACTATATTTTGGATAACGACGACAGTGGAGAATGGTTGGAAAATGAGCAGTAGGTGTAGGACTCAGCGGTCCAATTTTACTCTAAATTGTTTAACTCAGAATGGTTGGAAAATGAGCAGTAAGTGTAGGACTCAGCGGTCCAATTTTATTCTAAATTGTTTAACTCGGAATGCGAAGGTTGCAGACCACCGATCCTCCCATTTCAATTGCCACAATTGGATCAGGCTAACAATGATCTCCTTCAAGCTTTGCCGACTCTAGAGGAGGTGCGCTCTATAGTTTTTTCTTTAAGTGCTGAGACTGCTCCCGGTCCTATTTTGGCGCTGGATTTTACCAGAACTATTGGGGAATAATTCAAGATGTTTACTATTGGCAGTTCAAGATTTTTTTAAGGGAGCTCAATAACCTCGGGGTTCACAAGTACTTTAATCATTCTTATTCCTAAGGTCCAGACCTCCCAATGGGGGGATTTTAGGCCTATTAGTTTATGTAATGTCAGCTCTAAGATTATTGCTAAGGTTTTGGCTAATAGGCTTAATACATTATTATGTAAGCTTATTTTGTCATGGCAAACTGGGTACATGCCTGGAAGAGGAATTATAGACAATATTCTTTTAACTCAAGAGTTAGCGTTAGACTTGGATAGAAGATTGGAATGCCATAATCTAATGCTTAAGTTGGATAATGAAAAAGCATACAATCGAGTCGAATGGCCTTTATTGTTGTTTATGTTAAGGCGGTTCGACTTTCATAAATGGGCGATTGATTTACTTTTTTGTGCTCTATCCAATTGTTGGTTTTTTGTATTGACAAATGGAGTCCCTGCTAGTTTTTTTAAATCATCACAGAGGGTTCTAGAAGGAGATTCTTTATCTCCTGCATTATTTTTAATTCTTGCAGAATTTTTAGGGAGAGGGCTCATCATTTTTGTATCGAGGATGAGTGGCAATTTTATGTTTCTAGTGGGTCTTGGATCACTTATTTGGCTTTTGTGGATGATATTTTAATATTCTCAAGATGCTCACTGGGGTGTTTGGATGCCATCAGGAATTTGCTGGAGGATTATCAAGCATTTTCAGGGCAAAAGGTTAACAGTAGGAAAGCTATTTTCTTATCTCGAATAGGGCCTCTGAGAACGATGTCTCCATGGTGGTTTTGAAATTAGGATTTCAACATCCGCAATTCCTTTTTACATATCTGAGAGCATCCATTTCTAGAGAACGAACTGAATCATTTTGTTTGACGGCATTATAGATAAACTATGCAATCGCCTCTTCAGCTAGAGTTCAAAGCTACTTTCTGTAGGCGGTAAAATCATTCTTATATGGCATGTTCTGTCCTCGATGCCATTGTATCTGCTCCAAGTTTTATAACCGCCCAAACTAGTTCTTAACAGAATAGGAAAGATTTGTAATAGCTTTTTGTGGGATCGTAACTCCGATAAGGGGATTCATTGGTCCTCTTGGGGAAAATTATGTTATCCTACAGAGGAGGGAGCCCTTGGTTTTAGGGATTTTGGAGATATGGCTAGGGCTTTCTTGTGCGAGTTATGGTGGAAATTAAGGGCTGATGATACTATTTGGGCAAACTTTATGCAAAAGAAATATGTCAAGAAGCGTCACCCGTCTCATAGTTTAGTTGTACGGCCTTCTAGCATCCGGTGGACTTTAGAGGATATTAGGGTATTTGCTGAGGCATGGATTCAGTGGTATGTTGGTTTTTGGCGGGATAGGTAGTTGTTAGATGTTCCACTAGCAGGATTCCTAGGGATAGCTGATCCTCCCCATACTTTGTTGGCGGAGTTCTTCTGCCCCTGTGGGTGCAATGTGTTTCGTTTACGACAGTTCCTCCCTAGCAATTTGGTGAACAAAGTAATTGACATAGCTTGTACTTCTCGGCTTAGGACCGTATATGGGTACCATCGGCATTAGGTTCATTCTCGATAAAATCTACTTGGATGGAACTCAAGCAAAGAAGGAATATTTCATGGGTAGATAAGGCCTCTTGGACCTCTATTCTACCCTTTAAGATTTCCTTTTTTGTCTGGGGACTGCACAGAAATTTCCTTCCTTTAGACGAGATTTTGTAGTGTGAGGGAATGGTAATGGTCTCTTGGTGTTCATGTTGTTTCACAAATCAAGAGACGCTACACCATTTGTTTTTGGATGGACCTATAGCTCTTCAAGTGTGCTCTCATTTTGCAAGGCAGTTTGGTATGGTCCAACTCATGCACTCTTCTGTATCTGCGATGTTTAGCTCATGGTTTATGTCAATTTCATTAAGATCTCTTGATCATATCCAAGTTGTTGTGCCAGTGGCCGTGTTTTGGTTCCTGTGGAAGACTAGAAACATTGCTCGCTTCGAAGTGAGAAGTTCAGTGCACGGCGAGTGATTTGCTTGGTTTTGAAGTAACTGGGTTCTGCGAAAACTTTTAGGAGGTCACATTTTATAGGAGATTTGGATTGTGTATGGGCCAATACAGCAATTCTATTTCTCTTTACCGTTCATTGGTGTCTTGTCACTTAAAGTAAATAGGAGTTCTCTGAACTTAAACAAAACACATATGCAAGTGTATGTAATGGGCGGGCTTTTGGTGGTAGCATTCTTCGTGACCATGAAGGTAAATTGATCTTTGCTTTTTTCAAAGAGCTCGAGGAGGAAGGTGTGCTTATGGCTGCATGTTTATCTCTGCTTCATGGAGTGCAGCTGTGTCTCAGGAGGAATTTGTTTTTTTTTAGGTGGAAACTGATTCACAGAGTTTGGTTCAGCTGATAAATTCTAATGCCCTGGCTACATGGCCCTTATGTAACACTCTACATCGGTGAGGCGATATGTTTTTTTAGCCAAGGCATCTCTTGCTCATATTTTTCTCAAGGCAAACTCCGCGATTGATAGACTCGCAGTACTTGATTTATCTACAGATATGGTTTTTCATTCTATCTCTGAGCTACCACCATCTGCAAAAGCTACTGTGTTTCTGGATGGTTTGCAGGTACCATCAATTAGGGCTCATAATGTAAGGGAGTAGTACTCCTCATTTAAGATTGTTTTGTCTTTAACTAAGGTCAGGTCAAGCCCTCCTTGTGACGACCCCACCTCTCCCTAAGTCGTACCCAAGAGTTTGGTGGACCGCCTGCGTAACTCTCACCATGACTCACTACATTTATTACAAAAAATTCTCAAAATAACCATTCAAGACTCCAAATTAACATCAGAGTTCTACAATTCAACCAATAATTTAAACTTAATTACAACCCAAAAGTGAAACGTAAGATACACCATCAAAAATAAAATGCTATTTGTTTACCAAAAGTACATGTGCAAGAGAATCAGTACACGTTAGTTCAACCTTATCCGTTTCGGACCTCAACTCCTATAAGAAAAATAAACTAATTGAATGAGTTTACATTTAGTGAGGTTCCCAAAAAAGCATCCAAGTAAAACACCAGTCAAATCATAAAAATATTGCATTTAACAATTTCATACACTTGGTACAGTAATAAATAGTCTCAAGGCGTTCAAGAAGTAAACATTCAATCATTTAAATGATAGGAGCTCACTTGGAGCCATACATTCAGTCATTTATTCAGTCTCCGCCCATCCCTTCCTTATAACTTTCAATATTTTAAAACATTTTAAAACAAAAACTCCTATAATGATCATTTCATTCTGTCAATTATTTATTTCAGTCACTGGCCAGTACTCCATCCGACTTCGTGGTCATAGTAGCCAGTACTCCATCCAACTTCGTAGTCATACTTGAATATACCAAAACACTGTCTCAAGATCACCAACTTACTCTACCAAGTCTACTTTTGGCTCAAGTCGACCGGCAACGAAAGGCAAGGGCCTAATTCAACCAATGTGATACAGTACATATGGCTTATATTCATGCACAAGTAATATTCAATCATTTAATCATTGAAATTTTACATTCACTTAGATCGAGTGCGATAAAGTACACACTTACCCCTGGATCATTGAAATATTCTTGGATCTGTTTAGGAGTAGTCCTATCCACTTGTTGTACGTTCAACCCTCTTTGTTGTTTTTTTTAATAGTTGTTAATTTGATGTTCAATATTCCCACATGCCAAGTACTTTCGCCCCTTCCCAAAAAAATCATCATCAGTGTGATTTGTCTTCTCATAATATCCACAAGCCAAGCGAGGAGCCACTATTTGGCATTCTAGAGGGATTCTCTCTTGTTGCCCTTTTCCCACCTGAAATCCTTTTGAAGTAATTCCTTCTAATTTTTCCAGTGTTTATGGTAGGTAAGGTTGAAGATCCACTCTTCTTACTTTGCAAGGTGATACGTTTTCTCTAGACTCCTCAAAATTACTACTAGACACACTTCTTTTTCGTATTTGGAAAGCTTTTACCTGCACCTTTGTGTTCTCGATCCTTTGGGTTTTCTCAAGAGCTTCCGTAATGGTATTAATTTGAGCCGCCACTAAAGTTTCTTGGATTTCTACATTCAATCCCTATACAAACCATCTCACTCACCTTTATTCCGTAATCACCAGTTCAAGAGCAAATTTGGACAATTAATAAACTATGTTTCATACTTGACCACACTTAGGATTCTCTGATATAGCCTGATAAAATCATCTTCTCCCTTCTTTTGGACCAGAGGTGGGAGATATTTTTCATTAAATTTTCTTATAAAGTTTATCCAAGTCCATGCCTTCTGCTCTCTCTCCCACTTTACTCTAATAACATTCCACTATACTCGGACCGGTCTTTCAAATTGAAAGACGGCAAAAATCACTTGCTTTTCCACCGTATAATTCAAGATTGCAAAAATGTTAACTATTATCTCCAACCGACTGTTAGCTATCTTTGAATCAGCCCCTCCTAAGAATTTAGGAAGAGCAAACTTTTGAAAACTCTGTAGGGCCGTATCCTCTCCTATCTAAGGGTCCCTAAACTGGTTAATAGGAGTTTGACCTTATTGCTCTACCAATCGAGCTAAGATATCGGTCATTTGTTGTATAGTCGTCGCTATTTGATCCCCTGCTTTATCCCTCGGTCCACGATCTTGCTCAACCATTGTTTCTCTTTCAATCCTTGGTTCCTGCAATTGCCTAGCCCCACGACCACAACTAGCCCCACGTCCATGACTTTGTCTTCCCTCCATTCTCTCTCTCTCTCTCTCTCTCTCTCTCTATAAAAATAGGTTATATATACATAAGCAAAGCTAAATTGACTATAGCAGTAAAATAAAAGCATTTTCAAATTATGACGTCAAAGACAAAGAAACACACTTAATATATATATAGCACACCAAATTCATATATCAAATCACAATAATACTATACATATCATTATATTCAAAGTCAAGTATAAAAGGCAACAACAAGTACTACACACCTTAGCTTTAACACGTCACTAACAAAAATACATGCAGTGGAAAAAACAAGAAAATGACGTGTCATTCCAACTATCTAAACTCACATTCTACCTAAACTCACGTTCTACAACCTCAAGTGTCTAATTTAGTTCATTACTGAACCAGCTGATTCTACTTCTTCCTCAAACGTTGTGATACCCCGACTTTTAGGATAATATATTTGTTTAATCTCAAAGAAGGTATTACGGTTTCTTTGGTTTGTTTTATTTTAAGTCATTGTTTTGTTTTAAAGACTAGATGTGACGACCCCACTTCTCCCAAGGGCGAACCCAAGGGTATTGGCGGGCCGCCTGCCTAGCTCGCGCCAGGACTCAAAACTTAAAACAATCAAAACCAGAAAATCCAAAAGAGTACTATATACAATCCCAAAAGAGTTATAATTACATTCTCCAAAAGTACCTGCTTACCCTATTACATCCTTATAACTACCATCAAAACCACAATGTAGACCCTAAGGAGGGTCCTTATACAAACCACCAAAACTAAAACAAAAACAAACATACTAGATGTCCAACTATTACAAGCAACCTAACTATACTAGTGAACGTGCCAAAAGTCCCCGCGTCGGCCCCTGCTAAGGAAAACAAAAGGAAAGGGGTAAGCTGGTACTTTTGGAGAATGTAATTATAACTCTTTTGGGATTGTATATAGTACTCTTTTGGATTTTCTGGTTTTGATTGTTTTAAATTTTGAGTCCTGGCGCGAGCTAGGCAGGCGGCCCGCCGATACCCTTGGGTTCGCCCTTGGGAGAAGTGGGGTCGTCACAGTTGGTATCAGAGCGCCTAGGTTAGAGGACTTGGGCAAGTAGGACATACGCGGTAGGCACTGGGCATATGTGACCCATTTAAGTTGAATGATATATTTTAAGTTGAAATGCCGGTTGACTGACGACTTAATGTTGTGTAAGTATGTATCCGGGTAGTTCGAGTGGTGTGGGACCCCGTGGTATGGGACCGAGATTTCCAAGTATGAGAGGCGTAGAGGATCGAGTGCTGCGTAAGCGGGTGATCCGCTATCGGCAGAGACCTGGAGAGCCTTACACTTTATGCTCCGTTGGGAACCTGGGCCCTAGGGGAGGCGATTAGGGTCGCTTTTGTACTTTTGTTAGCTAGTGTATGACTTTTGTTAGAACTAGCATGACTACCTTCTTTTGTTATCTGGTTGACTGATTAGATTTTTGGAGCCGATGCTCATGTGCACATTGGCTTTTGTACCGACTGGAGGTCGGTAATCTGTAAATCTTTTGGTGTAACTTAGTAAATATATGTATATATTTGAAAAGCCTTTTGAACGCATCTTTTGTGTGTCTTCTGTGTATATGCTTTACGTCCGTACTTTTGCTCATAGTCTGGATAATAAGTATACGTAATGTTCCGATCTATAGACTTTTGCACTTAAATGGCCTCCGGTACTCGAGGTGGAGGTAGAGGGCGAGCACGAAGCCCTGAAAGGGGACAAGGACATGAACCAGATCAAGTCACTACAGCCATTCAGCGGATGGCCGATCTATTAGAGCTAATGTCAAATCAACAAGGCCAGGGGAGCAGTATTGGGAATCCTGGACATAATCCGGGACATAATCCGGGTAATCAAGAGGGAGAGGACCGTGCTTTGGAACGGTTCCAGAAATTTGCGCCTCCTAAGTTTGTAGGTGGACCCGATCCTGACTTAGCGGAGGGTTGGATGGACCGTATGCTAGATATTTTTGCCGCGCTTAGGTACTCAGAGGAACGGCAGATATCTTTTGCTGTTTTTCAATTTGAAGGGGCCGCTCGAGCCTGGTGGAACGTGGTGAAAACCAAGTGGGAGCGCGAACAAACCCCTTGGACCTGGACCAACTTCACACGGGAGTTTAATGAAAAATATTTACCACCCATTGTGCAAGAAAAATGGGAAGATGATTTTATCCGCCTGCGTCAAGGGGCGTCTAGTGTGGCGGAGTATGAGACACAATTTACCAAACTCTCTCGCTTCGCCCCGGAGCTGGTACTAACAGAGCGCAAGCGAATTCACCGCTTTACTCAAGGCTTAAACGTAGAGATCCAAGAAGCACTAGCGGCTGCACAGCTAGACACCTTTAGCTAGGCGCTAGAAAAAGCACAGCGGATTGAGACTGCCAGGGGACAGGTGAAAGCTTTCCATGACCGGAAAAGGAGGCAACCCAACTCGAATGACTCCACGGTTGGACAAAGTTCGCGAAACGAGCCACTTGCTAAGACGAGTAAAGGCACAGATGGTCCACGACCTACAAGAACCCTGAATAGCTTTGGGCGAGGTCAAATAGTGCAAGAGCCTCAGAAGAGTACTCAGCGTGGAGGGTCAAGTATGGCCGCTAAGCCAACCTGTAGTTTCTGTGGGGGCAATCACACCGATGAAATTTGTTGGAAAAATAGTTCGGTACGAAAATGTTTCAAATGTGGCAGCACTGAACATTTGATTGCCCGGTGCCCTAAGATGCAGAAGGAAGGACCCAAACCACCAACAGAAGGGACCACAACGAAGCCATCAAACGCAGGGGAAAATCGACCCAAAGGGCCAGCAAGAGTGTATGCAATAGGTCAATACGAAATGACTGACCCTTCGGCGGATTTCGAAGGTACGCTTTGATCAGAGAAGTAATTTTGAGGACGAAATTGTCCTAAGCGGGGGAGATTGTGAGGCCCCAGTCCGTTCGTAAGTTGATATTGGGGTTTTCCATTATTTTGTGCGGCTAATTGGGGTTTTAGGGTAAGAAGGAAACCCTAGTTTATGTATTATTTGTAAGCTCGAGCTATAGTTTCTATGTGGTATTCTAGTGTGTGTTTTGACACAAGTAAAAATAGGATTCGTTATAGTTTACAGAGGTTTAACAAGTTTGAAAATGGTTGGCAAACTCTGGATTAGCAAACCTCTAGTGTTACAATATTAGAAAGGTTAAGTGGAGTTTTATTTATCGTCCGCCTTTTTCCACATTTTCTTTATTAGAAAAATTTCCCAGATAATTTTTATGAATAAATATAGTTTTTAGATGATTTTTCTAGTATCGGTTAGTTTTTGAGAAATTAAGAACGTATATCGGACGTGGGACCCACTAGTGCGGAAAGTTCGGTAAAATTCGGCCGATTAGGTTAAGTTTCGGATACTGGGTTTAATTTACCAGGTGTCATGAGATATTTAGAGGTATTAAGTGATAGGTGGAAGAGAGAGAAAAAAGGTTAGGCATGAATTAATGAGAGGGACAAGTGTCATGACAAGTGTCATCATAGGATTGATTTTATTTTTTTGACTACTATTCACACTTTTACCATTTGGTTAAAATAACTCAAAATTGATCAAAATTCACTCCAAATTTGCAAGCTAAGAGCCGGCCCTCTCTCTCAAAAAGGAAGGAAGAAACTCTTCAAGTTTTGCTCCTATTTTGCTCCAAATCATCAAAACTAACCATTGAAACTTGAACTTACTCCATAAAACCTCTCCTATTAGTGTTAGTAAGTTGATTGGTGGAGTGATTTGGAAAGCTAGAAGGACCTATAGCTCTCTCTCTCTTGTTTTAAAGGTAAGTCATGAAGAACCACCCTCCTCCCTTACTTGATGCTTAAATCATGCTTAGTGGTGGTATGAGATGCAAATTTATGGGTAATTTCTTGATTTGTGGTTGAAATGATGAAGTTTTATTATTTTTGGGGATTTTTCTGTTTTAATATAAGCATGATGGTATGGCTATCTATGATAATGGGAAATGGTATATAATAACTCTAGGAGGTGGAGCAAGTGATTAATTGCACCCAATTTCTGGTTTGGAAGGAATTTGAGAAAATTAGGGTTTTATATCCCCAATTCTGTCCGGTTTTTTATCTCATGGTTAGAGGCCGAATTGACCTTGGCTTAAAACATGAAAGTTGTAGGTAATGATGTTCTAAAGGTGCCTGCAAAATTTCAGGTCAATCGGAGTAGTGTAGAGTGAGATAAGTCAAAATTACTATTGCTGTTCTGGTTTACCCAGAATTGGAAAACTGTGGTTGTAATTGGTTGTTTTGGCTAGGAATGCTTCCGAATTGATTGTTGTGATCTTCTGATGAAATGTAGCCCTATTTCTAAGCTTTCATATGGCTTTGGAATTTCTGGATTTAGACTTGTGTAGGCTAAGTTATGATGTTTACGCTAGACTGCGTTTTGTGAACCTGTTTTGCGGTTCTGGGATATTGTACTGCATTTTGACCGAGTTATACTCGAAACTAGATTGAGTGGTCTTCTTCAACATTGTAGCCCCTTGAGTCCTAAATATACCTGTAAAATCTCAGGTCAAATGGATTAGTGTATTCTGAGTTATGGACAAAAACCTCAGGCCTGTTTTAGACATTACTTGGTGTACGTTTGGAATTTCAGCTTCTGACCGTGGATTTTTCCGTTTTGATACCTTGCGAATTGGGTGCTGATCCCTTCATAAGAAATTTAGATCGTGGTCTCAGCTTCGAAACGGTATAGAGTGCATTAAAATCTGAGTCCCGTAGCTCCCGTTAGGACGAAAACAATATCGATCGTCAGAACTGCCTTGTATCTGGACAGTTCTGACGGGTACTTTGACACTCGAATTTCGTTCTGTTCTGAGTGGATTCAGGTCTTGGCCAAAACATCAAAGTTTTAGCCTTATGTCTCAGCTTTCTAATGCCTCTGGAATTTCTTGATTTTGATTTCGGAGCCGTGAGTTACGGCCTTGCAAACAGAGCCTGTTTGGTAACCCGTAATGAAACAGCTGGCACTGTTTCGTGCATTTTTGACCTATACCTATTGAGATCTGGGTTGAGATGTCTAAATTAAAGTTGTAGCTCTTCCTCTTAGCTACGAAACGGTGTCTTATACACCTTGATCCGACACTCGTAGCCTAATTTTTGACCAAAACGGTTTGAGATGGCAGATTTGGCCGTCCCGTTTGCCGTTTCCGCACGCGTGCGTGTGCCCTTTCCGCCGTTTCCGTACTTGCGTGTGCCGATGTTGCTGTTTTATTTGTTTTGGGCATGTTAGTGGCCGTTTATGACATCATGTGATGCAATCTTCTATTTCAGATCGTGGTGAGCTAGGCGGAGCTGGTGGGCCCTACTAGCGAACACGCACGAAGTGATTTTCACTTTTGTACTGCTTTTGTACTTTGGGTAAGTATTCAGGCCGCTCTTGTGTGTTATTTGTGTATGTGTTTTGATATACATAAAAAGGGTATCTAGGCGAGGGTTTACTTTATCGCACTCGACCTAAACCCGAAGTTTGTGCACATATTTGTACATGACATATGTACACGAATCATTTTGGAACTAAAACCCTTGAACTTGTGGCTCGGGGTGACTTTTGAATAATTTTGTGAAGTTTGTGTGGTTGTGGGGCGATCTTAATACCTAGATGGACTATTCGAGCCGGTTAGGGCTTGGTCGAAATAAGTCCAACCTGGTTTGAGGTCACCAAATTTGTGAACCTGGTTCACCGAGTATGTGGACCAATTTTGTGACCCGAGCTTGTGACTCAAACTCAAGTTTGTGATTTCGTTCGCCTGGGCAAGTTTGTGAGGTGACTGGCCAGTGAGAGTGATAAGGTGTCGGTGGGTGTACAAGTGAAGTTCTACGGACCATTAATTGCGGTCGACGGAGTGTCGGCAGGAGTTCACGCATGGCATAGGAATTGGCTTTGGAGCCACCCGTATCCTTATTATGTGATGTTATCTTTCTGTATTGCGTTACTCTTACTGTGTAACTATTGTTATGTGACATTTACGCTTTCGCCCCTATTTACTTACTAAGCATATAGCTTACCCCTTTCCTTTTGTTTTCCTTAGCAGGGGCCGACGCGGGGACTTTTGGCACGTTCACTAGTATAGTTAGGTTGCTTGTAATAGTTGGACATCTAGTATGTTTGTTTTTGTTTTAGTTTTGGTGGTTTGTATAAGAACCCTCCTTAGGGTCTACATTGTGGTTTTGATGGTAGTTATAAGGATGTAATAGGGTAAGCAGGTACTTTTGGAGAATGTAATTATAACTCTTTTGGGATTGTATATAGTACTCTTTTGGATTTTCTGGTTTTGATTGTTTTAAGTTTTGAGTCCTGGCGCGAGATAGGCAGGCGGCCCGCCGATACCCTTGGGTTCGCCCTTGGGAGAAGTGGGGTCGTCACACTAGAACCCTATTTGTACTCAAAACCCTAGTTTTCACTTGTGACTAACCGGTTTTCTTAAATCTCTCACATTTTAATCGAAACCCTAATTTTAATCTATGGAATTGTAAAATCTCTTATATTTTCTTAAAATTCCTTTTTCTTTGGCATTTATTCTCTTATAATATCTATACTACTCATTTACATCTCCAATGTTTGGAATAAAGAATAGAATTAAGAGTTTTCCCTTTTCATTCATCGTTAGAATAAACTAAGGTTTTTACGTCTTTTCGTAGTGTGAGTATCTGGTACGGAGTGTGTACTAAATTTGGTAATTAAGATTGAGTTTTAGATAAGATAAAGTGTGTGATTAGAAGTAGTAAGAATAAGTTAGTGAATGGTAAGTGAAAACCCTAGTACGTGCGAAATAAGGAAAATCGGGTTGAACCGACAGGTGCCGTTTGTTACCAATTGAACACACCACTTGACCACTACTTTCTTACCATAAAATATCATTGATATTAGTGCAAAATATCAGCCCTTAATCCAGTTCAAGATGGCCGAAAATATTGACCAAGAAAAGGGAGGAAAAAGACAAAAAAATTGAGATTGAATCTTGTGGTGACACTTGGCGGTCATTCACCTAACTTTGACCCAAACTAATTACCATCTTATTAACTGTCTTGAAGCTTCATTTTCTCCTCCATTCCATCAGCTTGGCCGAACCTCAAGGAAAGAGAGAGCAAGAGAAGAAAACTCTATTTCATCTTGAGCTTAGCTTGTTTGAGTGAGAAATCAAGCAAACTAAATCGATTAACTTCTAATTGGAGAGCTTAGGAAGCTTGGGGAGCTAAAATTTTATAAGGAGAGGTGAAGGATATCTTTTGCAAGTCTTTTATTGAGGTATTATGGCTGTTCATCTTCTTCTTTCCCCTTAGGCTTGTTTAAGTTATGTAGTAACTTGTATTCTTGTCTTGTGATACCTATTTAAGTGGTTTTGATGATTGTGGTGATGAAATTGTGAGTTAGGGTTTTGAATTGTTTACTTATATTTATTGTTGTTTGGATGGTATATGGTGTATATAATCTTGTATAGGAAGCTATAGTAGTGGTTTAAACTAGAAATGTGAAGTTTACACTTTGAATTCACTAGATTCCAGATTTGAGTTGTCATGCTACCCTGTTCTAACCAGTTTTATTTGGCCATGATAGAGGCCGAATGAGACTTAGCTCCAAACATAAAAGTTGTAGAAAATAATGTTTTATAGCTGACTACAAAATTTCAGCTCAATCTGAGTACTGTATCTCATGAAATGACAAAAATACCCTCGACTGCCATAGGTAGAGTTCTGTGGACAGTTTTGACATTTCATCATTTTGGCCGGGATTTTTCACCTTGATCCATATTAAATTAGCATTTGTCCAAAACACGAAACATGTAGTACTATGTTGTAGCTTTCAAAGCATCTAAAAATGCCTCGATCAGAATTTTTTTCGCCTGAGTTATCGTCATTTGAACACAGTGCTGTTAATTAGCCTGACGGTAGAATTCTGGTTCTGTAATCGATAAATTTAACCTTGGAAATGAACGAATTTTCTGTTGATGTCTATATGAGACTTGTAGTTCTCCATCTTAGCTTCAAAATGGTATAAGTTGTACCCCAATCTAATAAGCGTAACTTCGGTTGTGACCAATACGCTAAAAGACGTCAAATCTGCCATTTGACTATTCGTTTTTAAACTTGATTTCTGGTTGCCGTGTTAAGACCTGTGTTGTAATTGGATTATTTTGAGCCTAGTTGAAGGCATATTGTGTTACCATTGCATATGTGTGACTTGGGACTGATTTGAGGAAAATATTGAATCCATAAATGACTGAAAAATAGGTAAACACAAGGGGCATGCCGCCCAAATTTTCACTAAAGGAATAAAGTAGCCTTTGGAGTTCTAGTTCTGTATTTTGCAAATTTGACCTAGATCCACTGAAACCTGGGTCGAGCTGTCTTCATAAAAGTTGTAACCTTTTGTCTTAGTTTTGAGATGCTATCTAGTACACCTTGATCTGATAACCACAACTCTAGTTATGATCAAAACTGTGTAACCCATTTTCATACCGTTGTCATTTCCGCGTACGCGCGCATGCATTTCCTTGTCCTTTTTGCCGCTTTGATCGTTTTAGTCCTTATTTTCATTTGTGATGGTTGATTTACTGATAGTTGAGTATAATCTTCTATCACAAGCAGTGATGAACCGGATGGAGTCAGTGGACCCATATAAAGTGTCTTGATTTGCGTGCTCACTATTTTGAATGAGTAATTGGATTATTTACTGATGTGAAATTGTCAAAGTGTTTTGTATATGTTAAATAGGTACTTAGGCAAGGATGTAGTTTATCTCACTCGACCTAAGCCCATCATTTGTTTTGATTTCATAGGTGAGAATACATGCCTTATGTTGAGTATCACCCTTTTGTTATGTGCTGATGGGGGTGATTACATGACTTGAATTGAACCCCTTTTTGCTGTGTGCAGTAGGGGTAAGTACTTTGTTGTGTACTTTGTTGAGAAATATCATCTATTGAGAGATTGGATATCTCAGGGCTTAGTTCCATCCCGATTCCAAGAGTAGACGAACTATTCGAGTCAGTTGGGGTTTGGTCGAAGTTAGTTCCATACTAACCTTGGGATCTCGTTCTTTGTTAAAGCTTTGATTAAAGTTAAGTGATTTTGTTTCGCTCGAGCTGCTGTGTGCTGTTGACTGGCCTGCGGGGGTTGATAAGGTGAACGGGGAAAGTAAGTGGAGTCTACGGACCATGAGTACTTTGGTTGATGGAGTGTCAACAGGTGTTCAAACTCGGGGAATTGAACTGGTTTTGGAGCCACCCGTATCCTACCATTGTAATTTTACATTTCTGTCTATTAATGTGAAATATCTTGGTTTACATGTTTATTTAGATGTGATTTTACGTTTTTACCCTCGATTATTCACTAAGCATATAACTTACCCCATTCCATTTGTTTTCCTTAGCAGGGGCCGACGCGGGGAAAGTTCGAGAAGGTGTATAGACTTTTGATTTCAAGAATAACTGATGTTGCCCTAGTACTTGTTATAAGTGGACTAGTAAGATGTATATATTTGTTGTGGTGGTTATATTTATCAGCTTTTTTAGGGTTTATTTTCTGGTACTAGTGGTATGTATAGTTTGGTGTAATAGTTTATATAACTTTTGAAAATGTAATAGTGTATATAGAACTTTCTTTTAACGTGAAATTTATTTATCATTTTGGAATTGAGTCCTGGCGCGAGTTAGGCAGGCGATCCGCTAAACCCTTTGGTATGCCTTTGGGTACGGTGGGATCGTCACAAACGTAGGTTGCCCTTCCTCAGGCTCAAGATTAGATTCGTTAGGAACGGCATTCCCTTGATCTCCCTCTGCTACGTTCTCTTGTACTACCTATCCATAAGCATCTTACACTCGATTAAAATGTTCTCCATTTGGTCTCTCACTTCTCTCACTACCTGAATAAGATGACCATTGACCTCCTACACTTGCTCTGATAAAACATTAGTCCATTCTTGTTTCTCATGAATAGAGGCCTCAAGTTCTTGAATTCTATCATCTTGCATACTTAACATTGCCCTTAGACATTCAATCTAAGTCTAGCCCCTACTATTGGCACTAGCCAACCTTTATCTTTCATCGTCTATCACTAGGGCCACTCGATCAGGATACGAGTAAGTCCGCCAGTAATCATTGTGTCTTACTCTATGCCCCAGACCCCAAAGATGAATAGGTCCTCCTAGGCGCTCTTGGTAACTAAGGACTCGACGAGATCACTCAGGATTTTCATTTCCACTATCTCCGTTCACTCTTACATTACAACCAAGTATCAAGAACATAAGCAACGTAGGCAAATGAAGCAAGATTTGCCACCTAACACTTTAAGGTTAAGCACTTGCACTTAAGCCATCCCAACTACACTTACTCAATCCGCCTAAGTCAATTCAAACCTAAACTCTGATATTACTTGTGACAACCCCCACCTTTCCTTAGGACGTACCCAAGGGTGGCAGATCGCTGCCCAACTCTCGCCAGGGCTCACTATATTTACTACAACAAATTCTTAAAATAATTGTTCAAGCCTCCATATTAACATTAGAGTTCTACAATTCAACTAATAATTCAACTTTAATTACAACTGAAAAGTGAAACATAAGATACACCATCAAAGATAAAAAAAAAATACAATCTATCTACCAGAAGTACATGTGCAAGAGGATCAGTACATGTTAGTTCAATCTTATCCGCTCCAAACCTCAACTCTTATAAGAAAAATAAACTAATGGGATGAGCTTATGCCCAATGAGATTCCCAAATAAGCATCCAAGCAAACCACCAATCAAATCATAAAAAATATTGCATTTAACAATTTCACACACTTTGTACAGTGTATTCAAGAAGTAAACATGCAATCATTTAAAGGATACGAGCTCAATTGGAGCCATTCATTCAATCATTCATTCATTCAATCTCCACCCATCCCTTCCTTATAACTTTCAATATTTGAAAACATTTGAAAACAAAAATTCCTATAGTGATCATTTCATTTAGTTAGCCATTCAATCATTCATTTTTAGTTATTGCATTTTATTTACTGGCTAATATTCCACCCGACTTCATGGTCATATTCGAGTATACCAAAACACCGTGTGATGCTCCCACCTCTCCCTAGAGCGAATCCTAGGGTATCAGTGAGGCGTCTGTCCAACTCTCATCAGGACTCACGCACTTATTTTAGCTTAATAGAGAACCACAAGTCAACTATAGATTTAGGATTAAGAAATATTTCGAATATACAAGTCAAATTCTTCTAAAGCTACCATTTATAATTACAATCCAAAAATCCAAGTATAACAAAATTTACACTTCAAATGTCTCCAATAACATACAAAAGGTTCACTAGCCTCAACAAAAAATCGCGACTCTAGAGTCTCCAACTTTCACTTCCAAAACCTGTTAAGGAAAACAACTTAGGGTGAGTTAACGCTCAATGAGGCCAAGGAAATCAAGCAAACAAGCAAGTAATACAACTTAAATCAAATATCACACTTAAAAGCAACTTATCATGAAATTTCATTTAAGTGCACAAATAGGAAGTAAAACGCAAGTAGAAAGGATACAGGAGCTCTCAGAAGCTATTCCCATGTCTCGGCCAATTCAAACCATCATTGGTTGACCCTCCGTCAATTCAAATAGCACCACGTCCGTAGAGCTCCACTTACTTCCGCCATCCATCATAACACCTTTCGGATTTTTAAACCAAACAAGCATGAGGTGGCAATACTTATTTGAGCATGCCAAGCGAAATCTCAAAAAATCAACCTATATAATTTTTCCACGGTTCACCAAGTTTCTCAACCACGCCCTTGCTGGCTCGAATTATGAGGTTAACCAATGGGTTGGGGTATTCTCACAAGTAAAATTGGTCAATGAGACAATGCTCCAATCAACTTAGAATCGATCATAGCACTGAGTAGGGATGAGAAGCACCTCCTACCCGAATAGAGTGTGGTACATGCTGCCGCTCAGTGTTCACGAGTTAAAAACATGTTCGTGTACAAGTGCAAGTCATACAAATTCATATTTCAAGTAGCAAGCATTCAAGAGGGTGAGAACGATGGCGATAAAGTACACCCTCGTCTCAGCAAGTTCACAAGAACCTCATAGCACTTGTACAAATATTATTTCAATCATAGCAATATGAAACATGCACTTGACACTCACCAAAAATCAAAGGCAAGCAAGAGTAAAAGCAAGAGGTCAGACGAGTTCCTCGGTGTCCACGTGATCACCTAAGACATGTACAATCACGGTTACCTAGGTACTCGACCAAGGCTAGTAAGAAAAAATATTTTCTTGCTACCCACACTCCAAGCCACAAGTTCAAGTCGAGTTAAAAGAGATTTTCTCGATTAATCACTAAAATAATACTCGAGGGGAACTCAAAAGTCATTTTCAAGTCAAATCGTGGCAAGAAATTTCGATTCCAAAAGAGAAATACCATACTTAATTTTTGGCACGAAAATCGAGTAAAGAAAATATTATTTTCCTATCTTAAAGCTTCTCATTCTATGCCCAAGTTTTAGCATATAAATGAGCGTTTACGTTTTTTAAACGTATGAAATCAAAATCCATCAAAACGCTACTTATTTTCATAGTAACTGTTGGACCTAAAAGTTTCAAGTTGCAAATATGAAGCTAGTGAAATTGCTCAAGAATTACTCTAGCTAAATCGCTCAATTTATGGTTCATTTTCATAAAAAATCAAGGGCATAAGACTAGGAGGTGAAATCCATTTCTCAAGTATGAAATGAGTGCAAATAATCAAAGAAGTTAGGCTTGAAACTTAGAAAATGTTTCCAAGCCACTTTTAAAGCTTTTGCTTCTTTATGAGAAAAATTCAGTTTTGGCAACATTTTTTGAAAAATCATAACTTGATTTCCATAAGTTCAAAATTTGCAAATTTTATACCGTTGGAAAATGGACTCAATGAACTAAAACTCTCTAGAAGAACTTTTTCCAGATTCAAATCAGAAATCAGTCAAATCTTAGCTCCAAATCACTACTTCAGTAAGAACAGGGCAAGATAGTCTTGAATTTCAATGAAATTTGAAAATTTAGCGAAATTCGTAGGAGTTGAACTAGCCCCTAAAATTTATACAACTGAAAGAACTCCAAATCTAGTTTCAAACGCAACAAACGAAAATCAATTTAGATTTTTCGATATCAAGATACAGCAGTTTTGCTAAATCTGATTTTTGAAACCTGGTTCACGAAATTCTAGCTTTGGAACATCTGACACAGTTTCTAAATCAGGTCATAACTAAGGCTACACAAGTCCAAAATTAGTGTTGTTCATGGCGTTGAAAACTAGATTTAAAATTTTAAAAATCATTAGAAGAAACTATCTTCAAATTCATTTCATAAGAGGAGTGAAAATGAGTTATAAACTGCAGCTGTACTTGACTCTCGGTTAAAACAGTAAGGGAAAATGGCTAACTTTGCCGGTTCACTGCGACACAGAGAAAATGAACTAGCAGGTGCATTTTCTACCGTTAGAAAGCCCTTGGAGTCTAGTTTCATATGCTGCAAATGGACTTGATTTCAACTCCTGTATGAAAAATTATGTGCTGTTTAATACACACTGGCCGGCTGCACTGGTCAGAAATTTCCAGGTTTGATTTCTTCCCTTAAGCTTAACATTAACTCACTCAAATGAAGTGATTTTTGGAAGATAATTTACACACACATAACTCAACATGTAGCAAGCATTTTTGCATCAATATAACCACAAATTTCGAAATTAAAATAAGGGAAATAAACCAGCAAAAATCGGATAGCCTTGCTTCCTCTTTCTCTTCAAATTTTTCTCTCCAAATCTCACACCAAAACCAAGCTAGAAATCACTAGAACAACAACCAAACAAACAAAAAATCCTCAAGGCCACTACCTAACAATCTTCCTCAAGGCATCTACCAAATGTCAAGGTTCATGGAATCCATCAACAAACCCAAGCTTATCTAGCTAAAACTAAATAAAACTAACTAAAAACAAACTAAAAGATGAAAGAAAGAGCAAAGTTGGAGCAAGTTTTAGTGAGCAAAATGAAGAAGACGAAGATGAAATTTTTGGCTAAATGGAGGGAGTGAGTGTTCGCCAAGAAGGAGGGAAGAAGAGAGAGTTTTGTGTGATGTTTGTGAAGTGATTTGATGAAAGAAAGATGAGACATAAAGTTACTTTTGGTGCAAAAGTCAACAATTGAATAGTGGCTCATTAGTGCTCCTAATTGAGTTTAATTCAACTCACTCACCTCTAATCCTTCCATTAACTTTTCTTAATCTATCATTGATCATCCTTAACCCTCCAAGACCACTACACTCTCGGACCAAATATTGTCTCGAAAAATGTATTTTCTCTAATTTCACTAATCGAGCGACAGAAAAATTAACTTTAAGGACAAATGTGTTAAAATATAAATTGAGACAATGTACCATGCAATTGCAATTAAAATGAATGAAATAAATTAATTGGAGCAGATGAATAAATAAATAATTAGATAAGACGGTAAAATAAAATAAATAAAAATAAATAGAAAATTTGGGTCCTCATACACCGTCCTAGGATCACCAGCCTACCCGACTGAGTTCGCTTGTGGCTCTAATCAACAATCAACAAAAGGGCAATGGCCCAATTTAGCCAATGTGACATAGTACACATGACTTACATTCATGCACAAGTAATGTTCAATCATTTGATTATTAAAATTTTACATTCACTTAGGTCAAGTACGATAAAGTATACACTCGCCCATCTAAAAGATATTTAACAGTCATTGGAAGGCAATTAACACTCGAACAAACAATCACAAGTAGTACTACCACTACATAGTCATTTAATACACAAACATGCAAGGAACGTTCACCACTGAATCACAATCGTTACACTTCAAATCTTATTCGTCTTCTTGGATATGATCATATAATATATTAAGAATCTAACCACTTGAAACCCATACAAATGACAAAATGTAAGTTTCAAAACTTTACTTAAAAAAAATAAAATAAATTGTAGATTTAACCCCCATATAACTTGTCAAAAGTGCCACAGTTTCTTATTCAAATGAAGGTCAAATCAAGGCGAAAACCACATGTATTATAGATTAATGTTTCAAGTATAATGTGGGCAAAAATATGTCACTTATAGTCAAGAATTTTGAGGAAAACTAGTCAAGACTTATAATGTTCAAAACTGGAAATTTCCGACTCTAAAACAGTTTGGCAAAAACTCATTTCCTTTCACTTAAACCTCTTCCTTTTGGTGATAGATTAATGTTTCAAGTATAATGTGGGCAAAAATATGTCACTTATAGTCAAGAATTTTGAGGAAAACTAGTCAAGACTTATAATGTTCAAAGCTGGAAATTTTCGAATCTAAAACAGTATGGGAAAAACTCATTTCCTTTCACTTAAACCTCTTTCTTTTGACTCAAAATCAACACACATGTAAAGATACAAGTCTTAGCAAGTTTCTAGAACCAAAGTAGATCAAAATCAGCATACAAATTCCAGCACTAAAGCTGAAAGTCTCTCCCACTTTTATGCCAAGTTCGAGCCAAAATTCCAGCAAAATTTCTAGCATGACCTAGTCAACTTCCACCTTATTCTTATAGCTAAAACACACTAGAACATTGCTAGCATATCATGTATCATGTGGTATATATGCTTGGCAAGAAAACCATCAAAATGACACAATGATCAATTTCAAACTAGGCTATGTCCTTTCTATACTAAAACTGGAAATTCCAATATAAGCTTGAAATTAAACCATGAAATCTTCTATAAAAGTCATACCTTTTCCATCCTAAAGCAACATACATCAAGTAAACTCAAAACCTAATAGAAACATCTAGTAGTTCATTAAGTAAACTTAGGAAATCATTATATATAAAGAGAACCTAGTAGTTCCTCAAGTAAAACTAGTAGATCATCATACAAACATCAAGAAATTTAGGTTTTCTACCAAAGTTTACCTCTTAACCTTCAACTCCAAATATGACAAGTAAATCAAGAAGGATGCAAGATTTTCTTCTTCCAAAACTTCACCAAAATTTTCCCTTCAAGCTTGCCTCAAGATTGTTCGGAGTGGATTAGGGTTGATCTTTGAATTTCTCACAAATCAAACAAGGGAATCAAGATGAACTTTGAAGGTTTCTGTCTCTTTTTTGCTCTCAATGGTTTGGCCAGTAGCAGCAAAAATGGAAGGATTTTAGGCTAATTTTACAAGATAAAGTCTAAAGAAAGTCTTGGTTAACTAGTTCCTTGGATCGCCGACAAGTGGCGGCAAAAGGTTTCATTTCTATCTCTTTTTCTCTCTTATGTTTCTAATAGCCAATTCACCTTGTGTTCCTCTAATTCACTCTTAACAGTTCTAATCACTTATTTCCTTTGCTCCACATCCGTTCTTGTCCATCTAATATAGTGCAAACACCTCACTAGTTAATCACACTAATATAACATACTACGAAATTTAACATGCACCAAATTATGAGAGGGAAAAGATAAAAATCTTTTCTCAACTATGAAAAAAACCATAAAATTAAGGCACGTAAAGTAAAATAAAAGAAAATATAACTTAACTTTTTTCCCAAAAATAAGAGAAAATATAAAATAATTTTCAGATGCTCACACTCCTCAAGCGTGTTTTATTTTCCTTGGTGTTTTAATAAAAATGGGGTTGGCATCGCACCCCCGTATATGGGGGGTTTGCTATTAAAAAAAATGCCACTAATAAAGTAGGATTCCATATAAAAGAATTGGCAAAACACCTTGTAAATCATGAAAAAGTTATAAACCTAATTTGAAATATTTGAAAGCTCTTGGGTGTCTTGCTAAAATTTTATTACCTAAATCTTAGAAAAGAAAATAGGTTCTAAAACTTCTGATTGTATGTTTCCTGGATATGCTGAGCATAATTTTGTATATAAGTTTCTTGTACTGAAATGTGATGTGCTTGACTGTAATATAATAATTGACACAAAGAATACCGAATTCTTTTTCCATATTTTTATACTATCTAATAAAATTTTGCGTGCACCTGTTGAAATAAACAAAGAAATAACCTCGAGTGAGGAATTAAGGAGTAAAAGGCTTAGGAATTTTCTTATGGAAATGATATTCAAACTTTTCAAGTTGATAATGCCCCGTTTAACTTATTTTGATGTTATTTCTTCTTTTGATGCCAAATTGTAAAAAGAAACAATTAATTATGAAATGCATTATACTATGAAAAATGAAACTTGGAATTTGGAAGATTTATTGCTTGATGCAAACCTATTGGTTGTAAATGGGTTGCCACAAGAAAATACAATCTTGATGGCATTATAGATAAATATAAAACTTATTTATTAGCAAATGGTTTTTTGAAAATAAAATATTGATTATTTTGATAATTTTACATCATTAACTAGAATTTCTTCTAATCAGATCTTATTTACTTTGGTTTCTGACCACAAACTTTTTGTTCATCAAATTGATGTCAAAATATCATTTTTAATTGGTGATTCAGAAGAAGAGATATATGTGGTCCAACCTGAGGAATGTGTTGTTTTTGAACAAAGAAAATAAACTTTGTAAATTGATTAAATCTCTTTATGGTAAAAAAAAACTCCTAAATAGTGGCATGATAAATTTGATCAAATTTTGATAAGCAATGGGTTTTTATCCATAGAAGCAAATAAATGTCTATATATTAAATTTGTAGATAATTAATATATGATAATTAGTTTGCATATGGATGATATGCTTATATGTGGTATTAGTGTAGATATTGCAAAAATTACTAAACATTTTTTATTTTTTAACTTTGATATGAAAGATATCATTTGCAATAGTTTTCATGCTTAACATATAGTTCAAATGTTGATATTCTTTGGGGTTTTTCATTTTTTTTAATATTTCGGTCAATGTAAAAATTATAGTCATGTTTTATGATATTATCTTTTATGCGATTAGTGTATATAGCATAATGCAATGTTAGGTTTATGATTAGTTTCATTTTAGCATCAATTTCTTGGTTTCATCCTTCTTTCCATTTTCATCAGGAAAATTAGCAAAAAGGGCACGCTAGGAGAGTTAATTAATAAGGAGGGCCTAACCATTAACTATTTATTTTAGATGGCAATTTCAATAATTGGAGAAACGCAGTTCTGTTCCACCATATTTGGTTGGTATAAAAAATTCTGGTCACGTTTTTCATGAGAATATCTCTTGTGCAATTAGTATATATAGTATAATACAATTTTAGGTCTATGATAATTTTCATTTTGATGTGAGTTTTCTGGTTTCATCCTTCTTTCCCTTTTCATTGGGATTATTAGCAAAAAGGGGACATTAGGAGAGTTAATTATAAGGAGGGCCTAACTGTTAACCATATTAGGGATTAAAAACTTCTTGTTAATAAAAAAACCTTGTTTGATAAAAAAGTGGAATTCTCTCTCCACTTTTTGGGGATTACAAAATTCTTGCTAATAAAAAATGTAATTATTTTTTTGTTTGATAAAAAAAACTTGTTAATAAATTTGCTCAAAATCATCTCCAACAATAATTGATTGACAAAAGTGAAGAGACAATTCCAAAGAGTTTCAACAAAATCAGAAGATTCGGCCTAAAATCCTGCTTATGAACTACTTTGTTTGCTTCCCTTGAGCCCAGTCTGCATCAATAAGATTGTGGCCTGACAAAACTAGTCAAATAGCATTAAATAAAGGCATGGTAGTAGAAACTAGAAAGGACATTATTTGTGCAGCTTAAAAGTTAAGCCTCTTCCGAATTAATAGCATAGCAATTGCTTTAGCCACTTCCTTTTTTGTTATTCCCTTTCTATTAAAATCTAACATTCCAATAATAAAGTTACAAATATTTACTTCATGGCCATGCATATCGATGATTTTATTAAATGAATGAAATACTTTTGAAAAGTTCAATTTTAATTGAAACTTAATTTGTAACCTCTTTAAGTGCTAAGAAAAGAAACATTATTAAAGGATCGACGTAATTTATATAATTTATACTACTTATATTTTAAAGGAATATTTAATTGAGTGTCTAATTACCAACATAAGTACAAAATGATAAACATAATTATTAGTTTCAAACATTAAATACTTATATCACGCAAAATTTGAGACAATAAGATTGTGCATATAAAAGAATGGATTCCAACTATGAAAAAGAAAATAAACATATAAGAAATTAGTACCATTCATAAATGAAAATTTTCCACATGTTTGTTTAATAAAATTCCGAGTACATATCTAACTACATTTTGGTTATTCTGACAACTATACAACTGGAGCTATGTCTAAAAGTAGATTCATGCAAACAGGGGCAAAAAAATTATGAAATAGTTTTGTCTTTGTTCTGTCTAATGATATCTTATTTCTATTATTATTTTGAATCTTTTTTTGTTGATAGATAGATACAATATTCAGAAGTAGAGGAAATTAATCCTATAGGTTCAGCACAATAGATATTAAACATTCTGTGTATAATAATGTCAAGAGGATTTATAGTGTTGGCATGTAAATGTGTACATGTATATTTGTGTGGGATGTTGTTGTTAGTTTCAACTATAATTCTGAGGAGATTTCAGATGAATTTTAGAATTTTGATGGGCCTTTTCATCCTTAAGTGGAGTGTTAGGCCACTAAAGCATTGAAGTTTTATTTAGGGGAATAAGGAAAAATCATCAATTTAATCCTTAAACTTTTTTTTTATCGATTTAATCTCTATATATACTATTTATAGTCAATTGAATCCCTAAACTTATATTTCAGTTTCAATCCAGAATCTTAGTGGCGGTGCCACCGCATAATTTCCATTAGGTTCCTAATGGAGCAACCCAAAAGGGGTATTTTACGGACTTACATTTTGGCGCCAGTCTTTCTTAGCTTGCTTTCCGCAGTCCTGACAGCTAATTTCCCCACCACTTCTCCTCATCATTACAAACGCCGATCTCGAAGGCTCATCCGAGGAGATGTTCAGGCCATCTCCTCCGCCGCGATGGCTGCTGCTGGGGCCAAAGTCTAATCCTCCTCCGGCTGATGGATAAAAATCTTGTAGCGACGGATTGTGGTGGCGAAAATGATGGTGTTCTGGTTGATTGTGTGGCTGGTGGTATTGGTGCTGCAGTTGGGGATGCCATTTCTCGAAGCCCTTGTATTCATCACTTCTGTAGAGGAACCAATTCTCCGGGTTGATTTCGGTGGGCTAATGCTGTTGGTTGTTGGTGGCGGTATTGTTATGATTGCTGCTTTCTTGGTTGCTGCTGCTTCCTCCTCTACTACTTCCACCACCACCTAGAAAAAAAAAAAACCAGCCATTTTGCCACCTTTATTCCTCTCGCAGACCTCAATCGTGGCTAACAATCCATAGCAGAAAGCCTATGGTGCCATGATTAATGCAGTGGCCCCGTCCTGGGCCTGGACACGTGGCAGCCCAGACAAGGCCTAGCGGGGCTTCGGCCCCTGGCCCCTGGCAGCCGACTTGGGCCGCACCACTAGGGCTCCCGAGGGGGCAGGGGTTCATCCCGAAGAGGTCGGGGACAATCCCCCTGAGTGCGGGATATCGACTATTCCGGGCAGGTCCCGAGACATACGGAGGTCGGACTCCCTCGCTGGTATAAATGGTAGCACACGTCAACTGTACAAGGTACGCTCAATATAGGCAAATTACTCCCGGCTGTTACAACTTCCAGTGAACCCTACTCACCGGAAACTAACTTGACCGTCGGAGTGCCCTCGGGGACAACCCTCGGGCCCCCTTTGTTAGCTCTTCCTTGTTTATTTTGCAGGCTTGGAGTCAGCTCTTCCATCAGCACCCCGAGCTGATCAGGTCAGCTCTCCTCGGGGAAGTTCCGTGCTTCTTCAGTTGGCGCCGTCTGTGGGAACCGTAAGGTAAGTAAGATTGTGCTGATGGCCAGGACGCGATCCAAGCGCGCTATAGAAAGCACCGGCCCGAGGGGCGGTGAAGGATCCCAGCGAAAGGAAGCTGAGGCGTCTCGGGGCGCCGGGGGCTCAGCCCTTTCGGGGGAGCGCAGGCAGCAGATCTTCCAGTTTGTGACGGAGAATCTCCCCATGCTGGAAGATATAATCTGGCAGGCGAAGGAGGGAGAGGGGGCTGGGGGTGCGCAGACTTCCAAAGCCAAGGGAAAGGAGAAGGAGTCACCCCCTGAACCCTCGGAGGACGAGTCGCGCGATCAACCCCCCAGGAGGAAACGACCACGGACTCCACCTCGCCCGCGAGCCTCGGTGGTCGGAGACAGCGAGAGGTACTCCCGTAACCGGTCCGCGGAAAGCCGTCCCAGAGACCCCTCCCTCCGGAGGTCCGCACGGAATGGGTACGAGCGTTTTCCTGCTCGGCCTGTCAAGAGCCGACCCCGCGACCACCTTGATCTGAACCCTGCCCGAGATGAAGTCGAGCAGATCCTTAGGCTCCGGCCATATGAGGACAACTACGCCACCTCGCCCTTTACCCGGGAGATAGAGGACTACCCGCTACCCCGGAGGTTTAAGATTCCGAGCATCGAGATGTACGATGCCTCTACAGACCCGGAGGATCACCTTTCGGTCTTCTTAACGCACATGCGCCTGCAAACCGCCGCGGATGAGGTCCGCTGCAAGACCTTCCCCATGTTCCTAAAGGGGAAGGCGCGGCTCTGGTTCCAGGGGTTGAAACCGGGGTCCATACGGAGTTTTCCCGAGCTGGCGCGGCAGTTTGCAGCCCAGTTCGTCTCCTCGAAGGTTTACGCGAGGAATGCAACTCACCTGATGTCCATCAGACAAAGGCCCGACGAGTCATTGAAGAATTTCATGACCCGCTTCAATGCGGATAGCTTGCAGGTCAGGGATAAAGACGAGAAAGTGCTAATGGCCGCCTTCACGAACGGGTTCAGGGTAGAGGAGCTCTTCTACGACCTGGCCAAGAAGCCTCCCGTAGACTTGGAGGAGCTCTTGCGCAGGGCGCACGAGGCCGCTAATGCGGAGGAAGCAGGTCGTCTGAAGAAAGAATCAGATCGGGAGCTCGGAGATCGCAAAGGTTGGACACCCCTCCCAGAGGGCAAGGATGTCCCGCCCAAGAAAAACGTCTTCGACCGGCTCTCGAAAGAAAAGGCCCCTGCTCTGCCACCACTCCCAGAGAAGGCCTACACCCCTCTAACACTGCTCAGAGCCCAGATCTTGGCCGTTATGGAGGCGGAAGGGCTGGGAGATCGGCCGTCCAAGATGGGAACGCCCCGAAGTAAAAGGAACCAGGACCGGTATTGCGCTTTTCACCGCGACGTCGGGCACGACACGGAGGGATGCTGGGCCCTGCGCAAGGAGATCGAAGACCTGATCCAGCGTGGCTTTCTAGGGAGGTTCGTGCGCCGACCAGGTCAGGAGCTCGGCCGCGACCGCTACGGAGATCGGCACGAGGGACGGCGACGCGACCGCCCTGAGCCGCGCGAAGCTCCTCGGGGCCACTCTCCCGACCAGAACACCCAGAACCTGGCGGGAGTGATAAACACCATCGCCGGGGGGCCCTCGGGGGGGACAGCCATTCAGCTCGGAAGAACAAGCGACCACCCCCCGAAGGGGACGACTCCTTGAAGCGCTTGCGCATGGACGAGGAGATCACCTTCGGACCAAGGGATGCGGTCCCCCTGGCTTCCGGGAACCATGAAGCCATCGTGATAGACATTGTCACCAACAACTACCGGGTGAAGAAGGTGTACGTCGACCAGGGTAGCGCGGTTGACATCATGTTCTATAGGGTGTTCAAGGAGCTCGGATTAAGGGATGACCAGCTCACCCCGGTCCGGACACCTCTGGTGGGGTTTACCGGACCACCCATCAGCTCGGAAGGGATGATCACCCTGATGGTCACAGTAGGACAGGCTCCCAAATGCCGGACTGTTCCCTTTAACTTCGTGGTGGTCAAGCAGTCGTCCCCGTACAATGTGTTCTTGGGGAGACCTGCTTTGAACGCCCTTCGGGCTGTTTCCTCCACTTACCACCTCAGCGTTAAGTTCCCTACCCCGGGAGGGATAGCCGAGGTGCACGGCGATCCGGAGGTAGCCAGGGCTTGTTACCTAACCACACTTCGGGGGCAGGAAAAGGTGGTCGTCCAGACAACCTGTCTGGAGCCCTACATCCCGGGGGATGAGGCCCAACAGCTGGGCACCCAGGATGAGATTGAGGAGTTCCCCCTAAGGGAGGATCGGCCCAACCAGGTTCTCCGCATTGGAGCCTTGTTGCCCGCCAAGGAGAAGGAGGACTTGAAAGCTCTGCTAAGAGAGTACTCCCAGGTCTTCGCTTGGTCGGTGGATGACATGCCTGGGATTCCAACGGACCTGGCAGTCCACCACCTTGACGTCGACCCTCACTTCAAGCCGGTGAAGCAGAAGAAAAGGAATTTCGCCCCTGAGAGGAACGAGGTGATCAAGACGGAGGTCGGCAAGTTGTTGGAGTCCAAGATCATCCTGGAGGTCTACTACCTGACCTGGTTGGCCAATCCGGTCCTAGTCAAGAAGGAGGACCAGACCTGGAGGATGTGCGTAGACTTCACGGATCTCAACAAAGCCTGCCCGAAGGACTGCTTTCCCCTGCCTAGAATCGACAGATTAGTAGACTCTACTGTGGATTTTGATGTTTTGTGATTCCTGGATGCTTTTAAGGGATACCACCAGATAGAGATGGCTGAGGAGGATCAGGATAAGACCTCCTTCATCACCGAGGAAGGGACCTACTGCTACAGGACCATGCCATTCGAACTCAAGAACGCGGGGGCTACTTACCAGCGCCTGGTCAACAAGCTATTCCAAGGCCAGATCGGCAGAAATATGGAGGTCTATGTGGACGACATGATCGTCAAAAGCCGGACTGACCAGCGGCTCATACCCGACCTTAGGGAGATCATGAGCATCCTACTGGGGAACCGGATACGCCTAAATCCGAAGAAGTGCACATTTGGGGTCAGATCGGGGAGGTTCCTCGGTTTCCTGGTGTCCCGAGAGGGAATGCTAGCCAACCCGGATAAACTCCAGGCCATTATGGACATGGCCCCTCCGAGGAACGCGAGGGAAGTCCAACGACTCACGGGGAGGATGGCCGCCCTGAACAGGTTCCTCTCGCGTTCCGCGGTTCGGGGGCTACCGTTCTTCCGAGTCTTGAAAGCGCCCAAGGATTTTCATTGGACAGAGGAGTGCCAGAAGGCCTTCACCGACCTGAAAGCCTATTTGGCCGAGCTTCCAACTCTGACCGCCCCGGAGCTGGGGGAGACCCTATTCCTATACCTGTCCGCTTGCAACGAGGCCGTCAGTGCGGTCCTGGTGCGGGAGGACGAGGGGGCTCAGAGGCCGGTGTATTACGTCAGCCGAGCTCTACAGGGGCCAGAGACACGATACTCGCCTGCCGAGAAGCTGGTTCTTGCCTTGGTGCATGCTGCTCGCAAGCTCCGCCCTTACTTCCAGGCTCACAGCATTGTGGTCCTGACCGACCAGCCCCTACGACAGATACTCATCAAGCCCGAGGTCTCGGGCAGGATGACAAAGTGGGCCGTCGAACTGGCCGAGCATGACCTTAGTTATCGGCCTCGCACCGCGATCAAGGCCCAGGCCTTAGCAGACTTCCTTGCAGAGGGGGCTAGCTTAAACCTGACCGAATTAGCCCCGACACCCATGGACACCCCAGCTGAAGAGCCGTGGGTGCTGTCCGTGGATGGCGCCTCGAGCAAGGAGGGGAGCGGAGCTGGCCTACTGCTCACCTCGCCCACCGGAGAAGAACTGACCTACGCGCTTCGGTTTGATTTCCCGGCGTCCAACAACGAGGCAGAGTACGAGGCCCTGCTGACGGGGCTGCGGATAGCCCACCAGATGGGCATCGCCGCGATCAGAGTTCGGAGCGACTCTCAACTCGTCGTCCTCCAGGTTCGCGGGGAGTACGAAGCCAAGGACGAGGTTATGAAGAAATACCTGGCCAAGGTGCGAGAGGCGGTGGCCCTGTTCGGAACCTTTGAGATCGAGCGAGTGCCGAGGTCTCAGAACAAGCGGGCAGACGCCCTCTCAAAGTTGGCGCCCTCCTCTTTTGCCCATCTGAGCAAGGAGGTCTTGGTAGAGGTGGTCAAACAAAAAAGTATCGATCAGGTCCAGGTCCTGGCTATAGACAGCTCGGCCACCTGGATGACGCCCCTCGTAGACTTTCTCAGCTCGGGTGCTCTCCCCGAAAACAAAGTTGAGGCCCGCCGAATCCAGCTCCGAGCTGCCAAGTACGCCTACGCTGGGGGGACCCTCTATAGGAGGTCGTACTTGTCCCCTTGGCTAAAGTGCGTGACTCCCGAGGACTGTGATTACGTTCTGCGCGAAGTTCATGAAGGAATATGTGCGGCACATGTGGGGTCTCGGGTGTTGGCTAAAAAGTGTCTCCTTCTGGCCTACTACTGGCCCTCTGTCTTCCGAGACGCAGCAGATCTGGTCCAGAAATGCCGAGCCTGCCAGGTGCACGCTTCGCTGCGCCATCAGCCAGCTCGGGAGATGGTCCCCATCCACAGTCCCTGGCCCTTCGCCCAATGGGGGATAGACCTCCTGGGTCCCTTCCCCCGAGCCCCTGGAAGGTATGAACACCTCGTGGTGGCAATAGATTACTTCACAAAGTGTGTGGAAGCGGAGCCCCTGGTCTCTATCTCTGGAAAGACAATTCAGAAATTCTTCTGGAGGAACATAGTTTGTCGCTTTGGGATTTCGCACGTCCTGATATCCGACAACGGCCGCCAGTTCGCCGAGAACCCTTTCCGGAGCTGGTGCGCCGAGCTTGGAATCAACCAACACTTCACGTCGGTTGGTCACCCCCAGGCCAATGGTCAGGTGGAGAACGCTAACCGAACTGTTCTGCAAGGGTTGAAGACTAGATTGGAGTCCGCCCAATCGAGCTGGCTGGATGAGCTCCTCAGTGTCCTCTGGGCTTACCGCACAACGCCCAAGACGGCTACCCACGAGACCCCGTTCTCCCTAACTTACGGCGTAGAGGCTGTGGTACCCGCGGAGGTCGGTCTTCCCTCCCCCAGAACACAGAACTTCGTGGCCACATCCAACGAGGAAGAGCTTAGGTGCAACTTGGACATGCTCGAGGACAGGCGTGAGGAAGCGGCTGTTCGAATGGCTAAGTATAAAAGCCAGCTCGCCCGCTACCACAACGCCAAAGTGAGGACTACTCAGTACCAGTCTGGAGACCTCGTCCTAAGGAAGAATTCAGTCAGCCGAGCTCACAGTTCCAACAAGCTCGACCCAAATTGGGAGGGCCCCTACAAGGTCCTTGAGGTAGGTCGGGCCGGCTACTGCAAGTTCGCCAGCATGAATGGATCCGAGGTACCCCGTACTTGGCACTTCTCCAATCTGCGACCGTTTATAGCATAGGGTAGCCTAGAAATCCCAGTGGTTTGTACTCTGGAATCAGAATTTTTATTTTCCCATTCAATAAAAGCCCGACTTTACAGCTTCAGTTTCACTTGTACTTGTTTCATTTTCAAATTTTTTACAAGTATACACCTCGTACTAGCACACTTAGCGTTCCCTCGCTCAATGTCCTAGTGGGGGGCTAGGGGTACTGGGCAAGGACGAAGTACCAAGTGTGAAGCGTTCGGCCCAGGAGGTCGACGCGAACGTACTCAGTGTTTAAGTACTCAGCCAAGTGTGAAGCTTTCGGCCCAGGAGGTCGGCGCGAACGCACTCAATGTTTAAGTGCTCAGCCGAGGGTGGAGTGCTCGACCCGGGAGGTCGGCGAAGGAGGAGTTCGACGCCCGACCTGCTCGACCCCTAGAGGTCGGCATGGGTTAAGTCCTCCATGGCTTCTAAGTCGGCGCTCGACCCAAGAGGTCGGCACGATCAAGGTATAGTGTGCGGCCCACGAGGTCGGCATGATCGAGGATAAACGAGGAAACTTAAAAGGGTTCGGGGTTCCGAAAACTCCGCGCTCTACCCAGGAGGTCGGCGGAAAGGAGTTCGGCGCCTGACGTGCTCGACCCCAAGAGGTCGGCATGGCTTGAATATTCCAAGGCTCCCAAGTCAAGGCTTGGCCCAGGAGGTCGGCGTGATTGAGAACTTGGATGGAAGCTGATGCTCGACCCCCAGAGGTCGGCACGACAGAATAGGGAGCAGGCAAGAAATGCAAAATAAGTCTCCTCAAGTTTTATATATGCATCCAAAGCCTATCTATTACAAGGCTAACAGAGTTTCTGAGCCGCCTATCTATTACAAAGCGCCCTGCCTATCTACCGCAAAATTTTCGAGCTGGCGATCTCCTTCGATGTCCGTTCTACCTGCTGGTGGCCCGACCGGGGTAGGAGCTGAGAGCACACCTTAAACATGCTGAGAGGCGTATGGTGAAGGCTTTCATCGTCCGGAGCAGGAGCTGAGAGTACATCTTAAGCATGTTGAGAGGCGTATGGTGAAGGCTATTCAGGAGCCCGGGGGCAGGGGAGCCCTTTCGTCTTGGATGGACCTCCAAGAGCATTTTCAACTGGAGCATGGTCGCATCCTTATAAGAAGACAGAAAGGGTTTCTGGAGTGGCCGCCGCCCTAGAAGACCGGCTCCTTCCCGGCAGCTCGGCCAGGAGACCCGCCCTCCTCCAAGGGAACCTCCTCTAGCACGGCCCCTGTGTCAGACCGGCTCGCCAGTTCCTTCAGGGAGTGCCCCTTGCGGTACCCGTCGAAGAGCCAGTCCAGCCTCGTCTCGGCTGCGGGGTTGTAGTCTTTGAAGCTTGCCAAGTCGAGGCCGGGAGGATTGAGCTTCTTCACCTGGTCCAGGGCCCTGGTGCAGCCGACCTGGAGAATGGGCAGGTTGAGGTGGGCGATGTCCTCCTCAAACTGCTCGGAAGTGAGGAACTCCCGAACAGCCCTCTTCCGCTCCCGGCTGACGGTGCCGGAGAGCTCGACGGCATGCTCCTCCTTCAGCTGGGCTACACCGGCCTTCTCCTGGTCGAGCTCCGACCTGGTGGAGGCGAGCTGGACCTGGGCGGCGTCCAGCTCCTTCTCGGCCTTGTCCAGTTTGGCCTTGAGGGAGCTGGCCTCCTTGAGGGCCTGGGACAGCTTCTTCTCCGCCTCCAGGTTCTTCTTCCGTAACTTCTCCAGGTCGGGAGACAGCTCGGAGAAGCGGGTCGCCAGGGCGGCTCCAGCGGCGTTGGCCTGAAGGGGAAGGGGAACAGGTCAGCATGCTACACTACCTAACCAAGACACGGAGGCAAAATTATCCCAGGGGCGGAAAACTTACTTGGGCCTGGGAGGTGAAGTACATGTCCTGGAGCTCGGCAGGGTCGGCGAGCTCCATCCACCTCCTGTCCCTCGGGAGGACCGAGCCCACAATCAACTCCCGAGCTGCCTCAGGGAATTGGATCCGGTCGTTGATGGAGAGCTTCCAGGAGGGGCAGAAGTGGCGGGGATCGTGCATGGTGGGGGCTTGGCCCGGCTTCTGGGGGAGGATGTGGCGGAAGTGCCACAAGCTCAGAGGATGGGACTTCAGAGCATGCTCCTCAGCGGAGCCAACGCCCACGTGGACTGGACCCCCAGATGACACCAGGGGGAGCGGCGTCGGAGCAGCTGGCGCGAGCTTTTTCTGCCCGACCTGGGAGGGCTCTTCAGCCCTGCCTCTCTTCTGCCCAGCCGCCTTCTTCTTGTTGGCGGCCTGCTTGGAGGGAGATGGTTACGGCACCTCTGTCTGGGGGGCCGAGCCGCCCCCTGGGCCCTGGGAGGCAGCAGAAGCCCCCTGGGCGATTTCTGGTGGAGAGGTGGAGGCGGCCTCCTCGAGGGGCGCACCCAGCAGCTTGGACAGCTTCCTCACTGTAAAAGAACAACAAGGTCAGCCGGAGCAGGATGGTAAGTCAGTATGCGTATATATGTAAATGCAACGGGCTACAAGGTTAAGGCCAGCGTTATAGGCGTCGAGGTCGACAGGGGAGGCCTCCACCTCGCCAGAGGACCCGGACAATGTCCCTGTCAGTCCGGCTGCCGAGATCTACTCGTTGGAGAACTTGGTGGCAGTAAGCTTCACCTTGGAGTTCAGCAGCTGGAAGAGAGTTTCAGAGTCCAGGTCCTTAGGGTAGGGGTCGAGCTTGACCGCCCCAACCCTCCAGGCGGTGGCGTCGAGGCCGATGGACTTTATGAAGAAGAAGTCCCCTTTCCAGTTCTTGACGGAGGAGGGGAATTTGTAGAACAAGTCCTGGCAGCCCTTGTCCCCCCGGCTCTGGTCCCCTGCCCGGCGGCAGAAGTAATACCACCAGGGGAAGGATGCCTTGAGGACGAAAGCAGCTCGGAACAAGGAGAGGGAGTAAGGGATGGAGCAGAGCTGGCAGTAGATCAGGAATCCTACGACGATCCTGATCGAGTTGGGGTGAGTCTGGGTGATCCTGAGCCCGAAGTAGCTCAGGACCTCGGTCAGGGCTGGAGTAACTGGAAGACGGAGCCCTCCGATCAGCTGCTCCTTGTATATGGCTACGAAGCCGGGGGAGGTCGGCAGGCTCGGTCGCCGGGCCCGGCCGCCCTTGGCTCGAAGGCCGGGGGAATGGAGTAGGTCCTGACCAGGCCGGCCACCGCCTCGGGTGAGATGGTGACCTCCTCGCGGTCGGGGTGACCGAAGTTGAATTCAGGGGCGTCCCCCTGCGGGATGTCGGGGGTCCCCTCGGAAGAGTCCCTGTCCTCCCCAGCTCCCTCCTGGGCTCCGCCAGGAGAGCCATGGGGAGACCTGGGGGAGGAAGTGGAGGATTGCTCGAGGTAGGCATCGAGTTCGGCCGCCTCCTCCAGTTCCCGGGCTGTAGGGGAATGAGCTGATGGGGAATGGTCAGAAGAGGAGCTCATCGTGGCTAGAGGTTCCAGTAAGTCGGGAGCGCGGGAATGGGAGCTAGGACCGGAATCAGGCGAGGAAGAAGAAAGGGGAGGAGGAGAAGATGGCGATGAAGACGAGGGAGAAGGCGAGGACAATATGATGATTCTGGGTATAGGGGAAGCGTCGTCGAAGTAACCCGACATAAAAAGCAGGGAATAGCAGAGGGTGGAAGAGGCATTGTAAAAGGAAGAGAAACTGCAAAAAGGAGCTTACTGATGATGTTGGAGCGGAAGACGGAGGGAAGGCTCGCCGGAATCTGGGTATGGGACGCCGGAAGTCGCTGGAAAATGGAAATGCGAGTGCACAAAGGAAATGGGAGTGCAAAATGCGCAAGGGGAGGAGAAATGGCAAATGGAGTCAGTTGGAATCTGATTACTCCTATTTATAAGGGGAGAAATGGGGGGGAAATGGTCGAGAATTTGAACCGACCCCCATGTGAATGCATTTAATGCTGGTACGGAAACCGAAGGGGCGTGACAACTGAAAGGACGTGGGCGCGGCGCCCCTGTGACAGCACTGTGCCAGAAGTGACCTGGGCAGGGCAGTGCGCGGCCCTGGCCTCCCACGTGGCAGGGGTTGATTAGGTCTGCCTGACAGCCTACCTAATCAAGGGGGCTAGTGCAGTGGCCCCGTCCTGGGCCTGGACACGTGGCAGCCCAGACAAGGCCTAGCGCGGCTTCGGCCCCTGGCCCCTGGCAGCCGACCTGGGCCGCACCACTAGGGCTCCCGAGGGGGCAGGGGTTCATCCCGAAGAGGTCGGGGACAATCCCCCTGAGTGCGGGATATCGACTATTCCGGGCAGGTCCCCAGACATACGGAGGTCGGACTCCCTCGCTGGTATAAATGGTAGCACACGTCAACTGTACAAGGTACGCTCAATATAGGCAAATTACTCCCGGCTGTTACAACTTCCAGTGAACCCTACTCACCGGAAAACTAACTTGACCGTCGGAGTGCCCTCGGGGACAACCCTCGGGCCCCCTTTGTTAGCTCTTCCTTGTTTATTTTGCAGGCTTGGAGTCAGCTCTTCCATCAGCACCCCGAGCTGATCAGGTCAGCTCTCCTCGGGGAAGTTCCGTGCTTCTTCAATTAATGACCACAGAATGATACGGGTACGCCTGAACTTTTTCTATTTTTGAAATTTTGTTTAAAGTGGGAGGTTTTGTTTGGGGTCAGAGAAAGAATTTGCATTTTTTCTGAAATGAATGCTCTTTGACAATTATTGCTGCAACTCCCAAGTCATCCTCTTTGTAACAAAATGAAAGTAAACCGAAGCCAGAAAGTAGTTGTACTAATAGAGTAGAATGTTAATTGTATGGAGAAGTGAAGGAAGGAGTGAAGGGTCAGAGGACGGGGGGAAGGAAGTTTATTGGGGGTTTTATTACAGCAGCTTTTCAGTTCTTGGACAGAAGACAAAGTAAAGGAAGACTTTTGGGGGGAGAGAGAGATAAAAGGGGAGTGGGGAAGAGACTAATCAATCCATCGAGCCTCCTTCCTTCAATTCTATGGTTGTGCTGTGAGAGAGGGAGCATTAAAAGCCATAGAATTACAGCTCTGCCACGCCATCATCGCACCCAAAAAGCAAACTAAAACTGGTATTGTGGTGGTGGATCAATGGTGGTGGATGATTCTTTGAGAATCCGGTGGTGGATCATCAAAAAGATTCTAGCGCCAGAATGGAAGCCCCTAAAATACCCCTTTTGGATTGCTCGACTAGGAACCTAAGGGAAATTATGCCATGGCGCGGCCGCTAAAATCCTAAATTGGAACCGAAATATAAGTTTAGAGATTCAATTAGCTATAAATAATATATAGGGACTAAATCAATGGGAAAAAATTTAGGGACTAAATTGGTGATTTTTCCGGAAACAATTGGTCACATTTGCTTTGGTCTTGTGTTGTGTCCGAAAATCTCAACTTGAACCTATCCCACTAAATTTTTATGCCATGTCATATTATGATTTGCTTGTTATCCAATTAATACGACCCAATCCATTTAACAAATTTAGCATTTTGTGTGACAACAATTTGTTGTAAATTGAAGCACTTTCGGTGACAAAATATACAATAAATTTTCAAAGTACAAAATGGAAAAGAAATCCAAACTTCAGAGTTAATTTTCAACAAAAACAAAATATCATATTGAAATACATAATAAAACACATAATTGAGTTTGTGACGATTTTAAAGATATAAAACATAATAAATTCTTCAAACAATGTTATTGAAATCTCAAATAATGAAGAATGTCATACTACAATAGAAAACATGATAAACTCTTTTAGATTCTCTCAAGAAAACTTCCTAAATAATGTCTTATTTATAATCCACCAGGCTTGTTAGAAAAGAAACCGCTTGCATAAGAAATTACCAAATAAAAAACAAATTCCTAAATCACATAACTACTAAAAATCTGATCCAATAAAACTAATAAATAAATAAGTAAATACTTCTAAACTTGATTTAGTTTGCAAACATTACCTCCCTTAAACCAAACTCTTTGTGGCAGGCCCAACACCATCTCAAACAATAATTTCTGTACAAATCTCTGTCATTATATAGCTGGCATGTAACTCCATCTTGTTGCCATTTATTAATTTCATCTTTACACATGGCAGTGGATGTACTTTGTATTTTGCAAAGAATTTCTCAGCAATTTTTTTTTTTTTATCAAAGTGCTCATTCATACAACCCCATTTATCACCAGAATAACCATATTTAAGTACCACCAATGTAAGTGCCCAAAAATACAAAATCATAGATTACTTTCTTGCCAAAATTATCACCACTAAACAATTTATAAATTCTACTACCATAATTACCAAAAAGTTTCAAACTATTAATAAACTCTTTAGGAGCAAAATAATTTTGAAGTCCCATGAAATCCATATCTATCAAATCGAATATTTTTCCATCACTTTGAAGAAAATCCAAGTCAACAATATTTTCAATAATAGTTTTTTTTCTTCACATACCAAATCAGACTTCTCTTCTTCTTTTATCAGATTAAGGCATTCTTTTTCTTCAACAAATTCATTACTTCCAATTTCTCCAAACAAAGTATGCAAATCAAAACTATCAACCGATTCAAAATTTTCAATATCCCCTATATCATCAACAAATTTATCATTCTCAAAATTTACAAACCATTTCCAACAACCAAACTTTGGTTTGAAAGCATAATTCTTCTCAATCATCTGCAAAATATAGTAAATATCCTTCCAAAATCTCTAAGGTATTTTAGTATGATGAACAAAAGTTTTGTAAATACTTTTTGCCATTGTTTTACACATCACTTGAAAGAATAATTGTACCTTCTTCTTGAAAACATGTTTTGGTAACTCACTTGCATCAATCCAACAAAGAATATCATCCACATTACATTATTTGAGATTTTTTTCACAATGAAAATCCAATCAAAATATGTATGTCTATTTATGCTTATAGGAGTCAATATAGAAAATTTTTCACCATCAATCAAATCTCTATAGTATTCCATTTTTTAACAATTCATATACCTGAATAAAATTTTTCTTCCTTCTGTCAAGTTTTCCTGGCCTTCCTAGTTGATTGACCAGCCAAATCCTTTAATCTGACAACCCGCAGCAATCAATAAATCTGACAGGATTCCTCTCTTATCTCTGTCTTCACACATGCAACAATCTAACAATTTTCGAACCAATCTTATGGTTGAATTGTTCACCAACTCTTGAATGAATTCCCATGAGTGCTAGTGCTCTGTGGACCTCTCCTTGCCTATGCAAGACCCCTCCTTCATTAGATGCTTAATGGAAGTTTTTGCTTTTCATCTTCCTTTTTTCCCTTCTGATTTGAACCCACCTCCCGCTATTGCTATTCTATTCATTACTCTAAAATCTTATTTCTTCATCATTATTTAAATTCCTTTTCTTTACTGACCTGTTAGTTCTTTTCCCTCATCACTTTTATAATCTAGTGTCTCTTTGTATTTTACAGGTACACATTTTAAAGCATTCATCCTTTGGCTACTCATTTCTCCTCTCTGCTGGCTGAATCAATTCTCTCAAAGCCATGGCTGAAGAATTAGAAAGGTTGTACCAAAAGCTTACACTAAGATATGATGAGGAAGAGATGCTACTATTGCTTGATGACAATAATGGAGACTCAACTTTTCCCAGCGATCTTTGCATTCTAGGAAAGCTCTTCAGTCGGAAGCCCTTCAATGCAAAAGCTATGATGGCTACCATGAAAAAATCTTGGAATCCATCTAAAGGACTTGAGTATTCAACTGTTGGGGACAATCTTTTCCTGTTCAAATTTAATGACATCGTTGACAAGAAAAAGGTTATGGCAAGATGTCCTTGGGCTATTGATGGAAGTTTGCTATTTGTAAGTGATTGCATTGGTAACATTCAGCCATCAAAAGTAAAGTTAGATGACTGTTCTTTCTAGATTTGAGTATACAATCGTCCACTGGGATGGATGAATGGAAAAACAGTAGGTTCTATAGGTAACAAACTTGACATATACGAGGGATTCGATTCAAAGGGTGAGCTCTTTGTTGGTAGATTTTTCCGAATATGGGTTAACCTAAATCTCAATAACTCCCTCAAATAGCTTATGAAGCTTTTAATTGAGGGTGAGGTATGTGAAGTTCACTTTCGTTATGAATGCCTTCCTACGCATTGCTATTTTTGTGGTAGAATTAGGCATGGAGAAAGGGATTGCGAAGCCAAATTGAAAGTTATTGCAGTAAACAATGGAGAACCTCAATATGGTGGATGGCTTCGTGTCAGCGACGACAAAATTTTTTCTAGTCAGTAATATCCATCCTAGACGGCAACACCGTTGATGAAAGGAGGTCCATGTATCTTTGTTGTAGATAAGATTTCTAATCCTAAGGAGGCAATTTGTTATGACCCCACCTCCCCCTAGGGCGTACCCAAGGGTTTAGCGGATCGCCGGCCCAACTCTCGCCAGAACTCGCTCACTCACTTCAAATAAAATAGTTCACAACCTCAAGCGTAAATGGAATAACAGTTCCCAAATTTGGAACATACAGGTACATTGCTTTCTATTCCAAATATTCATCAATTCCAAATATAACAAAAGATATGAATTTCAGATACATTCAACCCTAACCGAGCACTAGGGCAAGTACAACCGCAAAAATTTAAAAACTAGACTATGCTAGCATGTACCAGTCTCACGCCCTCGCTCATTCCCCTTGTAAGGAAAACAAATTTAACGGAATAGAGTGAACTAACGCTCAGTGAGATTCCAAAACATCATGCAGACCCAAGTAGCAAGTTGGTCATATGTAAAACTTAAACTCTTAAAATGAGTGAGTGTAAAAGTTCATAAAAAGAAACAATAACACGACAAGTAATAATTATTTCAAAATATAAGGATATAGATTGCTCTCAAGAGTCAAATTTTCGTTGCTTCACTATAGCTTGATCAAGTAGTAGTTGATACTCTGTCAACTTTCAAGTAAAGTAACCAGTCTAGTAGTACACCATTTAATTTCAATCTCCGTTCACCAATCAAACCCCCTACCGGATCTGAAATCCAAAATAAACACTGGTAATAATACTCGAGCATACTGATTAGTCGAGAAGATAACATTTCACTCGACAAAACAAGAGACCCAGGGTTCGTTACCTAATCGATCAAACCCTTGCCGGTTCGACTTGAGTAACTAGTCATAAAGTTTCTGGAATTCCAGACAAGATGCAAGTCATATGCATGTGTATCAAGTCAATTGTAACTAAGGAACAAGAATATATCACATTAGGGCAAGTGCGATAAAGTATACTCTTGTCCTACCAAACCAATCAAATATCAAGTATTTAAATCAAGTATCATGTTCAATCATGTACTTGGAAGCACTCACCAAAGACTTATTGCTTTTCAAGATCACATTCAGGTGCAACTCCTTGGTTAGAGTCCAAATCTATGATAAAATATCATTTAAGAGATTAAAATCCACTAGGGTTCGAAACATAGGAGTTTCGCTTCAAGAAAATCAAGTAAATGAAACTTCTGTAAGTAGTAGTCATATGGCTTATCAAACTCTAGAAAATTCATGCTCGCTCTTTTAGTTTCGATAAAGAAATGATTTATACTTTGGAAGTCGCACTTGGTATGAAAAATCGAGAAAATCATATTTTTAAATATCACTATTTTTACTTTTTAAAGGGTACGAGTTTCGGCAAAAATTTCAGTTTATGTACCCCTTACTAAAGAAAACTCAAATACCATAAACAAGCAAAATTCGCTTCAACCTCGAGTCATCGCTCAAGTCTCGAGTTCGCTCGCCTAACCCTCGAGCGAAAATTTAGACAGCATGCCCTTTGTATTTATCCATTTTCCCATTCAAGTATAACTTGGATTCACAAGCCAACAAACCAACAACATACATCTATTCAAGCCCTCAAAACCAACCAAACATACCAAATAATAACTTATCATTATGGATATCGAAGCTGGAAACCAGTTTAGAGAAGAAATTATAAGTGGCAGATTTATCATCGTTTGGTGTTTTGGTCAAAACTGTAGCAAGGTATATCAGATCGAGGTGAATTTTATGGTTTTTTGAAGTTAAGACATAGAACTACATTTCCTATGAAGACATTGTCGCGCCCCATTTTTTGATAAATAAATAAAATGATTTGAGAAAATGTAGTTTTTGATTCAATTTTGATTGAAAAATGATTTTTGTGAGTTGAAAAGACATGGGTCTCAATGGGGTTTTGAGAATGCGACGATTTGACCCAAAATGTAGTTTAAAAAGGGTTTTTGAAATCAAAATCGGAGTCGCCACTTGGTAATGAGTTAAGGTGTACCAAATCACCTAAAAAATTTATTTTTAAAGAAAAATAGGAAAAAGTAGTGAGAAACCCTTTTTAAACGACTTCTAATCTACGTAAACCAAAGGAAAAGGTTCGGGAGTCACATTTGACAAAGGGGAAGGCAAGGATAAAATCCAAGGCACCCCTTTGACCTAGCCAAGGCTAGTTGCATGATTTTATCAAAGATTTCCTTGTTTTAACCAAAGAATTTATTACATTTGGATGCACTACATGAATGCAAAAAAGAAGGAAAAAATGCAAACCTAAATTCTAAAATGTCTCTTGTAAGGTTTTTGGTCCCAACCACATGAATTGTGGCGGCCAATAAAGGAAAACCTTATAGAGGTCGATTAATGCAAATGATGGCTAAAGTGCAAGTGTGCAAGTGTACAAAAAGGTGCACGTGTGAAATTGTATGAAAAATCCAAGTGTTTGTGTGCAAGTGTATGAAATATAGTGATAATTGCATATAGGTGTAATTAAGTGCAATTTTGTAAAGTAGAAATCAAAATGAACAATAAGGAAAGGAAAAGTGATGAGGAAATGTGAATTGAAAAAATGAGTAAGTGATAAATGAGAATGAATGAACCTAAAGGAATGCATCAGGTCGGGTGTGGGAATGACTCCTAACTTTTCGACTTCGATTTTCCCTTTGATTAGAAAGCAAAACTAGCGTGCTAAGGCTATCGAGTAGCCACACTCGCTCGTTTCCCTTATCAAAAGGGGACTCTTCAGGCAAATGAACCCTAACTAGCATGAAATGCAAAAATCCTAAAATGGAGGGAAAAGGGGTTCGAGGGGCATGCAAAATGATAAAACTAAGAAAAATGCATGAAATGAAGTGAAACATGCAAACATGTACTAACGAGGGGAAATCCCTAAGGGTCTAGCGTTGGACTAGCCCATTCTATGAATTCCGACTAGCGTTGGACTAGTGGAAACGTACATTCATCCATCACATTCATTCAGGGATATGGAAAGCGAGTAGACATGTCAATCACATAGCACATAACACTTAGCATGCATATCTAAATGCCAAAACCTAAGAAAACGATTAAACATATAGCACATAGACATGCAAGACACATAAGGTGATTAAGGCCCTAACTATTACATTTGCTAGCTAGGCACAAGTCTTCAACAGCTCTTCATCAAATGCTCCTCCAAACCCTATCTATTACAAGCCAAGAGGTGTACACATACCCCATAAAGAATAACTTAAATAAAAAACAAAAGTAAATGACATAAATAAAAGAAATTAAGGAAAGGCTAAGAAAGCAAAGTAGACATGTATTTCGCACGTAGCACGTTGGATCACATAGAAGACACAAAAAAGATAAAAAGAAATTATACCTCCCCTTCGATGGTAATCAAATGAAGTAAAAATGGCTTCAAAACAATAAAAGGGTCAAGGCACCAATTTATTTGACAAATAATCACAAAGGATAAAAATAAACATGAATTTGAATCAATTAAATCATGTCAACAACCCACATTTAAGAAGTCAAGAGAAGAAAGGACTTGATTGCAAAGATTGGCAAAATTTTGGGGCCAAAATTAAAGAAAAATAAAGTTCAAGGACTTATTTGCAATTAAGGTAAGGACCGAAATGAAAGAAGTGGAAAATGTCCAGGGCCACAGTATAGTTAAAGAGAAACTCAGGGACTGATTTGCAAAATTATTTTCTTAGTCAAACAGGCCATTGGGCCTTATTCGTTTGGGCCAAAATTATCTTCAACCCATCAAATAAATCCGAGAAAACAGATGGGCTGGCCTGTCGATTGGTCCAACCAAAACATCTGGGCTTTTCCTCTGAAGCCCAGACCGAAAGCCTTAAAACACATCAGACCAGCCCATCGTTTAATTACTCCAGCCCAATCCGAATAATGCAAGGGCTTTGGCTATCTAAGATATATCAAAATCCAATCAAAAGTAATCAAAACCCATTTTGTTAGACCCAAACAAACATAATTCTTGATCCAAAAACATTTGTTTCATTCAACCCAACATGATAAAACCAACTAAAATTATTAAACCACAATTATGACCTAAAAACCCAGAATTAATCTATTCAAAAAAAGTCACATAAAATATGCAAACAGAAAATTAAACTTAAAAGGGCAAAATTAGTTCAATTTTCCCAAATTTTGGGCCATATCAGAATAAAGGGGAAAGATTAAAGGGCTCCAACACAACAAAAGCAAGGATCTAATTGAAAGAATTATGAACATTTTGGGGCCAAATTATGAAGTTCTAAAAGTCTGAAGTTAAATTACAAAGCAGAGGAAATAAGCATCGGCGTCAATTCCTGTCGAATTCATACAAACACATTGTTCGGGCATTTTAACAAACACTAAAAGTGCATAAAAAACACCATTGATTCTCGGCTCAATTGGAGCCATGATCGACCCAAAATTTTTCAGCATGAACAATCAGAAACAATCAATATAATTTCAATCCAATCAAGTACATAACGCATGCGTATTCTAAAACCTATGAACAAACCACAGGAAAATTGAAACAACAACTCACGGCAAGCATGCTCTGGAAGATTGAGCGTACAGGCAAAGGATGACTTACAGTGGTCTTCCACGGTGAAGATTCGCAGATGACAGCGGATTCCGGTGGTGGCAGCATGAGCAGCGGCGGCTCTGTGTTGTCCTTTCCAGCCGCAAGCTGCAATTGTTGCCCAGATTTCCTTTGCCAATTTTCTTCTTGTTCACAGCCCCTCTGTTTTCCCCTTGCGTTTTTGCTTTCTTTCTCCCTCTGGCCCGTCAGCCGCCAACTGCCTTTGCCATTCTTATCATGTTTTCTCCTTCATCCGTTTCAGCCCGAAGCCGCCCGAAGCCCATTGCTTTGCTTTTTCTCATTTTGCTCCTACCTTGCTCTGTTCTTCCGCTAGCCTTCCTTTTTCTCCGGTTTTTTCCTTTTCCTGTTGCTCCGTTTCTTCTTTGGCTGCAGGCTTTACTCTCAGCTCAACCCTCTCCGCAGCTTGTTTCCCTTTCTTTCTTATTGTTTTCTTTTTCTTGTTCGCTGAAGCCCCCTTCCCCAATTTCCAGTTTTTTCCGACCCTTTTTGTTGCTCTGTTTTTGCCCTCCTTTCTCAAGCCTCTCCGATGGTTGCCTGTTTTTTCCTGTTCGTGTTCAGCCCATCCGCCGCTCCTTTTGTTTTTCTTTCACTCCCCCGTAGCCTTTCTTCAGCCTTCCTCTGTTTTCTCTCAAGGCCGAAGCCCTTTTTCATCCGCGACCTCCTCCCTCTGTTTTCTTTGTTTTTCTCTCTCGCGGCCCTTTTCAACCGTCACTCTCATCCCTTTTTCTTCCCCAGACTTCCGCTGAAGTTCTTCTCTCTCTGTTTTTGTCGATGCCCCCCTCTCTCCCTTTACTCTCAGTTGCTTTTCCTTTTTTTTTTTCCCTCTTTCTTTATTGTTCTGTTTTTTTTTTTTTGCCGTAGCTCCCCTGTTCTTTTCCATTTGCTCTCTTTTTTTTTTTCACGGCCGAAAGCCTCTCGCCTCCCTTCTAAGCTAAACAAGTGTCCTCCTAAATGTTGTGTTGTCAATTAAACAAAAGGGACACTTGTCCCATGATTGTTTTGTACACTTGTTCAACATGCACACTTCCACCTATTTTTGCCATTTTCATTCTTTTCTTTCATTTTTATCACTTTTCACTTTTTTTCTTCTTTTTCCTTTTTATTTTCATTTTCAAGAAATTCTATGCTAAAAACTAGAAACTAAAAAAAACTGACATGACAAATAAAAAACTAAAATAAAAAGTAAATGAAATTACACCAAAATTTGGTGTCTACAGACATCGACACCCATTTCTCGCATTTTTCAAGGTAAAAAATGGACGGTCAGAAGCACATGAAAAACAAGTCGGAAAAATTAGAATGTTTATGCAGTCTGGAGTGTTCTGGCCAAATCATAAGCTAAAATGATCCAATTGATCTGAAATTTTGCACGTAGAAAGTGAACTCAAATCCCTATAACTTTCATGTTTTGTCCAAAAACTGATTCAGTCTAAAACATAGAGAAATTTGCAGCCCAAGTTGATTCCAAAAACAGGACAGAACTGAAATTCACCACCAAATGCTGGAATTTTGCATATCAACCCTAAAACTACTCATCAAAGCTGGAAATTGCTTGACAAAGCTGAAATTCATCTTTTAAGGCTAAATATCACAATCAAGCCACTGATCATCTCACAAATTCTATTTCCAAACTCAATACCAACATATTAGAGATAAACATCATGAATCAAAGCTGAAAAATCACAAACCCTAGCTGAAATTCGCTAATTTTCACCAAAACTAGAGTATCATCCAACATAATTCAAGATTCAAGGCATCTATCCCATATTTTGCTAAAACAAGAAAAAAAAAGGAAGTTTAGACTTATACCTTTCAAAACACTTGAAGAAAGTGAAGAACCAAGCTAGTTCTCTCCAAGCAACTCCACAACAAGCTTCCTTAGCTCCTTGGTGCTAGTTTAATTGGTTTAGTTTTGTGGTGTTGGAGGTTCAAGATTCAAGGTTGGAGTTGGAGGTTTTCTCTCTTGTTTTTCTCTCACAATTTTTGGCCAACACAAGAAAGGAATGAAGAAAAATGAACCAAGAAGAAAGATAAGAAAAAAGAAAACTCATTTGGTCAACCAATCCTTGGATCTTTGACACTTGTCAAAGCCAAGTTTTCTCTCTCTTTTTTTTTCCTTTCCTTTTCCTTAGTCAACAAAGATGGCTGGATTAAAGGGTAATTTAGGAAGGATTAGGTGAAATAAAAACAAGAAGATTAGGGTAAGAAAGTAGTGGTCAAGTGGTGTACTCCATCGGTAACAAACGGTACACGTCGGTTCAAGCCGATTTTCCTCAACTCTCGCGTACTTATGTTTTAACTTATGATTCACTAACTTATTATTAGTACTTCTAATCACACACTTCCTCTTACTTAATACTTGCTCTTATCCACCAAATTTAGTACACATACCTCCACAATTAATCACACTACCAAAATACGCGAAAATCCTAATTTACCCTAACTATAAAACTAAGGGCAAAACTCTTAATTCTATTATTTTTTACAACTATTGAGGGAGTAAATGAGTAGTAAAGATACTATAAAGTAATTTAATCAAAATAAGAGAGAATTTTAAGAAAATATGAGCAAATTTTCCAGTCGTCACACAATTAATTTTGAACATACGAAATCTAGGCTTCAAAATCTCCAAATTTGGTTGGCAATCTTGATCTTACCCATAAACCAAAAGTCCAAAACTACAACACATTGGTGAAGAACCAGAGCTCTTCTCTCTCTCTTGATAAACGTGAATCAATTTTTTCAACCAATTGGTTTTTGATAATTCAAAGATAGCACAGGCAATTTCCACTTCTTTTTCCTTAATCAATAATCCTCCCCAGACAATCGTTCAAGATAGGCCCTCAAGCACACTAACAAATTCCAAAGCAAATACTCTTGGCCTGAAACCCATTGAACACCCTAAAATCTCAAACTCTGGAAAACTAATTTAGCCCAACACCACCACCAACTCCAAAATTCCTTTAATCAAACCCACTGTATCCCAAACAAAACAAATTTCTATAACCCAGCCTATCATCATGTCCCCCAAACTGCAACTGCCTATTCACCACTCTAATCAAATACTCATCTATTTTTCATTGAAAAAATTTAAACCCCAACCTTGTCTCTTCTTTTCGCCCCTGTACTATTGATCCAAAACCCAGTCATATAATCAATAATCCCAGCTCACTATCCAAACAACTATCTATTTCAACATCTTTAGAGTCAACCATGGAGAATGTGTTTCTAGTTGATGCCACCTTAACACAGCAAAAGAAATTTTCAAGCATTCAAGACATGCGATCCATTGCTTCTGCCAAAGGAAGTAAATTTTCTTGCTAAAAATCAACATCTTCAAAATTGAGTCTTCATCCTAATAATGCTATATCATGTCACAAGACGAAAAGAGAGAACATGGATATTTCTTCTTCAGGGGATGGCGCAATGAAAGGTTCTAGTCCAAAGAAATTGAAGCCTGCTAAATCATCAGCACCTTCTCTACCAGATTCTATAACAATGGAGACTGTCTTGCAGTCCCACTGAGAACCATGAATTGCTTGAGCTGGAATTGCCAGGGATTAAATAACCCTCAGACAGTTTGGGAACTCCGGAACATCATTTGGAGAGATAAAGTCTCAATTTTTTTTCTAGTAGAAACAAAGTGTTCAAATAAAGTGGTCAACAAGCTGAAAAATGGTATTGGGTGGTTTGGTTTAGGAGTAGACTTGCGAGGAAACTCAGGTGGGTTACCTCTTCTCTGGAGAAAAGATTTGGATGTTGAACTCATGCATTTCTCTGAAAGTTTAATTGATGCTAAAGTGCATATGGTTGATTCTCCCTAGCATTTAACTAGCTTTTAATGTCATCCAAAGGTTTCTAAAAAGAAACATGCTTGGGATATTTTGCGCAAGCTCAGTACATTATCATGTCCATCATAGGTTTGCATGGATGACTTCAACAAGGTACTTACTCAATAGGAATTTTAAGGTGCTGCTTTGAGACCGAATTGGCAAATTGTGAATTTTAGAAAGGCACCATCAAACTGTAATTTGTTTGGTTTAGGCCATAAAGATCATCTTTTTACTAAGTGTCAGAATTGCTCTGCTCCTGATACAACTAGAGCTCGTCTAGACCGTGCATGTGTATCTCATGATTTTCTTGATTTATTTCTTGGAGCCAGGATCTATCATTCACATGCTCTTTTTTCATATCATGTTCCTATTGTTTTAAGATTATCTTGTTCATATGAGTTATTAAAGGCTAGTAGAAAAACCAGGAGAGACAAAGGTTTTATGTTTGAAGTAATGTGGATTAAATCAGAAGATTGTGAATGAATAATTCAGGAATCTTGAGAGTATAGCTCAACAAGCAATGCTTGTAAAAACTTGGTTATGAAAACAAACAATTGTAGGTTGGGCATTCTCCAATGGAGTAAACAGTTCTTCAGTAATCACGCTAAGGCTGCGGAAGAACTTCAGCAAAGGATTTCTTGACTCCAACAAGGTGTTTTGACAAACTCTATAAAGGCTAAGATTGGTTCTTTAACTAATTAGTTAGAGGACCTTCTTGACGAGCAAGACATTACGTGGAAACAAAGAAGTAAAGCACAGTGGTACAGAGAAGGTGATCGAAATATAGCTTATTTTCATGCTCTGGCTTCAAATGATGGAAACATAACCAGATTGTTGGCATTTTTGATAAAATGGGTTCTTGGTGTCAGTTAAAAGAGGAACTGGAAGCTATTATCTTGGAACATTTTGGCACAATGTTTTCTACTTCAAAGCCTACTTCTGAGGCAATTGATGCAATCATCCAGTGAGTGTGAGTATGTATTTCCAATGAAATAAATGATTATCTTCTGTGTCCTTACAATTCCATTGAGGTAACAAAGGTTTTAAATCAAATGCATCCTTTTAAATCGCCGGACTGGATGGCATGTCACCAGTTTTCTATCAAGAATATTGGCATGTTGTCGGTTTGGATGTCACTCATTGGGTTCTTAATTTCCTAAATGAGGGTGCTCTACCTACAAGTCTTAATCATACTTATGTTGTTCTTATTCCTAAGTGTCAAAATCCATCCCACATCACTCAGTTTCGTCCCATTAGTCTTTGCAATGTAGTTTATAAATTAGCCTCTAAGATCTTAGCTAATAGAATTAGGAGCTGTCTTTCTAAAGTCATCTCACCATGTCAATCTACTTTCATCCTTGGGCATCTTATCATTGATAATATCTTAATTGCTTATGAAATTAGCCATTCTCTTAAGTTGAAGTCTTCTGGGGAGGAGGTATCTATGTCCGTTAAGTTGGACATAAGCAAAGCTTTTGATAAGGTTGAATGGATTTTTCTTAGACATATTATGTTAGCTTTTGGTTTTCATTCCAATGTTGTGGATATTGTTTTACGCTGCATCTCTACTGTGTCTTACACTTTCTTAATAAATGGATCTCAATTTGGGAACCTGCAACCCCATCGAGGTATCAGACAGAGGGATCCATTATCACCCTACTTGTTCTTGATTTGCACTGAAGGCTTTTCTTATTTATTGCAGGAAGCTGAACATTGTGGAAGCATCTCAGGTTTTTATATAGGTTCACATGGACCGAAGCTATCTCACTTATTATTTGTAGATGACACTTTATTAATTGGAAAAGCATCACTTTAGGAGGCGCAGCACATAAAGACAATCCTTGATCTCTATAAAGTAGCTTCAAGTTAGGAGATTAATTTTGATAAATCAATAGTAGTCTTTAGCAAAAACACGGATTCCACAATTTGCCGTAGCATCACACAGCTTCTTAACATTAAGGAAGTTCCTACTCATGACAAATATCTTGGCCTTCCTACCATTGTTGGTCGCTCTAAGTCCAAAGTCTTTTCGTCAGTAAAAGAGAGAATCTGGCAGAAGATGTAAGGATGGAACAAACAACAACTCTCAAAGGCAAGGATGGAATGAACAACGACTCTCAAAGTTCACGACTCTCAAAGGCACATAAACAAAATCATGATCAAAGCTATTGTCTAGGCCATTCTAACATCCTCAATGTCTTGTTCCAAGTATCCGGATTCCTTGCTTTCAGATATCCAATCTATGATGAGTAACTTTTTTGGAGTGATGGTACAAAACAGAAACCAATTCATTGGGTAAGTTGGGATAGAATGTGTTCACCCAAAAATGCAGGTGGCATGGGCTTCAAACAACTTAAGACTTTTAATTTAGCTTTGCTAGCTAAACAGGTATGGTGCATTGCAACTCAACCATCCACTCTCAACAGGTATGGCACATTGCAACTCAACCATCCACTCTTTTACGTCAGGTTTTTAAAGCTAAATATTTTCCTAATTCAGACTTTTTCCATGTGAGCCTATTTCCAAGCCTTTTTACTTGGACGAGATTGTGCGAAATTCGAAGATATCTAGTCTCTGGTAGCAGTTGGCAAGTTGGAAATAGGAATCATATCAAAATTTGGAAAGTTAGGTGGATTCCACATCCTTCTAGTTTCAAAATTATATCTTGTTCTGATGCACTAGCTGAAGACTCCACTGTAGATAGTTTAATTGATGAAAATGACAGGAAATAGAAATATGAGTTGCTTCAAGTGCTTTTCTAGCAGGATGAGATTGAGCTAATTATGAGCATTCCATTGGGTGACACTCAAAATCAAGATAAGCTCATCTGGCACAATTCTAAAATTGGCTCCTTCATAGTGAAAAATGCCTACCATTTTATCAAAACACAATCTACAAACTGGCAAGATGTAACTTCAAGTAGTAATGGCTTTGTGGATGATATTTGGCCCCGCTTGTGGAAACTCAACATACCAAGTAAAGTTAAAATATTCTTGTGGCGAATTTGCAAATGTAATCTACCTACAACATCCAACTTCAATATTTGTGAAGTCTATCTTGATCTACTTGCTCTTTATGTAAGGTTCTTGTAATGACCCCACCTCTTCCTAGGGTGTACTCTAGAGTTTGGCAGACCACTTGCCTAACTCTCGCCAGAACTCACTCACGAATTTCAGAAATAAAATAATAATTTCCAAACTCTAATAGCATTAACTCCAAGGTAAACATCAAATTCCATGGTTAAACATTACAAACCAACCAACATTCCATATCTATACTTATATATACAACCAAATAGATAAAAACACAAATCGCAATCGTTTAATCAATTCACTAAGTATAACTAAGAGAGCAAGTTACTTAAAGTAGGATATCAACTCTCGAGCTATCTATTTCTCTGATTCCACATTGCCAATGCCTGTTAAGGAAAACAACTAAAGGAATGAGCTAAAAGCCTAACGAGTTTCCAAGAACCATGCAAACAAAATAGCAATATAACAAACACGTAGGTTATATTTCCAAAGCATAACTAATACATGACAAGAAAGTAAAATATTAACACCTCAATTAACATATCAAAACACATAGCATTTTCAAGCATAAGGATACTGTTTGCTCTCGCGAGCCAAATTCAGCTGCATCCGTTTGCTCAAGCGCCGTTGACACTCCGTCAACCATAACATACAGTAACAATATCTTGTAGATCACCACTTCATGCCAATCTCCATCCACTGATCATCTTCTTTACTAGGTCTAGACACCAAACAAGAAACACAAGGGGTAATACTCGAGAATACCAATTCAAATAATAAGTAACACAACCCATGGTTCGTCAATCTCCTCAACCAAGCCCTTGCTAGCTCGGTTCGACCAACTAGCCAATGGGGTTTGGGGCCCCAGTCACTCAATATAGTCGATGGGATAACATACCCAAACGACTTTTAAATCAAGCACATGTATATCATTTCACATGTAAATAGTATAACAATGAACCAGTCAAATTAGGTCGAGTGCGATAAAGTACACTTTTGCCTAGCCAATATCAATTCAAGAGAGCTAGTATTTCAATCAATCAATACTCTCATCAAGACAACATTCAAATCAAGTACAAGTCAGAACATGCCATTGAAACACTCACCAATCAAACATGAACTTTACACTTCAGCCCAAGCTTATCTTCTCGCCTATTTTCGAGTCCTGCCACCAAATATAATTACACACATGTACATCAATTCCAGCCATCAAATATATCACAAGAAAGTTAAACTCGTCCACTTTTCTCAAAAGTTCTACTTATGTTTCACTCTTTCAAATCCAAAGCACAACATGTAGTCCATCACATGTATAGGAAAACATTTGAAAAACAATAGGACCTTAATAGTTCATCTAAATTTAAGGTTTAAATCATAAAAGTCAGCCCCAAAGTTCATGGATACAAGGTTTTTCTTGTTTATGACAAGGAAAAAGTCACATACATGCTAGTTCAATGTTTTTTTTCAGTGGTATGTGGGTAAATACACAATAGCTAACATATCTAACAATGAACAAGACATATAACATGTTTCATATGCTAAGAAAAGCAACAACAACTCAAGTATCAAGTCATCCTTCACCCGCTCAAAGAAACTTAGAAAACAGCCAAGGAAGATGAACTTTTTCCTTTTCAAAATCACCAAGTTTCCTTGCTTAAATCAAATAAAATATTTTATGCATGCTAAGGTTAACACACCACTAAGTATTTCAATTCAAAATATGCAGGATTTAACCAAAGAAAGTTAGGTTTAAAACCTAGAAAAGTTTTCCAAAGTTTTTCAAGTCCCACTCAATCCATTTAATAAAATTTCGAGCTTTGGTGACATTTTTTGAAAATGTATAACTTGAGTTCTGTGGGTCACAAAATCACAAAACTTACTCCATTAGAAAATAAACTTGAAGCACTAACATGCTTTAGAAGAATCTTCTTGAAATTCACTCATAGATTAGTCAAATTTCAATTTAAAAATCACTGCTATCACAAGCGCAGAAACAGAACAGTCATGATTTTCAAAAAATTTTGCAGATTTGTTAGTCTTTATAGAAATTGAACCAAAATTTTATATCGTTGGAAGTTCTATGAGTCTTGTTTCAAACACAATAAACAGAACTCAATTCCGATTTTTCTATACAAAGTTATAGCTAATTTCCTAAAGCTGCATAGAGCTTCCCGCGAAAATTTTCAGATTTCCAACAACTTAAGAAAATGAAACTTTCACTAACTATCTCATTCCATTGGCTCAAGTTCAACATATAATTGAAGGAAAATATGTATAAAGTAAGAATTAACCAAGAATTACCATAAAAATGCAAAAAAAGGTTCAAAACCTGCTCTCCTGTTTGGACAACTTAACAGAGCTTCCAGCTAATTCTTACAAAATTCTTATTCAAGTTTTTCAACTTTGCTCTAGACTTTCAGATACAACAAAAGGGTAGACATATAACGTCAATTTCTAGAAGAAAACTCCTTCAAAATTCGGATGACAAGCAGCATAACCAATTTCCTTCTCTCGGCCAAATAGAAAATTTTCCAATAACATATCCAACTTTTAAACAAGTTTTACTTCAGCAAAATGCACTTTCTTAGCTAAAATGTATCATGCAACATGAATAATTAAGTTTATTAGAAATATGGGAGGTTTTAAGCAGGTTACCTCCCTTTTCACTCATAGTTCAAGGCTGGAGTAATGGAGACAGATTGCTCCTTCCTCTCTCAGCTCCTCAAGGTTGAATCACACCAAGAAGGTAGAGCTCCCTCACTCTCTCCCTCCTCTCTAACTCTCTTTCCCTCGGCTTCAACTGATATGGAGATGAACTAGAAAATTCTCTCAGCTTCTCTCTCTCTCTCTCTCTCTCTCAATTGGAGTAGAAAACAAGGGAACCAGTCTTGCCCTTTCTCTTTCTCACTCATTCGGATGATTTGGATTGGGGGGAGGTAGAATTTGTTTCTTTTACTTGCTTCTCTCGATTTGACTTTGAAGGGAAAGGGGAATGTATGATTTGCCTCACATTTTCACAAAGGAAGGCTAGTGAGTCTTGGTCAAAGCTTTGGTTGCCCATTTGACAAATGACACAAATACAAATGATATATATCTAATTTTCCAAAATATCTTTGGCCACATCCCTAAGCACAAAATATCTCTTATTGTCACAAAATATCCCTTTTGCACACAAATCCCTCTTTATCACTCAATTCATGCCATACGCCCTACTATTTGGACTAGGTAGTATATCACCCCATGAAAAAAAACATGTAATAAATTAAAAGAGGCAATGAAGGACAACAATCTTTTATCATTTACCAAATAAAAACATGTAATCCAAAGAAAAACAAAAAAAAAACACAATATGCAAATTCCGGGTCCTCACAGCCCCTGTTGAAGATATTAATCGTCTTTTCTTGTATTGTCCAATAGCAATTCAAGCCTGGGCCCTCAACTTCCTTATATTGAAGATAAGGTTAGACTCTGCCGATCAAGTTTCATCTTGGTTGCTTGGCCTTCTTCGTCTTTTGAAAAAGCGGGACATGGAATTGGTAGCCATAATTCTTTGGAATTTATGGCTTAATCGAAATGATGCATTATTTGATGGTTCCTATCGTGATCTTCTCAGTTTGGTCTTTTTCTCTCTCTCTCTCTCAATTTCCTATAGAAATATCATGAAGCAAACACATCTCCAAACATTCCAATACGCTCTTCTACTACTCAACTTTATTGAAAAAAGCCCTCCACAAGTTTTTTAAAGGCCAACTTTGATGGTGCAATATTCTATGAAAATGGCTACTCTAGAGTTAGAGTTGTTGTGAGGGATAAATGGGGCAATGTTTGTTACAGGTATTTCTCACAAAATCTTAGGTATCTTTTCTCCTAAAGTAATTGAAGCCTATGCTGCAAAATTCACAATTTCCTTATTACTTCAGTTGAAGGTTCCTAAGATTATTTTGAATAGGGGTGTGCAAAATCAAAAAATTTCGATATACAGACCGAATTCGAATTGAATTTGGAATTTTTGAAATCAGTAATTCGAAATTCGGCACTGAAATCAGAATTTCCGATTTTGAATTCATAATTCGACATCGAAAATCGAAATCTGAATTTTCGATTTCAATTTCATTTTATAATATATATATTAATATTTATTTATTTATTTATATAAATATTTTTTATTTCAATTTCATTTTATAATATGTATATTAATATTTATTTATTTATATATATAATAATATTTTTTATTTCAATTTCATTTTATAATATGTATATTAATATATATTTATATATATAATAATATTTTTTATAATATATGTAATATAAAATTTATATTATATAACAATACATCTAACAAAAAAGAAAAAAAGGGGAAAAGGTTTCCAAATTCGGTGAATTCGGAATCGAAATCGAAATCAATCAATAATTCCTGTGCCAAAATTCTGAAAAATTTCGAATTCAAACTTCCAAATTACCGAATTCGAATTCGATGCACACCCCTAATTTTGGAGGGTGACTCTTTGAAGATCATCAACATACTTAAAAATATGGAATCTAATGATTCAGCCTATGGAGTGCTGTTAGATGATATCTTTGTTAGTTTATAGAATTTTGTCACTTGGGAGGCTAATTGGGTTCTTAGGAATCTAAATACGCCTGCTCATTTATTAGTTAGGAATGTTAGTTCTATTTCAGATATTTGTAGTTGGAGATTTTCTCCACCATCTTTTCTTTCTTTCGCACTTACTGCAGATCTTCTTAATAAAATTTTCCAGTTTTGCTATCCAAAAAAAAAATTCTTCACCAACTACACACTTCAGGATCAACCTCGTGGTCTAATTCGATTAACTGAATACTTTTCGACAATTTGTGCCCTAATTCTCTGACAACGGAAATGCCCAAGACTAACCTCGTAGTCTGGTTTGATGCCAACTATAGAACCCAAATTTTAGGGTTTTAATAATAATCAATGCGTACAGGGTTACAAAATTAAAGGGATAAACCAAACACTCAAAATATATGCGGGAGAAAAGAAAATAATAAACTCAACTTACAATATTATTGAAATCTCAAAAAAGGAAGAAAGTCATACCACAATAGAAAACCTGACAAACTCTTCCAAACTCTCTCAAGAAAACACGTTGAATGATGTCTTATTTGTGACGGCCCCACCTCCTCCTAGGGCGTACCCCAAGGTTCGGCGGGTCGCCTGCCCAGCTCTCGCCGGGACTCAGTCGTTCACTACAATCCTCAAATGAATTACAATATAAATCTCAAATATACATCAAATTCTCCGATGAGTACATATTACAAATGCAGCGGAAACTGATTCCAATCGTGGAACGTATACTTACATCCATATCAATTTCAAATATTTATACAAGACCAACTCGTACATAAAATAGATCCAAACTTAAACTGTGCACGATATAAGCCATCCAGTCACGTGAATAAGCACTCCAAGCTTTTCTTCGCTAAGTACTACAAGTCCTTCCTTCGCCTTGAGCCCTGTGGAGGGGAATAAAACGTTTTTGGGGTGAGTTAGAAGTTCAGCGAGTAACCATTAAAATCAGTAATCAATTCAGTTTCACAGTCGTTCGTTTCAGTGATGTCATTATTTCAAGATCAACTGTACATTTATTGCTCTCATGAGCCAGCGAAATCGTTGTACTGAAACACCCAACGCTCTAAACAAACATTGAACAGTAAACAGTCAGTGGGGGAGCCATTTGCTCCAGATGAACAGTACACAGAGGTGGCGACGTTGGTGTTCAGCACACGAATTCCAAGCACTCATTTAAGCCAAAACATGACATGGACCACATGCAAGCACTCATGATATGCAATCAAGTAAATAGTGCAAGAAACGGTTCATAAGAAGTTTTAACAATAGTTTGGGGTCACTCACCTCCACGGCTCAGAAACCATCCATCATGTATCATTGCCTTGCTCAAATCCAAGTCTTAGATCACAAACTCAATGCAAACAAGTCCTTTAAAAGTTCGGACAGCACTTCCCCTGAATTTGCTAACTTTTCCAGCCATCATGGCTTCATTATTTCCTCAGCCAGTCCCAAAGGTACACACATAACAACAAGTTCATCCAATAGCCATTCAGCAAGCTCCAAGTAGTACTAGTGCAAGCCAAGCTAGGGAAAAAAAACCCGGAAATGAAACTTAAGCTCAAAACCAGAAAAACAGTTTTGACGTCATTTTGCGGAAATGGTACCAAAGGCGCTACGATTGTCGGATGAAGGTGCAAGATCCACCGTTTCGAAGCTAAGAACCAGGGCTATAACAATGTAGAAGGCCACTCAGTCCAAATCCTAACACAACTAGGTCAAAAATGCAGAATACCACAACCTGAACCGTAATTGCAGGTTTACAAATCGCACTATGCTGTAATGAACACAACTCAGTCTATACAGGTCCAAATGCCGAAATTCCAAAGGAATATGTTAGCTAAGACATCCAGTTACATTTCATCAGAAGACACCAACTTCAAAATCCAAACCAATTCCAGTCAAAACAAACGATTACAAGCGCAGTTTTCACATTCTGAGCAACCCAGAACAGCAACAGTAAAATCGACACATCTCACTTTACACTAATCCAAATGACCTGAAATTTTGCAGGCACTTCAAACTCATCAATACCTACAACTTTCATGTTTTGAACAAAGTCCAATTCGGCCTCTAACCATATGATCCAAAACCGGACAGAATTAGGGGTTTTGAAACCCTAACTTTTCACAATTCACTCCAAATCCAAAATTAGTTGCTATTATCACCAATTCACACCCACATGAGTCATTACCCCTCATTATCAACCATCATAGATGGCCACAACATCCCATTCATATTAAACCAGAAAATTCATCATAAAATTGAAAACTTCATCAAATCACTTCAAACCAAGACAAAAACCAGAAATTTCAGCACTTTAATCACTAATACGCATCACTTAAGCTTCATAAGGTATAGGAGGGTAGTCAATCACCACTTACCAAGTAAACAAGAGAGAGGAAGATGTTGGACACCTTAAGTTCTCCAAAAAGCTTCACCAAAACACTCACTAACACCAAGTGGAAGGATTTTATGGAGTAAAAACTAATTTAAGCAAGTAATTTGGATGATTTGAGCTAGGAATTTGCCAAGATGTTGAAGAGTTTTGTCTTTCTTCTTGCTAGAGAGGGCCGGCCATCAAGGGGTGAAAAATGGTAAGTTTTTTGTGAATTTTGAAGATATTTAATCCATAAGTCAAAAGGTCAAAACCATGAATAGTATTCTTAAATCCTAACCAATATCATGGTGACATGTGGCACTACAATAAATGCATTCCTATCTTTTCTTTTCTCTCTCACATCAATCATTTCACACACTCTACTTATCTCTTAACACCCGATAAATTTTACACAGTATCCGGAATTTAACCTAATTGGCCGAATTTTTTCGAACTTTTCGCACTAGTGGGTCCCACGTCCAATATATATTCTTAATTTGTCAAAAACTAACCGATACTAGAAAAATCATCTTAAAAACTATATTTACTCATAAACTTTATCTGTGGAATTTTTCTAATAAAGAAAATGTAGAAAAGGCGGGCGATTAAATAAAATAAACCCTAGAAAATTAGAAAATTTCTGGGTTCTCAAACTCATTTTTTTTCGGGGCGTCACAATCTCCACTCCTTAAAAGAATGTCGTTCTCGACATTCCATCTTATACTAATCAAGTCGAGACATCCCGCAAGAATCACTAATATTGCAAACCAAGCCCACAGTCCGGCATCCTAAACTTCAAGCCTAGGATACACTATAGAGATCTGAAGCCTAAGCTCTGATACCAACTGTGACGGCCCCACCTCCCCCTAGGGCGTACCCCAAGGTTCGGCGGGTCGCCTGCCCAACTCTCGCCGGGACTCAGTCGTTCACTACAATCATCAAATGAATTACAATATAAATCTCAAATATACATCAAATTCTCCGATGAGTACATATTACAAATGCAGCGGAAACTGATTCCAATCGTGGAACGTATACTTACATCCATATCAATTTCAAATATTTATACAAGACCAACTCGTACATAAAATAGATCCAAACTTAAACTGTGCACGATATAAGCCATCCAGTCACGTGAATAAGCACTCCAAGCTTTTCTTCGCTAAGTACTACAAGTCCTTCCTTCGCCTTGATCCCTGTGGAGGGGAATAAAACGTTTTTGGGGTGAGCTAGAAGCTCAGCGAGTAACCATTAAAATCAGTAATCAATTCAGTTTCACAGTCGTACGTTTCAGTGATGTCATGATTTCAAGATCAACTGTACATTTATTGCTCTCGTGAGCCAGCGAAATCGTTGTACTGAAACACCCAACGCTCTAAACACACATTAAACAGTAAACAGTCAGTGGGGGAGCCATTTGCTCCAGATGAACAGTACACAGAGGTGGCGACGTTGGTGTTCAGCACACGAATTCCAAGCACTCATTTAAACCAAAACATGCCATGGACCACATGCAAGCACTCATGATATGCAATCAAGTAAATAGTGCAAGAAACGGTTCATAAGAAGCTTTAACAATAGTTTGGGGTCACTCACCTCCACGGCTCAGAAACCATCCATCATGTATCATTGCCTTGCTCAAATCCAAGTCTTAGATCACAAACTCAATGCAAACAAGTCCTTTAAAAGTTCGGACAGCACTTCCCCTGAATTTGCTAACTTTTCCAACCATCATGGCTTCATTATTTCCTCAGCCAGTCCCAAAGGTACACACACAACAACAAGTTCATCCAATAGCCATTCAGCAAGCTCCAAGTAGTACTAGTGCAAGCCAAGCTAGGTAAAAAAAACCCGGAAATGAAACTTAAGCTCAAAACCACAAAAATAGTTTTGACGTCATTTTACGGAAATGGTATAAAGGCGCTACGATTGTCGGATGAAGGTGCAAGACCCACCGTTTCGAAGCTAAGAACCAGGGCTATAACAATGTAGAAGGCCACTCAGTCCAAATCCTAACACAACTAGGTCAAAAATGCAGAATACCACAACATGAACCGTAATTGCAGGTTTACAAATCGCACTATGCTGTAATGAACACAACTCAGTCTATACAGGTCCAAATGCCAAAATTCCAAAGGCATATGTTAGCTAAGACATCCAGCTACATTTCATCAGAAGACACCAACTTCAAAATCCAAACCAATTCCAGTCAAAACAAACGATTACAAGCGCAGTTTTCACATTCTGAGCAACCCAGAACAGCAACAGTAAAATCGACATATCTCACTCTACACTAATCCAAATGACCTGAAATTTTGCAGGCACTTCAAACTCATCAATACCTACAACTTTTATGTTTTGAGCAAAGTCCAATTCGGCCTCTAACCATATGATCCAAAACCGGACAGAATTAGGGGTTTTGAAACCCTAACTTTTCACAATTCACTCCAAACCCAAAATTAGTTGCTATTATCACCAATTCACACCCACATGAGTCATTACCCCTCATTATCAACCATCATAGATGGCCACAACATCCCATTCATATTAAACCAGAAAATTCATCATAAAATTGAAAACTTCACCAAATCACTTCAAACCAAGACAAAAATCAGAAATTTCAGCACTTTAATCACTAATACGCATCACTTAAGCTTCATAAGGTATAGGAGGGTAGTCAATCACCACTTACCAAGTAAACAAGAGAGAGGAAGATGTTGGACACCTTAAGTTCTCCAAAAAGCTTCACCAAAACACTCACTAACACCAAGTGGAAGGATTTTATGGAGTAAAAACTAATTTAAGCAAGTAGTTTGGATGATTTGAGCTAGGAATTTGCCAAGATGTTGAAGAGTTTTGTCTTTCTTCTTGCTAGAGAGGGCCGGCCATCAAGGGGTGAAAAATGGTAAGTTTTTTGTGAATTTTGAAGATATTTAATCCATAAGTCAAAAGGTCAAAACCATGAATAGTAGTCTTAAGTCCTAACCAATATCATGGTGACATGTGGCACTACAATAAATGCATTCCTATCCTTTCTTTTCTCTCTCACATCAATCATTTCACACACTCTACTTATCTCTTAACACCCGATAAATTTTACACAGTATCCGGAATTTAACCTAATTGGCCGAATTTTTCCGAACTTTTCGCACTAGTGGGTCCTACGTCCAATATATATTCTTAATTTGTCAAAAACTAACCGATACTAGAAAAATCATCTTAAAAACTATATTTACTCATAAACTTTATTTGGGGAATTTTTCTAATAAAGAAAATGTAGAAAAGGCGGGCGATTAAATAAAATAAACCCTAGAAAATTAGAAAATTTCCGGGTTCTCAAACTCATTTTTTTTCGGGGCGTCACAATCTCCACTCCTTAAAAGAATGTCGTCTTCGACATTCCATCTTGTACTAATCAAGTCGAGACATCCCGCAAGAATCACTAATATTGCAAACCAAGCCCACAGTCCGGCATCCTAAATTTCAAGCCTAGGATACACTATAGAGATCTGAAGCCTAAGCTCTGATACCAACTGTGACGACCCCACCTCCCCCTAGAGCGTGCCCCAAGGTTCGGCGGGTCGCCTGCCCAGCTCTCGCCGGGACTCAGTCGTTCACTACAATCATCAAATGAATTACAATATAAATCTCAAATATACATCAAATTCTCCGATGAGTACATATTACAAATGCAGCGGAAACTGATTCCAATCGTGGAACGTATACTTACATCCATATCAATTTCAAATATTTATACAAGACCAACTCGTACATAAAATAGATCCAAACTTAAACTGTGCACGATATAAGCCATCCAGTCACGTGAATAAGCACTCCAAGCTTTTCTTCGCTAAGTACTACAAGTCCTTCCTTCGCCTTGAGCCCTGTGGAAGGGAATAAAACGTTTTTGGGGTGAGCTAGAAACTCAGCGAGTAACCATTAAAATCAGTAATCAATTCAGTTTCACAGTCGTTCGTTTCAGTGATGTCATGATTTCAAGATCAACTGTACATTTATTGCTCTCGTGAGCCAGCGAAATCGTTGTACTGAAACACCCAACGCTCTTAACAAACATTAAACAGTAAACAGTCAGTGGGGGAGCCATTTGCTCCAGATGAACAGTACACAGAGGTGGCGACGTTGGTGTTCAGCACACGAATTCCAAGCACTCATTTAAGCCAAAACATGCCATGGACCACATGCAAGCACTCATGATATGCAATCAAGTAAATAGTGCAAGAAACGGTTCATAAGAAACTTTAACAATAGTTTGGGGTCACTCACCTCCACGGCTCAGAAACCATCCATCATGTATCATTGCCTTGCTCAAATCCAAGTCTTAGATCACAAACTCAATGCAAACAAGTCCTTTAAAAGTTCGGACAGCACTTCCCCTGAATTTGCTAACTTTTCCAGCCATCATGGCTTCATTATTTCCTCAGCCAGTCCCAAAGGTACACACACAACAACAAGTTCATCCAATAGCCATTCAGCAAGCTCCAAGTAGTACTAGTGCAAGCCAAGCTAGGGAAAAAAAAACCCGGAAATGAAACTTAAGCTCAAAACCAGAAAAATAGTTTTGACGTCATTTTGCGGAAATGGTACCAAAGGCGCTACGATTGTCGGATGAAGGTGCAAGACCCACCGTTTCGAAGCTAAGAACCAGGGCTATAACAATGTAGAAGGCCACTCAGTCCAAATCCTAACACAACTAGGTCAAAAATGCAGAATACCACAACCTGAACCGTAATTGCAGGTTTACAAATCGCACTATGCTGTAATGAACACAACTCAGTCTATACAGGTCCAAATGCCGAAATTCCAAAGGCATATGTTAGCTAAGACATCCAGCTACATTTCATCAGAAGACACCAACTTCAAAATCCAAACCAATTCCAGTCAAAACAAACGATTACAAGCGCAGTTTTCACATTCTGAGCAACCCAGAACAGCAACAGTAAAATCGACATATCTCACTTTACACTAATCCAAATGATCTGAAATTTTGCAGGCACTTCAAACTCATCAATACCTACAACTTTCATGTTTTGAGCAAAGTCCAATTCGGCCTCTAACCGTATGATCCAAAACCGGACAGAATTAGGGGTTTTGAAACCCTAACTTTTCACAATTCACTCCAAACCCAAAATTAGTTGCTATTATCACCAATTCACACCCACATGAGTCATTACCCCTCATTATCAACCATCATAGATGGCCACAACATCCCATTCATATTAAACCAGAAAATTCATCATAAAATTGAAAACTTCACCAAATCACTTCAAACCAAGACAAAAACCAGAAATTTCAGCACTTTAATCACTAATACGCATCACTTAAGCTTCATAAGGTATAGGAGGGTAGTCAATCACCACTTACCAAGTAAACAAGAGAGAGGAAGATGTTGGACACCTTAAATTCTCCAAAAAGCTTCACCAAAACACTCACTAACACCAAGTGGAAGGATTTTATGGAGTAAAAACTAATTTAAGCAAGTAGTTTGGATGATTTGAGCTAGGAATTTGCCAAGATGTTGAAGAGTTTTGTCTTTCTTCTTGCTAGAGAGGGCCGGCCATCAAGGGGTGAAAAATGGTAAGTTTTTTTGTGAATCCATAAGTCAAAAGGTCAAAACCATGAATAGTAGTCTTAAGTCCTAACCAATATCATGGTGACATGTGGCACTACAATAAATGCATTCCTATCCTTTCTTTTCTCTCTCACATCAATCATTTCACACACTCTACTTATCTCTTAACACCCGATAAATTTTACACAGTATCCGGAATTTAACCTAATTGGCCGAATTTTTCCGAACTTTTCGCACTAGTGGGTCCCACGTCCAATATATATTCTTAATTTGTCAAAAACTAACCGATACTAGAAAAATCATCTTAAAAACTATATTTACTCATAAACTTTATCTGGGGAATTTTTCTAATAAAGAAAATGCAGAAAAGGCGGGCGATTAAATAAAATAAACCCTAGAAAATTAGAAAATTTTCGGGTTCTCAAACTCATTTTTTTTGGGGGCGTCACATTATTTATAATCTACCAAACCTTTTAGGAAAGAAACCACTTGCATAAGAAATTATCAATTAAAAAATAAATTCCTAAATCACATACTACTAAAAACCTAATTCCAATAAAACTAATAAATAAATATTTCTAGACTTGATTTAATTTGCCAACAGTTTAGTGGGGTATTTTTGGGGGAGGGGGGAAGAAGGAGGTTAGGGAAGGTTGGATTGGATTAGATGGTAAGGTGAAAGAGATTGTAAGTAGAATGTTGTGGGTTCAAAACCTCACTTGAAAAAAAAAAGCAATAAATTTCATGTTAAAAATTGTGTCATCATTTATTATTTCAATCATACCTTTTCAAGATTCAACATATATACCCATCTATTAAATTTTCTGCTCCTATATAATTACTGCTAATGTACTGTTTCTATGTACATTTCACTATACTTTTCAATGCTAGACCTTTACTAATAACCTCCTTTTTTTGGAAGAAAAAAACTGCCATTTATGAGCCTAATAAAATTTTCAATAATCACAAACAAATCATATGCTTTTTAAGAATATTTTTTTAATGTGCAGTGTGTGCCGTTCTCACTAGTTATAAATTAAAAATGTGCATTTTTTGCCTTTTAAGGTGAATTAAAATAAGAGAGAGCAAGGACTAAACTACTGTTAACTTTTTTCATTGTTTGGAGAAAAAAGTTCCATTCTCAACACAATGCCTTAGCTCCACAATTCATAAAAAAACCAAACAGAAAAGGAGAAACGAAAATGATTGCCACTCCTAAAACTCTTATTGGATCCTTCATAGGATTTTTCACTTGGGGCAAATATTTGGTTTAAATCCATGTATTAACTGATTGTGTGTTAACTAAAAATATTGCTCGATCTAAATCTAATCCCCCATTTTTGGTAATTTGGTAGAGAATTCAATTGTCAAATTGTTTTATTTCATTATTCTAGATATATTTTCAACAGAATATGTACTCTGTTTCTCCCTTTTTCCCTTTTATTTTAACGGGTATCTGTGCTTTACTCGGTCTCCAAAGCTACTTGCTGTACTTTTCCAGTGTAATATCATGCTTTAATTCTTCTTTTTCTTTCTCGTGCAGAATCTAGTAATCTCAACATGTTGATACAAATTAGACACTTAATAGTACTATTTGATTATCCGTTTCATATTTCAATTTGGGACTTGTCAGTTCTGTAAACTAGCTGCAGCAGACAACGTGAAATTTATTACTTGATTGTTTTAGCTGTTCATACACTAGCGGTTACAGTAACAAAAATCTGCTGAATTACCATTTCATTTACGTGTCTTATTAGGCTTCTTCTTACTGCCTTGTTTTCTATACATGCCTTGCAGTATCAACTTTGCCAGAGAGGGATGAACGGAAGTACAGCAAGTTCTCTGCCCTTCATGGCAAGTCCTTGTAATTCCATTTGGCAATTGTGTAAAACTTACCGTGGAATCACTTCCAAATGCACCCTTTCAACATACTGAATCATTGCCTGAGATCTTGAGATCAAAGTCTTTATATACCTATGATTTAGTGGTATAACACTATTTTTGTGTCGCTCTATCTTCTGGGTGGTTATCCTATTGTGTGTGAGTTTTGGTGTTTGCCTGAGAATGGAAAAACCAACCATCAGATAACGCTAGTGTTCAGGAAGGAGTAATCATGGTCAAGACACAAATATTTACTACAAAAGATTCAAAGGGAAAAGTTGGATTAAGAAGGTATTCTTGCTTAGACCAAATACACATTCACTTCCGACTTCTTAAGGTACCAGACATTGAGATTTGGTTACAAATATTTGCTCCGAAGCATATATACTAAAATCATAAAATGAATGCCTTGCCTTCAGAAACAGAGGGTATACCTGTATAACAAATTTCGACCAAAATATTAGTAAAAAATTACGGCTAAGTAACGAATTAAATAGACATAAATAGTCACATGCGCAAAATAAATCAAGACAAACACATTCATCTGAAATTACAAGAAACACAAAAAATCAGCCTATTGCAAGTCCTGCGCTGTTTGTTGCGTACAACTGGAACGCCACCCAGCCTATACTGCAAGTCTGAGAAAACCACAATTAATTTTGTAGTTGTCCGAAGTATCTCCCAGATATGGTTACCAGAATGTTAAGCATGGCAACTTCGTCATCCAATTCCAACTTCTCTGCTCGCACGCTTGCACACTTCCGCAACAATGACCTAAAGGCTGCAGAAGTGTCGGCATCAAGGGGACAATCAACTGCTGCAGACAAAGCAAATAGCCATAGACAATCATCCCAAGATAGACTACTCATACTTTCTGCCGCATTTATACGCTTCCTCAGCATAGAAACTCGAGCTACAGAGTCCATCCGCAAAATCATAGACAGGGTGGGGCATTTTTCAGAAACTCCACTTGTATGCGATCTAGAACTGGGACTTGCTACAGAATCCATACCATCATTATCATTGGCGACAACAGAAGAGCATGGATTGCCACATGTTTCAGGTGTACAGCACTGCACAGATTGGCTGGAATCTTCCACAAAAGGCATATTATCGATGTTTTCAAGAAGAAAGCTATCGAAGGGCCTGGAGAAGGATTGTCCTTCATGAACAGTGGAAGATGACTGCACCTCAGCTTCCATATTTTCAAGTCTTGATAAGGCCTGAAAAAGAGTGCTATGCATTTGAATAAAGAGAATAAACGGATCAAAGGACAAAAAAACTAAACCATGATTGGATCATTGCCTCAAATTTATCATACAGAGAGAAAAAAAAAGGAGAAAGGGGGGGGGGGGTGGGGGAGAACATTACGTATACAGAGGAAAAATGAAGCATCTCTAGTAAGAAATGCGTTTATGATAACTTAGGAACTATTTAAAATTCTTTCAAACATTAAAGCAGAAGTATAACTTCACCGGAGGCATGAAATCAGAATATAAAAGAGGCAAAGGTCTAGCATACAATACCAGCCTCAACTCAGAGAAATCGGCAAGAAATGCATCCTCCCACTCTTTGAGTGGCATTAAGTGCACTGGACACTTTGCTACATCAGGAATTAGAGGCATGTAAACAGTTTGCTCCTTGTTTAGTTTAGTTCTATCAACCTTGGCAACTTTCACTTTGGGTATCTGTGCAGATTCCCACCTACAAATGATTTAGGCACCATTGAGTTAATATCTTTCTCACCAACATATAAAACCAAATCTATCTACAATTATAAGACACAACTTTCTGTATAGGCCAAGAAAGTAAAGTCATTAGGAAAGTGTAAAACATTGCATGACATGTTTAGAAGTCCAAGGATTAAATTTGCATCACAATTCCTAAGTATCAAAGGCATCAATTAATTTGATGAATTTTTTTTATCAAAATCTGATAAGCTGGTACATTTGCAGATGATGCTTGCCTCAGTTCTAAAATATATGAATAGCAAAAATGTTCTAGAGAAAAATTGATGTTGTTCATAATTTCTACAGGTGGTATTCTTGGAGGCTGATGTCAGAGACAGTGTCTACCACGTGTATAAATATGACTACGTCCTAATGCCTCATTTAATTCTCTTTCCTAACAGCATCCATGATCCAGCTACAGTGTGGAACTAACAATCTTAACCTTCCAACTTTCAAGGAAACAATAATTCCAAAAAACCCAAGTTATTTTCTATTTTTATATTGCATGTGGAGTGCTACCAAATTATCTTCCACATAAAGAAAAAAATGGTAGGAAAAAACGCTCAAATAATTTTGCAGTGCTTATGCAGGTAAAAGAAAAGGCAGCCAGCCCAAAACTACAAACAAGCTTGCAAACCAACAAAACCCCAATTACCTATTACCTATTAGGTCACCATGAACAAGACTTGAAATTAATAGAAAGGTATTCCTCGAGATTGGTCCTTTGGTGCATCTATATCCATAGAGAGTTCCAAGTACAGGCACATTTAAGGGTATATAAACTGGTGCTTTGGAGAATACATTTGCTGAAGCTTTTCTTATGGTCAAACAATTTATTTTGCCAATACTTTGATAAAAGAAATAGCTAAAAGCTCATAAAACCTATATGATTCGCACAGAATACTGAGCAACCAAGCTTACAAAAAAGAGCAAAATCAACAAGAATCCCACATTAGCTAGCATTCAAATTCATGTTTACTGATGTTTAACCTTATCCACCTTCAATAAAAAAAAAAAAAAAAAAAATGGCCAAACACACAAAAAATGCAAGCACTCAAATGTGAACGTACACACACACTCATACAAGTATAAATCTCTACAAAGCCTGAACATAGATGTGGAAACAACACATATACACAGCCAAAGACAGCATTTTTAGAAGCAAAAAAGAAAAAGCATACAGAACATCTTAAACAAGTTGAACTGAATTTGTTCTTCCATGTGTAAGTCATGATCAACAATCAATTTATAATGCTGTAAATGTAAAAGTTTTGCAATTCTATAAAAGTCATTGCTATTTATAGTAAAAATGTTAGTTATTTCATAACTATCATGTACAAAGAGATTATGCACACATTTTATCTTAACAATCACGTATACTAGAGAATACTACATTAAACAATTGATATTGAAAAATAATATGTTTCCACAGCTCTCTGCTTTAAAGCCTATAAGCCCTCACTGCTGTGATTCATTATTCACCATCAAGTGAGCCAGCTAGCATCCCTACCTTTTGAGTGAACAAGCAGATATCTTACCATGTTGTCACATAATTGCATAATCAAATATTTTAGCAGAAAGGAACAATTAACATTCACAGAATACTCTGTACAATGCAATTATTCCCCACCTAAAAACCACATATTCGATGGTCAAAATTCACACTTTGAACAATTAATGAACACACAATCTCAATTAGTGTCGTTCTTGATGAAATCTTCACCACTATCAAATACTTCCATAAACAAAGGTTTATTATACATTTCAGTTGCAATTCCATCTTATAAGAAGGATGTCTCCACATTTTTGTTTTAGTTACATATCGAATATCTCATAAAGAGAGAAATATAGGCTAAAAACAGTGTTTTGACACGCGAGAAATTTGAAATATGAATATAAAGGTGTTGAATACACATAACAGCTGTTCTCCAACACTGGCACACACCATTTTTAGATTTTCAATATGTCATCATACACGTACACGTGCATATCTGCATAACATTGATAGGTATGTATCTGTGCATGATTTGAAAAAGCATTCAAAGATCAAACATACATTCACATGCTTTTCGTCAGATTTTTCTACTTAATAATAAAAGAAAAAAAGAATCTACTATCAATTCCTGTAGCAATTTCTTTTTTTTTTTTTGTCAAAACGATAGGAATTCCTTTAGCAATTTCAACAAGGAATAAGCTACTGTCATTTCTGGGGCCCCACCAAAAAAAAAATGGTGCTTTGCAAGAACTAGATATAAGCAAAGATACTATAAAAATGAGAAAGAAATCCTAATGCGTCTTTTAAAAAGATTTATATGCCAATCTTTCTTAGAAGAGCATAATCCTATTATACACTCAGTACATCTCTTTTCTTTCAACCTTTTGCCTTTTCATTTCCCTTTTTTCCCATTTTGACATGTTACACCTTTTACTTCATGTCCATTTATACTAGTGAACCAGTCAACTCAATCTCAAAACAACATGTGTCTCTACAATAAAGAAAAAAGTCCAACAGACATTCAACTTGGGTTGTAACTCATCAAAGCCAACTCAGATAGACAAGTATAAAGGTAAGTTCCCTTCTCATGTTATCACCTACCACTCACACTCAGGAGAGTACAAGGAGCGAGAAGTACCATATCATCAGTTAATGAAGTTTACTTAATTGCAAAGCAGATATAAAAGAATTTCGAATTCAAATTTGATCTCCATTTTGTCAACAGAAAATGCAGCAGGCCACATTTCGAAATATGAATCTTAACTTGTGAACTGAAAGCAAGATGCTGAATGATGTAAATAAGATAGAGGTCATATGGCCTACTTGCGCTAGGGAAGAAAGAAAGGATCTTGGGGCCGTTTCAAGGCAGTAAAAGAGGTGAAGAACAAAGAGTTTTAGGGGTATCATGAGGAAGAAGAACAAACCAACTCCAAAATCTATTAAATTCTTTTTGATCAATGTCCATGTTAAATAACCTAATAGGAATACTATTTGTAAACTATGACCTTCCCTAATAAAATTCCAGAAGGTAGAATTCCTATTTCCTCTTCTAATATATAAGCAAAATATTTGTATAACTATTCTAAAAGAAATCTATAACAACTAGTCCTCCAATTAGTTTCCTTATATAAAAAAATAATCAAATAAGCCTCGGTAAACATGACCAATGGAAATTTCTTGCAAACAACTAAAATACCAAAATTACATTAAGAGTAAAATTCAACAAAGTACTAAAACTCAGGACTAAACTTCCCACTAAGATGGCACTTAAACCAAAAAAAATGGAACTCTTAACATACTGAAACAACCAAATAGGCTGCTACTCATCAAGGGATACCTGATTGAAACTGGAAACAATTATGAAAAAAAATATAATGTTAGATCCTGTAGGTTCTTTCCCTTTTCAAGTATATTTTTATTTTTGGCTGGGAATCAGGACCAGTAAAAGTAACAAATGTACGAAAATACAGAACATAAATTGTCAAATTTGTCCTGTTTAATTACAACTGATTCATAAACAGTGTTTACATAGAGAAAAATTGCATTGCATCATTTATGTGCCCTAAAATTGATAGTTAGTATTCTACCTCTTTAGGAGATTCAAGTATGTGCATCACTTGTACTGCATTATTATACAGGTAATTACTCAGTTATGAATTAGAAGGATTCAGAAGGGGAAGGTAGTTACTTCATTACTCGGTTGGATTTGAACGTTAATGTTTTCCTCGCTACAGTCATATCTCTTATCTGGAAGACCAGCAATGATTTTTAGTAATTAACAAAATGAAAGCACATGCATTGGTAATGCAGGGGAAGTACTGTAGGCTTTGATTTAAATTACACCAAACAATGAGCATACAGCCCCAGTATTGTTAATTGAAGTCTCAAAATGAAATCCTGGACCAGCTATCTGGGATGATGTGGTATGGAATGACAGAATGGATTCCAGGAAATACTATGCAATGATACAATATGAAACAAGTTTGGGGGCAAAAAGAGAGAGCGATGCAGCACCAATGAAGCATGTGGAGATAAAAACTGAAATGAACTTTAGCTTTATGGGTTTTAGTTTTAGAAATTAGAAGATAGTTCCAGAACTTTTAGCCTAAAAATCTGAGAATACAAGTGTGGTAGTAGGACTTCTTACAGAAAGAAACATCCCAATGCCATCTTAAAGTCAGATTGCCAAATTGCTACATCCACTACAAAGTGGTGACAAGCTGAGAGCCATCACAGAAGACCTGTACTTGTGGATTGCAGGTTTATTATAAAAAGATGTGCTCTCAGGTTAAACCACAGATTGAGAGAAGGGTAGCTTTGTGCAGATCAGTTAGCAAACATGCAGGAGGCTTTCAAATACTAGCAAATGGAGATTTCTTCAAGCTTGTTTGCAGACTATCTGTAACTTGTTTTGCTTGGCCTAAGCAGCACTGTTTACATCAACGGAGTCTTACCATCCATACATTTGGCATTCCGCAACTTCACAAAGATTTCAATTTCACTGGGTCAATGTTGGAGACAGGAAGGAAGGGGTGGGTAAAGAAAAAGTTTAATTAAGAAAAAGCGGATAGCTCATGACTGATAGTTTCATAGGGTAAAGCCCATGAAGATTGATAGCAGCGCTACCATCCCACGTGAATGGAACTTTTCTCAACTTCAGAATCCCCAGTCTAGCTAATATAGGAAGCCTCCCCTTCTTTAGCCCCCATTTTTGGGTGAAACCAAAGGAAGAAGAATAGAACATGAATTAAACGTCTAGTTATACATGTAACCCAAATTCGCACCCATACCTTTTGTGAAAACCCAGATACTCTTAAAAAATGCCTAGTTTACATCATATTCATATGGGCATATAGGATAGTTAGCATTCAAAGACACTATTGTCATCATCCATATAGTTTATAAACTTATCATAGGACAGCTAATCAAATAAACCTTTTAATTGTGGTTCATTCTTCTCCAATGCTTTCTTTCATTTTGCCGTAAATCTTCCCCCAATTAACCAAACATTTTTTCAGAGCAGATCAAGAGGAAAACAAATAAAGATAATATAAGAGACCAAAATTTTACCTTACACGTCTAAGATATTCTAGACCATCTTCTGGAGGGCCTGAATCAAAATCAGGTTCACCTGTAACAAAAAACGCAGGTTTCTGAATGCTACTATAGTCTTCATCACTATCATCTTCTAAGCACTCATCCTGCTCAATTACGTGAAGACCAGGAGGATCTACCAGATTTTCATATGCATTTTCATTCTCTGCATTTTCTGAATATTCTTCACCTGAAAGGGCTGCATAAATTTAGTCATGCAGACTCATATGATTTTAAAATGAATTAGAACAAAGGAGCATTTTGATAACAAAAAAGAAAGTCATCCAGCTGCCCATACAGTAAGATAAACAACCAGAAAATCTAGTCACTTCAGCAACAACTACTGGACATTGCATTTCATGCAAAATTTAGCATCGCTTAGAATTGAATGCATCCATCTTACATTTACAACTACCATAGATTGGACATATTCACAGAGTATGCAGACTCAACACCATTTAACATCTTTATGGTGAAACCTCAGAGGGAAAAAATCTGCCACAGTCAACCCAAAAGTATTTCCTAATCTGCACCAATATATGCATATCCAAGTTTCCATGTTCCTAGGTCAAAAAAATCTACAGTATATTTTGGTTTACGTAGCACAGGGTGTCTTTCACAAGATATCTATTTGCCATTCCTCGGTGAACAAAAACTCCTAGATGGTATCCACGTCCTTTTGCAGCTATCGCACCTGTGCAGACAAGAAAAATGGAAACCCATCAAATTGACACAACAAGAACCCAAATTTATGTGTAAAAAGAAAGACAAAGATTTGATGAGAAGAAGCAAAGAGTTTGCTTTGCTTTTTCATACAACAAATACACTCCTCAACTCCCACCCTTAACCTTCCAAAAGGACAGGGGAAGAAAGACAAAAAGGACACTCACCAAATCATCCCATGACGAAAACCAGAGTTTTCGTCCACCCACTTTCATAATTTGAACAGGTTAGAACTAGCCACTCCCCAACTTCAGAAAAACCGGAAAACATAAACTTGAAGGAGAAAAAAAGGAAAGAAAATTTTCTCAGGGAAAGTAGGAATGACAGCTGGAAACAGCTCTTTTTAGTCCTATGCACAAATTTTCCAAATATGACCAACTCTTACGGCAACAATGTAAAACAAACTATGTGAAAAAATGAGAAAACACATTTGCCACCACAAGAAGAAAATTATACTAAGAATTTCAGACCTATGTATCAAATTTAACTAGTCAAAATTAACCCTTGAAAGGGAAAAGACTCCCATTTTGATAAATTGGAACTGCTTGACCCATGTCTTACTAGTGTCATAAGGGAAAAAGTCATAATCAATTAAATGTAAAGAACAAAATTGCAGCCTGTCTGTTGAAAAGAATAATGAGGCAAGGGAGTGAAAAGTCTTTATATGAATGGAAAATAAGTAAAAAGTAACAAGGAAACTAGCTACAAGGTCTGAAAACTAAACAATAGCAAGTCATTTGAAATGGAAACCAAAAGCGGTTCCTCTTTTTACCAATTACCTTGTTAGGGTAAAGAAAGAAACTAAAAGACACCATTTCTAGTAGTAGAAATGGTGAGGTCTAACATCAATAATCACAAGCAAACTATATCTTGATGTTTTGTACATTTGAAGAGCAAAAGGCAGGAATGATATACCCACTAGCAAACAGCAGAACCTCATTAAACACAAAACCTCATCACCCTACTGCAGTAAAGGAAGAAAAGTCTTGACAAACCAGAAAGTTTTTCATTAAGTATTCATATTTCTCAAGTGACTTAAATGCATAATTCACACTTCAGATCCAAATAGATACTCCTTTTTTTTTTGGGTGCTGAGATACTATTATTTCATTGCACTGAATAACATGTACCATCTTCACAGACAATTAACTTGACAACAGAAACAAAACAGAGACAATACAAACTCAAAAGTCACATCATTCAACATTCTATGTACATCCAGACACAATAATTGAAATCCACATAGCATGAGAAAATCACTGCACAATTTGACACCACTAAATCAATTATGGAATCCGGATCAAATGAGTCCTAAACTCTAATTACAGAATGTCCTAAAAGATTAGCACTGTTATCAACTACAGATCACATAATTCTGTGATCAAGTTCAACATCAATAAAATCTATGTTATAATCATAATAACGATCATACATAATCAAATTTTTTACCATAAGAATATGATACACGTACCAAAAACTGATGAGCGTGCCTCATTTCTGAACCGCGGATTGAAATCAACACGGGTGTGCTTCTTCTTCTGCTGCTGCAGCTGCTGATGATGAAATTGACTATGATTATCAGAACCCACCAGTCCATCATACTCCTCCTGCACAGCAGGACCAAGTCCACAATAAACCTCTGTCCATTTCTTACTCTGCCAATCCACTGCCACAAACCTCAACACCTCCAACTCCATCCTCGTATAAATTCTCTTCCCCCCTTTATCATTCTTTCTGGTTCCACAATTCTCAGCCAAGCCCATATCAACAAACTTCTGATTCTCATCAGCCCCTGAACTACTGGTTTTCCCACTTTTGCCCCTCCTTCTTGGCCTCTTATGATTCACATTCTTCCTTGAATTTTCAGAGAAATTGGTGGCTTTTCTTTCCTTTCCAAACCCTACTAATGCCGTTTCATCAACTACCTCAATTTTCATACAACAGTTTTGTTCATTCAATTTCCCATCAATTTTCAATATTTCTTGAATTCCAGAGACGCCCATTTCACCCTTCTCCAAAACGGAGTTGTCTGTCTCACAATCAACAGGCTTCGATTCTTGATTCTTGCAAACGCCATCGTTTAAGCCAGTAGCATAAGCACCCATCGCTTCTTCCACGCACTGCTCTCCTTTACCCTCCAAAACGGTGCCGTTTCTTGTTTCTGCTTCGGAACCTCGTTCTTCACGTTTCTCTGAAACGACATCGTCAAAGCAAGAAGTAGTGGCTCCGGCAATTTCTACCTTTTCTTCTCCTTCAGCTTCTTGTCTTAGGACGTCGTGGAGGACAACTTTTTCATTTCCCACCAAAACGGTGCCGTCTCTCATTTCTGCTTCGAAACCTCGTTCTTCACATTTCTCCAATACAGCGTCGTCAAAGCAAGAAGTAGCGGCTCCGGCTATTTCCACCTTTTCTTCTCCTTCAGCTTCTGGTTTTACGACGTCGTCGTGGAGGAGTAGTTCTCCTTTCCTCCCCCAAACGGTGTCGTCTCTCTCTTCTCCTTCAAAACCTCGTTCTTCACTTTTCTCCAAAACGGCGCCGTCAAAGCAATTACTAGAGGCTCCGGCTTCTTGACTTACGACGTCGAAGAAGGCGTTCTTATCTCGTTCATCTCTGTTTTCTTCTACTTCAAAATTTTCAGAGTCGGCCTTCTGCAAAACGGCGTCGGTTTGGTCTATATCGAACCTTTCTTGAACGACGCCGTCTTTGAGGTCGGACGATGATAACTGTCGTAGTTGGTCTTGACGATCGAGACCGACGGTAGGTTTGGAGTTGCAGTCGTCCGCCATTGTTGTGAGTTTCGCGGTTGATTCTTCCGGCCGGATGAGACTTTGAGAGTTTCTGAATAGGGAAAATGGCGTTCAACTCTTTATACTCTCGTAGACTACTATTGCGCTTCAGGTGCTTGTACTGCATGCACGGGGTTTATACATTGTACAAGACTAAGAAGGTTGGGGACTTGGGGCTCTGTTTTTTCTGTTTTTCTTTTCTTTTATTTTATTTTTTTTTCTGAAAGAAAGGGGTGCTCATATAATATTGTGAATCTTGTGATTACAGTGATCTTAGGTTACAAATGATTTGAGACGAATCGACTTTTGATCTAACCAAATCGAGTATCGAGCCAACTTTTTATATTCTAATGCAGTTTGATTTGAATATTAACCAAGTTCGAGTTGAATTTTGACTCGAACTGATTGTGAGCGATTCGATTCGTGTGCAACCTTGGTCTGCATGCAACAAGTTCTTAAATAATTCTTCTTATCTTCTTACCAATTTTAAATAATTCTTTTTTAACTTACTCTTTGAATTAATCTTTATATGACCTTGTTCGTTACAAATTGTTTTCCAAATTGTACTAAATTATTTTGGTAAAAAGTTTTAAAGTTGCTCGCCTACAATATTATTTTAATCAAATTATGTGATGCTCTCACCTCTCCGTAAGGCAAATCCTAGGATATCAACGAGGCGTCTGCCCAACTCTCGTCAAGACTTACACACTCATTCTAGTTTAAAAGAACCACAAGTCAACCATCGACTTATAATTAAGAAATATTTCGAATATACAAGTCCAAAACTCTCAAGGCTACCATTTACCATTACAAATTCAAAATACTCAAATATAACAAAATTTACACTTTAAAAGTCTCCAATTTTATACAAAAGATATACTAGTTTCCACCAAAATCTGCTAATCTATAACTTCCACCAAAAGCCGCTAGTTTAGAACTTCCGAACTTCCACTTCCAAACCTGTTAAGGAAAACAACTTAAAGGGATGAGCTAACGCTCAGTAAAGCCAAGAAAATCAAGCAAGCAAGCAAGTAGCACAAATTAAATCAACTATCACACTTAAAACGATTTAACATGAAACTTCATTTAAGTGCGCAAATAGGAATTAAAACACATGTAAAAGGATACATGAACTCTCAGGAGCTATATCCACACAGATTCACCAATCATCTTGATCCACAATTTCCAAGTGTTGACACTCCGTCAACCGAACAAGTAACAAGTCCGTAGAACTCCACTTTTAATCGATTTTTGTCCACCGTTACACCCCCTACTGGGTCCGAACGTCAAACAAGTTTTGATATTACTCGAGTATATCCAAGCAAGTCAAGTATATGAGTCCAAGGTTCACCAAGCCTTTGCTGACATGGATTGAATGGCTAGCCATTGGGTTTTGGGCGTCCCCACGAGTATAAGTGGTCGATGAGACAATGTTTCAATCGATTTAAAATCGGCATAGTACTTAGTCGGTATGAGAGGCATCTCCCACCCGAATAGAGTGTGGTACATGCTACCACTCAATACTCACGATTACAAGCATGTTCAAGTACAAGTTCAAATCACGCAAATTCATATGCAAATAGTGAATATTCAAGAGGGAGAGGACAAGAGAGATAAAGTACACCCTTACCTCGACAAGTTCATAAATCGTAACAATTTCACATAATACTTGTACACATATCATTTCAATCATAGTACATGAAACATGCACTTGACACTCACCAATTTCAAAAGGGAAAAGAGTCCCAATGGCCCTCCAACTCTTTCCCAAATAAAGTTTTAGCCCTCCAAAAATTAACGATAAAATTTTGACCATCGATCTAATAAAATAGCATATTTGTGGTCCTTCTGTCAAATCCAGTAGTTAAAATTAACGGAAAGCATCATCTCGTGAGATGTACGATCAAATATCAAGGGCATTATAGTTTCTTTTCCAAGAGCAAAAAACTCTCTTTCACCACTGATTTTCGCTCCAACAATTTCCACTCCTTTTCGCTCCAACATTTTCCCCTCAAGTTCCATCTGATCAAAATCAAATTCTCAGATGGCTGTCAAATCCTTAGTACTGAAGTGAAATCTCCCTGAACAAGATTATGCCGTGGAACCCAGAATACCAAAATCAATTATATGTAGCGTTGAGCCTTCCTCAGCAGCATGCCAAATCGTCTTATTGGAGAAGAAATTAGAGATCTGAGTGAATTAAGATAGGTTGTGAGAAATAAAACCTGAGTGGATGGTTCACAAGCAGTAGTGGTCCACATATTCCTTGCCACCGTCCGATCACACTGCATCATAAGCCAGGACATGAATGGAGCATTCTGTTGTACTTGTTGCTGCTCCTACTGCTGAGGCTGAAATTGCTGATTCACAATGCCCACAACCCCATCACCACCATTTCCCAATCCGCGGACCTCCTTATTTCCCTACCAAACCCCACAACAACTGCCACCACTGGCATTAGGCGTGCCAGGTCCCAATTCCTCGCCACCACCGCTGTTCGCCATATCCCTCTCTAGCAACCCATCAACTGCTTCATAATCACCAACCTCATCTTCCCTTAGAGTGCTCACAGCCAGACCCAGGTTCACAAAGAAATCATCCCTGTGGTCATGCTGCTTATTATCGTAAGGAGAAACAAGAGCAACGGCAGCAGTGGCAGTGGCACAGGTGGTGGGGTGGTGGAGGAGTAGGTGGGGGCGGAGGTGCTGCTGTTGCTTAGTGGGAACAGAAAGAGATAAGGCCTGCCTAGGAGACGGTGGGGGTAGACGCAGATGAGAAGGAGGAGGAGGGGTGGAGTGATTTTTCTTGGATTGGATGATTGTCGGGGAGAGGTTGGGCAAAATATATGCCATCCCAGGAGTTCCCGAGTAAGTAGCAATTTCGTAGAATTTGTGTTCTTCTTCTATTTGGCAGAATTTGTGTTCTTCTTTAGAGACTATAATACCCTTGATATTTGATCGTGCGTCTCACGAGATGATGTTTCCTGTCAAATTTAATTGTTGAATTTGGCAGAAGGGCTACAAATATGCTATTTTATTAGATCAAGGGCCAAGCCTTTATCGTTAATTGTTGGAGGGCTAAAACTTTATCTGAAAAAGAGTTAAGAGGGCCATTGGGACTCTTTTCCCATTCCAAAAACAAGTGAGCAAATAAGTCTTTTAATTGTCCACACCGGAATTCTTTTCGAAATTCTCTTGAATACCTGAGCAAATATCAACCAGCCATCACTAAATGCAAACCACTTTTAGACTAATTTCCCCCTTAATCCATCACTCACATATACACTAAATCACTTAGCATACAAGGGAGAAAATTCATTTGTTTAGGCAATCAAGAAAACGAATCAAAAGAGGCTTAATCCTTTGAAAACCAAGATTCAAAATGAAGGTCTAAAGTTACAAGAAACCTTGTATCCATCCATGAAATCAAATTTAAAGCGGATTAACAATTTCAAAGGAAAGTTGGAAGTTCTTAAGAAGGGCATTTTGTTTGAAACCAGAAAATTCCAGTTTTGTGTGATAATACTTGAAAAATCACATCTTGAGTTCCGTAAGTCCAAAAATTGAAAAACTTATACCGTTGAAAACTAGATTCAATGTACTAAAACTATTCAGAAGACACTTTTTTTAGATTCAAATTAGAAATCATTCAAATCTCAGTTCCAACTTGCTGCTTCATTAAAACAGAGCAAAACAGTCTCGATTTTTAGTGAAATTTGAAAATTTATCAAAATTCATAGGAACCGAATTAGCCTTTGAAATTATAAAACTTAAAGAACATCAAGTCTAGTTTTAAACACAATAAGCGGAATAAAATTTGGATTTCTCTACACCAAGTTACAACAGTTTACGAAAACTGGTTTTTGAAATCTGATCCACGGATTTCCAGCCTTGGAGCATCAATATAGTTTTGAAATCAGGGCATAACTGGGGCTACACAAGTCCAAATTCAGTGTGGTTTATGGCGTTGAAAACTACATTCAAAGTACTAAAAATCATTAGAAGAAACTATTTTCAAATTCATTTCACAAGAGGAGTGGAAATAAGCTACAAGATGCAGCTGTGTAGGTTTCTGAGGTAAAATAGTAAGAGCAAATCAGTCAACTTTGCCGAATCACCACGGTTCACAGAAAATGAATTAGCAGGGGTATTTTATATCGTTAGAAAACCCTTAGAGTCTAGTTTCAAATGCCTTAAACGGCACTTGATTTCGACTCTTGGACAAAAATTTATTGGCTGTTGAGTGCGGACAGGCAGACTGCCCTGATCAATTTTCTAGATTTGATTTTTCTCTTTTTAGCCTAACTTTCAACCACACAAATGAAATGATTTTTGAGAGATAATTTTTACACACACAATCCACCATATAAAAAGTATTTTTGCAGCAATTTAACAACAAAATTTGAAATTAAATCAAGAGAAATAAATCAGCAAAATTTCGGACAACACTCCTCTCTTTCTCTTCAAATTTTCTCTCCAACATTCAAGCCAAGAAATCAAGGTAGAAATTACAAAAATAACAACCAAACAAACAAGAAATCCTCAAGTCCACTATCTAATCATCCACCTCAAGGCATCTACCTAAGTAAAAATTAAGAAACAAGGGTTTTCTCAAGTCATCTAGCCTAGTTTTGGTTAGGGTTTCAAATACCCTTGCATTACAACCCAAAACCACCACTAAGTCTTGTATGAAACTAAAAATCAAGGGAAGTGAAACTTGTTACCTCTCCAAAACTTCTTCAACCCTAGTTAGAACCAAGATTTGCACCACCAAACCACCCAGAAATCACCACAAGGTAAGAGCTTTCTTCTAGTTAGATCAACTTCCAAAGGTTTGAAGGTGTTGGATGAATTCTTGGAGCAAGATTTGTGGATGAAGTTGGAGTTTTTCTCCTCTTCTTTTGGAGCTTGGAGGTTCGGCCAATGAGAGAGGAAAAGGAGAGAAGATGAAGCTTTGAATTGTGATGTAAAGGTGAGAAGAAAGCTAGCTTTTGGTGGTTAAAAGGTCAACTAGGAATAGTAGCCCAAATAGTGTCATGCACTACTAATTTCCTTTTTGTTTCTTACTTTCTAATACTAATCTTCTAAGGTAGTTTCCTTTACACTAATACTCATTCTTACTAGTCCGAGATAAATTTTTCAAATCCCCAATTAATTGCGCCGGTGTGACTTTTTTTGAAATTTTTGACGCTTAAACGATAAAAATATGTTTTGAGTAAAATTCATGCTAAAATAATAAAATAAAATAAAATAACACAAATGCAAATAATTTTAAAATAAGTAAAATTTAAGAATAAAAATTCGAGTCCTCACATCCTCTCCTCCTTAAAAGGAATTTCGTTCTCGAAATTCTCACATTTGCTCGCATAGACTTAATGCTACAGGATTTTCTTCCAATTCTCAAATGTTTTTCTCTTACTCATATCACTACCACAAACTTACCTAGAGGGAAAATCTTATCACGTAAAGGTTAAGCTAATATGTTAAGGAAGTTTAACAAGGATGTCAAAATATGCAGGGTAGTATAAGTTTGAAGACCTGATGAAAAGTGAAAACGATAACTACGAAACTTGGTTACTACTTCTGCTGGATCTTGAAATCAAATACAGTACACTGGCCACATACTATCTTCTCTATTCGAACTGCCTTCTTTCATTATTAACCACAAACAAATAAAGAATTCTTGTCCAAATCCAAGAACAAATCATGTAAGCCTTATCTCAATATCCCAATGGTCCTTAAGTATTCTCAATGAACTTAATGTCTCGTATATCAAATTCTATAAGATCTTAACAGCGTAATAATTTTGTCCTACTGGGATTTAACATTATTAATCTTTCAAAATGGTTAGAAAGAAATCTCAAATAATCAATAATTTCAAAAAAAAAAAAATCACATCCAATTCCATACAAATGTATACAAATATCAAAACACTAAAGAATAAACTTTAAATTTATTAATATCTTATCATAGTCCCCTAGTCACTTATTTCGATAAATTCAAACCTCACATCAAATATAATAAGGCTCTTGGATTCATTCCTCTCCACAAAGAGAAAATATAGCTTTATAACAAAAATCAAAATGTTTGAAATTTAAAAGAAGGATATAAAATTTTTAGAATGACGCTCATAAGAGTAAAAAAATTTTTTTTCTTGGTTGTTTGTAAGGAGACTCTCCTAGTTAACTCTAAAGTGGAAAGGTAAGATGGGGAGGACATAAAATACTTGGTTAAAATCTTTTCTTTTATAAAAGATATAATCTTAATAACTTAAATTTCATGAAAATATCGTACAATAGAATTACCCAATTAACTTAAATAAGAAAAACAAGATCGAAGATTCTAAATTACTTTTGCAAGCACATTTATAGCAAATTTAAATATCAGTATCTAAAAAGTGTAGAAAGGCAAAGAAATATTTTATCAAATGAAAAATTATTGAATTCATCATCATTTTTTTCCCAAGTCAAGTATAACAGGTTCCATTGTCAAAAGATAGATTAAATTTCTTCCCATAAATTATCTAGTTTATATCTAAGATTCGAAGAACCAATTTACATTCCCTTTACTCATGGATCATTGAACCTTAATTACTAATCATACAAAAGTCTTTCACCAACACAATTGAAAGTTTACAACTATTCAACCCGGATTATCTTCATACACATACCATTATGTTCAAGCGTAAATAAAGTACTAAGTCATCATTGCTAACATTCATTCTTCCCATGGACTAAAGTAAATCATCAAGTTACTTCGCACCCCAAACAATTTAACTCATATCATGATCAGACACGAATGTATTCAACATATATTTTTAAACCGTACTCCTATACTATCTATATCCTCAACGTCATTCTCTGGTTTCTATTTCTCACACAAGTCTAAGGCAATACATGTATAAAAGGGTAAGGATCACGTAATCATAGATGCAATACTAGTCAATCATAATCCAAAGTACAATTATCAGATTTCACAAGATTGATGCATATGATCACAACAGGTACAAGTAAACATATAACAAGTCCAAATATATCAGAAATTAAGCAAGTCTGCAGTGCCAGCACAATACACATTCAAGACATGCATCAAATTTCAAATTGAACCACCATCAATAGAAACCCTAACCAGGGATTTACTCACCTAGGCCACGAAAACTTCATAATACCAATCTTTTCAATTTGTTCAGCCTTAGATCTAGCACTCAGATCTCTCATGTCCTAACTTTCGCCATTACACTTTATCAAACTTTAGCCTCTCCATTTTATCTCTTTGCTGTCTTTCCCTTTAGTCAATGCAGTTATAGAACTCATAGAACTATCCACGAAATCATTAGTACACTTGTTCCTCAATCACACTAACTTCAGCCTTTCGGATGCGATCACTCTACATCTTTAAATCTTTCTCAGTTCTTACACCTGAAGATAGGCTCTCTCCTTGAAAATAAAAAATTTCATATTCAAATTTTGGATAAGTTTTTTTTTTCAAAGCGGAAATTTTTTTTCCAGTAGGTAAATAAGTGAAAAATGCATTTTATTTCTTTGAAAACTCTTTTGTTTTTATTCAAAACCATCATATATGAAATTAACTAGCAAATCTCAGTTTCTTATCTCTGATAACTAATACCACTATTTGCACCGATTTCTTTTATTCTTACAAGTATAAAGATAATTCGAATCTCATTCAATCTTTCACTACTAATCTCTCACATAATGTTTCCTTTCAATATAACACCACATAATTCCTCAGTTTTGTTTCCACCAATGCCATATAAGAAACTCTCAAGTACCAATTCTTTTTAACCACTAGGGCACAGTAGGTTCTCCAGTTCATGTAATATTCAAGTTAATCCCACAGTCCGGCATCCTAAACTTTAAACCTAGGATACACTACAAGATCTGAAGGCTAAAGCTCTGATACCAACTGTGATGCCCCCACCTCTCCCTAGGGCAAACCCTAGGGTATCAGCGAGGTGCCTACCCAACTCTCGTCAGGACTCACGTATTCATTCTAATTTAAAAGAACCACAAGTCAACCATCGACTTATAATTAAGAAATATTTCGAATATATAAGTCCAAAACTCCCAAAACTACCATTTACCATTACAATTTAAAATACTCAAATATAACAAAATTTACACTTTAAAAGTCTCTAATTTCATACAAAAGATATACTAAATTCCACCAAAAGCTGCTAGTCTAGAATTTCTCAACTTCCACTTCCAAACCTGTAAAGAAAAACAATTTAAAGGGATAAACTAACGCTCAGTGAGGCCAAGAAAATCAAACAAGTAAGCAAGTGGCACAAATTAAATTAAATATCACACTTAAAACGATTTACATGAAATTTTATTTAAGTGCGCAAATAGAAAGCAAAACACACGTAAAAAGATACAGGACCTCTCAAGAGCTATATCCACACGGTTTCACCGATAATCCTGATCCACAATTATCAAGTGTTGACACTCCGTCAACCGAGCAAGTAATAAGTCCAGTGAACTCCACTTTTCATCAATTTTCATCCATCGTTACACCCCATAACGGGCCCGAACATCAAACAAGTTTTGATATTACTCGAATATATCCAAGCAAGTCAAGTATATGAACTCAAGGTTCACCAAGCTCCTCAACCAAACCCTTGCTGGCTTGAGTTGAATGGCTAGCCATTGGATTTTGGGCGTCCCCACAAGTATAAGTGGTCGATGAGACAATGCTCCAATTAACTTAAAATCGATCATAGTACTAAATCGGTATGAGAAACACCTCCCACCCAAATAGAGTGTGGTACATGCTGCCGCTCAGTACTCACGATTACAAGCATGTTCAAGTACAAGTTCAAGTCATGCAAATTCATATACAAGTAGTGAATATTCATGAGGGAGAGGACAAGGGAGATAAAGTACACTCTTGCCTCGACAAGTTCATAAATCATAACAATTTCACATAACACTTATATACATATCATTTCAAACATAGTACATGAAACATGCACTTGACACTGATACGAATCTCGTTGGAGAGAAGATTCGCGACCCAAGATCACTTGTTGGATTTGACTTCGAACGCAAGAACGGTAGCAGCGGAAACCCTACGACCCCTCTAATCCCCGTGACTACGAACTTGTTGATATTATCTGAACCCGTAACCAAACGAATTAGTGAACCTCAGGCAAGTGTAGAAGGTGCCACAATTCAAGTGTGGTTCTTGAATTGATAAGCCAAACAAGAACACTAGAGTATAACTCTACGTTGTTCAAGGGTTGCTCGAAAGCTATTGAGAAAATTCTCTCAAATATTTTATGATAAAAGTGTCTTCCTTAAATTATCAAAGCTTGGCTATTTATAGCCTTACAAAGAAGCAAACCTAATCTAAGTTGGAAACAATGCAAGTTTCCTTATTCGATTTGACAACTAAACTAATAACTCACTAATCATAGTTAGAGCTAACTAATGGACAGCTTATAATCGACCCAATGAAGGCTTTAAGCTGGCCCAACATAACCCAATAAAAGCTAATTAACCAACTTAAGTAATAGTGAGTCTAGACTCTATAAATCGGATCCAACTCAACATGAGGTCTTGGACCGAACTTATTCCTACCAAATAAAATAGAAATCTGAAAAATAAACTACTAAACTATTACTAAAAGATTCATTCTCTTGCGGCCCGAAACATGGCCCATAAGCGGCCCATATTTCGTATCAGACACTCACCAATTCCAAAAGCAAGTGAGCAAATAAGTCCTTTAATTGTTTGCACCGGAATTCCTTTCGAAATCGTCTTGAACACCTGAGGAAATATCAACTAGCCATCACTAAATGCAAACCACTTTTATACCAATTTTCCCCTTAATCCATCACTCACGTATACACTAAGTCACTTGGCATACAAGGGAGAAAATTCATTTGTTTAGGCAACCAAGAAAACGTATCAAGAGAGGTTTAATCCTTTGGAAGTCAAGATTCAAAATGAAGGTCTAAAGTTATAAGAAATCTTGTATCCATCCATGAAATCAAACTTAAAGCAGATTAACAATTTCAAAGGAACGTTGGAAGTTCTTAAGAAGGGCATTTTGTTTGAAACCAGAAAATTTCAGCTTTGTACGACAATACTTGAAAAATCACATCTTGAGTTCCGTAAGTCCAAAAATTGAAAACTTTATACCACTGGAAACTAGATTCAATGTAATAAAACTCTCAGAAGACACTTATTCCAGAGTCAAATCAGAAATCATTCAAATCTCAGTTCCAACTTGCTACTTCATTAAAATAGGGCAAAACAGTCTCGATTTTTAGTGAAATTTAAAAATTTAGCAAAATTCATAAGAACCGAATTAGCCTCTGAAATTTATAACACTAAAAGAATATCAAGTCTAGTTTCAAACGCATAAGCAAAACAAAATTTGGATTTCTCTACACCAAGCTACAACAATTTTACAAAAACTTGTTTTTGAAACCTGATCCACGGATTTCCAGCCTTGGAGCATTAATACAGTTTTGAAATCAGGACATAACTAGAGCTACACAAGTCCAAATTTAGTGTAGTTTTTAGCATTGAAAACTACATTCAAAGTACTAAAAATCATTAGAAGAAATCATTTTCAAATTCATTTCACAAGAGGAGTGAAAATAAGCTACAAGATGCAGCTGTGCAGGTTTCTTAGGTAAAATAGTAAGAGTAAATCAGTCAACCTTGCCGGATCGCCACGGTTCACAGAAAATGAATTAGCAGAGGTACTTTATATCGTTAGAAAGCCCTTGGAGTCTAGTTTCAAATCCCACAAACGGCACTTGATTTTGACTCTTGAACGAAAATTTATTTGCTATTGAGTGCAGATAGGCAGACTGCCCTGATCAATTTTCCAGATTTAATTTTTCTCTCTTTAGCCTAGCTTTCAACCACACAAAAGAAATGATTTTTTAGAGATAATTTTTACACACACAATCCAACATATAACAAGTATTTTTGCAGCAATTTAACAACAAAATTCAAAATTAAATCAAGAGAAATAAATCAGCAAAATTTTGGACAACACCTTCTCTCTTTCTCTTCAAATTTTCTCTCCAACATTCAAGCCAAAAAATTAAGCTAGAAATCACAAAAATAACAATTAAAAAAACAAGAAATCCTCAAGTCCACTATCTAATCATCCACCTCAAGGCGTCTACCTAAACAAAAATCAAGAAAACAAAGGTTTCCTCAAGTCATCTAACCTAGTTTTGGTTAGGGTTTCAAATACCCGTGTATAACAACCCAAAACCACTACTTACTCTTGTATAAAACTAAAGATCAAGAGAAGTGAAACTTGTTACCTCTCCAAAAATTTTGCAACCCTAGTTAAAGCCAAGATTTGCACCACCAAACCACCCAGAAATCACCACAAGGCAAGAGCTTTCTTCTAGTTAGATCAACTTCCAAATGTTTGAAGGTGTTGGATGAATTCTTGGAGCAAGATTTGTGGATGAAGTTGGAGTTTTTCTCCTCTTCTTTTGGAGCATGGAGGTTCGGCCAATGAGAGAGGAAAAGGACAGAAGATGAAGCTTTGAATTGTGATGTGAAGGTGAGAAGAAAGCTAGCTTTTGGTGGTTAAAAGGTCAACTAGGAATAGTAGCCCAAATAGTGTCATGCACTACTAATTTCCTTCTTGTTTCCTACTTTCTAATACTAATCTTCCAAGATAGTTTCCTTTATACTACTAATACTCATTTTTACTAGTCCGAGGTAAATTCTCCAAATCTCCAATTAATCGCGCCGGTGCGATTTTTTTTGAAATTTTTGACACGTAAGCGATAAAAATATGTTTTGAGTAAAATTCATGCTAAAATAATAAAATTAAATAACACCAATGCAAATAATTTTAAAATAAGTAAAATTTAAGAATAAAAATACGAGTCCTCGCAAATTATTAATTTATTTCCACTCTATTAAAATTCTAATTCTTTAAAAATTTTAATTTAATAAAAGTAGAGGTCGTTCCTAGCCTAGCAAAAAGTTTTTTCAGTCACCACTTTCATCTAATAAATCTATATTTCCTTGCAAAGTTATTTCTCAATTCCTTCTTGCATGTTGAAAATTGCTGAATCCCTTCCTCTTAAATAGTTTAACACCTAAATGGGTATTTTAGACACAACATAGTGTTATTCTTTGTTTTGATGATCACAAAGTACTTTGAAATATTTATCTAATTTTCTTCAAATATAAGTATTTTTTGCCTATCAAAGAATCAGGAACGAATATGTCAAGAAATGAAAATCAACCAAAAGAAGAAGCAAAAACAGGACATTCATGTCGGACGTCCGAAAGGATAAAGAACATCAAGAGGGAAGCTCTGTCGGACGCTCATAAGGAAGCGTCGGACGTCCGAAAGGATCGGACGCACGCCTCGGACGCACATCAACTGCATCGGACGTCCGAAAAATTCCAAGAAAACTTGCCAACTCTCTGCCAACGATCGGACGCTGATGCTGTCGGACGGTAAAAACGCATCGGACGCCGAACTACAACTTGGCTGTTTTCGGACGATGATTTGGTCGTCGGACGTCCAACAGCCCCAACGGCTAGCTGACTCTTCATCTGCCTTCTATCCGTTGGAGGTATTAATGAAGTCCATTTTTTATCCCCTTTAAAAACTAACTGTTCTGAACGAAGAAGAGACTTTTGCACACTTTGTTTACAAGATCTCAAGAGATATTTTAGTTAGAAAATAGTCTCCAAGACAAGATTTGTTCTCCAAGTGGTGTGAATTTCTTGTGAGCATTTCTCTTGTGGTTGAAAGTTTCATTAGAGTAGCTTTGTTGAGGGTTATCTGAGTGATTGTAAAACTTCTTAGCTTGACTAAGTGAGGCTTAGGGCAAGGAAGAAGTGCTCCCTCCATTGTACATCTAGTTGATCATCTTTCATCAAAGAGAAGTTGCTCAACCTTGTGATTGTTCTTCAAGTTTGAGGAAAGCTTGGTAGACAATCGGTTTGATATTCTATCTTACTTTTTTGTTTAATAAAATTCTCATTGCTTATCTATACTTATTTTTTTTCTGATCAACATTGCTCTTTTCTTCTAATCTACTTGGTTGATCATTACTAGAAAAGAAGGTAAATTTTTATTAAAGAAAAAGTGCATAAATTTGATTAAGATTTTAAACAACCTAATTCACCCCCCTCTTATGTTGTCTTTGGGCCTTACAATTGGTATCAGAGTTTGGTCTCCTAGAGATTAAACTCAAGCGGGTTGGAGTAAAGATGACAATCAGTCATGCTATGTTTGTTGAGGGGCAATCTATTACTAGGTCTCCCATGTTTAGTGGCTCCAATTATGTTAGTTGGAAAGAAATGATGATTATCTTTTTGCAATCTATTGATATTGAGCTATGGTTTATTGTGAGTGAAGGACCGCATGAAGCTAACTTTCTTGATGCAGATACAGGTTTGCTTCGGCCAAAAACGGGAGCTGAAATGAATGCTCAAGATAGGACTAATCTCACATTGAATGCTAAAGCCATGAATGTTCTTTATAGTGCCTTAGATTCAAATGAATCAATTAGAGTAAAAGACTGTAAATCGGCCAAAGAAATGTGGGATAAGTTAAGAGAAATCCATGAGGGTGGTGACAACGTGAGAGAACAGAAAAAGACTATCTTGGCCACAAAGTATGAATCATTTAAAATTGAACCTCTTGAGGATATTGACAAAATGTATTGCAGGTTCAATGACTTGATCAAAGATCTCGAGGTGTTGGGCAAAGAGTACACCTTGGAGAGAAGAACAGGAAAATTCTCAATGCATTGGGCAAAGAATGGGAAAATAAAGTGACTGCAATAGAGGAGACTAAGGATTTAAATTCTGTGCCTATTGAATCTCTCATTAACTCACTAACTTCTTATGAGTTGAAATTGAAATCTAAAGTGCAGGAGGAAGAGAATGCTAGAGCAAAGAGAAACATTGCTCTAAAAACTACTCAAGGTGAAGATGATTCAACTCACTTGGATGATGAAAACTCGGATGGTGATGATAATGATCTTGCTCTCATCACAAGAGGCTTCAAGAGAATTTTGAATAAAAGAAAGTTTAGAAGGGGAGGACCGAGCAATCAATTTCAAAATTACTCATCAAATGCAAGTAACAAAGGAAAACAAGAAATCAACAAGAAGCAAGTGGACAAATGCTATGAATGTGGACAGCCTGGATACTATGCAAACGAATGCCCCATGAAGAAAATGAAAGATGGGAAAGCTGATTTAAAGCCAAGATTCAACAACTTCCAGATTACTTGGAATGAATGTAACTCCGAAGGGGAAGTTGAAGAAGAGGAAGAATCAGCTCAAATGGCCTTCATGGCTATTGGAAATAATGAGGTAACTTCCATACACTCTCAATCTGAAAGTGATGATGAAGAAGATGATGATCTTGAATCCTTTGTTGAAAAACTGCATAATGCCTTGAAGGAATCTTATGATAAAAACAAGCAGTTAAAACAGAAAATTGCTTTTCTCATTCATGAAAATGCAAGTCTTCTTAAACAAAATAAACAACTAAAGATTGACAATGAATGTCTTGTAAGAGCCGGATTTGATGTTCAAAATGAGCTTGACAGAAAGATAAGTATTTGTGAAATGCTGAAGGAAAGACATGGTGATTTGAAGAAAAGAATGGACAACTTGGATGAGACCTTGAAAGCAAGAAAGTAAGATTTTCTCAAAAAAAACATGTCATCTACCTTTCTTACTACTGTAGACACCAAATTTTAGCGTGATTTCATTTACTATTTATTTCTTAATTTTTATTTGTCGTGTTAAATTTTATTCACTTTTTAGTTTTTTTTAGTTAGTTTTTTTTTATTTTTAAGGTTTTTAGCGTAGAATTTATCGAAAAGGAAAAATCACTCACAAAAATATGTTTTATTTTCTTTTAGATTCAAATTTAATGTTTTTGTTATTGTTATAATTTTGTTTCAAATAATTCTTTGAAAAAAAAAAGAAAAAAGAAGGAAAATCATTCAAAAATATGCTTTAGTCGTTTTAATATAATGTTTTCTCGGGAAAAAGGAAAAAAAAAGAAAATTGTCCACAAAATATGTTTATTTCTTCTAAATTCAATCTTTTGGCATTTTGTTTATTTTTGTTAAGTTATTTTGAAAAAAAAAAAAGAGAAAAACGATGAAAATGGAAAATGAAAAAAAGGGAAAATTGGATTTGCATTTTGTTGTTTCTTATGTTAATTAAATTGTTTTTGTTTTTAATTTTTATTATTTTCAATTTTGTTATTTAAGTTTAAAAAAAAAATGATACGCGACTTGCAAGCTGCGTTTTTCGTAGCTTGCAAGGAAGGGCTTCGGGCAGCCCTTGGCTGCAAATACAGAAGAAGTGGCTGGGTGTTTAGGGTTGGTTTGGCTCCCATATAAATAGAAAAAGAAGCAGCCGCAGCCTGAAGGGGGGAGTTTTTCTTTGAACGAAAAAAGAAAAACGGCAAGGAAGGAACTTGGACAGAAAATCTGGGGGGATAGAGATGAAAAGTGACGGCTGAAAAAATAAAAAACCACGACAATGAGGGGAGAAAGGGAGAGGCTGAAGTCTGAGAGGAAAAGGATTAGCGGCGAGAGTTTCTGGGCAGAAAAGAAAAGGAAACAATAGAAAGATTTAGTAGTGGCTGAAGTCGAGAGCAAGAGGGAGGAGAGAAAGGCAAAAGCGATCGAGAAGAGAGCTCTCACGGTTTCGAGAAGGGAGTTTTTCCAGTTTCGTTGAGTTCTCACAGGAGCTTTGCTCTGCCATTCAAGCACTGTTCTGCTGTCTAAAGGAGTAAAGGTAGCATTTTTCTATTTATGCATCATTGAATTTCCTCATGCCTGCTGTTTGCTTGATTGACTGCCCTAAAGGGGCAATCTTGAAGAAAAAAGAGTCCGCCCTATGCATCCTCTGTATGCCTTCAAAAGGAATCCAGGCCCTTTGGCTGTTGTTTCCGTATGTTCATAGCATTGTTTTTTCAAAAATGAAAGGCTTAGGTAACAAGTTTTTCGTCTCCTCGTTGGTCTAGGATCTGGTCTATAGAATTTGTAGATTTGATAATAAAATCTTGCAGCAGTTACAAATTTTCTTGGTTTTTGTGTGCTTTTTGTCTGCTTGTTTGGTGTTTTAACAAGGATTTTTGCCGCCTAAAAATATGAAGAAATGCTTGATGATCCTCCTGTTTGAATTAGCTTTGCCCTGGACTGAGTTGCGTGCATGAAGTTTGCTGCAACTAGCGTAAGATTCTCGGCTTGCTGCAGCAGTGAGGCTTGAAATTCTCACCCGTAGCTTGGAATCTATGGTCTGGATTGTAGTTGTTTGTGTAGTTTCATGTCTTGCTTTTAGCAGTAAAATGTTGAGTTATGCATTTTTGCTAGTTTGGGATTCCTTTGCATGATGTATGTGATCAATGAGAAAAGGAAAAACTGTTGCGCTTAAAACATGCATGCTGCCGCAAGTCCCTTTCTTTTTTCTCGTCATTGGTGCTGCAATTTTTGTCCTGCAACAGCTCTTGAAATTGGTTTTAGATATCCTTTGCTTGTTTCATTTGGGTGCTGAAGGGATGAGAGGGAAGATTTGGTGTTGATGTTTGTGTGTTTGTTTAAGGAAAAGCTTGAAGCATGCCAAATGGTTGCTAGAAAACGCATTTCAACTTGCCAAACCAGTTTTATACGTTTTCCAGATTTTTCAACTTGCCGAATGCATTTCATTTTTTGCACTGGATCTTGCTAAGTTTTATGTTTGTTTGGATGATGGTTTGCTGTCTAGTTTAAAGCCTTGTGTTTGGGTTTGAAATCTAAATTGGAAAAACAAGTTTTGTGTTTGGGTTGTTTGTATGAATGTGAATTCGGCCAAATGAGTAGCAAGCACAGAAACTATATTGCTGAGAGTCTCCATTGCAGAAATCTTCTTCGTGCATGCATGAAATAATTCTTCAAAATTGCCTCTTAACCCCCTCAAGTTTCACCTTATGCTATTATGACTCACAAAATTGAGAAAACTAATCAATTGGGTCCCTGTGATTTTTGCAGCAATGCATTATGGCCCAATTACATTCCATGTTCTTGCAATTAGGTCCTAAGATATTTGCATTTGAACCATTACTTGATCCTTTCTTGACTCTTGGATCCTTTGAGTTCTTCAATGTTTCAATTGGATTCGAATGGTTAATTAATGTTTGCAATTGGGTCTTTAGTCTTTTTTTTCTATTTTAGAATTTTGATCAAGGTTTCACTTTTGCTTGGAAATTATGCATTACTTGATTATTTTTAAGTTGCAAGTGAGGAAGGATTCGATGTTTGATGGATTCCGATTGTCTTATTTACATTTTACCATTAAATTGGTGCATTAATCTTTTGTTTTGATGGTTTTAGCCCAAGTCATCCTTTTCTTTGGTGACTATAGCTCAAGTTAAGTGTTGTCCACCTTATTAGCACCACAAACGGGGGGAGGTATAACTTCTTTTGTCCCTTTTTGTCTCTCCTATGTGATCCAACGTGCTAAGTGAATTGCATGTCTACGTTGCTTTCCTTACCTTTCCTTGATTCCCTTCGTTTATTTCATTTATTGTTGCTTTTATTAAGTTATGTTTTATGGGGTATGTGTATACCTCTTGGCTTGTAATAGATAGGGTTTGGCGAGCATTTTTGTCCATTCTCCCCCTTCCCCTTTTGTTTTAGTTAGCAAATGTAATAGGCTCATTAGCTTGGTTGCATGCATAGGTGTTATGTGTTATTTGCTTTATTAGGCTTTTGCATTTAGTCGAGCATGCTAAGTGTTACGTGCTACGTGTTTATTAGTGTTTGGAATGTCTACTTGCTTTCTATAGTCGTAGATGAATGTGATGGATGAATGTACGTCACCACACTAGTCCAATGCTAGTTGTGGCTCATTATTCCGTTAGGAATTCATAGAAATGGCTAGTCCAACGCTAGACCCTTAGGGATTCCCCTTTCACTAATGCATACTTGCATGTTCACTACATTTCATGCATTTTTCTTAGTTTTATCATTTGGCATGCTCCTCCAATCCTTTTCCCCTCATTTTAGGCTTTTTGCATCCTCATGCTAGTTATAGGGTACATTTGCTTGAGAGTCCCCTTTCGATAAGGGAAACGAACGAGTGTGGCTCCAAAATAGCCTTAGCACGCTAGTTATCCTTTCCAATCAAAGGGAAAATTAAAGTCACAAAGTTAGGAGTCCCCGTACCCGTCTTGCTTGCATTCCTCTAGGGTTCATGCATTTCATTTGCTATCACATACATTTCTACTTTATATTCTAACCCTTTTTCCACATTCTCACTTCACACTGCTTTAATTTTGCACGTTTTCACTCAACTACTTACACTTTATAATATCACTCGCACACATGCACTTTATGTTATCTTACATACATTTTCACATTATTACTTTACTCACCTTATCTTGTACATCCATTTGCACACTTCCACTTACACACTCTTGTTTTTGTCACTTTTTCACTTCACATAAACTCACATTTTCACATGGCATGCATTCATTTCACTCATTTCTACGTCATTTAGGATTATATGTGGCCTCTCCAAAGGATCATTATTGGGCTTCACAATTAATGTGATTGGCATCACTCAAGCTTTGGAGAGAAATTTTACCCCCCATGCCCTCCAAGGTCTAAGTTTTGCATTCATATAGTCATATCCAACATGCGATATATACCTTGGGTAGAAAATTAGGAAACGTGGGGCTAAGTCACGCAACTAGCTTTGGTTAGGGTAAAGGAATGCCTTAGGCTCCGCCTTTGCCTTCTCCCTTACCAAACGTGACCCCCGATCCCTTTCTTTGGTTACGTAGACCTAAAAGTTTTCAAAAAGGGTTTGTTTACTTTTTTATTCAAAAACAAAAATCATTTTTGGGTGACTTGGTACACCCTAACTCTATACCAAGTGGCGACTCCATTTTTCATACATAAAACCCTTTTGAACTTTACTTGACCAAAACCGTCGCATTTTACAATCCCACGGTCTTTGCTTTCACTTCTACAAACGTTCACACACACTACACACACTACTTCCACACTCACACACCATTTCAAAAAGTGGGGCGCGACAACTTTGCGACTCCACTGGGGAAAATCCTAAGTGGGTCCAAGCATTTTGATTTAGTCATTCTTTTCCTTTTTCTACCCCTTTTATGCATTGCATCTTGGATATTAGGGTTGCATTTTCCCTTTTTAGGACTCTTTGCCTCACTCGCGTCTCAAATTACTCCCTCACGAATGTATGATTGTTTGATTTGATGTATGTTTACTTGTTTATTTCGCGCTTGCATTGCATTTAGGGGGGGTGTGTCACCCTAGAGTCTCGCGTTGGTTCTTGATCCCTTCCCTCCAAACGAGTACTAGCATACGAGCATACGCTTTAATTTTTTCACCCTTCATTTATTTTTCTTTAGTGGCTTGTCACGCCACTCCACCCTATTAGGATTATTAGGCGACCCACTTGGATGTGTGATCGTGGCACGACGTTGTACGTAGCATGATCCGAGGGGTCACTCGATCTTCCGCTTTAAACTTTAGATTAATGACCTATTAGTTTTTAGTCGAAGGTTGAGGATTTTTTTAGATTCGCCCAGACGGGTAGCCGTGACACGACGTGTGCGTAGCAACGTCTGGGGAATCGCTCGAGCCACCGACAAGGAATCTTGGGAGTGATGACCATTGGTTTCCAAGTCTGAAGGCTTGGGGACCTGAGCTTGTCGAGTCTAGATGCATTAGTAAACCCCAACCTCATGCATCCATATTAGAATTGTCTAGGGTAGAGTCGACCTTACCCTAAATTAGGAAATACTATTCACGAGGGGAGGGGTCCCACCCCTCTTTCCTTATCTGTCTTTGTTGCTTTATTGTCCAAATGTGTTATGTGATTATGTGTTGAACTCACATTTCCTTATTTTTTTGTCTTTTGCATTCACAAACATTAAGAGATAAAAGGTCTGGCATGACCTTCTTTTAGGACCTACCCTTGTAAATAGGCTTTTGCACGTTTGAAATTTGTGGTGTATTTTGTTCATAAATTCATAAAGCCATACCATTTTAGGCCTACCCTGGCAAATAAAGGGTTCCTTAGGTCACGTTCCATTTCGAATTGCATTTTTCCCTGCTTTGATAAAAATGGCATCATGCATAAACCTTAGAAGGGAATGCCATTTAGGGGATCCCGTTAGGAATAAACCACCTCGTATTTCGGATACTTAATCCAAGGAGACTTGCACGTTTACATTTTGTACCATCCAAAGGGGTAGTGCACAAGGTAAGGTAGGATCCGATCGTCTTCATAAGAGCGATTTTTGGAATATGAGCGTCTAATAATCACTTTTTGGCCATTTTATCAAAATTGGTAAAATTCCCTTGCGTAAAAGGACATTAATTTGAAGAAAATTCACAAATGATTCCTCCTATTGAGACGATAAATAAATTGGGGCCAAAATTTGATTTTTAGAAGGCTCATAGGCTAAATGCATTGTAATAAAATTTTGAAACTACCAGTGGATAGCTTGATTTTTTAATAAGCTCCCAATTCCATTCAAACCATTGAACCATTTTAGTCATCAATTTCATCCAGTCCATTTTATCAATTTATTCATTTTTTGGGCAATCTAGTCGATTTTTGAATAAATCACTAATTTCATTCAATTCATTTGATTAGTTAGGGCAATTTTGTCGATTTTCGATAAATCATCAATTTCGTCCAATTCATTTGATCAGTTTACCCTTTTAGGGCGATCTGATCAATTTTGAATAAATTCTCGATTTCATTCAATTCATTTGACCAATTTCATTTTTTAGGATGATCCGGTCTATTTTGAATAAAATTCTCAATTGCATTCGATCAAGTTCCTTTTTTAGGATGATTCGGTCAATTTTGAGTAAGTTTTTAAATTTCACTCAATTCTTTTGACCCGTTTCCTTTTTAGGGTAATTCGGTTAATTTTAAATAAATTGTCAATTTCATTCAACCCGTTTGACCAATTAGGGTTTCGATATCGAATTCCAAATTGGAAAATCTAGTCGATTTTTGAGAAAACCATCCATTGTATCCAACTACTTGATCAGTTGGGGTTTTGACTCATGCTTCACTGAGAAAATTTGTCAACGAATTTCAATCTCTTCGATAGGAGGTTCGTCAAGGTCAAACCCGTGCGTTTTGCAAATCAAAGGTGATCAATCTATTCGGACGTTGTCCTCATTTTGACAAATCTCTCGTCACTCCAATTGACCAAATTTTTTCAAAATTATTTTTCACTCAATGAATTGATCGGATTCGTCAGGTATGGTATAGTGCCTACCCTAGAGAATTGCATTTTCATTCTAGGCCTACCCTTGGCACAAAAAGGGCTCCCTCATAGGACATGCATCCGAATTTTTTGGATATTTACTAACTCGTGTCTTTTTCTTTTCATTTTCTTTATTTTTATTAGAATAACTAAGCAAGGATTAAATCTAAAGGCAATCTTTTCAAAAATCCCCAGGTAATATTTAAACATAGCTTCTCGTCGAAGCCCCATCATAACGCGATCCCGTAGTCGAGCCCAGAGGAGTCGTGTAAACATGAGTTCACAACCGAAACCATTAGACAGGTCCGCTACTACCGCCCAGCCTGAGACTACAAGTTTGGGGGTTCAGCTAACCGAAATGCTTACTAAGTTTGGTGAGATGGCCACCGAAATGGCAGCCCAAAGGAAATTGATTGACGAGCTAATTAGCAACGGAGTTCAACCCGAGCCCGTACCCGTCAGGCAGCCTGAGTCAGAGCCATTTGTCATCCCTTCAACTCAAGCCACCATTACTCCATCTTTCCCTATTCCACCCGAAGGAACTTTCACCTATCCCACCATAAATTTGCCATACCCTTACCTTCCTAATCCTTCATTTTTTCCTACTCACATGCAAGGCCCACAACCTCAAGCTACTTCAAACATACCACCTGAGCCACATACCTTTTATCACACTACTGCTGAGCCATTCCTACCAGACCATACTGTTCAAACCAAGCCAGAAATTGGGAAATCTTCCGCTCCCGTTGATATAAAGCTGCTCAAACGCCTTGACCGTTTTGATGAGTTTATGAGAAAAAGTCAGGGGTTGAACAAGCAAGGGGTCCTGGATTACGATGAGCTTTGCCTTTTTCCGAATGTACAGTTGTCTGAAGGGTTCAAAACCCCTAAATTTAACAAATACGATGGGACAGGCAATCCCAAGACACACCTCCGATTATTTGCCAATAAGTTGGGTAGGCCGGTGGATGATGAAAATTTACCTTTAAGGCTATTCCCAGAAAGTTTGGAAGGTGACGCACTTGATTGGTATTCAACTTTGAAGTTTGAGGAGATAAAGACTTGGTTGGACCTGTCCAATGCATTTATAAGGCAATACGAGTACAATTGCGAGCTCGCTCCAACACGGACCACACTAGAGGGAACAAAGAGGATGCCATATGAAGATCATAAAACCTATGCTAAGAGATGGAGGAAATAGCCGCAAAAGTCGAGCCACCAATGACGGAGGACGAAATCATACGCACTTTTATTAAGACACATGATCCGCTGTACTTTGAAGAAATTTTTCGCATGACTGGATGCTCATTTGCCGCTATTGTCAATAAACTTGAGGAATATGATGATTTCGTGAAGGCTGGAAAGATTGTTAATGTGTCTGCCCTCAAATCGCAGTTGGATGCTTTGCATAGCCAAGGTAGTAATGGGAAGAAGCAACAATCCAAAAAGCAAGAGGGCGAAACTGCTTTCGTCTGGGATCGAAACCCTATCTCAAAGCCCAGATCTCGACAATACCTTACCTACTCGAACCCTTACCCTTATTATTCAAGCCCTCATCCTGTTTACCATACCAATATCACTCACCCTCGACCTCGCCCAAGCTATCCTAACCCACCTTTAGCCCCTTTTCAAATTTCTCAACCAATTTCTCACTAAAATTGGCATCGGCCTCCATTCAATTCAAGAATGCCTCCACCAAATAGACCCGTTTACAACTATTCTCAGCCCCCTAAAGCCAACAATTCGGGACGTAACCGCACATTCACCAATCTCGACAGGCCTTTGGATCAATTATATGACCAATTGAAGGCTGTCGGAAAAATAGGTGTCATTCCTCCTCCAACCTATCCGTATGGCATACCCGTTGGGTATAACCCACAAGCTGTCTGTGCTTATCATTCAGGGGCACCCGGCCATCCGGTTGCTGAGTGTAAAGCACTCAAGCATAAAATTCAAGATATGATTGAAGTGGAGAGATTGTAATTAGAAGAAAAGAGGCACAAGCGCCAAATGTGGATAAGAACCCCCTGCCAGAATACGATAACACCATTAGGGTTATTATGGACAATACAGAATTTAAGGAGCCTGCTAAAAACTCATCAAGTGAGGCTGAAGTGTTTGGAAATGACGCAGAATTTCCCGATATCCCTGAGGGATCAATTTCCAATTGGACAGCTGAATTTCTACCCATTCAGAAGGAGTTTCGGTAAACCTAAAGGGAGTTTGTCATTCATGCGAATTCATGAGGAAAAAACTTTTGCATCTGTAATTAGCTAATGAAAACATCTTTACTTTTGACCAAAATTTGCGCATGTAAATATTTTTAAGTTTTCATTTCATTTCCGTTTGCTTTCAATCAAAGGTTTTATGAAAATGAACAAGTCATTCTTGTCATGTTATTTTAGTTTATTCGTTTATTTATATTTCGGTCATATTGCTTGTTCATTTGTTTGTTGTATATTTGTTTGCTTATTATCCCAAATTCGTTAATTCTTTCAGATGGCCAAAAATAAAAATATTTGACCCTTTGGATATCACTTTTCTGGAATTCAATAATGGCAATCTTTATCACTCACGACTTGAGAATTTTGAACCCAAATTTCAAAGCGAGAGTGATAATGAGAAAGTATTTGATTCTTTTTAAAAAATCTTGAACAAAATGAGGAGAAATTCGAACCAAACCTAGAAACCACAGCAATTGTTCACATTGGCACTGAGAATGGAAAAAAAGAAAAAAAAAACATCATCATGAATCAGCATTCGTTTGGACAAAAGCAGAAAAGAAGATGATTAAGGGTTTGACTATGTGTCAAGGTGTACAGATGGTTGGAAGCAGTCTCATTTGCAGCAGCAGAAATTCTATCTTTGTACACTCTAATGGGAGTTCGACCAAAGAATGCCGTTTGTCATGAAATGTTACAAAATGAATGGCCTGAGCCTACAACAAGAAGTTTCATCAGCGTACATTTTGAGGAAGGGAGCAAAGCATTCAACCGAACTTTGCCACTACAAGACGAAGGCAGAGGCAAATATGTTCCAAATCAGAAAGGGCCGTTCATTGTCCAAAAGGTATTACCTGGCGGAACACTTATTTTGACAGAAATGGATAGGCGAACATTCCCTCGACCTATCAACTCGGACATGTGCAAGAAGATTTTCATTTGATCATACAAATTTTCTTAGAAATTCATGCAAATGGCGAAATGCAAGTCAGGCCATCTTCTTTTACATTTAAAGCATTGTATCCCTACTTGTCCCCTTTGAGCCATCAGAATTGACAAATTGTCGTTTGGCAGCTCCTGAAAATTGCAAACCCCACACTGGGACAAATTCATTTTGAAAAAAATGATCAGAAAGAAAAAGAGAACCCCACACTGGGGCAAATTTAGTTTTTGAAGAAAAATGCAAAAGTGAAAAATGCAATGAAAAGCACAAAGAGAAAAATTCAATCAAATTGGGGCAAATTCTCCTCAATTTTGTTCAAAATTTGGAGATGGTCTCAAAATGATGCAATCTCAGGTTATTTCACACCTCTCATCAAATATGCTTTCAAGCCTCAACTTTTCTTGAAAACACCCCACCTGACCTCATTACAAAAGCCCAAAGTCCTGGCTTTCGTCACTTGTTGTATTTCTATTGGAAAGTTTGCTAATCAACTGGCAGGTGATGTCCATAATGTCTTCGCCTAACCTCATAAGGGAAGTGCATTTTACTGATGCCAGAAATCTTTAACTCATGTTTCTGAGTCAATCATGGTCGAGATAGTTCATTGTTCTTTAGGTGAAAACCCGAAAGGGCGCCTCGAAAAAGAAAAAAAAAGCAAGCAAAAAGCAAAAAGAAGGAAAAGAAAGAAAAAGAAAAGACAAAACAAAAATAAAAAGGGTGGGGGCAAGTTTGGTGAAAACCCGAGAGGGCACCAAGTCAATTTTTCTCAACAGACGAGCACGAGAAGGAACAGATGGTGACCTGGTTCATTTGGACCTTTTCCTCATTTTTGTCATACTTCGGCCAATGTTGAATTCCAGAACAAAGATATCCAGAGGTTTGCATATGACATCTGTTGGCCAAAACTGTGTTGCTTTGTAAAAATATTCTTTTCCAAATACATCTTTTCTCATTTGCTTGTATTCATGGCATTTTGTAGGATTAAGCATAGTTGGATGTGTTTTACATTCTTTGGCATATTCATTCCATGCATAACATAGGAAATCATCTTGCATATATTTGATTTTTCATGCATCATTCTTTTACCATTGGATTCGGATGAATGATAAACCCTAAGGTTTGTGCAAGAATATGGGATTCAATCGTCTATTAAAGTGAGTAAAATGCAACCAAGCTGCTACATGGATTTGGTGACATGGTAAATGCGCACTTTATTAGTCTCCAGAATCGAAAGGTTTCAAAATTACAAATTCAACCAAGGCAGATGCCGCAACAAAAGTTGGCAAATGCATCAAAAGACTCATGTTTACACGATTTTCAAGGCAAACCGGATCGAATGATGGTGGCAAGTCCATTATTTCTTCTTTTCTTGCAGGAACGTTGCATTTACAAACACAAACAACCACACTTCTTTTCGCACCTAAATCGATGTTAGAAAAAGCTCCCCAATAAGCAAAGACGAAATGATAATTTGGCAAAGGTTGGGTCATAAGAAACAACATCAGCTATCGGTCTAGCCATAGAGATCCAAATCTCCCTCTTGGTACAAAAGTTTGAACTACTTTCAGGTAAGAACTCAATTCATTGTTTAAAAATTCCCCAGCGAAATCCCATTTACACTTCTGTTTGGGTCTATCCCATTTACATTTCTGTCCGGGTCTATCCCATTTGCATTTCTGTTTAGGTCTATCCCATTTACATTTCTGTTCGGGTCTATCCCGTGGGTCTATCCCATTTACATTTTTGTTTGGGTCTATCCCATTTACATTTCCGTTCGGGTTTATCTCGTGGGTCTATCCCATTTGCATTTCTGTTTGGGTCTATCCCATTTACATTTCTGTTCGGGTCTATCCCGTGGGTCTATCCCATTTGCATTTCTGTTTGGGTCTATCCCATTTACATTTCCGTCCGGGTCTATCCCATGGGTCTATCCCATTTACATTTCTATCTGGGTCTATCCCATTTATATTCCTGTTTGGGTCTATCCCGTTTTAAATTTTATTCGGGCCAGTCCCATGATTTTGAAGTTTATTCGGGTCAGTCCCATGATTAAAAGCTTATTCGGGTCAATCCCATGATTTAAACCTTATTCTGGTCAGTCCCAACTTTAAAATTTGCTTGTCTCGGGTCAGTCTCGATTTTTTTAATCTCATGTTTGGGTCAGTCCCATTTTAGAATTCCTGTTCGCTGAAATCATTTTACAGCCAAATAACACTGGTAGGTATTTGGTGTCTATTTTTTTGTCTCAAATTTTTCCAAAACTCAGACAAAGAGGGGCAAACTGTAGACACCAAATTTTAGCGTGATTTCATTTACTATTTATTTCTTAGTTTTTATTTGTCGTGTTAAATTTTATTCACTTTTTAGTTTCTTTTAGTTAGTTTTTTTTTATTTTTAAGGTTTTTAGCGTAGAATTTATCGAAAAGGAAAAATCACTCACAAAAATATGTTTTATTTTCTTTTAGATTCAAATTTAATGTTTTTGTTATTGTTATTATTTTGTTTCAAATAATTCTTTGAAAAAAAAGAAAAAAGAAGGAAAATCATTCAAAAATATGCTTTAGTCGTTTTAATATAATGTTTTCTCGGGAAAAAGGAAAAAAAAAAGAAAATTGTCCACCAAATATGTTTATTTCTTCTAAATTCAATCTTTTGGCATTTTGTTTATTTTTGTTAAGTTATTTTGAAAAAAAAAGAGAAAAATGAGAAAAACGATGAAAATGGAAAATGAAAAAAAAGGGAAAATTGGATTTGCATTTTGTTGTTTCTTATGTTAATTAAATTGTTTTTGTTTTTAATTTTTATTATTTTCAATTTTGTTATTTAAGTTTAAAAAAATAATAATAATACGCGACTTGCAAGCTGCGTTTTTCGCAGCTTGCAAGGAAGGGCTTCGGGCAGCCCTTGGCAGGAAATACAGAAGAAGCGGCTGGGTGTTTAGGGTTGGTTTGGCTCCCATATAAATAGAAAAAGAAGCAGCCGCAGCCTGAAGGGGGGGAGTTTTTCTTTGAACGAAAAAAGAAAAACGGCAAAGAAGGAACTTGGACAGAAAATCTGGGGGGAGAGAGATGAAAAGTGACGGCTGAAAAAATAAAAAACCACGACAGGGAGGGGAGAAAGGGAGAGGCTGAAGTCTGAGAGGAAAATGATTAACGGCGAGAGTTTCTGGGCAGAAAAGAAAAGGAAACAATAGAAAGATTTAGTAGTGGCTGAAGCCGAGAGCAAGAGGGAGGAGAGAAAGGCAAAAGCGATCGAGAAGAGAGCTCTCACGGTTTCGAGAAGGGAGTTATTCCAGTTTCGTTGAGTTCTCACAGGAGCTTTGCTCTGCCATTCAAGCACTGTTCTGCTGTCTAAAGGAGTAAAGGTAGCATTTTTCTATTTATGCATCATTGAATTTCCTCATGCCTGCTGTTTGCTTGATTGACTGCCCTAAAGGGGCAATCTTGAAGAAAAAAGAGTCCACCCTATGCATCCTCTGTATGCCTTCAAAAGGAATCCAGGCCCTTTGGCTGTTGTTTCCGTATGTTCATAGCATTGTTTTTTTCGAAAATGAAAGGCTTAGGTAACAAGTTTTTCGTCTCCTCGTTGGTCTAGGATCTGGTCTATAGAATTTGTAGATTTGATAATAAAATCTTGCAGCAGTTACAAATTTTCCTGGTTTTTGTGTGCTTTTTGTCTGCTTGTTTGGTGTTTTAACAAGGATTTTTGCCGCCTAAAAATATGAAGAAATGCTTGATGATCCTCCTGTTTGAATTAGCTTTGCCCTGGACTGAGTTGCGTGCATGAAGTTTGCTGCAACTAGCGTAAGATTCTCGTCTTGCTGCAGCAGTGAAGCTTGAAATTCTCACCCGTAGCTTGGAGTCTATGGTCTGGATTGTAGTTGTTTGTGTAGTTTCATGTCTTGCTTTTAGCAGTAAAATGTTGAGTTGTGCATTTTTGCTAGTTTGGGATTCCTTTGCATGATGTATGTGATCAATGAGAAAAGGAAAAACTGTTGCGCTTAAAACATGCATGCTGCCACAAGTCCCTTTCTTTTTTCTCGTCATTGGTGCTGCAATTTTTGTCCTGCAACAGCTCTTGAAATTGGTTTTAGATATCCTTTGCTTGTTTCATTTGGGTGCTGAAGGGATGAAAGGGAAGATTTGGTGTTGATGTTTCTGTGTTTGTTTAAGGAAAAGCTTGAAGCATGCCAAATGGTTGCTAGAAAACGCATTTCAACTTGCCAAACCAGTTTTATACGTTTTCCAGATTTTTCAACTTGCCGAATGCATTTCATTTTTTGCACTGGATCTTGCTATGTTTTCTGTTTGTTTGGATGATGGTTTGCTGTCTAGTTTAAAGCCTTGTGTTTGGGTTTGAAATCTAAATTGGAAAAACAAGTTTTGTGTTTGGGTTGTTTGTATGAATGTCAATTCGGCCAAATGAGTAGCAAGCACAGAAACTATATTGCTGAGAGTCTCCATTGCAGAAATCTTCTTCGTGCATGCATGAAATAATTCTTCAAAATTGCCTCTTAACCCCCTCAAGTTTCACCTTATGCTATTATGACTCACAAAATTGAGAAAACTAATCAATTGGGTCCCTGTGATTTTTGCAGCAATGCATTATGGCCCAATTACATTCCATGTTCTTGCAATTAGGTCCTAAGATATTTGCATTTGAACCATTACTTGATCCTTTCTTGGCTCTTGGATCCTTTGAATTCTTCAATGTTTCAATTGGATTCGAATGGTTAATTAATGTTTGCAATTGGGTCTTTAGTCTTTTTTTTCTATTTTAGAATTTTGATCAAGGTTTCACTTTTGCTTGGAAATTATGCATTACTTGATTATTTTTAAGTTGCAAGTGAGGAAGGATTCGATGTTTGATGGATTCCGATTGTCTTATTTACAGTTTACCATTAAATTGGTGCATTAATCTTTTGTTTTGATGGTTTTAGCCCAAGTCATCCTTTTTTTTGGTGACTATATCTCAAGTTAAGTGTTGTCCACCTTATTAGCACCACAAACGGGGGGAGGTATAACTTCTTTTATCCCTTTTTGTCTCTCTTATGTGATCCAACGTGCTAAGTGAATTGCATGTCTACGTTGCTTTCCTTGCCTTTCCTTGATTCCCTTCGTTTATTTCATTTATTGTTGCTTTTATTAAGTTATGTTTTATGGGGTATGTGTACACCTCTTGGCTTGTAATAGATAGGGCTTGGCGAGCATTTTTGTCCATTCTCCCCCTTCCCCTTTTGTTTTAGTTAGCAAATGTAATAGGCTCATTAGTTTGGTTGCATGCATAGGTGTTATGTGTTATTTGCTTTATTAGGCTTTTGCATTTAGTCGAGAATGCTAAGTGTTACGTGCTACGTGTTTATGAGTGTTTGGCATGTCTACTTGCTTTCTATAGTCGTAGATGAATGTGATGGATGAATGTACGTCACCACACTAGTCCAATGCTAGTTGTGGCTCATTATTCCGTTAGGAATTCATAGAAAGGGCTAGTCCAACGCTAGACCCTTAGGGATTCCCCTTTCACTAGTGCATACTTGCATGTTCACTACATTTCATGCATTTTTGTTAGTTTTATCATTTGGCATACTCCTCCAATCCTTTTCCCCTCATTTTAGGCTTTTTGCATCCTCATGCTAGTTATAGGGTACATTTGCTTGAGAGTCCCCTTTCGATAAGGGAAACGAGCGAGTGTGGCTCCAAAATAGCCTTAGCACGCTAATTATCCTTTCTAATCAAAGGGAAAATTAAAGTCACAAAGTTAGGAGTCCCCGTACCCGTCTTGCTTGCATTCCTCTAGGGTTCATGCATTTCATTTGCTATCACATACATTTCTACTTTATATTCTAACCCTTTTTCCACATTCTCACTTCACACTACTTTAATTTTGCACGTTTTCACTCAACTACTTACACTTTATAATATCACTCGCACACATGCACTTTATGTTATCTTACATACATTTTCACATTATTACTTTACTCACCTTATCTTGTACATCCATTTGCACACTTCCACTTACACACTCTTGTTTTTGTCACTTTTTCACTTCACACAAACTCACATTTTCACATGGCATGCATTCATTTCACTCATTTCTACGTCATTTAAGATTATGTGTGACCTCTCCAAAGGATCATTATTGGGCTTCACAATTAATGTGATTGGCATCACTCAAGATTTGGAGAGAAATTTTACCCCCTATGCCCTCCTAGGTCTAGGTTTTGCATTCATATAGTCATATCCAACATGCGATACATACCTTGGGTAGAAAATTACGAAACGTGGGGTTAAGTCACGCAACTAGCTTTGGCTAGAGTAAGGGAATGCCTTAGGCTCCGCCTTTGCCTTCTCCCTTACCAAACGTGACCCCCAAACGTGACCCCCCGATCCCTTTCTTTGGTTACGTAGACCTAAAAGTTTTCAAAAAGGGTTTGTTTACTTTTTTATTCAAAAACAAAAATCATTTTTGGGTGACTTGGTACACCCTAACTCTATACCAAGTGGCGACTCCATTTTTCATACATAAAACCCTTTTGAACTTTAGTTAACCAAAACCGTCGCATTTTACAATCCCACGGTCTTTGCTTTCACTTCTGCACACGTTCACACACACTACACACACTACTTCCACACTCACACACCATTTCAAAAAGTGGGGCGCGACAACTTTGCGACTCCACTGGGGAAAATCCTAAGTGGGTCCAAGCATTTTGATTTAGTCATTCTTTTCCTTTTTCTACCCCTTTTATGCATTGCATCTTGGATATTAGGGTTGCATTTTCCCTTTTTAGGACTCTTTGCCTCACTCGCGTCTCAAATTACTCCCTCACGAATGTATGATTGTTTGATTTGATGTATGTTTACTTGTTTATTTCGCGCTTGCATTGCATTTAGGGGGGGTGTGTCACCATAGAGTCTCGCGTTGGTTCTTGATCCCTCCCCTCCAAACGAGTACTAGCATACGAGCATACGCTTTAATTTTTTCACCCTTCATTTATTTTTCTTTAGTGGCTTGTCACGCCACTCCACCCTATTAGGATTATTAGGCGACCCACTTGGATGTGTGATCGTGGCACGACGTTGTACGTAGCATGATCCGAGGGGTCACTCGATCTTCCGCTTTAAACTTTAGATTAATGACCTATTAGTTTTTAGTCGAAGGTTGAGGATTTTTTTAGATTCGCCCAGACGGGTAGCCGTGACACGACGTGTGCGTAGCAACGTCTGGGGAATCGCTCGAGCCACCGACAAGGAATCTTGGGAGTGATGACCATTGGTTTCCAAGTCTGAAGGCTTGGGGACCTGAGCTTGTCGAGTCTAGATGCATTAGTAAACCCCAACCTCATGCATCCATATTAGAATTGTCTAGGGTAGAGTCGACCTTACCCTAAATTAGGAAATACTATTCACGAGGGGAGGGGTCCCACCCCTCTTTCCTTATCTGTCTTTGTTGCTTTATTGTCCAAATGTGTTATGTGATTATGTGTTGAACTCACGTTTCCTTATTTTTTTTGTCTTTTGCATTCACAAACATTAAGAGATAAAAGGTCTGGCATGACCTTCTTTTAGGACCTACCCTTGTAAATAGGCTTTTGCACGTTTGAAATTTGTGGTGTATTTTGTTCATAAATTCATAAAGCCATACCATTTTAGGCCTACCCTGGCAAATAAAGGGTTCCTTAGGTCACGTTCCATTTCGAATTGCATTTTTCCCTGCTTTGATAAAAATGGCATCATGCATAAACCTTAGAAGGGAATGCCATTTAGGGGATCCCGTTAGGAATAAACCACCTCGTATCTCGGATACTTAATCCAAGGAGACTTGCACGTTTACATTTTGTACCATCCAAAGGGGTAGTGCACAAGGTAAGGTAGGATCCGATCGTCTTCATAAGAGCGATTTTTGGAATATGAGCGTCTAATAATCACTTTTTGGCCATTTTATCAAAATTGGTAAAATTCCCTTGCGTAAAAGGACATTAATTTGAAGAAAATTCACAAATGATTCCTCCTATTGAGACGATAAATAAATTGGGGCCAAAATTTGATTTTTAGAAGGCTCATAGGCTAAATGCATTGTAATAAAATTTTGAAACTACCAGTGGATAGCTTGATTTTTTAATAAGCTCCCAATTCCATTCAAACCATTGAACCATTTTAGTCATCAATTTCATCCAGTCCATTTTATCAATTTATTCATTTTTTGGGCAATCTAGTCGATTTTTGAATAAATCACTAATTTCATTCAATTCATTTGATTAGTTAGGGCAATTTTGTCGATTTTCGATAAATCATCAATTTCGTCCAATTCATTTGATCAGTTTACCCTTTTAGGGCGATCTGATCAATTTTGAATAAATTCTCGATTTCATTCAATTCATTTGACCAATTTCATTTTTTAGGATGATCCGGTCTATTTTGAATAAAATTCTCAATTGCATTCGATCAAGTTCCTTTTTTAGGATGATTCGGTCAATTTTGAGTAAGTTTTTAAATTTCACTCAATTCTTTTGACCCGTTTCCTTTTTAGGGTAATTCGGTTAATTTTAAATAAATTGTCAATTTCATTCAACCCGTTTGACCAATTAGGGTTTCGATATCGAATTCCAAATTGGAAAATCTAGTCGATTTTTGAGAAAACCATCCATTGTATCCAACTACTTGATCAGTTGGGGTTTTGACTCATGCTTCACTGAGAAAATTTGTCAACGAATTTCAATCTCTTCGATAGGAGGTTCGTCAAGGTCAAACCCGTGCGTTTTGCAAATCAAAGGTGATCAATCTATTCGGACGTTGTCCTCATTTTGACAAATCTCTCGTCACTCCAATTGACCAAATTTTTTCAAAATTATTTTTCACTCAATGAATTGATCGGATTCGTCAGGTATGGTATAGTGCCTACCCTAGAGAATTGCATTTTCATTCTAGGCCTACCCTTGGCACAAAAAGGGCTCCCTCATAGGACATGCATCCGAATTTTTTGGATATTTACTAACTCGTGTCTTTTTCTTTTCATTTTCTTTATTTTTATTAGAATAACTAAGCAAGGATTAAATCTAAAGGCAATCTTTTCAAAAATCCCCAGGTAATATTTAAACATAGCTTCTCGTCGAAGCCCCATCATAACGCGATCCCGTAGTCGAGCCCAGAGGAGTCGTGTAAACATGAGTTCACAACCGAAACCATTAGACAGGTCCGCTACTACCGCCCAGCCTGAGACTACAAGTTTGGGGGTTCAGCTAACCGAAATGCTTACTAAGTTTGGTGAGATGGCCACCGAAATGGCAGCCCAAAGGAAATTGATTGACGAGCTAATTAGCAACGGAGTTCAACCCGAGCCCGTACCCGTCAGGCAGCCTGAGTCAGAGCCATTTGTCATCCCTTCAACTCAAGCCACCATTACTCCATCTTTCCCTATTCCACCCGAAGGAACTTTCACCTATCCCACCATAAATTTGCCATACCCTTACCTTCCTAATCCTTCATTTTTTCCTACTCACATGCAAGGCCCACAACCTCAAGCTACTTCAAACATACCACCTGAGCCACATACCTTTTATCACACTACTGCTGAGCCATTCCTACCAGACCATACTGTTCAAACCAAGCCAGAAATTGGGAAATCTTCCGCTCCCGTTGATATAAAGCTGCTCAAACGCCTTGACCGTTTTGATGAGTTTATGAGAAAAAGTCAGGGGTTGAACAAGCAAGGGGTCTTGGATTACGATGAGCTTTGCCTTTTTCCGAATGTACAGTTGTCTGAAGGGTTCAAAACCCCTAAATTTAACAAATACGATGGGACAGGCAATCCCAAGACACACCTCCGATTATTTGCCAATAAGTTGGGTAGGCCGGTGGATGATGAAAATTTACCTTTAAGGCTATTCCCAGAAAGTTTGGAAGGTGACGCACTTGATTGGTATTCAACTTTGAAGTTTGAGGAGATAAAGACTTGGTTGGACCTGTCCAATGCATTTATAAGGCAATACGAGTACAATTGCGAGCTCGCTCCAACACGGACCACACTAGAGGGAACAAAGAGGATGCCATATGAAGATCATAAAACCTATGCTAAGAGATGGAGGAAAATAGCCGCAAAAGTCGAGCCACCAATGACGGAGGACGAAATCATACGCACTTTCATTAAGACACATGATCCGCTGTACTTTGAAGAAATTTTTCGCATGACTGGATGCTCATTTGCCGCTATTGTCAATAAACTTGAGGAATATGATGATTTCGTGAAGGCTGGAAAGATTGTTAATGTGTCTGCCCTCAAATCGCAGTTGGATGCTTTGCATAGCCAAGGTAGTAATGGGAAGAAGCAACAATCCAAAAAGCAAGAGGGCGAAACTGCTTTCGTCTGGGATCGAAACCCTATCTCAAAGCCCAGATCTCGACAATACCTTACCTACTCGAACCCTTACCCTTATTATTCAAGCCCTCATCCTGTTTACCATACCAATATCACTCACCCTCGACCTCGCCCAAGCTATCCTAACCCACCTTTAGCCCCTTTTCAAATTTCTCAACCAATTTCTCACTAAAATTGGCATCGGCCTCCATTCAATCCAAGAATGCCTCCACCAAACAGACCCGTTTACAACTATTCTCAGCCCCCTAAAGCCAACAATTCGGGACGTAACCGCACATTCACCAATCTCGACAGGCCTTTGGATCAATTATATGACCAATTGAAGGCTGTCGGAAAAATAGGTGTCATTCCTCCTCCAACCTATCCGTATGGCATACCCGTTGGGTATAACCCACAAGCTGTCTGTGCTTATCATTCAGGGGCACCCGGCCATCCGGTTGCTGAGTGTAAAGCACTCAAGCATAAAATTCAAGATATGATTGAAGCTGGAGAGATTGTAATTAGAAGAAAAGAGGCACAAGCGCCAAATGTGGATAAGAACCCCCTGCCAGAATACGATAACACCATTAGGGTTATTATGGACAATACAGAATTTAAGGAGCCTGCTAAAAACTCATCAAGTGAGGCTGAAGTGTTTGGAAATGACGCAGAATTTCCCGATATCCCTGAGGGATCAATTTCCAATTGGACAGCTGAATTTCTACCCATTCAGAAGGAGTTTCGGTAAACCTAAAGGGAGTTTGTCATTCATGCAAATTCATGAGGAAAAAACTTTTGCATCTGTAATTAGCTAATGAAAACATCTTTACTTTTGACCAAAATTTGCGCATGTAAATATTTTTAAGTTTTCATTTCATTTCCGTTTGCTTTCAATCAAAGGTTTTATGAAAATGAACAAGTCATTCTTGTCATGTTATTTTAGTTTATTCGTTTATTTATATTTCGGTCATATTGCTTGTTCATTTGTTTGTTGTATATTTGTTTGCTTATTATCCCAAATTCGTTAATTCTTTCAGATGGCCAAAAATAAAAATATTTGACCCTTTGGATATCACTTTTCTGGAATTCAATAATGGCAATCTTTATCACTCACGACTTGAGAATTTTGAACCCAAATTTCAAAGCGAGAGTGATAATGAGAAAGTATTTGATTCTTTTTAAAAAATCTTGAACAAAATGAGGAGAAATTCGAACCAAACCTAGAAACCACAGCAATTGTTCACATTGGCACTGGGAATGGAAAAAAAGAAAAAAAAAAACATCATCATGAATCAGCATTCGTTTGGACAAAAGCAGAAAAGAAGATGATTAAGGGTTTGACTATGTGTCAAGGTGTACAGATGGTTGGAAGCAGTCTCATTTGCAGCAGCAGAAATTCTATCTTTGTACACTCTAATGGGAGTTCGACCAAAGAATGCCGTTTGTCATGAAATGTTACAAAATGAATGGCCTGAGCCTACAACAAGAAGTTTCATCAGCGTACATTTTGAGGAAGGGAGCAAAGCATTCAACCGAACTTTGCCACTACAAGACGAAGGCAGAGGCAAATATGTTCCAAATCAGAAAGGGCCGTTCATTGTCCAAAAGGTATTACCTGGCGGAACACTTATTTTGACAGAAATGGATAGGCGAACATTCCCTCGACCTATCAACTCGGACATGTGCAAGAAGATTTTCATTTGATCATACAAATTTTCTTAGAAATTCATGCAAATGGCGAAATGCAAGTCAGGCCATCTTCTTTTACATTTAAAGCATTGTATCCCTACTTGTCCCCTTTGAGCCATCAGAATTGACAAATTGTCGTTTGGCAGCTCCTGAAAATTGCAAACCCCACACTGGGACAAATTCATTTTGAAAAAAATGATCAGAAAGAAAAAGAGAACCCCACACTGGGGCAAATTTAGTTTTTGAAGAAAAATGCAAAAGTGAAAAATGCAATGAAAAGCACAAAGAGAAGAATTCAATCAAACTGGGGCAAATTCTCCTCAATTTTGTTCAAAATTTGGAGATGGTCTCAAAATGATGCAATCTCAGGTTATTTCACACCTCTCATCAAATATGCTTTCAAGCCTCAACTTTTCTTGAAAACACCCCACCTGACCTCATTACAAAAGCCCAAAGTCCTGGCTTTCGTCACTTGTTGTATTTCTATTGGAAAGTTTGCTAATCAACTGGCAGGTGATGTCCATAATGTCTTCGCCTAACCTCATAAGGGAAGTGCATTTTACTGATGCCAGAAATCTTTAACTCATGTTTCTGAGTCAATCATGGTCGAGATAGTTCATTGTTCTTTAGGTGAAAACCCGAAAGGGCGCCTCGAAAAAGAAAAAAAAAGCAAGCAAAAAGCAAAAAGAAGGAAAAGAAAGAAAAAGAAAAGACAAAACAAAAATAAAAAGGGTGGGGGCAAGTTTGGTGAAAACCCGAGAGGGCACCAAGTCAATTTTTCTCAACAGACGAGCACGAGAAGGAACAGATGGTGACCTGGTTCATTTGGACCTTTTCCTCATTTTTGTCATACTTCGGCCAATGTTGAATTCCAGAACAAAGATATCCAGAGGTTTGCATATGACATCTGTTGGCCAAAACTGTGTTGCTTTGTAAAAATATTCTTTTCCAAATACATCTTTTCTCATTTGCTTGTATTCATGGCATTTTGTAGGATTAAGCATAGTTGGATGTGTTTTACATTCTTTGGCATATTCATTCCATGCATAACATAGGAAATCATCTTGCATATATTTGATTTTTCATGCATCATTCTTTTACCATTGGATTCGGATGAATGATAAACCCTAAGGTTTGTGCAAGAATATGGGATTCAATCGTCTATTAAAGTGAGTAAAATGCAACCAAGCTGCTACATGGATTTGGTGACATGGTAAATGCGCACTTTATTAGTCTCCAGAATCGAAAGGTTTCAAAATTACAAATTCAACCAAGGCAGATGCCGCAACAAAAGTTGGCAAATGCATCAAAAAACTCATGTTTACACGATTTTTAAGGCAAACCGGATCGAATGATGGTGGCAAGTCCATTATTTCTTCTTTTCTTGCAGGAACGTTGCATTTACAAACACAAACAACCACACTTCTTTTCGCACCTAAATCGATGTTAGAAAAAGCTCCCCAATAAGCAAAGACGAAATGATAATTTGGCAAAGGTTGGGTCATAAGAAACAACATCAGCTATCGGTCTAGCCATAGAGATCCAAATCTCCCTCTTGGTACAAAAGTTTGAACTACTTTCAGGTAAGAACTCAATTCATTGTTTAAAAATTCCCCAGCGAAATCCCATTTACACTTCTGTTTGGGTCTATCCCATTTACATTTCTGTCCGGGTCTATCCCATTTGCATTTCTGTTTAGGTCTATCCCATTTACATTTCTGTTCGGGTCTATCCCGTGGGTCTATCCCATTTACATTTTTGTTTGGGTCTATCCCATTTACATTTCCGTTCGGGTTTATCTCGTGGGTCTATCCCATTTGCATTTCTGTTTGGGTCTATCCCATTTACATTTCTGTTCGGGTCTATCCCGTGGGTCTATCCCATTTGCATTTCTGTTTGGGTCTATCCCATTTACATTTCCGTCCGGGTCTATCCCATGGGTCTATCCCATTTACATTTCTATCTGGGTCTATCCCATTTATATTCCTGTTTGGGTCTATCCCGTTTTAAATTTTATTCGGGCCAGTCCCATGATTTTGAAGTTTATTCGGGTCAGTCCCATGATTAAAAGCTTATTCGGGTCAATCCCATGATTTAAACCTTATTCTGGTCAGTCCCAACTTTAAAATTTGCTTGTCTCGGGTCAGTCTCGATTTTTTTAATCTCATGTTTGGGTCAGTCCCATTTTAGAATTCCTGTTCGCTGAAATCATTTTACAGCCAAATAACACTGGTAGGTATTTGGTGTCTATTTTTTTGTCTCAAATTTTTCCAAAACTCAGACAAAGAGGGGCAAACTGTAGACACCAAATTTTAGCGTGATTTCATTTACTATTTATTTCTTAGTTTTTATTTGTCGTGTTAAATTTTATTCACTTTTTAGTTTCTTTTAGTTAGTTTTTTTTTATTTTTAAGGTTTTTAGCGTAGAATTTATCGAAAAGGAAAAATCACTCACAAAAATATGTTTTATTTTCTTTTAGATTCAAATTTAATGTTTTTGTTATTGTTATTATTTTGTTTCAAATAATTCTTTGAAAAAAAAGAAAAAAGAAGGAAAATCATTCAAAAATATGCTTTAGTCGTTTTAATATAATGTTTTCTCGGGAAAAAGGAAAAAAAAAAAGAAAATTGTCCACCAAATATGTTTATTTCTTCTAAATTCAATCTTTTGGCATTTTGTTTATTTTTGTTAAGTTATTTTGAAAAAAAAAAGAGAAAAATGAGAAAAACGATGAAAATGGAAAATGAAAAAAAAGGGAAAATTGGATTTGCATTTTGTTGTTTCTTATGTTAATTAAATTGTTTTTGTTTTTTAATTTTTATTATTTTCAATTTTGTTATTTAAGTTTAAAAAAATAATAATAATACGCGACTTGCAAGCTGCGTTTTTCGCAGCTTGCAAGGAAGGGCTTCGGGCAGCCCTTGGCAGGAAATACAGAAGAAGCGGCTGGGTGTTTAGGGTTGGTTTGGCTCCCATATAAATAGAAAAAGAAGCAGCCGCAGCCTGAAGGGGGGGAGTTTTTCTTTGAACGAAAAAAGAAAAACGGCAAAGAAGGAACTTGGACAGAAAATCTGGGGGGAGAGAGATGAAAAGTGACGGCTGAAAAAATAAAAAACCACGACAGGGAGGGGAGAAAGGGAGAGGCTGAAGTCTGAGAGGAAAATGATTAACGGCGAGAGTTTCTGGGCAGAAAAGAAAAGGAAACAATAGAAAGATTTAGTAGTGGCTGAAGCCGAGAGCAAGAGGGAGGAGAGAAAGGCAAAAGCGATCGAGAAGAGAGCTCTCACGGTTTCGAGAAGGGAGTTATTCCAGTTTCGTTGAGTTCTCACAGGAGCTTTGCTCTGCCATTCAAGCACTGTTCTGCTGTCTAAAGGAGTAAAGGTAGCATTTTTCTATTTATGCATCATTGAATTTCCTCATGCCTGCTGTTTGCTTGATTGACTGCCCTAAAGGGGCAATCTTGAAGAAAAAAGAGTCCACCCTATGCATCCTCTGTATGCCTTCAAAAGGAATCCAGGCCCTTTGGCTGTTGTTTCCGTATGTTCATAGCATTGTTTTTTCGAAAATGAAAGGCTTAGGTAACAAGTTTTTCGTCTCCTCGTTGGTCTAGGATCTGGTCTATAGAATTTGTAGATTTGATAATAAAATCTTGCAGCAGTTACAAATTTTCCTGGTTTTTGTGTGCTTTTTGTCTGCTTGTTTGGTGTTTTAACAAGGATTTTTGCCGCCTAAAAATATGAAGAAATGCTTGATGATCCTCCTGTTTGAATTAGCTTTGCCCTGGACTGAGTTGCGTGCATGAAGTTTGCTGCAACTAGCGTAAGATTCTCGTCTTGCTGCAGCAGTGAAGCTTGAAATTCTCACCCGTAGCTTGGAGTCTATGGTCTGGATTGTAGTTGTTTGTGTAGTTTCATGTCTTGCTTTTAGCAGTAAAATGTTGAGTTGTGCATTTTTGCTAGTTTGGGATTCCTTTGCATGATGTATGTGATCAATGAGAAAAGGAAAAACTGTTGCGCTTAAAACATGCATGCTGCCACAAGTCCCTTTCTTTTTTCTCGTCATTGGTGCTGCAATTTTTGTCCTGCAACAGCTCTTGAAATTGGTTTTAGATATCCTTTGCTTGTTTCATTTGGGTGCTGAAGGGATGAAAGGGAAGATTTGGTGTTGATGTTTCTGTGTTTGTTTAAGGAAAAGCTTGAAGCATGCCAAATGGTTGCTAGAAAACGCATTTCAACTTGCCAAACCAGTTTTATACGTTTTCCAGATTTTTCAACTTGCCGAATGCATTTCATTTTTTGCACTGGATCTTGCTATGTTTTCTGTTTGTTTGGATGATGGTTTGCTGTCTAGTTTAAAGCCTTGTGTTTGGGTTTGAAATCTAAATTGGAAAAACAAGTTTTGTGTTTGGGTTGTTTGTATGAATGTCAATTCGGCCAAATGAGTAGCAAGCACAGAAACTATATTGCTGAGAGTCTCCATTGCAGAAATCTTCTTCGTGCATGCATGAAATAATTCTTCAAAATTGCCTCTTAACCCCCTCAAGTTTCACCTTATGCTATTATGACTCACAAAATTGAGAAAACTAATCAATTGGGTCCCTGTGATTTTTGCAGCAATGCATTATGGCCCAATTACATTCCATGTTCTTGCAATTAGGTCCTAAGATATTTGCATTTGAACCATTACTTGATCCTTTCTTGGCTCTTGGATCCTTTGAATTCTTCAATGTTTCAATTGGATTCGAATGGTTAATTAATGTTTGCAATTGGGTCTTTAGTCTTTTTTTTCTATTTTAGAATTTTGATCAAGGTTTCACTTTTGCTTGGAAATTATGCATTACTTGATTATTTTTAAGTTGCAAGTGAGGAAGGATTCGATGTTTGATGGATTCCGATTGTCTTATTTACAGTTTACCATTAAATTGGTGCATTAATCTTTTGTTTTGATGGTTTTAGCCCAAGTCATCCTTTTTTTTGGTGACTATATCTCAAGTTAAGTGTTGTCCACCTTATTAGCACCACAAACGGGGGGAGGTATAACTTCTTTTATCCCTTTTTGTCTCTCTTATGTGATCCAACGTGCTAAGTGAATTGCATGTCTACGTTGCTTTCCTTGCCTTTCCTTGATTCCCTTCGTTTATTTCATTTATTGTTGCTTTTATTAAGTTATGTTTTATGGGGTATGTGTACACCTCTTGGCTTGTAATAGATAGGGCTTGGCGAGCATTTTTGTCCATTCTCCCCCTTCCCCTTTTGTTTTAGTTAGCAAATGTAATAGGCTCATTAGTTTGGTTGCATGCATAGGTGTTATGTGTTATTTGCTTTATTAGGCTTTTGCATTTAGTCGAGAATGCTAAGTGTTACGTGCTACGTGTTTATGAGTGTTTGGCATGTCTACTTGCTTTCTATAGTCGTAGATGAATGTGATGGATGAATGTACGTCACCACACTAGTCCAATGCTAGTTGTGGCTCATTATTCCGTTAGGAATTCATAGAAAGGGCTAGTCCAACGCTAGACCCTTAGGGATTCCCCTTTCACTAGTGCATACTTGCATGTTCACTACATTTCATGCATTTTTGTTAGTTTTATCATTTGGCATACTCCTCCAATCATTTTCCCCTCATTTTAGGCTTTTTGCATCCTCATGCTAGTTATAGGGTACATTTGCTTGAGAGTCCCCTTTCGATAAGGGAAACGAGCGAGTGTGGCTCCAAAATAGCCTTAGCACGCTAATTATCCTTTCTAATCAAAGGGAAAATTAAAGTCACAAAGTTAGGAGTCCCCGTACCCGTCTTGCTTGCATTCCTCTAGGGTTCATGCATTTCATTTGCTATCACATACATTTCTACTTTATATTCTAACCCTTTTTCCACATTCTCACTTCACACTACTTTAATTTTGCACGTTTTCACTCAACTACTTACACTTTATAATATCACTCGCACACATGCACTTTATGTTATCTTACATACATTTTCACATTATTACTTTACTCACCTTATCTTGTACATCCATTTGCACACTTCCACTTACACACTCTTGTTTTTGTCACTTTTTCACTTCACACAAACTCACATTTTCACATGGCATGCATTCATTTCACTCATTTCTACGTCATTTAAGATTATGTGTGACCTCTCCAAAGGATCATTATTGGGCTTCACAATTAATGTGATTGGCATCACTCAAGATTTGGAGAGAAATTTTACCCCCTATGCCCTCCTAGGTCTAGGTTTTGCATTCATATAGTCATATCCAACATGCGATACATACCTTGGGTAGAAAATTACGAAACGTGGGGTTAAGTCACGCAACTAGCTTTGGCTAGAGTAAGGGAATGCCTTAGGCTCCGCCTTTGCCTTCTCCCTTACCAAACGTGACCCCCAAACGTGACCCCCCGATCCCTTTCTTTGGTTACGTAGACCTAAAAGTTTTCAAAAAGGGTTTGTTTACTTTTTTATTCAAAAACAAAAATCATTTTTGGGTGACTTGGTACACCCTAACTCTATACCAAGTGGCGACTCCATTTTTCATACATAAAACCCTTTTGAACTTTAGTTAACCAAAACCGTCGCATTTTACAATCCCATGGTCTTTGCTTTCACTTCTGCACACGTTCACACACACTACACACACTACTTCCACACTCACACACCATTTCAAAAAGTGGGGCGCGACAACTTTGCGACTCCACTGGGGAAAATCCTAAGTGGGTCCAAGCATTTTGATTTAGTCATTCTTTTCCTTTTTCTACCCCTTTTATGCATTGCATCTTGGATATTAGGGTTGCATTTTCCCTTTTTAGGACTCTTTGCCTCACTCGCGTCTCAAATTACTCCCTCACGAATGTATGATTGTTTGATTTGATGTATGTTTACTTGTTTATTTCGCGCTTGCATTGCATTTAGGGGGGGTGTGTCACCATAGAGTCTCGCGTTGGTTCTTGATCCCTCCCCTCCAAACGAGTACTAGCATACGAGCATACGCTTTAATTTTTTCACCCTTCATTTATTTTTCTTTAGTGGCTTGTCACGCCACTCCACCCTATTAGGATTATTAGGCGACCCACTTGGATGTGTGATCGTGGCACGACGTTGTACGTAGCATGATCCGAGGGGTCACTCGATCTTCCGCTTTAAACTTTAGATTAATGACCTATTAGTTTTTAGTCGAAGGTTGAGGATTTTTTTAGATTCGCCCAGACGGGTAGCCGTGACACGACGTGTGCGTAGCAACGTCTGGGGAATCGCTCGAGCCACCGACAAGGAATCTTGGGAATGATGACCATTGGTTTCCAAGTCTGAAGGCTTGGGGACCTGAGCTTGTCGAGTCTAGATGCATTAGTAAACCCCAACCTCATGCATCCATATTAGAATTGTCTAGGGTAGAGTCGACCTTACCCTAAATTAGGAAATACTATTCACGAGGGGAGGGGTCCCACCCCTCTTTCCTTATCTGTCTTTGTTGCTTTATTGTCCAAATGTGTTATGTGATTATGTGTTGAACTCACGTTTCCTTATTTTTTTGTCTTTTGCATTCACAAACATTAAGAGATAAAAGGTCTGGCATGACCTTCTTTTAGGACCTACCCTTGTAAATAGGCTTTTGCACGTTTGAAATTTGTGGTGTATTTTGTTCATAAATTCATAAAGCCATACCATTTTAGGCCTACCCTGGCAAATAAAGGGTTCCTTAGGTCACGTTCCATTTCGAATTGCATTTTTCCCTGCTTTGATAAAAATGGCATCATGCATAAACCTTAGAAGGGAATGCCATTTAGGGGATCCCGTTAGGAATAAACCACCTCGTATCTCGGATACTTAATCCAAGGAGACTTGCACGTTTACATTTTGTACCATCCAAAGGGGTAGTGCACAAGGTAAGGTAGGATCCGATCGTCTTCATAAGAGCGATTTTTGGAATATGAGCGTCTAATAATCACTTTTTGGCCATTTTATCAAAATTGGTAAAATTCCCTTGCGTAAAAGGACATTAATTTGAAGAAAATTCACAAATGATTCCTCCTATTGAGACGATAAATAAATTGGGGCCAAAATTTGATTTTTAGAAGGCTCATAGGCTAAATGCATTGTAATAAAATTTTGAAACTACCAGTGGATAGCTTGATTTTTTAATAAGCTCCCAATTCCATTCAAACCATTGAACCATTTTAGTCATCAATTTCATCCAGTCCATTTTATCAATTTATTCATTTTTTGGGCAATCTAGTCGATTTTTGAATAAATCACTAATTTCATTCAATTCATTTGATTAGTTAGGGCAATTTTGTCGATTTTCGATAAATCATCAATTTCGTCCAATTCATTTGATCAGTTTACCCTTTTAGGGCGATCTGATCAATTTTGAATAAATTCTCGATTTCATTCAATTCATTTGACCAATTTCATTTTTTAGGATGATCCGGTCTATTTTGAATAAAATTCTCAATTGCATTCGATCAAGTTCCTTTTTTAGGATGATTCGGTCAATTTTGAGTAAGTTTTTAAATTTCACTCAATTCTTTTGACCCGTTTCCTTTTTAGGGTAATTCGGTTAATTTTAAATAAATTGTCAATTTCATTCAACCCGTTTGACCAATTAGGGTTTCGATATCGAATTCCAAATTGGAAAATCTAGTCGATTTTTGAGAAAACCATCCATTGTATCCAACTACTTGATCAGTTGGGGTTTTGACTCATGCTTCACTGAGAAAATTTGTCAACGAATTTCAATCTCTTCGATAGGAGGTTCGTCAAGGTCAAACCCGTGCGTTTTGCAAATCAAAGGTGATCAATCTATTCGGACGTTGTCCTCATTTTGACAAATCTCTCGTCACTCCAATTGACCAAATTTTTTCAAAATTATTTTTCACTCAATGAATTGATCGGATTCGTCAGGTATGGTATAGTGCCTACCCTAGAGAATTGCATTTTCATTCTAGGCCTACCCTTGGCACAAAAAGGGCTCCCTCATAGGACATGCATCCGAATTTTTTGGATATTTACTAACTCGTGTCTTTTTCTTTTCATTTTCTTTATTTTTATTAGAATAACTAAGCAAGGATTAAATCTAAAGGCAATCTTTTCAAAAATCCCCAGGTAATATTTAAACATAGCTTCTCGTCGAAGCCCCATCATAACGCGATCCCGTAGTCGAGCCCAGAGGAGTCGTGTAAACATGAGTTCACAACCGAAACCATTAGACAGGTCCGCTACTACCGCCCAGCCTGAGACTACAAGTTTGGGGGTTCAGCTAACCGAAATGCTTACTAAGTTTGGTGAGATGGCCACCGAAATGGCAGCCCAAAGGAAATTGATTGACGAGCTAATTAGCAACGGAGTTCAACCCGAGCCCGTACCCGTCAGGCAGCCTGAGTCAGAGCCATTTGTCATCCCTTCAACTCAAGCCACCATTACTCCATCTTTCCCTATTCCACCCGAAGGAACTTTCACCTATCCCACCATAATGCCATACCCTTACCTTCCTAATCCTTCATTTTTTCCTACTCACATGCAAGGCCCACAACCTCAAGCTACTTCAAACATACCACCTGAGCCACATACCTTTTATCACACTACTGCTGAGCCATTCCTACCAGACCATACTGTTCAAACCAAGCCAGAAATTGGGAAATCTTCCGCTCCCGTTGATATAAAGCTGCTCAAACGCCTTGACCGTTTTGATGAGTTTATGAGAAAAAGTCAGGGGTTGAACAAGCAAGGGGTCCTGGATTACGATGAGCTTTGCCTTTTTCCGAATGTACAGTTGTCTGAAGGGTTCAAAACCCCTAAATTTAACAAATACGATGGGACAGGCAATCCCAAGACACACCTCCGATTATTTGCCAATAAGTTGGGTAGGCCGGTGGATGATGAAAATTTACCTTTAAGGCTATTCCCAGAAAGTTTGGAAGGTGACGCACTTGATTGGTATTCAACTTTGAAGTTTGAGGAGATAAAGACTTGGTTGGACCTGTCCAATGCATTTATAAGGCAATACGAGTACAATTGCGAGCTCGCTCCAACACGGACCACACTAGAGGGAACAAAGAGGATGCCATATGAAGATCATAAAACCTATGCTAAGAGATGGAGGAAAATAGCCGCAAAAGTCGAGCCACCAATGACGGAGGACGAAATCATACGCACTTTCATTAAGACACATGATCCGCTGTACTTTGAAGAAATTTTTCGCATGACTGGATGCTCATTTGCCGCTATTGTCAATAAACTTGAGGAATATGATGATTTCGTGAAGGCTGGAAAGATTGTTAATGTGTCTGCCCTCAAATCGCAGTTGGATGCTTTGCATAGCCAAGGTAGTAATGGGAAGAAGCAACAATCCAAAAAGCAAGAGGGCGAAACTGCTTTCGTCTGGGATCGAAACCCTATCTCAAAGCCCAGATCTCGACAATACCTTACCTACTCGAACCCTTACCCTTATTATTCAAGCCCTCATCCTGTTTACCATACCAATATCACTCACCCTCGACCTCGCCCAAGCTATCCTAACCCACCTTTAGCCCCTTTTCAAATTTCTCAACCAATTTCTCACTAAAATTGGCATCGGCCTCCATTCAATTCAAGAATACCTCCACCAAACAGACCCGTTTACAACTATTCTCAGCCCCCTAAAGCCAACAATTCGGGACGTAACCGCACATTCACCAATCTCGACAGGCCTTTGGATCAATTATATGACCAATTGAAGGCTGTCGGAAAAATAGGTGTCATTCCTCCTCCAACCTATCCGTATGGCATACCCGTTGGGTATAACCCACAAGCTGTCTGTGCTTATCATTCAGGGGCACCCGGCCATCCGGTTGCTGAGTGTAAAGCACTCAAGCATAAAATTCAAGATATGATTGAAGCTGGAGAGATTGTAATTAGAAGAAAAGAGGCACAAGCGCCAAATGTGGATAAGAACCCCCTGCCAGAATACGATAACACCATTAGGGTTATTATGGACAATACAGAATTTAAGGAGCCTGCTAAAAACTCATCAAGTGAGGCTGAAGTGTTTGGAAATGACGCAGAATTTCCCGATATCCCTGAGGGATCAATTTCCAATTGGACAGCTGAATTTCTACCCATTCAGAAGGAGTTTCGGTAAACCTAAAGGGAGTTTGTCATTCATGCGAATTCATGAGGAAAAAACTTTTGCATCTGTAATTAGCTAATGAAAACATCTTTACTTTTGACCAAAATTTGCGCATGTAAATATTTTTAAGTTTTCATTTCATTTCCGTTTGCTTTCAATCAAAGGTTTTATGAAAATGAACAAGTCATTCTTGTCATGTTATTTTAGTTTATTCGTTTATTTATATTTCGGTCATATTGCTTGTTCATTTGTTTGTTGTATATTTGTTTGCTTATTATCCCAAATTCGTTAATTCTTTCAGATGGCCAAAAATAAAAATATTTGACCCTTTGGATATCACTTTTCTGGAATTCAATAATGGCAATCTTTATCACTCACGACTTGAGAATTTTGAACCCAAATTTCAAAGCGAGAGTGATAATGAGAAAGTATTTGATTCTTTTTAAAAAATCTTGAACAAAATGAGGAGAAATTCGAACCAAACCTAGAAACCACAGCAATTGTTCACATTGGCACTGAGAATGGAAAAAAAGAAAAAAAAACATCATCATGAATCAGCATTCGTTTGGACAAAAGCAGAAAAGAAGATGATTAAGGGTTTGACTATGTGTCAAGGTGTACAGATGGTTGGAAGCAGTCTCATTTGCAGCAGCAGAAATTCTATCTTTGTACACTCTAATGGGAGTTCGACCAAAGAATGCCGTTTGTCATGAAATGTTACAAAATGAATGGCCTGAGCCTACAACAAGAAGTTTCATCAGCGTACATTTTGAGGAAGGGAGCAAAGCATTCAACCGAACTTTGCCACTACAAGACGAAGGCAGAGGCAAATATGTTCCAAATCAGAAAGGGCCGTTCATTGTCCAAAAGGTATTACCTGGCGGAACACTTATTTTGACAGAAATGGATAGGCGAACATTCCCTCGACCTATCAACTCGGACATGTGCAAGAAGATTTTCATTTGATCATACAAATTTTCTTAGAAATTCATGCAAATGGCGAAATGCAAGTCAGGCCATCTTCTTTTACATTTAAAGCATTGTATCCCTACTTGTCCCCTTTGAGCCATCAGAATTGACAAATTGTCGTTTGGCAGCTCCTGAAAATTGCAAACCCCACACTGGGACAAATTCATTTTGAAAAAAATGATCAGAAAGAAAAAGAGAACCCCACACTGGGGCAAATTTAGTTTTTTAAGAAAAATGCAAAAGTGAAAAATGCAATGAAAAGCACAAAGAGAAGAATTCAATCAAACTGGGGCAAATTCTCCTCAATTTTGTTCAAAATTTGGAGATGGTCTCAAAATGATGCAATCTCAGGTTATTTCACACCTCTCATCAAATATGCTTTCAAGCCTCAACTTTTCTTGAAAACACCCCACCTGACCTCATTACAAAAGCCCAAAGTCCTGGCTTTCGTCACTTGTTGTATTTCTATTGGAAAGTTTGCTAATCAACTGGCAGGTGATGTCCATAATGTCTTCGCCTAACCTCATAAGGGAAGTGCATTTTACTGATGCCAGAAATCTTTAACTCATGTTTCTGAGTCAATCATGGTCGAGATAGTTCATTGTTCTTTAGGTGAAAACCCGAAAGGGCGCCTCGAAAAAGAAAAAAAAAGCAAGCAAAAAGCAAAAAGAAGGAAAAGAAAGAAAAAGAAAAGACAAAACAAAAATAAAAAGGGTGGGGGCAAGTTTGGTGAAAACCCGAGAGGGCACCAAGTCAATTTTTCTCAACAGACGAGCACGAGAAGGAACAGATGGTGACCTGGTTCATTTGGACCTTTTCCTCATTTTTGTCATACTTCGGCCAATGTTGAATTCCAGAACAAAGATATCCAGAGGTTTGCATATGACATCTGTTGGCCAAAACTGTGTTGCTTTGTAAAAATATTCTTTTCCAAATACATCTTTTCTCATTTGCTTGTATTCATGGCATTTTGTAGGATTAAGCATAGTTGGATGTGTTTTACATTCTTTGGCATATTCATTCCATGCATAACATAGGAAATCATCTTGCATATATTTGATTTTTCATGCATCATTCTTTTACCATTGGATTCGGATGAATGATAAACCCTAAGGTTTGTGCAAGAATATGGGATTCAATCGTCTATTAAAGTGAGTAAAATGCAACCAAGCTGCTACATGGATTTGGTGACATGGTAAATGCGCACTTTATTAGTCTCCAGAATCGAAAGGTTTCAAAATTACAAATTCAACCAAGGCAGATGCCGCAACAAAAGTTGGCAAATGCATCAAAAGACTCATGTTTACACGATTTTCAAGGCAAACCGGATCGAATGATGGTGGCAAGTCCATTATTTCTTCTTTTCTTGCAGGAACGTTGCATTTACAAACACAAACAACCACACTTCTTTTCGCACCTAAATCGATGTTAGAAAAAGCTCCCCAATAAGCAAAGACGAAATGATAATTTGGCAAAGGTTGGGTCATAAGAAACAACATCAGCTATCGGTCTAGCCATAGAGATCCAAATCTCCCTCTTGGTACAAAAGTTTGAACTACTTTCAGGTAAGAACTCAATTCATTGTTTAAAAATTCCCCAGCGAAATCCCATTTACACTTCTGTTTGGGTCTATCCCATTTACATTTCTGTCCGGGTCTATCCCATTTGCATTTCTGTTTAGGTCTATCCCATTTACATTTCTGTTCGGGTCTATCCCGTGGGTCTATCCCATTTACATTTTTGTTTGGGTCTATCCCATTTACATTTCCGTTCGGGTTTATCTCGTGGGTCTATCCCATTTGCATTTCTGTTTGGGTCTATCCCATTTACATTTCTGTTCGGGTCTATCCCGTGGGTCTATCCCATTTGCATTTCTGTTTGGGTCTATCCCATTTACATTTCCGTCCGGGTCTATCCCATTTACATTTCTATCTGGGTCTATCCCATTTATATTCCTGTTTGGGTCTATCCCGTTTTAAATTTTATTCGGGCCAGTCCCATGATTTTGAAGTTTATTCGGGTCAGTCCCATGATTAAAAGCTTATTCGGGTCAATCCCATGATTTAAACCTTATTCTGGTCAGTCCCAACTTTAAAATTTGCTTGTCTCGGGTCAGTCTCGATTTTTTTAATCTCATGTTTGGGTCAGTCCCATTTTAGAATTCCTGTTCGCTGAAATCATTTTACAGCCAAATAACACTGGTAGGTATTTGGTGTCTATTTTTTTGTCTCAAATTTTTCCAAAACTCAGACAAAGAGGGGCAAACTGTAGACATCAAATTTTAGCGTGATTTCATTTACTATTTATTTCTTAGTTTTTATTTGTCGTGTTAAATTTTATTCACTTTTTAGTTTCTTTTAGTTAGTTTTTTTTTATTTTTAAGGTTTTTAGCGTAGAATTTATCGAAAAGGAAAAATCACTCACAAAAATATGTTTTATTTTCTTTTAGATTCAAATTTAATGTTTTTGTTATTGTTATTATTTTGTTTCAAATAATTCTTTGAAAAAAAAGAAAAAAGAAGGAAAATCATTCAAAAATATGCTTTAGTCGTTTTAATATAATGTTTTCTCGAGAAAAAGGAAAAAAAAAAAGAAAATTGTCCACCAAATATGTTTATTTCTTCTAAATTCAATCTTTTGGCATTTTGTTTATTTTTGTTAAGTTATTTTGAAAAAAAAGAGAAAAATGAGAAAAACGATGAAAATGGAAAATGAAAAAAAAGGGAAAATTGGATTTGCATTTTGTTGTTTCTTATGTTAATTAAATTGTTTTTGTTTTTAATTTTTATTATTTTCAATTTTGTTATTTAAGTTTAAAAAAATAATAATAATACGCGACTTGCAAGCTGCGTTTTTCGCAGCTTGCAAGGAAGGGCTTCGGGCAGCCCTTGGCAGGAAATACAGAAGAAGCGGCTGGGTGTTTAGGGTTGGTTTGGCTCCCATATAAATAGAAAAAGAAGCAGCCGCAGCCTGAAGGGGGGGAGTTTTTCTTTGAACGAAAAAAGAAAAACGGCAAAGAAGGAACTTGGACAGAAAATCTGGGGGGAGAGAGATGAAAAGTGACGGCTGAAAAAATAAAAAACCACGACAGGGAGGGGAGAAAGGGAGAGGCTGAAGTCTGAGAGGAAAATGATTAACGGCGAGAGTTTCTGGGCAGAAAAGAAAAGGAAACAATAGAAAGATTTAGTAGTGGCTGAAGCCGAGAGCAAGAGGGAGGAGAGAAAGGCAAAAGCGATCGAGAAGAGAGCTCTCACGGTTTCGAGAAGGGAGTTATTCCAGTTTCGTTGAGTTCTCACAGGAGCTTTGCTCTGCCATTCAAGCACTGTTCTGCTGTCTAAAGGAGTAAAGGTAGCATTTTTCTATTTATGCATCATTGAATTTCCTCATGCCTGCTGTTTGCTTGATTGACTGCCCTAAAGGGGCAATCTTGAAGAAAAAAGAGTCCACCCTATGCATCCTCTGTATGCCTTCAAAAGGAATCCAGGCCCTTTGGCTGTTGTTTCCGTATGTTCATAGCATTGTTTTTTCGAAAATGAAAGGCTTAGGTAACAAGTTTTTCGTCTCCTCGTTGGTCTAGGATCTGGTCTATAGAATTTGTAGATTTGATAATAAAATCTTGCAGCAGTTACAAATTTTCCTGGTTTTTGTGTGCTTTTTGTCTGCTTGTTTGGTGTTTTAACAAGGATTTTTGCCGCCTAAAAATATGAAGAAATGCTTGATGATCCTCCTGTTTGAATTAGCTTTGCCCTGGACTGAGTTGCGTGCATGAAGTTTGCTGCAACTAGCGTAAGATTCTCGTCTTGCTGCAGCAGTGAAGCTTGAAATTCTCACCCGTAGCTTGGAGTCTATGGTCTGGATTGTAGTTGTTTGTGTAGTTTCATGTCTTGCTTTTAGCAGTAAAATGTTGAGTTGTGCATTTTTGCTAGTTTGGGATTCCTTTGCATGATGTATGTGATCAATGAGAAAAGGAAAAACTGTTGCGCTTAAAACATGCATGCTGCCACAAGTCCCTTTCTTTTTTCTCGTCATTGGTGCTGCAATTTTTGTCCTGCAACAGCTCTTGAAATTGGTTTTAGATATCCTTTGCTTGTTTCATTTGGGTGCTGAAGGGATGAAAGGGAAGATTTGGTGTTGATGTTTCTGTGTTTGTTTAAGGAAAAGCTTGAAGCATGCCAAATGGTTGCTAGAAAACGCATTTCAACTTGCCAAACCAGTTTTATACGTTTTCCAGATTTTTCAACTTGCCGAATGCATTTCATTTTTTGCACTGGATCTTGCTATGTTTTCTGTTTGTTTGGATGATGGTTTGCTGTCTAGTTTAAAGCCTTGTGTTTGGGTTTGAAATCTAAATTGGAAAAACAAGTTTTGTGTTTGGGTTGTTTGTATGAATGTCAATTCGGCCAAATGAGTAGCAAGCACAGAAACTATATTGCTGAGAGTCTCCATTGCAGAAATCTTCTTCGTGCATGCATGAAATAATTCTTCAAAATTGCCTCTTAACCCCCTCAAGTTTCACCTTATGCTATTATGACTCACAAAATTGAGAAAACTAATCAATTGGGTCCCTGTGATTTTTGCAGCAATGCATTATGGCCCAATTACATTCCATGTTCTTGCAATTAGGTCCTAAGATATTTGCATTTGAACCATTACTTGATCCTTTCTTGGCTCTTGGATCCTTTGAATTCTTCAATGTTTCAATTGGATTCGAATGGTTAATTAATGTTTGCAATTGGGTCTTTAGTCTTTTTTTTCTATTTTAGAATTTTGATCAAGGTTTCACTTTTGCTTGGAAATTATGCATTACTTGATTATTTTTAAGTTGCAAGTGAGGAAGGATTCGATGTTTGATGGATTCCGATTGTCTTATTTACAGTTTACCATTAAATTGGTGCATTAATCTTTTGTTTTGATGGTTTTAGCCCAAGTCATCCTTTTTTTTGGTGACTATATCTCAAGTTAAGTGTTGTCCACCTTATTAGCACCACAAACGGGGGGAGGTATAACTTCTTTTATCCCTTTTTGTCTCTCTTATGTGATCCAACGTGCTAAGTGAATTGCATGTCTACGTTGCTTTCCTTGCCTTTCCTTGATTCCCTTCGTTTATTTCATTTATTGTTGCTTTTATTAAGTTATGTTTTATGGGGTATGTGTACACCTCTTGGCTTGTAATAGATAGGGCTTGGCGAGCATTTTTGTCCATTCTCCCCCTTCCCCTTTTGTTTTAGTTAGCAAATGTAATAGGCTCATTAGTTTGGTTGCATGCATAGGTGTTATGTGTTATTTGCTTTATTAGGCTTTTGCATTTAGTCGAGAATGCTAAGTGTTACGTGCTACGTGTTTATGAGTGTTTGGCATGTCTACTTGCTTTCTATAGTCGTAGATGAATGTGATGGATGAATGTACGTCACCACACTAGTCCAATGCTAGTTGTGGCTCATTATTCCGTTAGGAATTCATAGAAAGGGCTAGTCCAACGCTAGACCCTTAGGGATTCCCCTTTCACTAGTGCATACTTGCATGTTCACTACATTTCATGCATTTTTGTTAGTTTTATCATTTGACATACTCCTCCAATCCTTTTCCCCTCATTTTAGGCTTTTTGCATCCTCATGCTAGTTATAGGGTACATTTGCTTGAGAGTCCCCTTTCGATAAGGGAAACGAGCGAGTGTGGCTCCAAAATAGCCTTAGCACGCTAATTATCCTTTCTAATCAAAGGAAAAATTAAAGTCACAAAGTTAGGAGTCCCCGTACCCGTCTTGCTTGCATTCCTCTAGGGTTCATGCATTTCATTTGCTATCACATACATTTCTACTTTATATTCTAACCCTTTTTCCACATTCTCACTTCACACTACTTTAATTTTGCACGTTTTCACTCAACTACTTACACTTTATAATATCACTCGCACACATGCACTTTATGTTATCTTACATACATTTTCACATTATTACTTTACTCACCTTATCTTGTACATCCATTTGCACACTTCCACTTACACATTCTTGTTTTTGTCACTTTTTCACTTCACACAAACTCACATTTTCACATGACATGCATTCATTTCACTCATTTCTACGTCATTTAAGATTATGTGTGACCTCTCCAAAGGATCATTATTGTGCTTCACAATTAATGTGATTGGCATCACTCAAGATTTGGAGAGAAATTTTACCCCCTATGCCCTCCTAGGTCTAGGTTTTGCATTCATATAGTCATATCCAACATGCGATACATACCTTGGGTAGAAAATTACGAAACGTGGGGTTAAGTCACGCAACTAGCTTTGGCTAGAGTAAGGGAATGCCTTAGGCTCCGCCTTTGCCTTCTCCCTTACCAAACGTGACCCCCAAACGTGACCCCCCGATCCCTTTCTTTGGTTACGTAGATCTAAAAGTTTTCAAAAAGGGTTTGTTTACTTTTTTATTCAAAAACAAAAATCATTTTTGGGTGACTTGGTACATCCTAACTCTATACCAAGTGGCGACTCCATTTTTCATACATAAAATCCTTTTGAACTTTACTTAACCAAAACCGTCGCATTTTACAATCCCACGGTCTTTGCTTTCACTTCTGCACACGTTCACACACACTACACAGACTACTTCCACACTCACACACCATTTCAAAAAGTGGGGCGCGACAACTACTCATCAAAAAACATTAGCACATAACAAAAATGCACATGATTTCACTACATATAGAAGAAGTGGATTGAGATATGTCAAACTATTACATGTTAAGGACTCTTCCATTATGTGTGATTTTTGTTGTCAAAAAGGGCATTTGAAAGGAAATTGCTATGTGAAAAGAAATCTGAACAAAGGGATGAGATGCATATGGTTAGTTAGACACAATGCTAACTATTGTGGACCCAAAAATTAAAAAGGGTACCAAACACTTTCTCTTTTCAGGAAAAAGGCTGAAACAAGTCCAAATGATTTATTGATAGTGGCTGCTCAAGGCATAAGACCGGTGATCTCTCTTTGTTCATAAAGCTAAAATCAAAATCAAGTGAAAAGGTGACGTTTGGTGATGATGTGAAAGCTAAGACAATTGAAATAGGTGATGTTGGTAAGAATGGTGAAACTTTTGTTCATAATGTGCTCTTAGTTGATAACTTAGGTTATAACTTGCTTAGTGTTAGTCAATTGTGTGATAAAGACTTGAATGTGTTGTTTAAAAAAGCATGAATGCATTGTGTTTGTTCATATTTGTGCAAAAAAAAACCAAAAGGGTTCTGCTTGTGAAAAGTGTTAGGTGATCATAATGGCATTCATGAGTGGAAATGATGAAAATGGTGCATAAAGGAAAAAACACTGGTTTACAAGGCTGACACTTAATGTGGTGCTGTTTGCCAAAATATCACTACAAGCGATTGCTAGAATGTGTGTGAAGAATGTCCTTTTGAGACCTTTTGCGACAACAACTGATGTTTGAAAGAAACTTTGGAGACTCAGATTGAATAGTGGAATGAACTTCTTGGTAAAACCTATTTTTGGTTTTTCAAAGTCTGGTTATAAATTTTTATTTTAAATTTAAAGGAACATTTTGGTCAAGTTTAGATAAAAAGGAATGAAGGGTTATTTTTGGGATATTGTGAGAACAAAAGAGGATATAGAATCTTTAATAGAAGGACTCTGTGTGATTAAAAAGAAGCCATACACATAACATTATGAGAGCTATGCTGAACAAACAATCATGGTAAAAATTGAATTAATATCAAAATCAAAAAAATGCGAAAAGGGAAGATTCACTTTCATCAACTGTGTGCATTTGCATCTTCTTCCACACATTCGCACAATTGTGAAATCAAGAGGAGGGAAGGTCACTGCGGACGCAAGGTAAGGGAGGAAACGCGTCAAACGCGTCAAGAGGGGAGCTGTAAAGGGTCAAATGTCACAACCTACACCACAACCCACCCCTCAGCCTGAATCTGGACAGGGAACCTCATCTCAACCGCCTCCAAAATCAACCACAGTCCCTACATTCTTTGATGATGCTGCAAAAGACAAACACTCCTGGATATCCCAGAAAGGTGTCATCCCTCAATGCACAGTAAATTCTTCTGAATTTCGCTAAATAGGTTTAGAATCCATTCTGAGTCTGTTTGCTTTTCAGAAATGGTCACATCTCATTTCTATGCCCAATGTTTATTACCCTGAAATGCTGTATCAATTCTTTGCTAATCTTAGGAAAGACACTGATCACACTGAAATTATGTCCAGGGTAAATGGGGTAGACTTAGTATTTGATCCTGAAACTGTGAATGCCATCTTATATACTTCTATTGAACGTGGATGTAAGAGTAAAATTGTAAATTTCTTTTCCTATGAAGAGCACCCTACTGCTGATAATCATTTTGATGGGGCTAAGATATTGACTTATTTCAAAAGAAGTTTTTCTTCCCCTGCTGATGTTAAACTGAATGATCTTGCCCCTGTGAATCTAATTGCCCTTTTCAATCATTTCAAACCTGATTGTGCCTACTAATGGCCATAGAACAGATGCAAACAAAATGGAGTTGTATCTCTTTTACTATTTTCGAGAAAAGATTCGTATTGATTTTGGTTTTGTCATGTGCAAGTTTTTACTTCGCTATGCCACTGATTCTCGCAGAAAATTATCTTATGAAAAATTTCTTCAAAAGATTTTTGAGTTTTACAAAATACCAACTCTAGGTGTTTGTCCCAAAGAAGCATCTTCTTATGCCTTTACCAAAGGATATTTTGAAAGGAAAAATCTTGTTTTTAAGGATAATCTATGGGATTATAAGGGGGCATCATCTAGTGAACCTAGGTCTAAGGCTGCACATGATCCACTACACAATCCTTCATCTGTTGCACTCACTCCCATTCATCCCAGGAAGTCTGCCACTAAGGCATCTTCCTCCTCCAATGATGAAGTGATTGAGCTCCTTCGTGAACTCAAACAGCATGTTATTCTTCTGGAACATGGTCTAATGCTCACCATGTCCTCTGAGCAACAAACAGCCTACCTAGACAAAAAGAACCTTCTTTTTCCCCCACCTGCGGTTGAGGAAGTTTCTCATGACAAAGAGCCACGCCCCACTGATCCAAGTTCATCAATTCCAGACCCCAGCTCATTAACTTCCGTGACTTCTCATGGCCCTTCCACATCAGATAAAGGCAAGGCACCAGTTGAAAAAGATGCTGAAGATGATGAAGAAACTGAAGAGGAGGACCTCTCTCAATATCAGCTCTCTCGAAGGACACCTGGTCCACCTAGTTCACCATTTAGGATCACATAGGGTCATTTGCATTTTGTTTGTCTATTTCATGTGTTTCTAATGTTTGTGGTGTTCAACAATGGATATGTAGATGTAATGCTTATGTTTATGTTGTGTTCGTTTAGTATTATTTGATGGAAGATTATGGCTGTAATGATTATGAATATGTGGATGGATGTTTAAGTATTTTGAATGATGAATGTGTAGATGTGATGAATGTTTTTGTTATTGGTTCTCCGTGATATATGTGATTGATTGGCCTTTTGTGATGACAAAAAGGGGGAGAGGACTGGACTGGATTGATTGATGATTTAATTGAAATTGAATTGGCTGATGGATTGAGTTGGTAAAATGTTGGATTTATTATATTTTTGGATAATTGATTAATTCGGTTGGGTAGCCAAGTGAGGGGGATTTTTTCAAATTTTTGCTCTATGATCCAATAAGTAAGGGGGAGTTTTTGTTAATTGAGAAAGGGGGTGTTTATATTGCAATCATCAAATCTCATTTCAAACCATTGTTTTGTCATCATCAAAAAGGGGGAGAATGTTACTCTTGGTTTTGATGATCACAAAGTATTTTGAAATGTTTATCTAATTCTCTTCAAATATAAGTATTTTTTGCCTATTAAGGAATCGAGTACGAATATGTCAAGAAATGAAAATCAACCAAAAGAAAAAGCAAAAACAGGACACTCATGTCGGACGTCCGAAAGGATAAAGAACATCAAGAGGGAAGCTCTGTCGGACGCTCATAAGGAAGCGTCGGACGTCCAGAAGGATCGGACGCACATCAACCGCATCGGACGTTCGAAAAATTCCAAAAAGACTTGCCAACTCTCTGCCAACGATCGGACGCTGATGCTGTCAGACGGTAAAAACGCATCGGACGTCCGAACTACAATTTGGCTGTTTTCGGACGATAGGTTCGGACGATGATTTGGTCGTCGGACGTCCGACAGCCCTAACGGCTAGCTGACTCTTCATCTGCCTTCTATCCGTTGGAGGCATTAATGAAACCTATTTTTTATCCCCTTTAAAAACTAACTGTTCTGAACGAAGAAGAGACTTTTGCACACTTTGTTTACAAGATCTCAAGAGATATTTTAGCTAGAAAATAGTCTCCAAGACAAGATTTGTTCTCCAAGTGGTGTGAATTTCTTGTGAGCATTTCTCTTGTGGTTGAAAGTTTCATTAGAGTAGCTTTGTTGAGGGTTATCTGAGTGATTGTAAAACTTCTTAACTTGACTAAGTGAGGCTTAAGGCAAGGAGGAAGTGCTCCCTCCATTGTACATCTAGTTGATCATCTTTCATCAAAGAGAAGTTGCTCAACCTTGTGATTGTTCTTCAAGTTTGAGGAAAGCTTGGTAGACAATCGGTTTGATATTCTATCTTACTTTTTTGTTTAATAAAATTCTCATTGCTTATCTATACTTGTTTTTTTTCTGATCAACATTGCTCTCTTCTTCTAATCTACTTGGTTGATCATTACTAGAAAAGAAGGTAAATTTTTATTAAAGAAAAAGTGCATAAATTTGATTAAAATTTTAATCAACCTAATCCACCCCCCCTCTTAGGTTGTCTTTGGGCCTTACACATAGAATTAGAAATCTTTCAAAATAATTTATAATTTTAGTATATGGGATGGTTGATAAGAGGTCAGTTGAGTAGTCAAGGTTGAGACCCTCAGATCTAAAGGGTCTAGGTTCAAATCCCTCATCCTTTTTCCTAGCTAGAAATTTTTTTTTTAATCATATGGTTAAATAAGTTTTTGATGTTAGATTATCTGCTTTAAAGAACTAGGTAACATACATGAAATATGATGCATCTATCATAATTTATTTGAAAGAAAAATATATTAAACTTTTACAAGAACTAGCTTACAAAATCAATTGATGTCAATTCTTACTACTTAAGAAGATTGTTAAATTGAATCTTGAAATATGTTGAAAAGAAAATTCTATTTATTATAATACAAATATTACTATTCCAGGCGATTCAGGAGTTTATATGCGAGGTGCCAATCTAGAAGAGTTTTGCTAGCACGCTACTGATCTTGATCCCAAAGAGAGACTCGCCGCAGACCTTTGCCGATTTTCGGCCCATCAGTTTGTGCACGTTTGTCAGCAAGGTTTTCACCAAGATCCTATGCAATCGGCTAAAGGTGGTCCTGCCATCTATTATCTCCCTGGAACAATCAGCGTTTATACAGGGCAGAGAGATATCAGGCAATATTTTGTTGGGACAGGAATTAGTGGGTGCAATTAACAAGCGGGTTCGCGGCCATAATACTATTTTCAAACTAGACATGATGAAAGCCTTTGACCGAGTTTCCTGGGACTTCTTATCTCGACTTCTTCTCAAATTTGGTTTCCATCCACGGTTTGTCCACATGGTGATGAACAATTTAACCTCCTCATGGTTCTCAATCCTAATTAATGGAGGACAGCATGGTTTCTTCCAGCCCTCCAGATGATTGAAGCAGGGCAACCCCCTCTCTCCTTTTCTGTTTATCTTGGTGTCAGAGGCCCTTAGCCGGGGATTGATTAAGCTGGTAGATTCGGGTGCCGTCCACAGCTACGCACAGTCAAGGGGTACCTCGCCAGTGTCTCACCTAGCGTTCGCCGATGACATAATTATATTCATCACAGGAGACCGGCGATCGGTGAAAGCTCTTATGCATTTCTTGGACGTGTATCAGGATGGCTCGGGCCAAATGGTAAACAAGGACAAAAGCTTTTATGTGACCTCCTCTAGGTGCCCCTCCTCCAGGGAACGCCTCATAACTAGATTGATAAGCATGCGACGCCAAATCCTACCCTTCATGTATTTGGGGTGCCGACTTTTTGCGGGACGAAGGACGAAAGAGCATTTCCAGCATTTGATACTCCGAATGCAAGCTAAAATGGCGGGCTGGAAGTAGAAACTATTATCCACTGGGGGTCGCTTAACCCTCATACGTCATGTCTTAGCTGCTATACCCCTATATACCTTCGCGGTTCTGGACCCTCCACAAAGTATTGTGAAACAACTGGAGTGGGTTATGTCTCGCCTTTTCTGGGGGGAGGTGGAGGGAAGAGAGAAACGCCATTGGCGAGCTTGGAGCAGCATATGTTGCCCAACGGAGCAGAATGGGTTGGGAATCGAGACACTTGGGGATGTATCGTGAGCTTTCAGATACAAGTTATGGTGGAAACTCCGTACCAGAACTTCTCTCTGGGCCCGCTTCATGATTGCCAAATACGCACCAGGTACCCGTCACATCACTGAGGCTCCCCTGACACCTGCAAACTCGCCAATATGGAGGAGGCTGATCGCCTGTTGAGACTTCATGGAGGACAACATGCAACTGCTTCTTCGAGAGGGTAACGCATCTTTCTAGTTTGACAACTGGTTAGGGACGGGCCCCATAGCTGAAGGGAAGGGACCCATCCCATTGCCAAACGTCAAAATTCGTGACCTTTTTGATGGGACGTCATGGCATCTAACCTAGGTACGCGAAGCGCTAACAGGTCAGGAGTAAACTCGAATCCTTGGATCACAAATTCAACTTTCGAAGGGGAGGGACAAGTGGGTCTGGACACCTTCCACGGATGGCGGTTTCAAGGTTCAGTCGGCTCTGATGATGCTTCGAACATCGGCCAACAATTTGATCTCTCGAAAACTCATCTGGGATCGGCGTATTCCCCTCAAGATTTCGATCTTCATGTGGAGGCTCTTGAACGGCTGGCTCCCCTTTCCGGATCAACTACAGCAGTTTGGTCTTCATTTGCCTTCTAAATGCTCCTTTTGCTTAAATTCGAAGACCTTACAACACTGTTTTATCAACTGTTGCACCGTCCAACAGGTTTGGGATCATTTTGAGCACGCCCTAGGACATAGGAGTGTGGCGGACTCACTTATGGAAAAGTTGCAAGGATGGTGGATCCATGCATCGGGGGCTCACCGAGGGCAGTCTTGTCCCATCTCCTATCAATCCTGATTTGTTGGGAACTCTGGAAGGCCAGGAATCAAGCGGTCTTCGACAGTGTAACAATACAGCCGAGCCATATTTGCTGCCAGGTTGTCTGTCTCCTAAACGGTATTAGAGAGGCCCACCCCCTTGCCTTGCCAACTTCGGAGGGCGATGCCTAGGGTCGATTGGGTTTACTCCCAACCGTTAGACGGCCACCACCGAAAAAATGGATCTCTTTGGTTTGGTCCTTGCCCCCATACCCCTACAGCAAATTGAATGTTGATGGCTCATCCCTTGGAAATCCTGGACACACGGATGGAGAAGGCATAGTCAAAGATCATCATGGCCAGGTACAGGTCGCGTTCTCCGCCTACTACGGCTTCTATACGAATATGGAAGTGGAAACCAGAGCCCTCCTGGAGGGATTTCAATATTGCCTCTCCCTTGGCCTGGTCAAAGTGATTGTGCATATGGACTCGGAACATCTTCTCAAAGTGGTCCTGCGGGATGCCTCTACACCTTGGAAACTAGATGCTCGTATTCGCCGAATACACCATCTATTGACCCGAACGGACTTCATACTGGAGCACAGCTACAGGGAGACCAACTCAGCGGCAGATGCACTCGCGAAGCGGGTAGCAACTGCACGACAGTCGGAGTCCTATGGAGCCACCACCCTGCCAAAGCAAGTTAGAGGACTTACCAAATTAGACGCATGCCAGTACCCTTATTTTCGTCGGGTGCTCCTGAGTTAGCCGCTGTGGCCTTTAGCTTCTGCATAGACCTACTCACCTCACTCACACTAGAATAAGAATCGAGAACAACTCGCCCCCTCTAGTGCACCTCTAGAAAACAATGTGTAAACGCCTCTCATGTACTTCTTGTCCTTTTATGAATAAAACCAAGCGTTTTAAAAAAAATTAATAAAAAAATGTTACTATTAAGAATACAAGTCCTTGTAATTTAGTAATCTAAGAAGTGTCTTAAATTAGTCTACTATAAAGACTAAAATCTTATGCTACTGAATACTGGCTTGCTGCAGTACACTTTATCTCTTTCAAGACTTGCCAATTCTTCTCCAACTCCTCTCTTTTTATGCAAGAGTTGTTAGAGTGTTGCTGATGCTAGTTAAATCAACAATTGCTGCTTTCTATTCTTTTACAGCCATCTAAAATATGTTTTTAAAACTGAATTAAGGTATATAATGTGTGAATTAGCTAGATGATTTGAAATAGGTTTTTAAGATTGAACTAAGATATCTAATGTGTGAATTAACTAGATGATAATAAATCAGGCATTGGTCCGTCTCTTTCTCCCATTTTTAAATGATAAGATGGACAACTTAATTGCCCTGATCATCTATGGCAAAACTTTTGTCTAATTTTGAGCTATCTTAATCACTTAGTTCTACTTACCAACCGCTTCTTTTGGTCCTTTTTTTAACAATTCAACATATTTTTTAGATTGTGGAATTTTCATCACCCCTGACATTTGTTAAACCACCTTCATTTTGGCTTTTTCCATCCATAAATTGGTTTCCTAATAAATTTCTTTTGTATGACATTCTAACAATTCTTCTAATAGAATTTGTTGCAAAATTTTCATATGCAGGAATTTTCATTCATTGTAGATTTTTGAAGTTATCTTTTAATGCAATTGGAGGCTCATTATAAGTCTATCATGTGCGATTTGCTATGCAATCCAATGCTATATTTGTTCTTTTTTACATAAACACGAACAGTTTTCAAAAGGATGGCATGTTGATTTAATGTTTATCCAAAAAATATGGTTTTGGACAGGATAGCATGTTCCATGGACAAATTCAGAACTTTAACTAAATATGATGGCTTCTACATATTTATATTGATTTTAAGTAAACAAAAAATTTACTACATATGCTAATTTTCTACCATCTGTTTGCTCTGGATCAAAAAAATTCAATCAATGAACAAATCTATAATTCATGAGCTTTTGTAGAGTGAGAGTCATGGTTTGTCTTTGTCCTTCTACATTTAACTGTAATTGTTTATATAGATCCAGATATAATGGAATCTACAAATACTATATATTAGATGGTATTTGTAGTTTTCTCTTCTTGACAAAGAGAATAAATCTAGGATTGGGGCTGTGATTTAACACTCTTGCTAGATAAAATTTATATTTTAGATATCCTGTAAAATTATAAACTATATCATCCTATTAATGTCACTGTTTTGGGATTTTGTGGATTAATTTTTTATGTGTTCGTAGAAAGTGGTGCCAAAATTTTCCATCTAAAATACGAAAAAAAATAAGCACTCATTTTTTCTATTTCTTCTAGGCTAACAGCTGGTATTATTGGAATTTTTTATTTCATGAGAATCCTTGATTGGATCTCAATACTTTCTCTTTTTTTTTTCAACATCTAGTTTGAAAAGGAATTTTCTTTTGTTCAAAGTCTAACAAAATTAAGATTTGTTAACCTTAGTCAGTGACATTGAAAGACTATTGAGCTTTCCTTTTAATTCTTCTTTATTCTCATCCAATTTTATCATTTAATAATTCAAAGTTTCTAGACATTGTTTCACAATCACAAAATATTGTTTTACATTCTGAACTATTTTCAAATTTCTATTTTACATTTTAAACTATTTTCTACAAAACCATGTCTATACGATTTGTAGCAATTCTATTGGTGAAAAAATTAGTCCTATGTTCATTTTACATGCATCTAATGTTTGTTTCCTGAAAGTTATAAAAACTTTATATCAAGAATTTTTAAATGTTTTTCTAAAACCTTTGATCGCTTATAACATATTCGAGTCTCAACCAAGAATCTTACCAACTAGATGTAGAATTTGCTCTTAATAGCATCTCTAGTATAGGAAATCAGTCTTTTTTAATAAGTCCTTTTTAGAAAGTTTGGGATGTCCATGTAAAGTTTTTCAAATTATTCGTATCTTCCTTTATGCATATTTATTTTTTTTTCATTTTTACTACTATAATTCTTAGATCTACCTAATCTAATTCCTTTGTATTTTCTTAATGCATGTCTACAATTTTTTCTTCATTTTTTACTACTATGTTTTTTTAATATACCTAACACTATTATTTCCTAACTTAATTCACTAACATTTGTTTTTGTTACTTTATAATCATTTTTCAAAAATAAATCTAATTTTGGTATATCTTTACAGATCTATTTTTATCTTTTTAACTAATTCTATATATTCTATATTGAAATAGTTTTTGACATCCTATTTTAATTTTACTGTACAATGGTTCTATAAGTTACTACTTAAATCCTTAACATACACTCTACTACAATTTAAAATTTTTAAAAAAAGCAGTGTAATTGTTTAGTATCTTCTATTTTACCTAAAAAGTCTAATATGATGAGTTTTATTTTTCCTTTTCCTATCTTCTTCTCTAAAGACTCCACATATTCTTTAGTTTTTTTTAATTTTAACTAAAATGTCTAGATTTCATTGCAAATAAGCACACATATATAAATATGGACCACAAAAATCATTGAGCCTGATAGCTGCAGCATCTATTGGTAAGAACATTTATAGAAATCTCTCAGTTCTGTTTTAAACTCAATTTTCTAGAACCCCAGACTAGACTGTCAAGTAGAGAGAAAAAATGCAGATAAGAACCAAGTGGTAAATATTCACAATCTAAATAATTAAACAAATCCAATATACTAGTTAGTCACATAGGTGGCTATAATATTCCGGCAACTCTTCCTTGCTAGTTAATAGAATTGGATATTTCTCCTACAACTCCTCCTTGGTAGTTGATAGAACTGGGCATGATATCAAATGGAAGTTAATAGAATTGGGTATGATATCAAACGGTTATCCTTGGTCATGAGTTAATAGAACTGGATGTGATATCAAATCGTTATCCATGATCATGACAATACCTGCACGTGTGATAGGTCATAATTTGTTGTTAAATTAATAATTATTTTTTCCTTGATTTTAGCCCAATATTATTTTAATTGATAGATTCTACTTATATTTGGTTAATGGTGCCAATTGTAGGAAAAGGAGCAAAACGTGATTAAAAGTGATAATTTTTCAATTAATTTGATGGTGGTACGTTTGGGACCTACATTCAAGGCCAGAAGGTCGGGATTGATATTGGACAATCTCCCAATCCGAGATAACTTCCTAATTTGTTAACTGCGAGGACTTTCTTTATTTCAGGGGATCATTCTCAAGGAAAAGGAAAGGTGGAGGAAATTGATTTGTAATATGAATCTTTTTAACAGTTGGATTCGTATTAGGAAACCAATCAATTAGGTAATTAGGAGGAGGCAAATTCTGCTGCAATCAATTAAGCATCTTCGTAGCTAGAGACGAAAAGAAGGAAATAGTAGCAATTTCTTGTCTTGGATTTCCTTCGCATGGATTTGAGGGAGAAAAAGCCGGATCCCACTTGATTACTACTCGGCCAGGGAAATACAGCAGATGGCAGCATATTTTTTCTTTCTTTCGTTAGTTCTTATGATGAAATACTGGTGCGAAGTGCTTCAATTGGCGATGCACAACTAAGTTTCTTTTCTAGTCGAAGGTCAATTTGAGGATTTGGTTCTAAACATCTGTGAGATCGAATTATTTTATTTATTTATTTTATTCATTGGTATTCGTACATTTCCTGATTTAATTGCTTATGCTTGTTATGTTATTTGAATTTCAAGGGCCCGATATTCGAATTAACCTAATAATCTACTGTCATATTAATTGATTAAATCTGTAATTGTTCAATTGATTAATACCAGTGGCGACTAGCGTGATTGGTTTCATGTTAGGGAAATGTATGATCTAACTTAAATGAACCCTCATTGCGTGTTTATTGGTTAGGATTGGGTTTTTTTAATTATTAATGCAATCGAGAAATTAAATCCTACGGTCATACCTTAACTATCGAAAAGGTAAGAAAAGATTGGTTGTTTATCGCGTGTATGACAACTATACCCAATCTAGTAATGAGTAATTGAACTATCTTTGTATCGATGATCAGTTGCATGGACCGTGTTTAAAATATTGTACCTTTGATTAGAGTCGTATTGGTTATTGATTAATTTCTATTTATTTCTATTAGTTGTTCTATTAGTTGGTTAACTAGTTATTTTATATTTTCTAGGAATCCCCCTTATTCTGAACTCTAGAAAAAATGAATTATCCCCAGTCTTTGTAGATTCGACCATACTTGCCACTGTCTACGAATTAATAATTTTCTGTCAACTAGTCAATTTTGGTATATCGGATTAAGCAAACTCTTCGGGAACAGGATGAATCAAATAATCCATTGCACACCTAGAGTCCCTACTCCAGTACCTAAAATTAATTATTGGCTACTTTTTGTGGTAGTTAGGTTTTATTTATTATTATTGCATAGGTTCGGCACCTGTCAATTTTTGGCGCCGTTGTTGGGGGCTGGTGCCTGATTAATTTGTTTCTTTTTTAGTTCATCTTGTTTTCATTTTTTTATTTTTCTCTTATTTTTTATATAATTTATGGTTGCTAACATTCTGTACTTTGGTGATAGATAGGATTTTGTTTCTAGAAGGGGTTATGAGACTCGTGCTTTTTCTAATAATCAATGGATTGTTGCAAATTGTGGAACTTATTTTGTCTCAAATCATTCAACTGACATATGTCATGCATTTCAGATGGTCTAAGTGCTCCAATCGATATTTTTGAAAAATTTTCACCTCAATATCAAAATGGTATGACCCTTATTCAAACGGGTATAATCAAGGATGGTGGGATGATTCCAATTTTAATTATGAACAAAGGCCAATAGATTTTCAACAGCTAAAGTCTCAAGAACCGTCATCCATGTCAGGTATGTCTCTTAAAGAAATAATGAAATTAGTGGCTGCTAACACATATCAATTTCAACAGGAGATGGAGAAGGGAAGGCGTGCATGGGCATCTACAATGAGCAAATTGATTTCTCCAGTTTATGAAGAATGGTCCTCACAGACTATTATCGACCACAAGGAAGATGAGAGTGCAATTATCCTGACATGTGACGAGGAGCTGCAAGAGTCTCTAGAAGAAGAATCTAAAGATGCAGTTAAAAAGGCAATTGAAGTACAAGAAATGGAACTCCAATATCAAATTGTTCAAGTGGATGAATCCAGTGAACAATCTCCAAATGCGGTGACATCTCCTCCATTCCTTAATCAATATTTTTCTGACTCTTCTTTTTAATTCCTGTTTGGGAGATTGATTTTATTATATCAGACGATATTGAGTTTCATGACAGGAGTAAATTAAGAGTTGTAATGGCAAAATATCTCGAACTAATAAATGCTCGTAATGGAGGAGTGAGGGAAGAATTAAGGTCATTACTTGTTTGTTTGGCGCCATCTACTAGTCCATGGAAGACCGTAGTTCGTATGCTCAAGAATTATTCTATTTACGAGGGCTATCAGGATTATATAGAGAATGAATCATTGAAACGATCCACACGATTTTATCCTCCGTGAATAAACAGGGCAATGTCTAACCAAACATATTAAAGAATGGCGCTGCTTGGGAGGCAACCCGATGCTCTTTATTTTAGTTTTCTTATATTCTTGGAGTTTTTGTTGAGTGTTAGTTGTATTTAGTGATTTGTTGTTTTTGGTGGCAGAAAACTGACAGTTAGACATGCTCACGTTAAGTGGTCACGTCTAAGAAAAGAAGTTTGAAATTGACAGACAAAAGACTCTCCAATACTTAGGCGTGTCCACGCTAGATGGTCACGTTTAAGGGAGGCAATTCTCGTCTGCAATCAGAAGACTCTATAGTAGTTAGGTGTGCCCATGCTAGGTGGTCACACTTAAGGAACTCAATTTCTGAAAATTGGTTAGAAAACTCTCTGATAGTTAGGCGTGCCCACACTTAAGGAACTTAATTTTTCAAAATTGATCAGAAGACTTCCTAATAGTTAGGCGTGCCCACGCCAAGTGGTCACGCTTAAGGATCTTAATTTTCGTGGGTTGGTCAGAAGATTCAAGGGCAGTTAAGCGTGCCCACGTCTAACGCAGTGGTTTAAAAAAAAAACTTCCTTTCTTTTCTTTTTTTTCTTTTTCCTTTTCTTTTTCTTTCTTTCTTTCTCTCTTTTCTTCTTCTCTCCCTTTCCTTTTTATTCCTTTCTTTTCTTTTCCAGCCGCAAGACCGCAACCAAAGTACTTCAAATTCCACCGCCACCGTTGCGCTGTTCAACGTGAGTCGTCAATTCCTGATTATTGCTGCTCATTGTGCGTAATTCTTTCTCATCCTTCGTGAGTCACCTGACATCCTTAGCTGCCAATCATAGCCTTCATCGTCATCAGTTTTGCCATTGAGCTCTACATGTCTTTTGCCTCTCATCTACAGCTATGCCACAACTTCCCTTTGATGATCAGGGAAGTTTCGTTGTCCCTTTTTACTTTAAATTTTATTCTTTATTGCTTACATTGGGGACAATGTAAAATTTAGGTGTGGAGACAATAGTATATTGGTATTTTATTGAAAAAGTGCAAGTGTAGGCATTTTATTTTATTGAAAAAGTACAAGTGTAGGTATTTTTGTTGAAATTTTTTGTTTGACTTTGTTAAATTTTATCCAATTTTTGTCTATCTTTGTACATATTTGTGATTATTCCTGATAAACGATGGTTAGATGTCTCAAATTTTTCTACTGCCAAGATTTTATACTCTAAGGTGTTAAGTATGACATGGTTAAGTTTAAAGGTATGTCTTTGGTGAATATTTGAGACTTTGTGAATTTTACACTTTTTGGTTAACTTTTCTAAGTATTGTAAATATTTGTCTAGCATTTTTTGTGCAAATTGGTTCAGTTATTAATCTTAGTTCTCCATGTTTAAGAAATGAAGCAGGTTTGTGTGATTATTAATTTTAATTTGATGCTTATTTATGAATTGTATTCGGCTATACTCTGCTAGTATCATTGCCTAGTAACCAGAGGTCTTCACCATAAGTATCGATTTTCGCGTCAAAAAGCAACGATAGCTATGAGTATGTGGTTCTTTAGCGATAAAAGTTGAGTAACTGGGCTCTTTCATTTGGCCAATGTCGGAGTTCGTAGCAAAACGCTTAAATAGCTAAAGACTAAGCATTCCCCCTGAAAAAAAAAAAAATCAAGTGTGGAGATATTTTAGAAAAAAAGTGCTAATAGTGAAAAATGTGAATGAATTGTTAGCCCGCTGATCCATGAATTTTAATGTTGAGATTTTGCTTCATAGTCGAACCATTTGTTTATGGATGCTGGTTGAATATTTTATATTCTTAGATTAGTTTGTCATAAATTGAAAGAATCCTTATCTTGAAAGCTAACTGGAGGGATATTTCTTGAAAATGCCACTAATACTTGACATATGTTTTAATTGTATCTTGGCAATAGAAAGTTTGAGTAATACCATTGTTTGAATTTGATTACTTGATTTGTTGTTCTCATGCTTGAGGACAAGCATGGTTTAGGTGTGGGAGAAATTGATATGTCATAATTTGTTGCTAAATTAATAATTATTTTTCTCTTGATTTTAACCAAATATTATTTTAATTGATAGATTCTACTTATATTTGGTTAATGGTGTCAATTGTAGAAAAAGGAGCAAAACGTGATTAAAAGTGATAAATTTTCAATTAATTTAATGGTGGTACGTTTGGGACTTACATTCAAGGCCAAAAGGTCGGGATTGATATTGAACAGTCTTCCAATCCGAGTCAACTTCTTAATTTGTTAGTTGTCAGGACTTTTCTTATCTCGGGGGATCATTCCCAAGGAAAAGGAAAGGTGGAGGAAATTGATTTGTAATAGGAATCTTTTTAAGAGTTGGATTGGTATTAGAAAACCAATCAATTAGGTAATTGGGAGGAGGCAAATTCCGCAGCAATCAATTAAGCATCTTCGTAGCTAGAGACGAAAAGAAGGCAATAGTAGCAATTTCTTGTCTTGGATTTGCTTTGAATGGATTTGAGGGAGGAAAAGCGGGATCCCGCGTGATTACTACTCGGCCAGGGAAATACAACAGACGGCAGCATATTTTTCTTTTCTTTCGTTAGTTCTTATGATGAAATACTGGTGTGAAGTGCTTCAATTGGCGATGAGCAACTAAGTTTCTTTTCTAGTTGAAGGTCAATTTGAGGATTTGGTTCCAAACATCTGTGAGATCGAATTATTTTATTTATTTCTTTTATTCATTGGTATTCGTATGTTTCCTGATTTAATTGCTTATACTTGTTATGTTATTTGAATGTCAAGGGCCCAATATTCGAATTAACCTAATAATCTACTATCATATTAATTGATTGAATCCGTAATTGTTCAATTCATTAATACTAGTGGCGACTAGCGTGATTGGTTTCATGTTAGGGAAATGTATGATCTAAATTAAATGAACCCTCGTAGCGTGTTTGTTGGTTAGAATTGGATTTTTCTAATTATTAATGCAATCGAGGAATTAAATCCTATGGCCGTACCTAGGGTTATTTCTTGGTTAGAGAAATAGTCAACGGTCGTACCTTGACTATCGAAAAGATAAGAAAAGACTGGTTGTTTATCGCATGTATGACAACTATAACCAATCTAGTATTGAGTAATTGAATTATCTTTGTATCGATGATCAGTTGCATGGACCGTGTCTGAAAAGTTGTACCTTTGGTTAGAGTTGTATTGGTTATTGATTCATTTCTATTTATTTCTATTAGTTGTTCTATTAGTTGGTTAATTAGTTATTTTATATTTTCTAAGAATCCCCCTTATTCTGAACTCTAGAAGAAACGAATTATCCCCAGTCCCTGTGGATTCAACCCTACTTGCCACTGTTTACGAATTAATAATTTTCTGTCAACTAGTCAATTATGGTATATCGGATTAAGCAAATTCTTCGAAAACAGGGTGAATCAAGTAATCCATTACACACCTAGAGTCCCTGCTTCAGTACTTAAAATTAATTATTGGCTACTTTTGGTGGTAGTTAGGTTTTATTTATTATTATTGCACAGGTTTGGCACCTGTCAACGTGTCTTGTCCTCATATGGATTATTATAGATGCAATTCACTACAACATTTTCCTACGTTTGTTGTTAGGGGATTCGAGCAAATGCAGCCGCACTTGATGTTCAACACTGATTCTCTACTTCTGCCAACGAATTCCAAAAAGTTTGATAATCGTTGATGTAAAACAAGTCATTCAACTGTTTAAGCACACCATTTGTTGAAATGCCTTAATTTTTGGCCATTTTTCTTTGACGACCTGTACTGGATAATTCTACCATAGGAAGATACAAGAGGTTATAACCTATTTATACACATAAGTGATCCTTCCACCTGTTTTTTTTTTAAATAATAGCACACGTTCCTACATTCTTTATCTAAATCTATTTTCTTTTTGTTAATAATTAATCTATTCTCTATAAATTCATTAAATACTATACATAAATGTTCATAATATTCATCTAGATTGTTGCTAAAAACTAGATATCATCTTTAATAGGATAAATAATTTTTATTTATCAAATATTCTATCCATCATTCTCAAGAGTAGATGAAGCATTTTTTAATCCAAATGATATGATTATCTACTCATAATGACCTTCACTCATACCTTCAAGACAAGTGAAGAAGGTTGTCCATTAGTTATCCATTTTTATTTACCAAAATTAAAAAAAAAATCAAATTTACTAAATACTTTGCTTCTTGTATGCAATTTATTAATTGATATTTATCTAATATCTTGTACTGATCTTTATAGGAATATCATTAAGTCTTTTGTAATTTGTTACAATTCTAACTTTCTCTCTTTTCATATTAGCATGATTTTTTACCATAATTGTTGTACTAATGTCTGCTACTACTTTGTCTAATTATTTCTAATTTTAATTCTTTCATTTGTACGCTAAATTCTATTATATCTTGGGAGCTATAGTGTTATTTTAATAGTAAAATCTACATTTTTAATTTTTTTTGAAACGATTCTTGTTATATATTAATAATAAATTGAGCTTTACAATTTGGAACAAAGGCCCCTCATTTTTATACAAAAGTGCTTAATAACACAGAGGATTGATCCATTCCTTATCATGTAAAATGCCTAAATTATAGTCACCAATTCTATTATTAACATGGTTAATATTTTTAGTCAAAAAACAAAAAGAGCACATGGGAAACAGAGCTTTCAAACTAAGTATATCCTCAACTAAAGTGTGCAGTTTGATGTTTGACGCACTTCTAGAATGGATTTGCTGGAGCAGTTGCTTATTGCAGCTCTGTATGATGATTTTCCTCCATTTCTTCACCGCTAGTTTACTCATGGCTAACTTGATTGCTTCAGTTTCGTCTAATTGTGGATAATTGTAACTTCTTTCGTATATTGCCCAAGCTGCCACTGTAACATCTTCTTCAATCATAGCAGTCACTCCTGTACCAACCTCATTGCTATTCGATCTCTACTTCTCCACTTCTCGACTTCTGTCCTTTTAATATCAAGGTGTGCTCGAAATTTGTGTCTATCCCAATATTTAATAGGATTTTCTCCTAAAACTTGAGTTTCTTTTGCTATCCTAATAAAAGCATTTGCATCTTTTCTTATATTTAGGTAATATTTTATTATCTTCTATTATTTTACTCATAGATTTATAATGTAGTGTATTTTCAAGTTTTGTAAATTCTTCAATTTCCTCAATTGTAAATCCATAAAGCTACTATTTTCTAATTCTTCCATTTTGCCTACTTCTTTTATTATGATATATTTTGGAAAACTGAAATTTTATGATGAAGGCTACTAATTTTATCAAGTCCAAATTTTATTACACCAGTTTTACCACACTTGATAGCCAACTCTGATACTAATTATGATATGTAATAGTCAGTAGGGTTAAAACACGCCCATTTGAAAAAAAAATTGTCAATGTGGTAAGAAGTAAAACGTACCACCTAATATAGAACAAATAAAATTTTATCCAACAAAAATTTTGTATTGGTGATGATGGTTACCCAAGCCTATGGAGAATGAAATATTTACTCCAAAATGACCATCAAATGTTCTAAAAAAGATTAGAATATTTTGAACATAATAATCATATCAAATAAGAGTTCGATCCATTCAATGGACACTATAGTTAAGTTTATGTTTGCAGGCTTCAGATACAAGAAAACATCGATATGAGATTTAGTGCATTCAATATCAATTATTTCAAATTCTTTCATGATAATATTGTTCTCAAATTTTTTTTTGGTAAATTACATTAATTAAAGAAGTATAATCCTGGTTTTTGAGATATTAGTATTAATTTCTACTTTTATTTCCTTGTATTCACTTATTACTATTTGTTTTCCCATATTATTAGTTAATTTCTCAATTTCTCTTTCTAAGTGTTTGTTTTCTAGACTTAATTTTTCTACCTATGTTTCAGAAAGAATCTTCTATTTTTCTTTTTCTCATCTTGCTTTTTCTATTTTCAGCTTTTTTTTTCTCTAATTCTACCTATACCTTGTATATGTCTAATTCCCGCTTCATTTGGATTAGCTGTTTTTAGGGGTATTTTTGAAATATTTTACTGTAGTAGTGTATATAAAAAAGTTTTACTATAGATGTTTTTTGAAATATTTAATAAATTGTATGGATAAGATGTTTTTTGAGTTGTTTTTATTAGTATATTACTGCAGCATTGTATTTGAAAAACTTATTTTTGAAAAATAGGCCAATCTATTTTTAATGTTGCTAATTTTATTTCTAAAGTCTCCTTTTTAGTATAATGTTCTATTCTAGAAAATTTCTATTAGAAAATGCTGATACATACAATATTACACATCATAAAATTGCAGTTTTGACACCAAATGTTTAAACTATCAGCGATTTTAGTCAGTACAGTTTGAACAAAAGCAAATCTAGTACTAGTTATTTCAATTTCTAAGTACATTTTGTCCAATTGACCAATCTTGACAAATTGTTATGGGAATCTAGCCACGTTAGTAGCATGTGGCAGCGACTAATTTTTAGAAAAAATTAGAAAGAAATGAAATTAGGGTGATTGTTACTTGATCTTTGAACTTTATAATCTTTTGACTAAAGCATCAATTTTATGTAATTCATGTTTTAGCAAATTTCAGAGACATGAAGGATCAAATTTGCTTCTTTCATGACCTTCAAAAACATATTAGAGCCTCTAAACCTAGGTTCAAAATTGACAAAAAAAATTGGCTTCCTATCCTTGAAGTTTGAACAGTTTATGCAGCTATTTTTCATCCTCTTTGAGGATGCTCTTTCTCAACACAATCCTAACATATATATGTCACAAGTAATTCTAGAAAAACCTCATTAAGGCTAGGTATCCCATTTTTTGTTTTGGCAAATCCCATAAACAGGGGAAAGATGTCAACCCTAATTTTATTAAGAGGTAATAGAAACCATGAATGAAGAAGGCCTAAGCCTTTTTCTCCAGTACAGGACAAGATGCAAAAAGATTAAAAGAGGAGTACTACTTCTTTACAAAATAGGACCTCATATACGGTAAAATAATCTTATCAAAACAAATAATAGAGCTAAATTGTTGTGGTAACTTTGAAAGTGATAAAAAAGTATGTTGACCCAATAGTGAAAGTTACGCAAGAAAGTCTACTACTAATTTTGCCTCTCTATAAACATGTCAAATTTGCTGGAAAATCTAAAACAGCAAATGCACAATCCAATTCTGTACATTACAAATCGGCCAGCTAGAAGACATCTTAGATAAAATTAGATGGATCAAGACTTGTGAATACACCTCAACCTCAATCTCTCTGATTCCATGTTGTTGATATAGTTGCAACCCAAACAAAAGAGCTTTCCCCACTGCCAAAAGGACATTACATTTTTACCAAACTCCTAGTAAAAAGCAAAGATAAGTTTACTATAATGATCACGCAATAGACCATCACTAGAAGCATAAAAATTCCTCATATTAACATCTATATTGATTTTAAATTTACCCACCAATGGAGGAATCCCAAAAATGGGCATCACTCTAAATTTCTTTGAAGGCTGAATCTTGAATAAAGAATATAGATAAGTATCTTCATCTCCTTGTAATTGCTGAACTATTAAAAAAGAAGCCACCTCCAACAATGTAAGAAATTTGTGAATTGAAAATATGCTCGTAAATTACTCCTATATACCTAGACTCATTTCTTGCACACCATAAAAATCACACAATAACAATTGGCATCAAACACCTGATATTGTTTGCACATAATTTCAGCAAAGGAAATAACAATGTCATGATCATAGAAGATATAAATGATCATAGTTTAGGTGTCCATTGTTTATGTTGTGTTTTATTTTTTTGTTTTTATTTTTATTTTTGTGCTCTTGTTTCTTCATATATATGTCTAGAAATTTTGTCAAGAACTTTTTCCTTTTGGTTGCTTCTTGACTTTAATTTGACATCTAGGGTACCAAAAATACATGTTTCATCTCCTTTTGTTAAGTTCTGAACTTAAAATATTCTGCCCTAGTTTAAGTTGCAACTACAAATTAGGTTTCTTTAACCATTATCTGAAGATGAAAATAAGATAAAAAAAAAAGTTTCTAATGTCGACGTTCCTCAATAATCAATTAATATGAAGAGCTCATAGGAAACTTGAAATTTTATAGTATGCACCTGCAATTAATATGTGAATATGTAGCAAATTTTCTTTTTCTATCATACATTTGTAATATGAAAATGAAGTAACTTAGTTTTAAAAGTTTTCTTTTGAAAAACCACATGTGTAAGTAGCCATATGTAATCATTAGGTTTGATAGAATTACCAACTTCTTTGAATTGGTTGTTAAATGAATCCAAATTATAGTGTAAAGCAGAAGTCAAAAAATAAGGCATTGTTAGACAATATGCATCGGTGGACAATTGACTAGTTGATACAAAAAAAAAAAGAATTTTATGCAACTAAGAAACTTTTCTATTTAAAAATATGGGAGAGGCCGTTATATCGCACGGTAATTGATACCTATGGAATAAAATTCTGTTTAGAGAGCGAGTAATAAACAAAGTTTGACACTTTGAAGTGTACAAGTGTAAGTGCAAAAACTACTAAAGATAAAGCTGCATGGATAAGAATTTAAAAACAGCTATATAAATTCTAAGTGTAGCAATTAGTGATGCTTGAAGTAATACAAGAAAAGACAAAGCCAAATTATGAAATTTTCCAAAACATGGAATCAATGGCAAGAGTAATAAAATCTTTGGAAACATGTGTCTCACTCCATGAATTCATGGAGGTAAGGTGCTATAGACACAAGTAGAAAAGTCTTTAACTTGTTTTTCCTGTAATTACATTGACAAGAATTTTCAAAAGATAGCAACATGTTTGCCCTTATATTTCTTCCTCAGCACTAAATTTGAACCACTTCTTTGCCGTCCACAACTTCGTTAACAAATAGCAAGCAATCACATAAACATTCATCAAAATATTTTCCAAAACATAGAGTCTTGGTGACTATAGTCATTATAAACACCAAAAAATTCTAATATAATTAGGCACGTAACTACCAAAGCTAGCAGCATTAGCGGAACTTATAAGGCCGTTGCATGGTGGGAATTTTCTCCACAAACAAAGGAAGGATAGAAATACCAAAAGCATCCCTAACCTATACAAGAAATTTACTGATGATATCATGTCTGTATAGCTCATATATGAAAGACCAAGTGAAAAATCAGTTCATAATAATATTAACAGCCAAGGTTTATTAAACCATGTTGACATTACTTTAACAAATTTAAGCAAGAATCCAATCTCAGTTGTTCCTTCAACCTGCTCAACTAAGTTTCAGCCAATTGCTAATAAAACAGCTCCAATTGCAATCCAAATTTTCAACCATTTACCTGAAATCATTTGTGTTGCATAACTCATAAGACATGTATCCAGTTTCTCATGTACTTTATTCAACAAATATTAGCACATTGATAGCTACGAGGGGTACCAAATGATGCACTGAAGTACAACTATTTGCACCATCAAACTCCCGGAAAACTCTCCGTACATTCCCTTGAGCAAAGGAATGCCCATGACAAGAGTATTGGGTAGAGTTGATAGTGAAAATAGTGTTATAGTCCATTCCAAACAGCCCCTTTTGCTCACTTTAGTCCAAACAGCTAAAACTGCTAAAACAATGATCTTTTGAAGTGTGTCAGCAGCAATGAACCTGAGGTTCATGGTGTAGGGATTGTTGGTGGAGATGAAGTGGGAGGAAAGAAGAGGGACTGCAAAAAGTGCAACAAATCTGTTTATGCCTGAGCACTGATTAGGAGTGAAAATCTTCCACCATTTCACTGAGCCATAAGCTAAAATCATGGCCACATAGAATGGAACAACTGCAGTCATAACATGGTAGAAATCTACTAAAGTGATCATCTTTTTAACTGCAACTGATTAATTCTCTTGAATGGCTGTAGCCCAGATCAAGAAATCATACAAGGAGGGGAAAAGGGAGGAAACCCGAAGAAAAACTGAATGAGGAGAGTGGGGTGGAGAAGGAAATGGAGAAGGTTTTGTGAGGGAATGGAGAAAGAAGAGGAGGAATAATAACAACTATATAAATAACAGCTATATAAATTCTAAGTGTAGCAATTAGTGATGTTCGAAGTAATACAAGAAAAGACAAGGCCAAATTATGAAATTTTCCAAAACATGGAATCAATGGCAAGAGTAATAAAATCTTTGGAAACATGTGTCTCACTCCATGAATTCATGGAGGTAAGCTGCAATAGACACAAGTAGAAAAGACTTTAACTTGTTTTTCCTATAATTACATTGACAAGAATTTTCAAAAGATAGCAACATGTTTGTCCTTATATTTCTTCCTCAGCACTAAATTTGAACCACTTCTTTGTCGTGCACAACTTCATTAACAAATAGCAAGCAATCACATAAACATTCATCAAAATATTTTCCAAAACATAGAGTCTTGGTGACTATAGTCATTATAAACACCAAAAACTTCTAATATAATTAGGCACGTAACCACCAAAGCTAACAGCATTAGCGGAACTTATAAGGCCATTGCATGGTGGGAATTTTCTCCACAACCAAAGGAAGGATAGAAATTCCAAAAGCATCCCTAACCGATACAAGAAATTTGCTGATGATATCATGTTTGTATAGCTCATATACGAAAGACCAAGTGAAAAAGCAGTTCATAATAATATCAACAGCCAAGGTTTATTAAACCATGTTGAATTACTTTAACAAATTTAAGCTAGAATCCAATCTCAGTTGTTCCTTCAACCTGCTCAACTAAGTTTCAGCCAATTGCTGATAAAACTGCTCCAATTTCAATTCAAATTTTCAACCATTTACCTGAAATTATTTGTGTTGCATAACTCATATGACATGTATCTAGTTTCTCATGATCTTTATTCAACAAATATTGGCACATTGATAGCTACAAGGGGTATAATATAGTCTAAACAAGTCAAAATAACAACACAGAAGTGCTAGAGGAAAAATCTTTTGTGACTTATCAACTTTACATGTGATAGTACTAACATCTTCCAAAAAAATGAGGTTCCAAAATAGTGTATTGAAGAACAAAATTCCAATCTTTTACACCACCCTTTAGGCCTAAATTGATCTGTGAGGATGAATTTGTGGAATTGCTATCAATGATATTAATATAAATGATGCTAATGAGATTATGCCTAAAACAACTACTATATACCCAACCACATAAACCTGTATCATTACTATATAAAAAGTACCATGAGTCGTGGTATTTTGGAGTGTAAGTATAATTATTGTTATGATCTTAATTTTTATTATTCTAATTATGCCCTTATTATTGATGATGGAAATTTCATATTATACTCTTTTTAGTTTTTAATTTATTGTGATGATTAAAATTCATTATGTCATATCTATTGATTTAAAAGAAAATAATGGTTGATGACAAGAAAAAAAATGTTAAACATTAGAGACTAAGTAGGATTGGATCTTTGTTTTCTATTTGTCCAAAATACCCTTCTCCCTAAGAATTGGATTTATTGAATTTCAATAATAGCAATAATTGTAGCAATTAGGAAAAACAACTGTAACCTTAATTAAATTTATTTGAATTATGAAAACAATAAACAAAATATAAAACTCCAATTAGAACCAACAGTAGTGGTAGGCCTTAATTCTATTTGTCCCTAACAGTATTAGTAGGCTTGATGAAAAGATGGGGGCGGTTTTCTTCAGATAATCAATGTAGAGAGCTGGAAAGGTAGCAATGTTGATGACACCATTGAGAATTTTTCATATTTCCATGAGAGAACCCTAGATGGGGCCAAAAGCGTGATCAGCCAAAATGACAAAGTTACCTGAAGAAGCGCTGAGCTTCCCAGGACCGAGCTGAGCTAATGAGCTCGGCGTGCTGATGGGAAGAGCTGGTTCTAAGTCTGCAAGACAGACAAGAGAGTAATCTAACAAAGGGGCCCCGAGGTCGTCCCCAAGGGCATTCCGACGGTCAAGTTAGCTCTCTGGTGAATGAAGTTTACAGGAAGTAATGCAACCGGGAGTAATGTGCCAATAGTGAGCGTACCTTGTGTAGGTGGTGTGCGTTACCATTTATACCTGCTCGAGAGTCCGACCTCCGTACGTTTCGGGACTTGCCCGATATAACTCCAATCCCGCGCTGAGGGGGATTCTCCCCGCCCTCTGCGGGTCTGTTCCCTGGAGCCTCTCAGAGCCCTAGTGGCGGTGAACCCCAGGACGAGTGCCAAGGGCCTGCGGTCCAGGCCCAACTCTGCCCTCGCTGGGCTGCCACGCGTCTAGGCCCAGGACGGGGCCTCTGCATTACCATTTCCAAGAAAGACAACAAGGAGCTCAACTATGAATTGATGAGAGTTTCAGGAGTATTCCAGATAAAGGAAAAGATGAGAAAGCCAAGAATGGCTAGTAAAGGCCCTGCAACTTGAACTATGGGCTATTCCTTAAATAGCAGATATGAATCTCTTCATGTCAACCTATTCCAACCAGAAACCATAATAGAGCAATCCAACTTTCCGAGAACCTATGCTCAACTAAAACAAAGACATTAGAGAGAGCTATATCTGTACTGAGCCAAGTAGCAAGCTCTACTGATTGCACCACAAACATTGAAAGACCAAATTGCCCATAATATGGTAGACGAAAATTAGTGAACAGTAAGCCTACCAACTAATTTTTACATACAAAAATCTTAGACTAAATGATTAACGACGTAAGCAAAAAGATGGCTCATCTCTTGACTTTAGGAATTCTGATATTTGTATCTATTACTTAGAAATATCATGATTTTAAGTAACTTTTTAGAGATGGACTCATATATATACTCATAATAGGTCACGTGTTTTGCATGTGATTATAAAATCATAAAATATAATATTTCTCATACATTAATATTTATTTGTGAAATTTTTTTAACAAATTTATTATTTGCATATTTTGTTTTTTTTCTTTTTATTTTTTTAATAAATGGGAGGTTTTGAATCCAAGAATTCCTACTTATAATATCTTTCACCTTTCCACCCAACCCAATCCCCTCTTTTCTTTTTTATTTATTTTTCATCTTCCTTAATTAATTGTCCTTAAAACCATTATTTTAAAATAAAAAATAAAGGATACATTCAGTCTCTTTCAAATTACAATAATGGCTTTAAGGACAGTTAATTAAAGAAGATGAAAAATTAATATTTAAGAAAATATAGATTTGACCAAATATGAAATGATTTGACAAAAGTATCAATATTTTCAATGGTATGTACAATATCGATACTTCTAACTATTTCCTTTTTCCAAGACAAACAAAATATAATAATACCACTAAAATTCTTTGATTCTTAATTAGATATATGAACAATTTTTATTTTTCTTTTGAAGTTGAATGACCTGAATTTGCACGCCAAACAAAAGTTAATTGTTTGCCAATCATTGGGGTTAGTATAGTGGCAAGATGAGTGCTCTTAGAGTTCTCTCTAATGTTAAGTTCAGAACTCAAATCCTATGCCTAATAAATGAGGATGAAAAGGGTGTCGAATGGGGTGAGAGGATCAAAAAAATAAAATAAAAATAATTTTTTGTATAAATATTGGGTGCATGCTCTACCATTATTATTTTTCATGTTATGTAAGTTGAATTTGTTAGTTGCATGATGAAATCCTCAATATAATGTTTTATGCACCATTTTTTTGAAAATGAAGAGATATATACTCTTTGAAGCTGCACTCGTTGTATTATTTTGTGTGTTATTTCTATTAATGATGGAGTATAAATGTTTCATGTCTAATTATCCATTTCTTGAGAATTGAAATTTCATTGGTAGAGATAATTGAGTTTTTCTTTTATTTTCTATTTTTTGGGCAGAATCTGACATGAAGCACAAACGACAAAGATTATATCTCCTAAGAGCACTTTCTTTTGGTATCAAAATTAATATTTTTGAAGATTGATAATTTAATTAGTCTGTAAGTAATCAAAAATTTTAATGGAATCAAAGAAAATAGAATACAAAGAGACACATTGGTTTGGAGTGTCATATTTTGTCTATTGTCTTCATAATTCAAATTTAATTCAGCTTACAGTTTTTTTTCAAACTGCTACAATTATTGCTTTTATTGAAATGCAATAAATCTAATTATTAGAGAGAAAGGTATTTTTGGACAAATAAAAAGCAAAGATCCGACCCTGCTTAGTCTCCAATGCTTAACATTTTTTCTTGTCATCAACCATTATTTACTTTTAAATCAATAGATATAATATAATGAATTTTAATCATCACAATAAATTAAAAACTATAAAAGAGTATAATAAGAAACTTCAATCATCAATTAATAAGGGATAATTGAAATAACAAAAACTAAAATCGTCAAGTTTCCTTGCTTAGTCACACCGGATGCTCGGAATAGAATGATGAGCTTATACGTTATGCATCCTTTCTGGAGAGTATCTTTGTTAGAAGTAGGCTTTTCCCCCAACCAGTAGGCTGTAACATGTTCCCATAAGCTGATTGAATTAGTCATGTTGATTTCGAACGATCTTAATTTGATAAATATCAGATTTTAGGTTGCTTTATTATGCTTATGTTGATTTTCCTATCTTTTTCTAATCTATAAATTAATACTAATAAGTCCAAATCCCAAACAAAACCAATCTTAAGTTTTAAAATTTCCTGTGTTTTGTGGATTATCATCCCAACTCTGCCATAATAGCCTTTATTATCAGAACCAGACAATGCCATCTTCTTAAAAAATTTGTACTACTTTGTTACTAGCGACTACTACCTGCTGGCAAGCGATATTCAGAGGTCCCTGTCTTCCTTCTTCTGCTTTTTGATACATCTATAGCCTGAACCGAGGGACGATTGCATCCGCTGGTTGTCAATGTGCAATGTTGAAGAATCCTTGGACACAACATCTTAAACAAAGAAGCTTTCAAGGATCTTTTTTTAAAAAAAAAAAAAAAAACTTTCAAGGAAAAGTTGATTAGTTCAAATGACAAAAGTAATGAGAATCCAAATTCTTGGTCATTGGAGCTAGTTATGGTTAATTTTTGGCCTCTCAGCATTAAAACCAAAATGCCCACCTCAGGGGCTGGCAGTCAAACAGCTTAACGGATAATTTTCTCCTCATTATACAGTATCCTGTTTCAAGACTGAGGATCACCAACTTTACGGACAAAGGTTCACCTTAACGCTCAGCAATGACAAACTTTAAAAGGCAAAATCCACAGCAATCTAAACCCTTGTTAATTAAACCAATCCAAAGATGATCTCTCTCTTATGAGAGCTTTCTCTCTCTTCATTGAGAGCTGCTCTCCCTTTTGGTGGGAGCGCTGAAAAAGTCACACCTTTTTCAAAATTTCAAACTTCAAATCCCAAAACCTCAAACTTCTAAACTTCTACGTCTGAAGCAAACACAAACCAAAATCAGTTTCCTTCTCCGAATTAAAGCATAAGGAACTTTGATGCATGAAACATCTACTTTACGCACGCGATAATTTTGCTGGGTCTCCTACCTGACAGCAGGGGTGAGGAAAAAAAAAAAGAAAGAGAACAAAGATCAGGAGAGTGAACCAGATTTAAGAGTCGCTTCTTATGGGTTGAGTAAGCTTTAGACTTTCTAGTCTTAACAGTATGGATCTGACTTACCTTGTGTTTAGCTTTCCTTGTGCTTTTCTTTTCTGCTTTTCGTCTTTCTTTACTTCTTTCTCTGTATAGGTTCGGTAGTTTCGTATCTCTGCTTTCTTCTACAGCCCCAGTTAGTAACATAGTGCTCGGCTACTCTTGGTTGGTGGAATACCCAAGGATCTCTCAGGGACTCCATGGCTGAGGATCTGGCTGAGATCCTAGGAAAGTTCGCGCTCTCTAGCAAGGAGCTAGGAGGGGCTTGCTTGGACAGAGAGGAAGTTAACTTAGGGGTGACAGAATGCCAGTCGAGCCTCTTTGGGAAATTTAAGGGTGAAAAAATAGTGAACTACACGGGAGTGAAAAGCTTTGCCACGGCAGCTTGGGGTTATCCTAAAGACCTCAAAGTTGTTGAACTAGGACCTAACTTTTTTCAGTTTCTCATTCATGGGGAGCAAGAAAGGGAAAGGATTCTAGAGGGAGGGCCATGGATGATGGATAGCCAGCTTCTAGTGTTGAATAGGTGGTATGAAGGGATCGAAGAGGATGAAAAGGCTTTCAATGAGGCCCCTTTGTGGGTGCAAGTCTGGAACCTGCCGGCCCACTGGATGTCAAAGGAGGTGGGAAGGAAAATTGGAGCTGTTTTCAACCGAGTTCATGAGGTTATTATCCCCCAGACGGGTAGCAAAGAAGGAAGACATATTAAGCTACGGGTGGTAGCTGACATCTCTCAACCCTTACTGAGGGGGACAATAGTTAAGATGGAAGGGTCTACTAAATGGGTGAGTTTCAAGTACGAGAGGTGCCCAGATTTCTGTTATAACTGTGGAATAGTGGGACATAGCGAGAGAAATTGCAAGAGACTGGTCTTGATAGATAGAGGTCATCTAGAAAATCAGTATGGCACGTGGATGAGAGCTGGGAATGGAAGAAGCTCACCTCAAAAAGAACCTTTGGCTAAGAGAGGGACCAGTGACAAACATCACTGGAGACTACACAATGGGAACTGGGTGGAAGTGGTGAAACAAAGACAACAGGACCCTGGGCTGAGCAGTCATGTTCCATCTGCAACTCAGGTAGACTCTCCAAGTCAGGCATTAGAGATGCAGGAACAGGTTAACAAACAAGGAAAAGAGGACAGCTATGTGACAAGTCAGCCAGTTATAACCCCTAAGGTGATGGGGAACAGGCAGGACAAGGAAGCAACTATTGTTGCATCTCTCTATAAGCTGAACATGGAGGCTGAGACAACAGAGGCCAGGGGACAAAACATGGTCTCAAGTAAGAAGAAGGTCACGGCCAGTGCGGAGTTGAAGGAACCCACTCAACAAGAGGGACGAATAGATGGGAAGGATAATAAGATGGAAGAAGGAAAAGGGGTTGAGAACCAGGGGTCAGGTGGAATAATGGAGGAGAATATAAATGAAATCACCTTATTGGACCTCATGGTTGAGGACAAGAAGAAAGAAGCTGTCATAAGACAGAATAGGAGATTGAAGAAGCAGTTAAGATCCCCTTTGAAGAGAAGAACTCCCCTAAAGGAGATCTGCATCAATATCAAAGACTCAGGAGGTCAGGGGAAAAGGAAATTTCAGTTATGCGATGAGGAAATGGAAGAGGTTGAAGGCAGGGAGACAGGGGGAAAAAGAAACAAAGGATGCGAGGAGGTTTGCTCTATGGTTCAGGAAAAAGAGGAGGAGGGGACCAGCCTAATCTGGGCCCCCAAACCCCAATGAAAGTTCTGGTGTGGAATTGCCAAGGTGTGGGGAGCACCTTGACAATTCCCCATCTGAGGGAGGTCTCCAACCTCCTCTCCCCAAATATGCTGTTCTTGAGTGAAACGAAAAATAGAGAAAGGTACATGAATACAGTAAGGGAGAAGTTGAATTTTGAGAATAGCTGTGTAGTAGAGTCAATGAATAGGTCGGGGGGCATGACTTTGATGTGGAAAGATGAAGTAAAAATTAGAGAGATTCTCAAAACAGCTTTCACTATAGAAGCTCAGGTGGAAGATTTTGAGACTAAGACAACATGGTGGTTCATTGGAATATACGCAAGCTGCGATAATCTGATTAGGAAAAGTCAATGGAAGGTGATCCAGGAGAGGAAAAGGCTGTGGGGAGGGAAATGGATTATAGCAGGAGACTTCAATGATATCCTCTCAAATGAGGAGAAGTGGGGGGGTAGATGGAGGGAAGAGAAGAGTTTCTCTGATTTCAAAAATTTCATAAACGACAACCAGCTGGTGGACATTGGTTTTGAGGGGAATCCCTGGACCTGGAGCAACAATTGGGAGGAGATAGGGGAGGTTAGAGAGCGACTGGATAGAGGCTTATGTAGCTTAGACTGGTCCTTAGTCTTCGACAAAGTAAAATGCACTCATGTGGATACTTTCGCATCAGATCATAGTATGCTGATGATAGATACAAAGCCAGAGGCTAGGAAGAGGAAAAAAAGGTTTTTCTTTGACAGGAGATGGCTGAAGAAAGAAGGTGTCCAGGATGTGATCAGAAATGCATGGGACCAAGATTTTGAGGGATCAAGAATGTTCCGGATCAAGTGCAAAATCAGAAATTGCAGGATTGAATTATTAAAGTGGAAGAACAACTCCAACTGTAATGCCAAAAAGAAAATTGATCAGCTCAAATCTCAGCTGGAGAAGCTTCAGTATAACACTCGTGTGGACACTAGAAGAGAAACAGTGGACCTGAAAAATCAGTTGAAAGTGGCGTACAAGGAGGAGGAAATGTTCTGGCACCAGAAAGCAAGAATTAATTGGTTAAAGGAGGGGGATAAAAACACTAAATTCTTTCATGCTCATGTGAAAGGGAGGAGGAGGAGGAATAGAATGTTGAATCTACAAAGAGAAGATGGTTCCTGGACTGAGAATGAACAGGAGTTAGGTAAGGAAGTTGCAGATTTCTACAGACAGCTGTTCACTAGCAAGGGGAATGGTAGTACTGAGGAGATCCTTAGAGGTATTCCACCCACCATTACAGCAAGCATGAATGATCAACTGACTAGGGGTGTGGATGAAGAAGAAATCAGATCAGCTCTTTTCTCTATGTCTCCTGATACAGCACCTGGTATGGATGGTATGTCACCCATTTTTTTCCAGAAATTCTGGTGTATTGTCAAACATGATGTTATCCAGGCTGTTCAAAGTTTTTTTCATTCCAATTCCTTGCCTAGAGCTCTGAATCATACCTTAATCTCCCTTATACCCAAAGTGAAAGATCCAGTAAACCTGAAGCATTATAGGCCTATTAGCTTGTGTAACGTTTTATACAAAGTGATTTCCAAAATACTAGCTAATAGGCTAAAAGGGGTGCTAAATGTCTGCATTAGTAAAACCCAATCTGCCTTCATTCCTGGTAGGCAAATCCTAGACAATGTCATCATAGCCCATGAATACTTGCATTTTCTGAAAAACAAAAGATATGGGAAGGAGGGATACATGGCTGTTAAGCTAGACATGTCTAAAGCTTACGATAGAGTGGAGTGGAAATTTTTGAGGGACTTAATGCAAAAAATGGGCTTTAGCAGTAGATGGATTAGATGGATCATGAAATGTGTTGAATCTGTCTGTTACTCATTCAATATTAATGGTGAGGTGAAAGAGTTTGTAGTACCAGAAAGAGGCTTAAGACAGGGTGACCCCCTCTCTCCATACCTCTTCCTACTGTGCTCAGAAGGATTCTCAAACCTGCTGGACAGTGCTGAAGAGAACAAGCAGTTTACTGGGCTCAAAATCAGCAGGAATGGTCCTAGACTAACACATCTATTTTTTGCAGATGACTCGTTAATTTTTTGTAAGGCAGACACCAAGCATGCAGAGGAATTAAGGAGAATCCTGGAGGCCTATGAAAGGAGCTCGGGACAGGTGATCAACCTAGAGAAGTCTTCTGTCTTCTTCAGCAAAAACATGGATCATAGCAAAAAACTAGAAGTATGCCGCAGATTGGGAAATATCCAAATGGTCAACCAAGGCAAGTACCTGGGTCTTCCAATGGTGATAACAAGAACGAAGGACCAAATCTTTGGTTTCATCAGAGACAATATTAAAAAGAATTTGGGAAGCTGGAAGCAGAAGTTATTAAGCCAAGCAGGGAAGGAGGTCTTACTAAAAGCAGTGACTCAAGCAATGCCTACATATGCTATGTCATGCTTCAAATTGCCTCTGAAACTATGCAAGGAACTTAGTGCAATGATGGCAAGGTACTGGTGGGGAGACAATGATGGAAAGGATAAGATGCATTTATGCTCATGGAAGAGAATAACTCAAGCAAAGAACCAGGGAGGGCTTGGTTTCAAAGATTTGGTCAACTTCAATAGAGCTTTGTTAGGCAAACAGATATGGAGAATGCTTGTTAATCCGAATCTGCTTGCCTCCAAGGTCCTGAAAGCCAAATACTATCCTACTGGTTCCATATTCAAGAGCAAGTGTCCTCAGAATGCTTCCTGGATTTGGCAGAGCCTAATGGGAGCTACGCAGCAGGTGGAGGAAGGCACCTGGAAGAAAATTGGAAATGGTACTAGCACTGATATTTGGGAGGACAAGTGGATAGTAGGAAACAAAGAGGGAAGACCCTCAACAACTAAACCTCCTGAATGCAAAGTGCAGAAAGTTCAGGACTTAATCACTCATAAAAGATGGAATAAAGTGGTAGTGCTCCGAACGTTCAATGGTAGGGATGCAGAAAAGATCTTAAGCATTCCCATCAGCTTAGCAGGAAAGGAAGATAGCAATTTCTGGATACATTCTCCAATGGGGCATTACACAGTGAACACGGGCTACAAGGTTCTTATGAAAGAAAAAGTAATCCAGGAAAGGAATGGTTATGATGGGGCAGGTACAAGCCGACACAGTTCATCAAAACAGATGTGGTCTTGCCTTTGGAAATTAAACATCAAGAACAAACTGAAGACCTTCATGTGGAAATGCATCAACAATGCTCTCCCAGTCAATGAAGTAATCTTTAGTAGAACGCAAAAAGGAGATCCCATCTGTAAAGTCTGTGGGGAGGGGGTGGAAACTGTGGACCATGCGCTCTTGAACTGCAGACAGGCCAAGCAAGTATGGCAGATAGCTCCAGTGCAATGGGAGGGGGCTAGGGAGAAACAAGGCTGCTTCAAGGACTGGTGGAATGAAATTGCAGGAGCCAGATCTAGACAGGCTGGTGATGAACATCTGGGTCTAACGGTGAATATCTTATGGCAAGTATGGAAAAGCAGGAATGAGTGGGAATTCAACAACAACCAAAGGCATGCTCTGAAAACAATTCAGAAAGCTCAAGAGGAGTGGATAGAGTTTTGTGAAGTGTACAAAGACAAAGAGCAGTTGAGCACAGTAGAAACAGCTGCAAATCAGTTTCAAAGAGTTGAAGTGGAGGATGCAGAGGTGGTCCAAGTGAAGATTGCAGCTCTAAGGAAACCGAACAGTAGCGAGGTGGGAATAGGGGTGACTGCTATGTCAAAGGGAAATGTGGTGGTGGCGGCTTGGGCAATGCATGAAAGAAGCTACAATTGTCCACAATTGGACGAAGCTGAGGCTATCAAGCTAGCTATGAGTAAATTAGTAGTCAAAGGCTGGAGGAAAGTCATCATACAGAGCTGCAACAAGCAACTCATTCAGCAAATCTGTTCCGGAAGAGCTTCCAATATCAAACTGTATACTCTAGTGGATGATATCCTTAGCCTAAAAGCTCTGTTTCATATGTGCTCTTTTTGTGCAATTTCTAAAGTTGATAATCATATTAGCATTAAAGTTGGAGACTATGCATTAGGCATTATTCATGATGAGGAATGGTTCAATCCTCTGTGCTGTTGAGCACTTTTGTAAAGAAATGAGGGGCCTTTGCTCCAAATGTAAAGTTTAGTTGATGATCAATATAGTTCTAATATCGTTTCGGAAAAAAAAAAAAATTAAACCAATCACCCTTAGAATTTGACTCTCCCAACTATAAGACAAAAGCCCCGATATCATTCAGGGTCTTGCAATCAAACAGCTTAATGGGATGATGTTCTCCTCATAATAGGACTTGTACCCAAGAATACCTTCATCCATGAAGTCTGAGGATGAAGGTGATTTGCAAATCACAGTCTTTTCAAGATTCCCGTCGGTTGGATCATATATATAAAATTTGGAGGGACAATGGATGTCCGCATCTTCGTCAAACAACACCACCTTTCCATCAGGGAGTATACCAACCGGTCCAAATCGATACTTCCTTGACGTTGGAAGGTCAAGTTTATGCTCAGTCCACATCCCTGACTCTTGACCATTGCCGTAATAACAAATCACTGCCTCATTATGGGACCACGTTCTGACTAAAGCTAGACCAGGTCCAAACTGCAGTGGATAGCAAAACTTAGGCGTGGGAATAATCTGAAACTTCTCATGATCAAGTTCAAAAGCAATAAGATGGTTATCTGAATTCGTAGGGCCTAAGTTAGTTGGTTCCATCCAGTATAGAACTCCAGTGAAGCATATGCTACGTGATCTGATTTCCCAAGGTGCAGGCTTAATGCTTCTCCATGATGAGTCAACACCGAGGGTCAGAATCTCACAATCTAGATTAAGAACGAACTCGGAATTGTCCTCAGGATACAGAATATTATCATCATAGTCCTTGTATACTGGACAAATCTTGAGTAACTTGTACAATCTACTAGCGGGGTCAAAACCAAGATGGTAACTACAAGAACTGGATTCATGTCTAGAAACAGGGAGTCGTCTGCATTCTCGGGTGGCAATGTTGCACAAGTACGAATAGTTGCTGTAGTAAAAACATAGAAGGCCCTTGACAGTGTCAGTGCAGCCCATTCCCTCCATGCCGTGATCCAAGGTTAGGTGATGAGAAAGGTACTTAACAGGGCCATCAAACAGGCTTTGATAATAGAAATCTCTTGTCGAATCTTTTCTCCAGTGGAAGGGCTCAGAAATAAGGAGACCTAGAAATCCACCACGGCGCTCCCTGGCAAAGGACGGATCCTTAATAATTGATTGTCATCGCTTGGAAACGCACTTACATCGCATCAGGGACTTGGTTGGAAGCTATGTCAGGATTTCCCATATCATCTCATTAGGAAGTACTTGATTTGGAATGAGACAAGGATTAGCACGGCAATGGCTTCCCACTTTCTTTGAAATGCCTATTGGTAATCTAGGTTCTTCAGCAATGAGCTCATTCACAGCATCAGCTACACTTGGAAGTGGTGACCTAACCAAAATCTGTTTTCTTAAAGGCTCAAATTCTGGTTTCAAAGGCACAAGGAACTGGAACAAGCGTTGCTCTTCCCGGAACTTTACATAATAGTCCAAACTTGTTAATTCTGGTGGCTCCATCGTAGCCAACTGATCCCATATTCTTGTCATCAGAGAGTAAAATTCTGGAACGCTTCTGTCGCCCTGAACTAATCCTCGCAAGAAATTCTCCAACTTGTACTTCCGAGCAATATTGACTTTAGTGAACGCTCTTGCTAAATGATGCCATACTTCCTTAGCCAAACTGAATTTCTATCAATGCTTGCCGATTGACGGTCCCACAGAGTCGTTAATCCAAGTGAGTATTTTAGCATTGACCGTGTCCCATTCAGATAAAAGTTCTGCATAATTTTCAATCCCTTCAACCGGTTTCTCAAGAGTTCCATCAACATATTTCCAAGCGTCCTTGCTAATAAGATAATTTTTCATCAAATAAGCCCAAGTTGTGTAGTTGGACCAATCAAGTTTGATAGCAACTACCTGACTTCCCTCAGCATCCATAACCTTGTCGCACGGTAGTTGTAGTACTAGCAATGCAGATTCTCAGAGACAAAATATCAAACAACTGGTGAGCACAAAAATATACAAACTCGGAAAATAAACTTTTCTTTCTTTTTAAGGGTAGAGGAATTCAGGAATGTAGAACAAATGAGGAGTATTTCGTTAATGGTCGATAAAAGGGAAGAAGAGAGAAAATTTCCACCCACAAATAGATTCCAAAGCCGCAAAATTAGAAGCATTTGAAAAAAGAAGAGCATCAATATGGAATGGCACTTTAATGCCTAATTTATATCAGTTGTAACAAACTAGACGAGCGGTTGCTTAGTGGCTGAGTTGCCAAGAAACCAGACTTCAAAAAGAGCAAAGCGTTGTTTTGGCTCCACGAGCAAACAGGACGCCTTTAAATGAAAGCAGATTTTTTTTTTTTCCTAAGGAAAAAATGTAGTTTTGGTCCCCAAAGTTTAGCATAGGAGCCATTCTAAATACCAAATTATACTAGTGATTCGTTCAATCTGTATTTCATTTTTGTCATTTTTTTTTCTTTTACTTTTTTCTTTTTTTCTCCACAATTGGCGCCTATTTTTCCTTGTAAAATTAATTTACATAAATTTTGTTTTCTAATTCATGTTTAGTTTCTAAATTAGCCAGCTAAAATTTTTTCGTGTCCTTCACTAATTCTGGAATCTATTTTTAAAACTCTATTCCAGATGGAAATTTACATCAATGCGTTTATTTTCGAAGATGGAATTTAAAGGCCGGGATTTAATGGATAACCACAAAAAAAAAAAACGATCTTGGGAACATAATTTAGTTATTAAGCGGTCACTTATTCTATTAAAATTAATCTAGAATTAGATATATGTTAGCAATGTCTACCTTTGAACGTATCTAAGAAGGTAGATATACACAAAATTAGTCAAGATTTTTAAGAATATAGCCTAACTAATGCCTGGTTATTAAATTTTAATGGAATTAATTTTCAAGTAAATTAACCTATAACCTTTCTAAATCAATTTCTATTTCATAAGGGATTCTAATTCTAAAACAAAACTTAAATGTTGGTAGACGTTAAAAACCCCAATAATGCTTAGAATCACATTCATGTTTGGAAATAGATTAAAATCATTAATATTAATAATATGGGCATTATTGGAAAACGAAAACTAAACCACTAGGATATCTAAATGTATACCTTCATCTTTTTAGTAACTTCTCCGTTTCATTTAGTTACACATATGTGATTATGTGAGCGGTTAAACTTTAGTATCATGATGATCTTTTTTTTTTTAATTTTAGACAAGGGTCACGTGACTCCATTCCGATAATAATTGAAAAAAATTGGTCACTTATCCTAGAAGTACTTTAAATTTGAAATATTAGGGACCAAATTTGTTTTAACCCAAATTTCGGGAACTTAAATCGCACGTATGCTAAATTTTGAAAACCAAAACTGTATTTCTCCCTTTTTTTTTTTAATTACTTGATAACAATAATAGCAATTAAACATGGCAAAACTGCAAGCAAACGACACTATAAAAAACTTGACCAAATTTTGAAACAGCATTATGAATTCTCTATTATTGATCATCGGGCAATCTATCCCATTCTCAAAGTAATCATCTTTGTGCTACTACATACATAAGCTTGCATCAACTCATACTTTTATGGTTGGCAAATCCAATGGAACTTAACATTAAAAAAAAAAAAAAAAAGGAAAATTGAACACCGTGCTCAGTTTGTAAGCAAAAAGTGATGCTGGTGGTGAAAGTTGCACAGGATAAAGTGGAATTTGAGTAATTAGTATTGAAACAATAGCTCGAAGATGATTGCTGCTGCCCCTGTTCGGTGAATATATTCTTGATGGATGGAGCAAGATATGGTGGAACTGGCATCTTCGACGGGAGAATTGGCAATTCAACTTCAAAATTTAGTGCATGAATTAAAGTTTGCTGGCATATGTTGGTTTCAGCAAGTGGTCATCTTAGAATTAAATTTCATTTTCCATTTTTGTATTGTTCGTTTTCTATAGACTGCTGATAGTTCTTCCCCAATACCCCTCCAAAATATCATTCAGGAGTAAAATAGCAGCAGTTAGATGAATGAACCAAAAATTTTGCTCTCTCCATTTTTGGGCAAAATCCACTTTTTGTCCATTAACTTTGAACTAGAGACACATTTCATCCCCACACTTTTAGGCACGATACATTTAGTACATGAATTAATAATTTTTTGTCACATTTATTCCAAAAACGGTAAATTATTTAATTTGAACGGAGAAGACTCGCGTGTCTTGCATGTGACCGTTAGGTAGAAACAATTTCTCAGTCAAAATCAACCACCATGTGCTAAAACATCCAAATAATTATACCGTTTAGAGCCGAAGTTTGATTTGACAGCATTTCCCTCTTTCCTTGTCCCGCTCCAGTAGAAATGGTTAAATTCTACTATTCCTGCTAGTGGTTACTTGTGTCTTTTACCTGAAACATAGATTTTAGCTTGCATAACTGAAGTTGGATCAAAGTGAATAGAGCAAAAGCTCTTTGGATATGTTCATCAATAAACAGTAGGATAAGCTTGAGGGCATAATAGAAACATTCAAATAATCCATGAACTCCACAATTGACAAATTGGAAAAATAGTAACATTCTTTTTAAACTTCTAACAGTCCAAAACAAAATCAGAAGCCATTATCATTTAAAGGACATTACTACCAACTCGAAGTTCTCAGAGAACTCAATTACATATAAAGAAGAAACAACATGGTACTCAACCCAACAATGAAGTCCCAAACAGCCAGAAATAATGGAGAAAAAAAAAATATTTTTTCAGATGCAGAAGCCAATTCAAGCCACAAACAAATATAGAGGACAATCCAGATCACGAAAACACAGAGTCACTAATATTCTAATAAAAGATCTAGAAGAATAATAATAATGGGCTTGGGGTTTCAGGAGTGGCTGGAGAGCCTTGACAAGAGTCCTCGTATTTGGCTGGAACTTAGCCTCATACCGCACAGAGACTGCTGCCACTGCTGCTAGCTGCATCAACAATAAAACAATGAATTAATCATTCCTACACTGACAGTGTATATACCGTCAGCATTGGATGAATAACAACCATATAAAATTTGAATTTAAAATCTAACTTTTGCATAACTGTCATGAATCCAATGGTGATACTGTATACATTACCGGTATATATAAGATTTACTCTAAAAGAAAGAGCATTATTAGATTCTCGGTACCCAGCCCCAAGAAAAGATAAGGGACTTCTGAGGGGCCTGGATGAAGGCAGGGATTTCTGTCACTGTATAACCAAAAACTAAGCCGGATGCAAGACAGAGAAGTTGCAGAAGGGACAAATGGTATGGAGATAGTAAGAGGAGAAGCACGGGAATGAATCTTAACAAACTCCTTTTTGGGGTAAGTAACTGAGCTTTGGATCCATAGATTGTTTAACTTTGTCCTCGCTTAGTCTCGGAGTTGCCTAGAAACACAAAATTAGTCATATGTTGCCACAGAGATGGAACCTTGGCTGAAAGAAAGCAGAGGCTGATAAAAAATGGAGACGGTATTTGACTAAAGGCAGTAAAAAGGGCCAATCCAAGGGACAAAAGACTCTTGTCCACGAGGCAATGCTGTGATGAACAGGCTTCATTCTAGTTAAAAGCTCAAGGGAAACCACTCCAAAGCTATACATATTGCTTTTCTGCATCAGTTGCCCTGTCATTGCATATCCATGTTCCATATCCACCAGCGAATTAACTGATGAAAATTCTTCAAAAAGGAACATCTATACACAGATATGTACCAAAAGTACACAAACAAAGCCCCTAGTGACTTAATTTACAAGCATGATGACTTAAATAGATTGCGATTTCAAGATAACTAATTAACTATGATAACTAAGAAGGACAACTTTGCCAAAAGAAAGAAGGTGCAGATTCAACCCCATCCAAGACAACAGATAGTCACAATTTCTTCAAGTTATGAGACTATCCAAATGAAGCACCAAGCATATCAAAACACAACAGTAACTAGCTCTAATAGTCAGAAATATGATTTGGTTTTTAAAGTTCAGATGGCAGTTCTATGAGATAAGCTATGACTCTTCCAAGAATGTGCTCTATTAGGAAACTAAAACTGAAAAGCAGGCGTGGCTATTTACTATGTAATTGAGAGTATAACTAAATCAAATGAAGGAGATCTTTTCCATTGTTTTACAATTCAATGTGACAAGTCAAAGGCCCAATAATATATGTAGGATTTAGCAAAGACAACTGTCACTTTTGCCCATATTTTTCTGCTAGCTTTTAAGAACAGCAGCTGTTATACTTTGAAAAGGAAACCAAATTAAAGATGTCATCAACCTAACTCAGTCCATGGTTATTAAACTACTTACCTAGTAAACTGCAACGGTGAAAATTTGAAATCCTGAGAACTTTTTGAGATGTAAAAGCTATAGAAACCAAACAACTTCTTTATCAAAATGAATGAAATATTCATCAACAATGCTCAATATTTATGTGTGAACTCGTTCATTGTTGCTACTTGAAACTTGAAAGTGTTGCACACTCGCGTTGCTGCTTGCCGCATGAAAATTTTGTTCTCTATGTTGGATCTAATGCAAATGTTCAGCGAAAATTATTGACATCTATTTAGGATTCATAATATATTTTGGTCATAAGAACTATAGAACTCATAGGGTCAACTCAAACTCTCAAATCAATCCACATATTAGCGTATACATCATCTTTCACTATCCCTAAAAGTGAAAATGTAATTTATTGAACATGCACCAGACAAACCTGCAAAGATTTGTTTAAGAGTTGCCTGAGTTAAAATTCTGACAAACGCAACCAAAACGAGATGCAGGTGCCCATGTACTATATCCTGAAACGGCGATCAGATGTGCATAAACCATCTACTACAGAACCAGAATCAATATGAAGATCTATCTCAATATTCAGAATTTGATCCCAACATCTTGTATTTAACTGTTTGCAAGTGAAAAGAGATTTTCTTAACATGAACTAAACAAACCCGCAAAGATTTGTTAAAAAGTTGCTCGAGTTAAAATTCTGAGAGGTGCAACCAAAACTACATCCATTTATAGGCTTACTGTATCTTTGGCAACATCAGATGCATAAACTATTCTCGATACAACCAGAATTAATATCAAGAATTATCACCAAATTTCGGAATTTGTTCTCAATATTTAAGGGTTACTCAACCATTGTGCTGCTTAGCTTGAACACTCGCAAAACAGGGTACATCCACCCGTAGGAACATCAGCAAGATGCACTGCTTTCATTTTGCAACAATTGTTTGAAGCAAAATTAGACAAATAGAACAACTTATGTTATCTTTGTTAAGACAATTAGCACACCTATTAGAATTCCACAGACTACACATCAGAGCCAAAGTCCAAATTACAAGACCTGAATTTAGGTATGGTATTGTGGTGTTGATGAAATTGGTAAATCTGGCTGCTTTAGTTTATGAGATATAATCTTGATTGTGAGCAAGAACCTGCAGGAAACTTTCTATAGCCCTCATCTATCAATTAAAACATTGCTACGAGTTTCAATTTGTAACATCAAGATTGCATTTGTGCATCTTATAGTAGTTTCTGACTAGACACATATGCAATAAAATTGCTCCGGTGTCTTTTTTTCCGGAAACGTTAAATATTTTTATTGATAATGTGTATGAACCATACACTTAGTGAGCAAAGGCTCAAAGAGAGCTATACAAGTGCATTCAAGCACTGAGGGTGAATCCACTCCTCATCAAAAGTTATGCTCAGAGCATAATTACTTATATGACGATATCTATCACTATTCTCATTTCTAGACAAAAAAAATGAGCATTACACAAGCATAGAGCCTAAGCTACTGATGTCCTCTAGATGAGAATATGAGCTCATTTCCTTGGCTCTATTGGTTCTGATCATCTTCAACAGGTGTTGCTGTCGGATTCTGACTTGGATTTTAGTCCACAGCTGTTCACTTGCCTTACATAAGGCAAGTTTAACCGCCATAACTTGGTCTTCAATCTTGTTTCCTGAGCTAAACTCCTTCAAGGCCCACTGAACTACCACTTGTCTGTTGTTATTTTCTGCCTGTATGCCTATTCCCATCATTCTTCCTCCTGTTTTCCGCTTTACTGCTAGGCTGATATATATCCTATCATTTTCATCCCCCTCCTCTTGCTGGTCCAGTTCTGCTCTTGTTGTTTCTGGTATGCTCATCTTTCTTTCTTTCTCCCTAACTTCATTGTATTTCATCCATTCACCCTGTGCCTTTTGTATAGCTTAAGTGGATGTCTTGGAGATGTATGAAAACCCTGTCATTTCTAGCCTTCCAAAGCCACCACAGGATATTGACAGTGAAGGCTATATGTTCCATTCCTTCTGCCCTGTTCCTAGCTTCTATCACTACACTCTACCATCTACTGAAATTCCCTGTATAGTCATCTAGTCCATCCCACTTCACTGGTGACAAATGCCACACTTCTTGAGCTAATCTCCAGAGGAAGAAAAGGTGTTCCACTGTTTCTATGCCTTCCCCACAACTTTTACATATCGGATCTCCCATCCTGATATGAATGTCGCCAATCTTGTGACGAAACCCGTAAAAGATTAGCTTCAGGATCGACAAGAGAGCACCGAGTTTGGAGCGGATAACCTCAACCCGTTAATCACGTGGTTAACGAACCTTGGTATAATGGTAGAAGACGTCACAACCTAGTGCGATTCTAGATTGATAAGTCACAAACACCTAGAGAAATTCTAAGGTATTCAAGAAGTCTTGGAAAAATCAAGAAAACTCTCAAATTCTGATTTATTGATTGAATGTCTAAAACCGTTGGAATTGTGGGTTATTTATAGCCTTACATAGAGATGAAAAACTAAATAATGTGGAACTGGTTTAGAATTGTGGACTTGACTAAGACTAAGAATTGTAAATTTGACTATTTTCATAAGACTAAGAATTGTGGGTTTGACCGAACCTTATGAGGTCATCCCTTAGGTAAATAAAGCAAAGCTATGGACCATTAAACCCTTATTACAATGATTTAATTAAAACAGCAAATGTGACTAGAGAAGGGTCACACATGGTTCTCTTTGACGTGCACCACATGGATGACCTTCATTCCTTCACGCTCAAGTCCTTCAATGACTTTGGAGACAATTTCTTGGCTTTGTATCTCATGAACAAGCCCTTGGAGTTCCTCCCTCATCTTCTTAGCTCGTGCTCGAGTCACGGGTCCAAGGGGAATTCGAATAGTTCACAATGGTGTCTCTTAATTCATATCATCCCCCTCCTCTTGAAAAGGATCTGTTCTCAAATCAACTTTATCGTCTGCAATAAAAGGAGATAGATCAGAGACATTGAATATAGCACTCACATTGTACTCAACGGGTAGGTCTAGTTTGTAAGCATTGTCATTGATGTGCTTGATGACTTGAAATGACCCATCTCCTCGGAAAAATAATTTATTGCACCTTTGGACTGGGAACCTTTTCTTGCATAGATGTAATCACACCCAGTCACTAGGTTCAAACACGACGCGTTGGCGTCCCTTGTTAACCCATTGAGTAATTTGGTCCATCATTCGCTCAATGTTTAGGCATACCTGCTCGTCTAATTTCTTGACAAAATCTGCTCGTTTAGCACCATCCATGTTAATGTGATCAGAAGAAAGTAAAGGTGGTAAGTCTAGTGGTGTTAAAGGGTTAAAACCATAGACTATTTCAAATGGTGAAAAATGAGTAGAACTATGCACCATGTGATTGTATGCAAACTCAACATGGAGTAAACACTCTTTCCAAATTCTAATATTTTTTCTAATAATGGCACGCAAGAGTGTAGATAGTATACGATTGACAACCTCAGTTTAGCCATCAGTTTGTGGGTGACTAATAATAGAAAATAGCAATTTGGTACCTAATTTTCCCTACAAATTTTTCAAAAGTAACTCAAAAATTTGACATCCCTATCAGAGACAATTGTCCTAAGCATGTCATGCAATCTAATGATTTCTTTGAAAAATAAATCAACAATGTGCGATGCATCATCTGTTTTGTGACATGATATAAAATGTGCCATTTTTGAAAATCTGTCAACAATAACAAAGATACTATCATTTCTCCTCTTTGACCTAGGCAACCCTAAAACAAAATCCATGAAAATTTCGGTCCAAGGTTCTTTAGGTACAGGTAAAGGACTATAAAGGCCATAGGGTTGAAGTTTAGACTTAGTTTTGTGGCAAGTGATGCATTTAGCCACCATTCGTTCCACATCTCGCTTCATCCTTGACCAATGGAAGTGCTCTTGAAAGATAGCTAAGGTTTTAGCCACGACAAAGTGTCCTATCAAGCCACCTCCGTGTGCTTCCATAACAAGTAAAGAGCGAATAGAGCAGTTAGGTATACACAGTCGATTGAGGTAGAAAAGAAATCCATCAAGGATGTAGAATTTACCATGAGTTGCTGAACCACAAGAGTCATAAATACCTGAAAAATTTGAGTCATTGGTGTATAACTCTTTAACTAATTCAAATCCTAACAACCTTGCATCAAGTTGAGTGAACAAAGAGTACCGGCATGATAATGCATCAGCAACAACATTAATTTTTCCCATTTTGTACTTAATCACATAAGGGAAAGTTTCAATAAATGCAATCCACCTAACATGACGCTTATTCAACTTGTGTTGTCACTTAATGTGCTTAAGAGACTCATGGTCAATGTGTATGACAAATTCCCTTGATCTCAAGTAATATTGCCAAGTTTCTAAAGTACGGATTAAGGAGTACAACTCCTTATCATAAGTGGAATAGTTCAAAACTGCCCCATTGAGTTTTTCACTAAAGTATGCAATTGGTTTGCCCTCTTGCATTAGGACAGCTCCAATATCTATCTCAGATGCATCACACTCTATTTCAAACATCTTGTCAAAGCATAGCAATACAAGTAGTGGTGCGTGTGTGAGTTGATATTTAAGCATTTGGAAAGCACGTTCTTGAGTATCACCCCACACCAATAGCTCATTTTTCTTAATTACAGCAGTTAGAGGTGCAGCAATGGTACTAAAATCTTTAACAAATCATCTATAAAAACTAGCAAGACCATGGAAGCTACGTACCTCATCCACCGTGCTTGAAGTAGGCCATTCTCGAATTGCTTTAACCTTCTCCTCATTCACTTTAATTCCCTGTTTACTCACAACAAAGTCTAGGAAGACAAGTTGATCAGTATAAAAGGAGCACTTCTTAAGGTTAGCATAGAGTTTTTCCCTTCGAAGTACATCAAGAACAAGTTTCGCATGTTCAACATGCTCATCTAAGCTCCTACTATAAATCAGGATGTCGTCAAAATACACAACTATAAATTTTCCAAGGAATGGACAAAGTACATGGTTCATCAACCTCATGAATGTACTAGGTGCATTAGTTAGTCCAAATGGCACAATTAACCATTCGTACAAGCCATGTTTGGTTTTAAAGGCCGTTTTCCATTCATCCCCCTCTTTCATCCTAATTTGATGATAACCACTTTTTAGATCAATTTTAGTGAAAATTACAGCACCATATAGCTCATTTAACATATCATCAAGTCTAGGAATAGGGTGACGATATTTTACCATTATTGCATTGATAACTCTACAGTCAATGCACATTCGCCAACTTCCATCTTTTTTAGGCACCAAGATGATGGGAACCGCACATGGGTTCAAGCTTTCTCGTGTCCATCCCTTTGTTAGAAACTCTTTGATTTGGCGTTAGAGCTCCTTTGTCTCATCTGATCCCATTTTGTAAACTGGTCTGTTAGGAAGTGGGGCACCTGGAATCCAGTCAATTTGATGCTCAATTCCCCTTATTGGTGGTAGTCAATTTGAAATCTCATCGGGGAAGACATCCTCATAATCTTGCAAAAGAGAGACAATACTAGATGGTAGAGATCACTTGTAACAACCAACACCTCTTTGCACAAAAGTAAAAAGATGGATGTATTAACACTCAAAGTTTTTCTTACTACATTGGGTTTTATCAATAGATTTTGCCTTTTCTCTCTCTTTTCAATTTTGGCCAGCTCACTATATGTCTTTTTCCTCTCAATTTTCTCGGTCTTATCATTTTCTGTTGAGGTCTCAGCTTTTTCTATTTTTTTTCTTCTCATTCTCAAGCTCACTCTCCTTGATCAAGCTTTTTTGATCTTCACGAACTTGGATAGGAGTGAGTGGCACAAGCACAATCCTCTTCTCGCCTTGCCTGAAGGAGTATTTATTGGTAATGCCATCGAATGTAACTCCCTTGTCGAATTGCCATGGTTTCCCCAATAGTATGTGACATGCTTTCATAGGGACTACGTCGCATAACACCACGTCCTCATACTTTCTAATTCAGAAAGGTACTTGGACTTGGTTGGTCACATGAATATCCCCACTATTGTTCAACCATTGCAAACGATAAGGTGTTGGATGTCGTAGAGTGGGTAGTGCTAGTTTCTCCACTATCAAGGCACTAGCGACGTTAGCACAACTACCTCCATCTATGATCAAACTACATACCTTGCATTTGATATAGCAACGGGTGTAGAAAATGTTCACCCTTTATGCATGGTGGGCGGCTTTCACTTGGGTTGCTAAGGCTCATCTGACATCAAGTCCAACTCGTTCATCGACGGACAATGCTTCCTCTTCTTCCTCAAGGAATGGCAACTCTTCCTTCTCATCTTCATCATCGGTGAGAAATTCGCCATTGAGTAAGATGATCATAGTGCGTTGGTTCGGGCATTGGCTAGCAATATGCCCTCAGCCTTGACATTTGAAGCATCTAGTATCTAGATTTTGCCCCATGCTCGACTCAATGGCAATCTTTGGTGTTGCTTTAAACTCCCACTTAGTCATATCCGGCCTTGGTTTTGAAGGGGTGGAATTACACGGCCCTTTATCCTCCTTCTTTGGTGGTGTAGTTCGGGGATAAGAGGGTGAAAAGTTGGAGTAACTCCGAGTCGAACCCCTCCTCTTAATCCTCCTTTCAATCTTGATGGCCTTCTCCACCAAGTCCCCAAGTTCCACATAGTGGTGTAACTCCACTTCGTTAGCGATTTCGGGTCTTAGTCCGTTCAAGAAGCGTGCCATTGTTGCTTCTCGATCCTCCATGATGTCTACCCGTAGCATGAGTATTTCCATTTCTTTTTGATAGTCCTTGACACTTCGTGCTCCTTGGTTGAGGGTTTGAAACTTTTGGTACAAGTCACGGTAGTAGTGGCTTGGTACGAAACGCTTCCTCATTAGTCGTCTTAGCTCTGTCCAAGTTTGTATGGTAGGTTCACGACTCCTCCTTCGACTAGTGGAGAGTTGATCCCACCACACAACGGCGTAGTTGGTGAATTCGACCACGGCCAACTGGACCTTTTGCTCCTCCGAGTAAGTATTGCAGTCGAAAACAAGTTCAATCCGCTTTTCCCACTCTAAGTAGGCATTGGGGTCTGATCGTCCTTGGAAGGGCGGAATTTTCATCTTTATGCCCGGAATGTGGTCATTTGAAGGCCTAGCATCTCGTTTGGACCTATCTTGCTTATGCTCATAGTTGTTATCCAAGTTAGAATCGTTAGATTCATGTGCATAAACCTTTCCATGGCTGCCTTTGGAGCTTTTATGAGACAACTCCAAGCTATCAATGCGTTGGTGCATCAGTTCAAGTTTTTTGTCCATCATGCGTCCCAATTCGCCTTTGATTGCGTTTGTGAAAAATTTATGATCAAATGTTTGGGAGCTTGCTCCCCCCTCATTAGCCATGGTGAAGTATAGGGTAAAAATAATAATGGAAAGAATCAAAGTTTACCTCACACACTTGCTCATGTGTTTAATCTCGCTCTCGTGTTTGAACACTCTAATGAACTCACCAAGGTGTTTTCAAGGCTACTTGGTCAACTCCTTGAAGCAATTAGAACTCCCTCTAGTGTGGTTCGACTTACCAACCAAGGTCACAAGATTGTAACACTTTGAACGAAAAAGAACAAAAGATGAAGGGACTGACCACGACTCAATGAATGACTTGAATTTTAAGGATCTTAGACAAAACTCTACCCGAAACTGAAATTTTGAGCTGCTGGTTGCTGCATTTCTGGTCAGTGTTTTGGTAGGTAAATGAACACTTAGAGGATTCAGAAAAACACTTAAAATTGATCTAATGATGCACGAAAATTTTCAGAATTAATGATTGGGCAGAAATTCCCCAACGGTTGCAAAGATGGAATCCGAATGGAAAAGAAATTTGTGTTGTGGTAGGGCTGTTTTGGAACCCCAAGGCTGACTTTTCTTCCTTAATTCTTTGGAAACAAGGATTAGTCTTCCTATTTGCTGGTTCCCACGAATTCTAAGGTCAAGATCAAGATTGGAACTGATTTGGTTGTTTTTATGGGAACAAGGCCGGAAAATTTGACTTGAATGGGTTGGAAAATTTGACTTTAAATAGGTTGAAAATTTTGACTTGAATAAACTGAAAAAAATTTGACTCCAATATTTCGATGGTCAGCTTTTATGAGGGCATTTATCACAATCAATGGTCAAATTTGGAAGCTTTCAAGAATTAAATTTCGTGGCTTAGGAAGGTTGGTTTTCAAGAATCAAATTTCATGGCTGAATGTTCTTCTTCTTATTAATGGTCAATTCTGGAGGCTTTTAAGAGTCAAATTTTGTGGCTTAAGATGGCTGGCTTTCAAGAGTCCCAACTAAAGTTCCAAGAATTTCAAGATTGTGGTTTTAAACAATCAAGAATTTCAAGAAACTCAAGTTTTGATCAAGACAGATTTCCAAGAATTTTGTAAGGTCAGCCAGTTTTATATATATATATATATATATATATATATATATATATATATATATTTGCATGTAAACAACAAGAACACAAGGTAACAACTAGATAGGACTCTAAACCCCTTGCTACAAACTGATTTTTTTTTGGATGAACAGTAACCTCAGATGATCAAATAGAACAAAAGATTGGAATTAAATGGATATAACAGAATAGAAACAAGATACAAACACAAATAAAGAATCAAGAATAAGACACAAAAAAAAAGGCTAGACCAAGCAAGGCTAACCACAACAATTAACAACAACTAGACGCAAGTTTATGATACGATAAATCTGGAAAAATAACGCAAGAACACGATGCAACAAATCTGAAAATTGCGGATAGCAAACTTAGAACATGAAAACAGAATTTTGGTCAACTTGACTCGAAAAGGAAATAAATAAAGGGATATAACGTGATACCTCTTAACTAGTTCTGATTACCAACTGATACGAACGTTGTCAACCTTGTGACGAAACCCGTAAAAGATTAGTTTCAGGATCGACAAGAGGACACCAAGTTTGGAGCGGATGACCTCAACCCGTTAATCACGTGGTTAACGAAACTTGGTATAATGGTAGAAGAAGCCATAACCTACTGCGATTCTAGATTGATAAGTCACGAATACCTAAAGAAATTCTAAGGTATTCAAGAAGTTTTGGAGAAACCAAAAAAACTCTCAAATTCTGATTTATTGATTGAATGCCTAAAACCGTTGGAAGTGTGGGCTATTTATAGCCTTACATAGAGATGAAAAACTAAATAATGTGGAACTAGTCCAAAATTGTGAGCTTGACTAAGACTAAGAATTGTAGGTTTGACTATTTCCATAAGACTAAGAATTGTGGGTTTGACTGAACCTTCTGAGGTCATCCCTTAGATAAATAAAGTAAAGCTATGGACCATTAAACCTTTATTACAATGACTTAAATAAAACAGCAAATGTGACTAGAGAAGGGTCACACATGGTTCTCTTTGACGTGTACCACATGGATGACCTTCATTCCTTCATGTTCAAGTCCCTCAATGACCTTAGGACAATTTCTTGGCCTTGTATCTCACGAACAAGCCCTTGGAGTTTCTCCCTCATCTTCTTAACTCGTGCTCGAGTCATGCGTCCTATGGGAACTCGAATAGTTCGCAATGGTGTCTTTTGGTTCGTATTACATCCTGGTTCTGCTATGGATTGTTTCATTGACAGGTAGTGCCAAGTTCATGCATTTCCATATAAACAGCTTCAATTTGTGCTTGACCTTGAATTTCTACAGATGTTTCCATAGCTTCTTTTTCTCCCAACTTGTCTCCTTTCCTGTTGCTGAGTACATCTTTGCCTGTTAATTTCTTTATATGCAAAAGCTACTGTGTATTGGCCGTTTCCATTGTATAGCCAAAAAAGGCAATCCTCCCTGTTTGTCTAGATGATTGGGATTCTCAGGATCCACTTTACCTTTTCTTCCTTAAACAATTTAAAGAATAGTGGCCTTTTCCATCTGAAGTTGTGAATCAGGTCCGTTACTTTTTAGACTCTGCATTCATGAGGTTTAATTGATCTCGGCTTCCGTTGTGGATTCTCAGGTAGCCAGTTATCCTCCCACACCCTTGTACTTTTACCATTCCCAATGTTCTTTCTGGTTCCTTTTTCCACCATCTCCCTTACTCCCGTTCGGCTTCACCAAATCCAAGAAGCATTTTGTGGTACTTTGCATCTGAAAATGGATTCTTTGTGGTAGAACTAGGGTTTTAGGACTTTTCCACAAGTTAGGATTTGTCACTAATTTCCATACTTGTTTCCCCAGCATAGCTCTGTGTTAATCTTTGCCATGAGCGCCAATTAACTTTCTTTTTCCCATTTCCTCTCCCCACCAGAAGTTAGACATCATAGAGCTCAAATCCTTGCACAATCTGACTAGTAGCTTAAAGCATGACATGCATGACATAGCATATGCAGGGAGTGCCATTGTCACTGCTTTGAGCAGCACTTCTTTTCCTGCAGCACTATGCAGTTTGTTCTTCTATTGTTTCAGCCTCCTTTTACAATTGTCTCTAATGAAGCCACAAATCTGTTGTTTGGTCCTTGTGATCACCATTGGTAACTCCAAGTATTTACCTTGAGACACAACCTGGATATTCTCAAAATTCTGGCAAATCTCCTTCTGTGCTGTCTGTGTTACATTTTTACTGAAAAACACTGAGGATTTTGCTAGATTTATCATCTGTCCAGATCCTATCTCACACTTAGAATCTCTTTCAACTCAGATGCTTCCTTAGGGTCTGCCTTGCTGAAAATCAGTGATTAAAACCACCAACATATTAATGTGATAATAGGTTTTACTTTGAATTCGACTACAAGGTAATAGATGATGCAGGCTCCCCTCGAAGTAGAAACAAATTCATATCATAGAAAGAAAATTCAAACGTGGCATTTACAGAAGAGATAGAAAGACAAAGGAGTATAAGAACCAAAAATAATAATAATAATAATAAGAAAGACAAAGGAGTAAAAGGGCATTATGTTGGTACATGATAACAAAATGTTCCAAGAACTCGAGTGGAATGAAGATGAGTCAGCCATGTCAGCAGCCTGATTGGAAAGGTTAAAATCTGGAACCTTTGCTCCATAATCTTCGAACACAACCATATTGCTGGATCTGATACTCCGTGAATTATAGCAGGTAGAACTTTCTCATGCAAATATTCAAGTCCTCTGGCAACATGAACAGTGATTCTTGGACCTATAGTACAGCTGAGTACTGATCCCTTCGAAGTTTGCCCCCTTACCATCCTGTAAGCACAAATACAATTCAAGAAACATCTTCAAACCATTCATGGTTTCAAAAGATGACTTTGACTCAAATCAAACTGAACAACGCATTCACTAGATGATGTATCAATTTTCTTAGAATGCAGTATGTCACACAACGATCCCATGGTTGCAAAGTCATAAGCTACCACACAAAGATTCACTTGTACACAGTAACCAAGCAGCTCCACAAGATTCTCAAGCTTTAGCCATAAGGCATACAAACCTTTAAAAGGCACAACCTACCATTTAGTTGCCTTGAGAAAAGATATGGCAGCATGAAAGGATAAAGAATTGCATACACGGGTACATGATATCAGCACTGAATTACTTGACACTTACCTGTGTCAAGAACTCAAAGTTTGATTTTGGCTCAGATGACACATCAAGCATTTTTGCAGTCTCAGCTTAACCACTTTCCAGGTTGAATGGTACTCTTCCATAAGACTGTTCACCAGTTAAAAGCCTTTGCTAGAAATTACGCGTCTTTTCTTTCAACTCATCCAGAGATGAAGCAGGCATTTCAATAGGTGCAATTGCCTTTTGCTGTGACATGACAGGAGCTGATACCTTGAATCACTTTGGTGCGAGAGAAGCCCAAAGGAAAGTATGTTAGAAACAATGCCCCACTGACAGAAGTCTAACTAGAAAAGTGATCTTACCGTACTTCAATCTAGTAAAACTGGTAGTAAACTCAAAGTTCTCCTGTAATTGGTGCACCCTTCTTAGTTTATTGAAATTGACCTAATCCAAAAGAGTGGAAAAGGAGGATAAAATTACTACAAGTGCTTGCGTTTTAGCCGATACTCTATAAATAGACCTAAAATATACCACACAACTGGATATAACTTGACGTATGGATCCAAAAGAATCTAACTCCCTCAAAATTTTTGGCTAACATTTGCAAATAATGCATACAAATCACATCAACATTAGAGTACCGTGCAATGTATAGCATATTAGAAGTGAGACATTCAATTCTCTACAGACAAGCAATTTACAAAGTATACACTCCTTAAAGCAACAGACTAAACAAAGCATACAAAAACATTGAGGGACTGGTCCACTTTGAACAACCAAATTCATGACAAATGTGAATCAAAAGTTAAACTTCTTGGGAGGAGCTTTTCCTTTCAAATAAACTAATATCTCATATCACATTCTCATCTGCTATATAATTCGTGAAAATACTCATTGCCAAATAGCAATAGCAACACTAATCTGTTTTCTGTTACAACGTCATAAAAAAAATCCCTCTACAAGTAACTTCAGGACAAACTAAAAGTAGATAAAACAGGGCAAAACAACCAGTGCAGAGGGAATCAAAGACACAATATTCACATGTAATAGATATAGGCATCCTTCATATCTTTAGCCATCTTCAATCTTTGTGCTGGAAGAATGCCCACAGTATCAAACAATCAATGCACCAAGGAAGCACCATACATCAGAGGCAAAAAGAGGCTTAAAATGTAGAAAGACAAAATAGTTTACCCAATCTTCTGGAACAAAAGCCATAAGAAATCCATTGCAAACACCTAGTATCATTACGTCCCTAAAGCTGTAATATATCACCAGCCTAGAAAGAACTTACTTATCAGTCCATTAGAAGGAAGAATAGTAGGGAGTCACTTCAAGGGGAACTGTGAAGAAGTTCCAACGAACAAAACACAACCATGAGCAAACGGCCAACAGCAGAAAACAATATCTGTCATGTTAAAACTGCATAAGAGAGAATCATAAGAACATACAGTCAGCATGATTCTTTGAGCTTTTAAAGGGCTCATGCTCATTTGATGATAGGACTACTCAACTCGACAGGTACGGTAAAGCCATCTATGCATCCTAGTTCTCTTCCTCAGATAAATATCACCATCAGCAGTTCTATTTTCCAGATGTACAAAGTAACCAGGAGGACAAGCATATGCATGAAATTGGCAGTCACTTCATGTATCTACCACCATCACTAGATAGACCATATACAATCATTTCAAATGTGGGTTTGTAACATCAATACATATTGCCAAGGTTCTCTTATAGTTTGTATGGGACGCCGAGCTGACAATCAATGACAGATGCATAAGCTTAAATCCAAATCAAGAGGTTAATCAGAGGGAAAACATTTCATCTTTCAAATATATTGCAACACCATTCTGTATCCCTCTAATAATAAGACATGATGAAACTTATATTGACGGAAAATTCAATTGAAAACTGTAAAAACTAAACGAGTGAAAGCCGCTTTCTGCATCCAATCCACTAAAAAACAAATTAATTGCACTATGAGCACTTCAAAAATTTGAACCAAAAAGCACAAACAAATGCCTTCAGAAACATATTTGGCTCAGACACCTGCGTATTTTTATGCATCAAAAGCAGACCAAAGTCACAATTTGACACTGATGCATAATCCTCCTCAATTGATCACAGGTTTCTACAAATATACACCCTTACAAAGTTAAAATACACGCACAGCTATGGAATCATATCATTGAATAAAACCTTATAAAACTATTTCTGGGCTATAATCAATTTAAACACAGGATCCAATTTCATATCCTTTTCTACAAAAAAAAAAGCATAGCATTATCTTTTCAAAAAATGCCAATTTACAGTTCCCAAATGCACAAGTTTTCATGGTTATTCATATTTATATCTCTGCATCATCAAAGGAAGTGGTACTATACAAAAATAAACAATAGATAAATAAAGAAAACAAAGAAAGAACATGTCAGAGGACTTCTATCCCAGGATCCAGCCAGAAAGATGATAAGAATGAGTGCCAAGAATAAGACTTAAACACCTACCAGACTTAAACACCTGCTTCATTTAAGACTTAAACACCTACTAGACAGCAGGAAGTAAGGGAGCTTTATAGCAACCAACAGTTGATGTACATAGACTATGTATATTCCGACTAAATGAAATGGCCAAAATGCAACCAGCTGATATATCATACCAGCAAGATGAGAGAATGGTCACGATATACAGGCATATCAGCCAAGAGAGAAAACAAATGGCAATAATGTCCACAAAAGCAAATCAAAACTGCCACAAAACAGAGAATCCATATGAAAGGCAAACTTTGGTTGTGCCAGATTTCCATATAAGACAGGTGAACAAGGAAGGAGGCCACTTCAGATGTTATAGTAGGATATAGGTGGATAAAAGGACGACTTTACCACTCACACATCGTACAATGCAAGGCATTCCTATGAATGAGCTTTATCGGAAAGATAAAATACCAACCATTCAAAGTACCACCATCCATACTGTTTAAAAACTAACACTGATACTGATAATTGAAATCCATGTTGACTTTACATGCAAACCAGGTTAGACAGATCTGCCATCCCCAAGAGTAGGCTTTCAAAGGACAAAAACCGAGAATTCATATTTTCCCATTTGAGTTTTACTTGTATGCTTATTGATCAGTGAAAAAGTTCATGTTTCCATCTGAAAGAACTGTAACTGAAGCAATGATGCAGCAGCATCTAACTCAGAAGTAAAAGGTCACAGTTCAAGTGGTGAATTGGTATTTGCTTCAAAAATAAAAGGTTGAGATTTAATCACGATTCCCTTAAAAAGAAAATAAGAAAAAAGAAAACAAATGCTATCCAAACGAAATCTTGTCGAGGAATAAAAATAACAAGTTCTCTGGATAATCTTTGCACTAACTTTGTACATTCATGGCCTGCACTCTAACTACCAAAAGATTGATCAACGCAAGTGTATACCACAAGGTATAATCAAAACATAGATACTGCGATTTTGTCTTTTTCCCAATTTATATACTTCCTTCCTAAGATTGCTCTCCAGCAGCAAGTCATTGGAGAAACTGAAGGTTGGGAACTCACTAGCAAACATACTTAAGCCATCATAAAATAATAAAATCTAATCCAAAATAGCCAAATTCCAATGGCACTCTTCTACACAGTATCCTTGGACTTTACAGTCCATAACAAGTACCAAATTATGAAATGCATTCTTATTAAACAAGTGCAAAGTAAAATGCTTGTATTCTTTTGTTTAAAACAAGTTGATTATAGTCATTAGAAATAAAAACTATGAGGCTTTCTTGTTTGTAGTAACTTCTACTTCTACTAAACCATATTATGAAAAGATACTTTCACAACAGAAGTGAAAGCCTCATGTTTTTTTCTAGTCAAGTAGGTAAAATAGAAATTCACCAAAGGCAAGGAAACAGTGGCATTACAATTACTGGCATGCTTCTTTACATGGTACCCTTATTCCACTCCTTCACAAGACCCTGCCAAGTGGCTTTAAAGTGCAAACGTAACTGAAAGAGGTACCTGTCTGTTGTTGGAAGCCATACCAATAAAAAAAGGACAGCTTACTAAGAAACAGAACATTGAATCCAAAGACGTCCTAGGTTTAAGAAATTCTTCGGGCACCAAATGCATGGCCCTTCGCAATCGTAACAAATCAGGATTGCATACCCTGCTTCAATACTAGTCATGACTCAAGAGAAAAGGAAATTCAATTTCAGAATTTTTCTAGAGTTCAGAGGGTAAGCCATCAAAACTGGCATTAAACAACCTAATCATAAAAACTATAAAGTATCTAGCAAAGAAAAGGACAAAGAAAAAGGAAAATTAGCTAAAACAATTCAGCTTGTACTGCTGGATCTTTATACTGGTAAGAGAAAAGCTTTTTCTTCTCAAGTACATCAGCAGAATGAAACTGCAAGGAATTCATGGCCTCAAAAGGGATATACTGTTTCTAATCTTAAAATAGAGAATTGCCCTAGTTCAGAGATACCTACAAAACCATCACGAGTCTCCAATGTGCTAATTATGGTGCATCTGCATGAACCAAATAGATGTTTCCTGCTTGTCCTGAAGAGTTTTGTTTGTTTGAATTTTCCATTTTCTAGCTCAAGATACACATTCCAGCAGTGGGGAGACCGGTGTCGCGAGGGAAGTCCACAAACAAGAAACTTACAAATAATGCCAACAAACTCACTGAAGTGCATAATGTGTGTTCCATATGAATTAGAGTAGGACATTTGACATACAAATATTTTCACTGCAAGAAATTCTTTTAACAACAAAGTTCTACCTATTATTAACTGGTCAATAGTTACAACGGCAAATATGGCTAACTAACGCATTACAAGGTGTCCAAGCCCGATATTCAACAGCATTTAAAGCCAAGCAGTGAGTAAAGACAGCCCTCCAATACAAGCATCTAACACAAATATGTCAGCCAACGATGGTCTACAAAGATGGTCTACAGCCAACTTCTTTACTTCTATCAAACATGAAGTCAGGTGGCAGCTCATGAGGACAAAATAACCCTCCTGTATGCTCAAACCTTCCTTCCCAATACAATTGTAGCTTAATTACTCTCAATACCCATCTCCTTTCTCTTCAACTCCAATGCCATGCGTTCATTTTCAAGTCTCATCCTTTCATTTTCTATCTTCATTATTTCCAATTCCCTGTCCTTTTTCCTGCTAAATTTTTGCCATTTGAAACGCTCTTTCTCCAATTCCAACATTTGGGCCTGAATTTGCAGCTTCTGCTCTTCCAATTGAAGTGACCGATGACTCATCCACTGCTTTTGCAAAAGATTTGCTTTCATGCCTTGTGGCATCACTTGGTTCACATCAGTAGGTGCACTCTGTGATGGAAAAATTAAATTTCTGCTACAATCTAAAGCACTAAAAGAATGACCATAACAGCCATCTTCATTGCCATGACCATGCTTTATCCTTTTAGAGGAACTCCCAGAAATACCATATGGCATTCGTTCCGCATGCAAAGCATGACTCTCCTCGTAGTCTTCACGATCATCCAATTCAGCATCCTGATCATCCTCTTCATTATCATCTGCTGGGTGCTTCCTAATATTATTCTCATCTGGATCCTCTCTACTTCTGAGAGCCAAGCGCAATGACCGTTGCAATTCAGGGTCATGAGGCAAATGTAAACGGTTTCCGTTGTGATAAGAACACATCTCTTCATAATGCAAATGCTTTGAGCTGAGGATTTTCCTTACCTCCTCCTTTGCTTTCTCGGATACATGATCCATCATGTCCAAAAGTGCAGGATTCTCAACCACCTCACAAGAAGTTCCCCTTCCAAGTATCTCATTAAGTCTCTTATACCTTTTGTTGAGGTCATTGAATTTATCCTCACATTGCTGAGGTGAAACAAAGTGGCCCCTTTCAGCCATGACCTTTGAGACTGACTTCCATTTTCCTTTTTTCTGCAAATTAGCAAATTTCCTTCTGGCTCCACCATAATCTGCAGCAGCCTCCTCCCCTATGTAGGAAACAGCAGTAACTAAGAGCCTAACCATTGTATCAGTCCATTTCACACGTTGCCATGGAAACGTCTTCTTCCCTTTACTGCTCTCATTGTGGCCATCAGCAGCATCTTCAGTAAAACTTGGCTCATCCTCATCACTCACACATTTAGCCTTATCTCCCTTGTTAAAATCTGCCAAAGAAATAGTATGATCATGCTCTTGCATGCTTCCAATTGTGAGTGGAAAATTCTCATGGATTGTCTGATGAGCCATTGACCCTTGTCTGGAATGAGATTGATTATGCTGGTGCAGGGAAAAAGGGTTTGGTTGTTGATGATGTATTCGCATAGAACCTTGTAAATCAAGACCACCAAAGGAACCATTTCCTGGCATCATGCTCCCTGATGCTAAATTTCCTTCCATAATTACCAATAAACAAATTTAAATCAAACCCACAGAACCAATCCCTTTAAAACAGTCTATACCACTTTACCCTTAATAAAAGGTTCTTTTCCAGAGTTCAGTTATGACTCAGATTCTCCGCAAAACCCTGGCCGACTAGCAGTAAATCCAAAATCCTGCGAGAGCTTCAATTCAACTTCCTCGAACACATCTAGATAAAAGATCCCTTTTCACTTTTATTTCCTCATAAATTACTTCAACAATCCCTATATGAAATTATGCATCTTTTATTCAGAAACAACCTTTTCTACAAACAGGTAATAGCTGCAAAGGAAGATCAGGGATATCAACTCATACAATGAAACCCAACTTCATAAACAATCCAAAACTTATACCAACACCAAAATCCGAACAAGAACTCAAAAGACAGCAATCTTTAACAAAAACCATTAAAGCTCGAACCTTTCCCAAGAACCCACAACGAAAATATCTATGTTTAGTCGAGAAACTTACACTACAGCAAATGACCAGAAAGGCGAACCAGCTGCTGTTAGGGCGAGGACTTTGGATGCAAACGAGACGAACATTACATCTGAGACAAGGCGAAGAAAAAGACAATAGAAGGTGTATTTGGGTTTATGGGTACGCATAGAAAACCTTAATAGTAGCCAATGAAGAGATGCTGCAGATACAATGTATGGGAGGATCAAATGGGTCCACTTTGCAATTGATTTCAAGTATCATGCTGAGAGAGACGTATTGGTGCATAGCAAAAAGTCAAAATAATTGCACTTTGCACCCTTTAACGAAATTCAAATTTTCATTTTAATTCTTAAAATTTAAATTGGGACATTTTGGTTTTTAAAAAATGGGACATTTTGGTTTTTAAAAAATATAATTTTGTTCCACTATAGTAAAACCAGTTGCCAGAAGTGAGACACATTTGATATTTAGGTGGGACAAATTTTTGTTTTACAAATAGAATGTTCGCTTAATTTCCAATATTTATTATAATCAATATTTAGATGTCAAAATAAGATACACTAAATATTAATTTGACTTAATTGCCTTGAATTAGTTTATAAGACATAACATGTCTTACTGTATATTGTTTTATTTGTTTTACAATAGTATTTGTAAATTTTGATATTTATGTGAAATTTTGATATTTTTAATGAGGATTGGTATCAAAATTTTTCAATTGTAATACTCTATTCATTCTAATGTATCGACTTTTAAGTTAAAATTTTGCATTTACTAGTAACATAATTAGTAACGCAAAATATAAATTACTTGAAGTCAAACAATTATAACTTCATTTTAATCTATTTCCAATTTTGATATGAGATTCAAAAAAAATTCTTACACATTTGTTCAAAAGTGAAAGAATAAAGCATCTTAAAACATTTGTTCCCTAGTATAAGAGAAAAAATTATTTTAAATACAAGAAAAATTAATTATTATGTAAAACTACGTTCAAATATTAATTGATTTTACAAATAACCTAAGATATCATGATGCAATATAAAGATTTATAAGAATAAATATAACATCCTAATGCACGGTTAAAACTATACTACTCTGTTTACCCACCCGTTTTCTTTGCCTTCTCTCTACTCTCAACCGTCTCTCCATCGTTCTTACACCATAGGAGGGAGATCTTGGCCCTAAGTCAATGTCTACTTTCCTCTTCCTCTATTTTTTTTTTTGTTTAATAAAATCTATCCTAAACTATCTTAGTGGGAAATTTGTTTAGTTTTTTGTTATTATTTTCTCAAATCTAAAATATTTTTCATATCTACATGTTAGATCTAAAATTTTTTGGACTTACTTTTAGATTAGATCTAAAATTTTTTGAACTTTCTTTTTAGATCTCAACATCAGTTTTGAATTTGAACTAGTTGGACAGCATATTAGAGAGAATAGACATACGCATATATTTATGGAGTAACACGTGTAACTGATCAGATTTGATGATTTGTGATTCACAATGTATTCTTTTTTGATTTGTAACTCTGTTAAATCTAATAATTTTTCAAATCAGATATATCTGTAACATGTTCTATATATTTTCTACCATCAGTGCAGTTTTCTTTGTCAAGCAAATCGTGCTAGATGATTTTCAACTAGTTTATTAATAATATTGACTTCTATTTTATCAAAAAAAAATTGACATCCTATTATTTAGACATTTTAGGATGATGGTGGAAAGAGAATTTCTTTTCTTTTTTTTTTTTTTTTTTGAAGAATGGCATTCCAGAAAAAAGATTGATATGAGCATTCAAGGAGGAAAGGGGTTTCCCACTTACATAAATCATAACAAATATTGAAATGTAATGGACAAGTTGAAAAGATCCTTCCTTTCCAAACCATTCTTGTGTACCAAACAAGGGGTTAAGTTTTGAATAGATATTAAATAGGGATAAGATTGATCTGATTAGGTATTGATTAGGTTAGTTACTAATTTAAATTTTCACCTTGTAAACCTATAAATAGGCCTTGTATGTTTGAGTTTGATATATATAAAAATAATAATTTCCCATTTTTGTGTCTACTTTTACATGGTGTCATTGAGTTTGATATATATAAAAATAATAATTTCCCATTTTTGTGTCTACTTTTACATGGTGTCAAATTAAAGACCCTAGGGCCTCTACTTGAAATGCTACTTTTACCCCCAAAAAAAAAAAACTTGAACTTGAAGTTCTGGTGGAATCACGTGAAATGGTGCAAGGTGATAGGGGTTCTACTAACTCGATCTTAGAAGACTTGGCTGCAAGAATGACCAATGTGATGCCCACACTTCTCTCAAGGGAGAATCCAAGGGTATCGGCGGGACGCCTGCCTAGCTCTCGTCAGGACTCGATGTCATTCTAGTTCAAACTTAAAAGTAAATAACCAATAATAAAAGTCGAATTGAAAAGAAGTCGCTTCCATACATAAGTATTCAATCTTAAATCACAAGTTTTCAAAATACATCAACTTTCCCAAAATATAAAACTTCCAAAAGTCGTCTAATTAAATACATTCAAAACCCTAATCAAAAGACCATCGAGTCGGATTCTCCACAATTCTTTCCATTCCAACTCCTGTTAAGGAAAACAAAGCTAATGGGATGAGCTAATGCTCAGTGAGGCCAAAAAAGTCATGCAAGCACGTAATTTAAGTAGCAGTAAAACTTGTACGAGAAACAAAGCTATAACATTCAAGTAATTCATGAATAATCACACAACACATTCAAGAAGGATACGGGAGCTCTCAGGAGCTAGATTCCTCCACGTGATGACACTCCATCAACCGGGTAGGTATATTTTATCCGTAGAACCCCACTTTACTTCACAAATCCCGTTCACCGTTACACCCCCTGTTCCGGGCCCGGTCATCATTTAAAAGGCGATACTATTCGAGTATGCCAAGTAAGATCTCTCAAATAGATCAAACTTTACGAATATCTCAAGGTTCACCAAGCTTCTCGACCAAGTCCATGCGGGTTCGAGTCACAAGGTTAGCCTATGAGTTTGGACATCCCCCAAATACGAATACGAATATAAGTCGATGAGTAGCGCTCCAATCGACGATTCCAAATATGAATCACAATTACGAATCACGAATACGATTCACGATAAAAACACATCACACGAGTCGAATATCGAATCACATAGCACATTTCGAATATGGTTTCATTTGAAAGAGAATGAGTGCGATAAAGTACATACTCGTCTTGACATAGCGGATAAGAAACAATTCAAGTACATAGCAACAAATTCATGCACTTGGACTCACCATGTCAAAAGTGAGTAAACGAGCAAATATGCTTTTAGGTGTCCGCTCCGAGACTTTCTTGAAGATCCTCTTGAGCGCCTGAGCCAATAACGAGTTTTTTTATTATTTACAACCATGCATCAATCAAGGGTGAACATATACTTATTTAGACTAAGTCAATGTCTTAAAAGAGAACTTTAATCTCTCGAAAATCGAGGTTCAAAAGTGAGGATTTATTAACATAAAAGAAACTAATTTCCTCCATGAAATTGAGTTTAAAACGATCGATCAATATCAAAGGATAGAGAAAAGTTTCCAAAAACTCACTTCTCATCAAGTCGGAAAATTTCAGTTTTGCGCATCAAAATTTAAAAAATCAGATCTTACCCTCGGTAGATCCAAAAATGGAAAACTTTGTACCGTTGAAAACTAGATCCAAAGTACTAAAAGTTTCTAGAAGACACTTTTCCAAGATTCTAAATGGAATGCATTCAATTTTCAACTCAAAGTGGCTGTTCTGAACAAGCAAGGCAGTTTTAGTCATGTTTCTCAGCAATCTTTGGAAATTCGGAAAAATTCACAGAAAGTGAACTAGCCTTTGAAATTCGTAACACATTACGAGTTCATAACAGAGTTTCAAACATGCAAGCGGAACTAAATTTGGAGTTTTGAGCATTGATATATAACAGTCTAAAATCGGCTGGAATTTGAACACCGATCAGGAATTTTCCGGATTTGAAAAGCAAAATTTGGGACATCATTTGGGTATCGAAATGGTCTTAGAATAACACCAAATTTGATACACTTAAACCTATATATATGGACTAGCCCTGTATAAAATTTCACACAAAATCTTATGTGTGAAGGCAGTTAACAAAGCAACTAAACTTCGGAAAATGTTTCAAGGACAATCTGTCTTCTTGCTTTTATTTCTTTTCCAAATATTTTGCACCGTAAAATCAGTCCAAATTCAATCCATTTTTGAAACCAAGATCCTAGAAACCTTTAATAAACACTTGATGGTTTATTGACATCAAAATTTTTGAATAAAACATCCCACAACAAAATAGACCAATCGGCCAGCAAGAAAGAAAAGCTTTCCAGTTTTCCAGCTTTTTCGCACTTTCAAAATTAGGCCATAACTCACTCAATACAAGTTCAAATTAAGAATGATTGGTGGCGTTGAAAACTATATTCAAAAATCTACATTTCATCAGAACAAGTCTTTTTCAAAATCAGTTCACAAGTGAGAGAAAATAGAGCCACAAAATGCAGCTTCTACCTTTCTCTCGGATAGACAGTCAGAACAGGACAGCAAATTTTGAGGAACCACTACTGCTCACTCAGTTCGAACTAGAAGGTGAATTTTATATCGTTGAAAAGCTACAAATGTCTAGTTTCAAATGCTACAAATGGCACTCGATTTCGACGTTTGTACAAAAAGTTATGTTCGATCAAAGGTACACTATTCGGACAGCCAGAACCCATTTCTAGTTTCCTTTCAATTTCGAAAATTCAAGTTTTGCTCAACCAAACCAAATGATTTTTGGTAGACACTTTCTATACACAATATACAATATATAAGCATCAATTTCACAGCCAACAATCATAAAAAATTTCGAAATATCACAGAGCAACATGACCAAAAATTTTCAGCCAGCTCAAGTCTCCATTTCCTTTGATTTTCCTTTCACTTTTCTAACCATAATCAACTCACTTAACATATAAACAACATTAATCAAGCATTTAATCCTCAAGGCAGCTACCTAAAGGTCACACCAAGTCCGCTACCCTGGCATTAAAGCAAAATAAAGTGGGTTCCTCAAGTCCTCTACCTAGTTTCATGCTTAGGGTTCAAACCCTTGCAAATTCAACCGTAAATCTTGTATTAAATGGAGAGATTAGATGAGTTGATGGTTACCTCCTTAGTCTTTGAAGAAACCAGAAACTTTCACCAATAAACCTCCAAGAAATTTCCATTAGATGATGTCCTCTTCCAAGCTCAAGCTAATCTCCAAGTGATGTGTGAGTTGGGTGGTGAATTGTGAAGGAAATGGAAGCAAGATGAAGTGAGATGGAGTAGAGCTTTTTCTCTTCTTTTCCCTTGCTGTTTTCGGCCGGCTATGGAGTGAGGAAAGAGAGGGTTTTATGTTGTGAAGCTTCCTTTGGAAGCTTAAGGAATTTGTGGCCAAAGTTTGTGCAAAAGTCAACTAGGAATAGTGTCGCGCGCGGGTGTTGTACCACCGTTTTTTCTCTTGTTTGTTATACCTGTGCACTAATCCTCAAATGTATTTCCTTTGATACTATAAATATTCACTCTTAGTAGTCTAGTATAAATTTTCCAAATCTCCACTTAGTCGTTTTGACGCGAAATATGCGAACTTTCGATTCGCGCGCGTTAAGGCGAAATTTAAAAGGAATTCATGTAACGATAATATAATTAACTAATTCACATCTAATCCCTCAATTAACTTTTCTTAGTCTACTATTGATCATCTTTAATTTTTCAAAATTATTGTACTCCCGAATCGACTATTTCCTCAAAAACGTGTACTCGTTATTCCTTACTAAACGAGCCTTCGAAAAATTAAATTTGCTAACGGGACGTTTTAAAAATATAAGTGAAGATAGCTCCATGTAAATGGATTTAAAACGGTTGAAATAAATTATTCGGAGAAAACGGGTGAATAAATATTTAAAAAAGCCAGTAATAGAAGATAAAAATAAGAAAATTTTCGGGTCCTCACATCCTCCCCTCCTTAAAAAGAATTTCGTCCTTAAAATTAACACCTAGGATAACATCATACTTCATAATAGTTATGCTTATCAAATCAATCAATAACTTACACTCTCCAACCCATATGTTACAATTTCAACATATCAAGTTAGCAATCAAACATTGGGTCTTAGTTTTAACTCTAAGTTCTCGATTTTTGGTCCACCGCCGATCCCTGGTCACCTCCAAGATCTCGGGGTTGCCTACGCTCTCAAGTATGATCTCGACCACGTCTACTACCGTTCATGTCTTATTACAAATCTAAAAGTGTGGGGTAAAGTTTGAATATACATATAAGCCATGAAATCAATTAAAAGTAAAGTAAATTTTTATATGTTATAAAAGATCATAATAGTTACGTCAAGTTGGGATAGGTTTACCAAATCATTTCAAAAGGAGAAGGGAAACAACAAGATCATAACCGAACGTGTCGAGTTGCCAAAATACAAAACAACAAAAGGACTTTCCCTTTTTTAAAAGATTACCACCTCTAAAATGCCAGTCTAGATTAGGGAAAAACTACAACCCCTTCTGGCACTCGACTGCTTTGCAGTGGATCTAGCAGATTGCTGAGTATTTCATTTTTTTAGAGAGATCAGGGCAAGTTGAAACCTGATGTTCAGTACTACCGCACCTCAGACATTTTCTTTACTTTTTTCAGCACTCGGCCTCAGTGTGGTTAGACTTGCTACAGTATCCACAAGTTACGTGAGGAGTCACGGCTTGACCAGTTTGAGAATTTCCTTTGTATTTCTTTTCCAGTTCCACGTTCTTGTGTAGTAACTCAATTTTCTCCGCGTATTCTTTCTTCCATCATTCTTCCCAATTGTCAGTCAATTTCTTTTGAAACTCTACCTTCTTTCGAAGAATGTCCATTTCCTTAAGCATTTCTCCCAAATTTGTCATCTCACGGGTTGGCTTAAGTCAACTGTTAGCCTGCCAGGCAATCAAGGGATCAAAATAAGTAACTATTCACAATGGAAACTCTGGCCATATAACTCTTTTATTCTTTTGCTTCTAAGCTACCTCAAAATATAAATCTTAACTATTCTCTTCTTAATATGGACGAACTCTTGAATCTCCACCCGATTACTATCATTACTTATAAACATAACAAAATACGGAGATCTTATTCTTTAATATAAAAGTTTTACACATTAATTCACTCTCCAATACTCACTTACGAAGTTGCTCAAGAAGAAATCCAAACCTCTTGTTCTCATTAGTACTTTATTTTATCCCCTCAAACCAATTTTTACTGTTTTAAGGTTAGATCCTCCATGAAACTTAGATGGGCGAACTTCAAGAATCGCTCAATTCTCACACCTTTTTTGGTTTCTAGGTTGGTTGATTGGTTTAGGACTTTGGTTTGGTCTAGACGCCATTCCCTAATCATTCCCTTAAGTTTGGGGTTACCTAATCTCTCGCCCTCGACCCCTTTCACTTCTTCGGCTGTCCATAAGTTCAACATTTATAAAAGCATGACATAAAGTAAGTACACATAAGCGAAGTTTGAAAATGACACTTTGATCATGCAAAACGAAAATAATAAGGGAGGCACCGAAATAATTGCAAATGTGTACAACTCATAGCATAGATTTGAAATCATAAAACAATAAAATCAAGCACCTCATAAGTAACGTTCAATTGCTTCAAAAAGTAGGAAGCATAGTTAAACAAAATACAAAATGCAATGGCCTTTGAACAAGCACCACCCGACTATTTTTGACAAAAACTACTAAAGTAGACTAGATCACTAGCTTAGTGATTGGTGGGGCTAGAAGTCTCTGCTATTTCAATAGAATCATTTCCATTTTCAGCACTAGGAATTTCTTTCTCACTTTTCCTGTCAAATATCTTGCCATCCACCACTTGTTCGACCAAAGTAATACACTCAACCATCAACCCATCTGTCTGGTCTCAAATTTCGTGTACGACCCTAGCAAGTCGACTCTTAACTTCCTGAAACTGCTCACAAGGAGCCTTAGTCTTTTCTTTGCTCCTCAAGTACTTCCGTCCCCAATTCAGGAATTCTAGTAGTCTGGCATCCACAGTTGCCCTCAGTTCTCGATTATTCTCTCGAACTACTCTAGTTTCCTTGGATAACCGCTTCCGGTCATCGATCACCGTTAACGGCCGTTGTTTGGGTACGAGTAAATCCTCCAGCGGTCACATGGAGTCCTAGTTCGACAAGCTGGGTTATATCTCCAACGAGCTTATCTAGGCTTTTCTCGATAACGGATCACCGGAAGGCATCCCTGAGACAGTTCACTACCCCCATTACCTTCCATAACCTACAATTAAAATTAAAAGTTTAGGTGGATCCAAGTATACTAAAGAGACTAGGTCCAATTATTTCGCACTATTCCACATATCTCTCACAAGATCAAGACTCCTAATTGTTCACTAACTCAAACCTAGGCTCTGATTTTTATCCTTACAAGCAGTCACTTAACTTTCAAACCAGTCCCACATTCCGGCATCCTAAACTTTTAGTTTAAGATACACTACAGGGATTTGAAACCTAAACTCTGATACCAACTGTGACGCCCCCACTTCTCCCAAGGGCGAACCCAAAAGTATCAGCAGGATGCTTGCCTAGCTCTCGCTAGGACTCGATGCCATTCTAGTTCAAACTTAAAAGTAAATAACCAATAATAAAAGTCGAATTGAAAAGAAGTCGCTTCCATACATAAGTGTTCAATCTTACATCACAAGTTTTCAAAATACATCAACTTTTCCAAAATATAAAACCTCCAAAAGTCGTCTAATCAAATACATTCAAAACCCTAATCAAAAGACCATCGAGTCGGATTCTTCACAATTCTTTCCATTCCAACTCCTATTAAGGAAAACAAAACTAATGGGATGAGCTAACGCTCAGTGAAGCCAAAAAAATCATGCAAGCACATAATTCAAGTAGTAATAAAGCTTGTACGAGAAACAAAGCTATAACATTCAAGTAATTTATGAATAATCACACAACACATTCAAGAAGAATACGGGAGCTCTCAGGAGTTAGATTCCACTTGCTTTGCCAGATCTTGATCATATACCTCCACGTGATGACATTTCGTCAATCGGGTAGGTATATTTTATCCGTAGAACCCCACTTTATTTCACAAATCCCGTTCACCGTTATACCCCCTGTTCCGGGCCCGGTCATCATTTAAAAGGTGATACTATTCGAGTATGCCAAGCAAGATCTGTGGCGACCCCACTTCCCCCTGAGGCGAACCAAAGGGTTGGCGGGCCGTCTGCCCAACTCTCGCCAGGACTCACGCGAGCAATCTAACCCGAAACCTTTCGAAAAATAAACTAATCTATTACAAAACAACTTTTCCCAAATTGAATCATACCTAAAGCCCCATTAACTTCAGAGATAACAATGATAAAAATAACCAGTCGAGGCCCTTAAACGACCTACGAGTTACGTACCGAAGTATAAGTCGTACCCAACCAGATAGATAAATACATAAATCCCTAATACAAGCTTACATGCCAAGTAATCGAATTAGGGTTTACACATTTTCCAGCTTCAAGTGGCAACCTAAAAAGGAAAATACATTATCCCAAATAACACATTACAACCCACAGAATAAGTTATAGTATTCAAATACAGTCCAAAAGAAAAACATAAGTAAGCACCCCGCTTTCAGTTTCCAGAACCTGTTAAGGAAAACAATAAACGTGGGATGAGCTAAAGTTCAGTGGTGCCCCAAACATGCAATCACCTAAATCAAACAACGAGTAATAATTTAATCAAATTGAACAGTTAGGAAAGCGTGTAACAGCACAAGGTAGGATACAGGGGCTCTTAGGAGCCATTTTCCTTGCACTTGATCAAAATTACTCGCAGTTGACCCTCCATCAACTTTCGCCATCTAAAGTCCATGTAGATTCATTATTATTATTTTTTTCTTAACACGCTCCAGCCAACTTACTTTCCCAACCAGGCCTGCACGAGAGAATTTGATATTACTCGAGTATACTTTTTTATAGACTAGTCGAGAAATTCACCCAACGACGTTGCGTCCAACACGAGGGTATTATAGACTAGTCGAGGGATTCACCCAGTGACGTTGCGTCCAGCATGAGTTTATTATAGACTAGTCGAGGGATTCACCCACTGCGTCCAGCATGAGGTTATTATAGACTAGTCGAGGGATTCACCCAGCGACGTTGCGTCCAGCATGAGGTTATTATAGACTAGTCGAGAGATTCACCCAGCGACGTTGCGTCCAGCATGAGGTTATTATAGACTAGTCGAGGGATTCACCCAACGACGTTGCGTCCAGCATGAGGTCGTCCAGCATGAGGTTATTATAGACTAGTCGAGGGATTCACCCAGCGACGTTGCGTCCAGCATGAGGTTATTATAGACTAGTCGAGGGATTCACCCAACGACGTTGCGTCCAGCATGAGGTCGTCCAGCATGAGGTTATTATAGACTAGTCGAGGGATTCACCCAGCGACGTTGCGTCTAGCGTGTGGATAGTGCAAGCAGGATATTCACGAAAATATTTCAAGCAAGTCACCACTCGAAAGAGCTAGTGTGATAAAGTACACACTGCCCACTTCGATGGATCAGAAAACCATTTTTCCAATTATCACATATCAAATCAAGAAAGCACTTTAATCAAGTAGGCATAGAACAAGCAGGGACACTCACCAATTCGAAAATAATTAAGCGAGAAAGTCTTTAATTGTCCCCTCCGAGATTCTCTTCAAGACTAGCTTGGGCACCTGAAGCAATTTGACGAGTATTTTTCACTCATAATCACGCATTAATCAAGAAAGGAGTTACACTCATCTAGACTTGTCAATACCTCAAATTAAGAACCTTAACCACTCAAAATAAAGGTTCAAAAGTGAGGTTTTATTAACACAAGGAGAAAATGATTTCCTTCATGAAATCAAGTTTAAAGCGACCAATTATTGTCAAGAAGGAATAACGGGTTTTCAAATTTTCAGTTTATAAGAAATCGGCAAAATTTCAGCTTTGCACGTCAAATTTAGAAAAATCAGATCTTGTACTCAGTAGGTCCAAAATTGGAAAACTTGGTACCGTTGGAAACTACTTCTAAAATACTAAAAGTTCCTAGAATACACATTTCTAAGATTCCACATGGAAAATATTCAAAAATAAGCTCAAAGTCTCTGTTTTAGTTCATAAGGCAGATTTAAGTTGATTTTTAGTCAACTTTGAAAATTCGGAAAAATTCACTTGTTTGGAACTAGCTTTTGCAATTTATAACTCTATTAGTGTTGTGATCCGAGAGTATAACAAAACAAACGGAACGAGAAACGGAGTTTTGAATACTAAGATATGGCAACTCAAAGTTACCAAAATTCCTTTGTGAAACATGGATTTTTCAAACTCGAGTCATGAACTTTGGTAATTTATTTGATCCATGAAACGGTCTCGGAATAACACCATAATTAGCAGTATAATATTACCATATAAGGGTTGTCTCTCTACCAAATTTCATAGAAAAATATGCACGGGAAGTCACTTAACAAAATCACTCAAGTTTCCAAAATTTTAAGGCAAAGCTGCCTTGTATATGAAAATTTCCTTTTCTAAACTTTTTACCAAGGAAAAATTCTCTAAACATGGTTCATTTACATAGAAAAGGTTTAAGGGTCATCCCAGAACAACATTTGTGGTGGTTAACACCAAGAGATTAAATTTGCAAGTCTACACTGAGCCTTGCATCAAATCTGTCCCAAAAAGGAGGGTTTTCACACACAGAGCAGGTTTCATATTTTGATCACAGATCACTCAAATTAACTCGGAATTGGACATGGTTTAAGGCGTTGGAAAACACATTCATAGAGTTATGATTTCACAGAAAACATCATTTTGAAATTCGACACACAACTAGCTTGAATTCGAGCCACAAGTTGCAGCCTCAGCATTTCGTTCTTTGTAAAACAGAGAAACAGAGTAGCCATCTTTAAATGGTTGGTTTGGCTCACGCACATGGGACCAGAATGTGAATTTTATACCGCTGGAAAGGCTGGGATGTCTAGTTTCAAATGCCGCTGACGGAACTTGATTTCGACATCGGAGCACAGAGTTATGGCTGAAATACGAAAACTGGTCAAAGCATTACGAAAACAGTTTTTCCAGATTTACTAGCTTCACGAAATTGATCCAATTGACCAACCAAACCTTAATATTTTTCAATGAAACTTTGAACATTATATATTCAACATATAAACATGATATACAAGTCATGAAACCCTAGAAACTTTGCAAAAAGGGGTGCGATTAAAACAGGGCAAATCTGGACATTTTTGAACTATGCATCCCTTGAAATCTAGACTAGCTAGGTATCATTAATCTACTTATTAAACACTAAACTAGCATTATATCCATCATCAATCCAAGGGTGGGAGTTCATAGAGCCCACCATCAAAATTTTCCGACATGAAATAAAACAATTAACATGTAATTTTGGCAAATAATTCCACCATAACAAATCTGTCATCAGCTAGGATAAAATTTTCCAGCCATGCAACCGAAATTCAAGCCATATAGTTCACATGCAACATCAAATAAGGAACTATCTATCAATTTTGATCCATAAGCAAGTTCGGACAACATCAAAGCATTACTCAACCAGAAATTCAGACAATCCTGCTCTCGGTTGGCTTGCATGCAAAGCCTAATTAACTTGTTATTAATCATCTAATCATGGTTATAAGTTTAAACAACAACACTAAACCAAATCAGGTAGCAAAAATTTGAGCTAAGCTTTCGGCAGAAATTTTCTTAACCCAAACCAGAATTTTCTCTGTTTTAACACATAATCCGAATGCACAATTTTAACATGCATGATCTAAACATCAAGTTTTCACACAGCTAAAGGCACTCAAGTGTTTCAAATTGTCACAGGAAACAAAATGGAATTGCAAAAAAAATCACTTCAGCTTCTCGGCAGCAACATATCAGCCAAACAAAAATTTTCTAATGACTTAATAACATCATCCGACTACCTAACCTCACATGCATGTTACTAGATGACTTAACTTCTTGTTTTTGATTGATTAGACACCTAATCCAACTCAGATTGTCGCGTAAAGTCAGAAATAAAACTACAATTCCAAGCAAGCTCCTTGGCAGAAATGTTTTTGCCCAAACAGAATTTTCTACTGCTTTGGTTTCATCATCTGATTACACAAATTAACACATGCAAGGCCACGGCTGGCTTAAAATACCTCTGATCATCCACAATTTTTATTCCAGAAAATTTACCTCAAAGCAAGCTAAGCTCACACACGAAAATCTGGAAAATTTCTGCTCCCTCTCGGCTCTCACACACACTGGTTGGTCCTGGGTTCGGTTTGCAGCTGGAAATGGTGTTGTGGTCAAGATGGGTGCAACTGGGAAATGTTGGTCTGGAATGAACAAAGATGGTGATGATCAGCAGCTTCCCCGACTTCCACTTGCCCTCCCCTCTCTATCCTCTAGCTCGGACAGAACCAGAAATGGTTGCAGCTCGCGGCTTCTTCCCTCAGCTGTGAAGCGCGACTCTCCCTCACTCTCTCCCTTTGTCGACAATGGCAAGGCAGAGCGAGATGCAATTGGGGTTTTGAGGATGTTTGAGTGTGGAAGTTGGTTGAGTGTTGAGATGGTTAAAGGTTTCTATTGGTCGGTTGATGCGGTGCTGAAGCTTCTGTCCGAGGAGCTGTTTGTGCAGAGAAGGAATTGCCATCTGCGGTTTGTGTCAGTGAAATAGAACGAATGGTTTTGTGGCTCCGTTGTTTAAGGAATGAAGGTTTTGTGTAAGAGTCGATTTCGTATAACAATTGGTTTGCGTATCGAATTGGTAATAACAATTGTGATGGGACTTGCGGTCAGGAGTCTTGTTTGGTTTGCATGGGATTGTAGGGGCATTTTAGTCTTTTCACTTTGCTCCCTAACCTCAACTTAAATTCTCAATTCTAACTTAATTCCAAAAATTATCCCCAAGTGTGAGTTGAACGCCTAATTATACACTAATCTCGCAAAATTCGGTTATCGAAATGCATCGTCCTGAATATAATTATAAAAGTTTTGACTTAAAACGATTCGCCTTGGTTCTAATTTCGCCTTAACACCTATCGTTATTAATACTTAAAATTAGTTATTGAAATCAAAGAATTAAAATAAAAACCAAACACACTCCACGGCAAGAGTATTTAACTTAACTGGGCAAAACTCAAATAATCTAATGTTTTGCATAATTGAATTATTTGTGATCTATAATAAATTATTTTTGCACACTTATATAAGATCAAATAATAATAAAGTTTATTAAAAATCTAAAATGCTCATAAAATTTATTTCTACGCACATATAAAAAAAATAATTAGATTTAATGCTAAAATTTATTAAAGAATTAAAAATGCAAATAAAATATGCACCGATATTTATGTGTCTATTTTCAGGGTTCTCACAAGATCTCTCAAATAGATCAAGCTTTACGAATATCTCATGGTTCACCAAGCTTCTCGACCAGGCCCATGCGGGTTCGAGTCACAGGGTTAGCCTATGAGTTTGGGCATCCCCCAAATACGAATACGAATATAAGTCGATGAGCAGCGCTCCAATCGACGATTCCAAATATGAATCACAATTACGAATCACGAATACAAATCACGATAACAACACATCACACGAGTCGAATATCAAATCACATAGCACATTTCGAATATGGTTTCATTTGAAAAAGAATGAGTGTGATAAAGTGCACACTCGTCTCGACAATTCAAAATTCACATAGCGGATAAGAAACAATTCAAGTACATAGCAACAAATTCATGCACTTGGACTCACCAAGTCAAAAGTGAGTAAATGAGCAAATATACTTTTAGGTGTCCACTCCGAGACTCTCTTGAAGATCCTTTTGAGCGCCTAAGCAAATAACAAGCTTTTCTATTATTCCCAACCATGCATCAATCAAGGGTGAACGTATACTTATTTAGACTAAGTCAATGTCTTAAAAGAGAACTTTAATCTCTCAAAAATTGAGGCTCAAAAGTGAGAATTTATTAACACAAAAGAAACTAATTTCCTCCATGAAATTGAGTTTAAAACGATCGATCAATAACAAATGATAGAGAAAAGTTTCCAAAAACTCACTTCTCATCAAGTCGGAAAATTTCAGTTTTGCGCATCAAATTTTGAAAAATCAGATCTTGCCCTCGGTAGATCCAAAAATGGAAAACTTTGTACCATTGAAAACTAGATCCAAAGTACTAAAAGTTTCTAGAAGACACTTTTCCAAGATTCTAAACGGAATGCATTCAATTTTCAACTCAAAGTGGCTGTTCTGAACAAGCAAGGCAGTTTTAGTCATGTTTCTCAACAATCTTTGGAAATTCGAAAAAATTCACAGAAAGTGAACTAGCCTTTGAAATTCGTAACATATTACGAGTTCATAACAGAGTTTCAAACAGGCAAACGGAACTAAATTTGGAGTTTTGAGCATTGATATATAACAGTCTAAAATCGGCTGGAATTTGAACACCGATCAGGAATTTTCCAGATTTGAAAAGCAAAATTTGGGACATCATTTGGGTATCGAAATGGTCTTAGAATAACACCAAATTTGATACACTTAAACCTATATATATGGACTAGCCCTGTATAAAATTCACACAAAATCTTATGTGTGAAGGCAGTTAACAAAGCAACTAAACTTCGGAAAATGTTTCAAGGACAATCTGTCTTCTTGCTTTTATTTCTTTTCCAAACATTTTGCACAGTGAAATCAATCCAAATTCAATCCATTTTTGAAACTAAGGTCCTAGAAACCTTTAATAAACACTTGATGGTTTATTGACATCAAAATTTTTGAATAAAACATCCCACAACACAATAGACCAATCGGCTAGCAAGAAGGAAAAGCTTTCCAGTTTTCCAGCTTTATCGCACTTTCAAAATCAGGCCATAACTCACTCAATACAAGTTCAAATTAATAATGGTTGGTGGCGTTGGAAACTATATTCAAAATTCTACATTTTATCAGAACAAGTCATTTCAAAATCAGTTCACAAGTGAGAGAAAATAGAGCCAAAAGATGCAGCTTCTACCTTTCTCTTGGATAGACAGTCAGAACAGGACAGCAAACTTTAAGGAACCACTACGGCTCACTCAGTTCGAACTAGAAGGTTAATTTTATACCGTTGGAAAGCTACAAATGTCTAGTTTCAAATACCATAAATGGCACTCAATTTTGACCTTTGTATAAAGAGTTATGTTTGATCAAAGGTACACTGTTCGGACAGCCAGAACCCATTTCCAGTTTTCTTTCAATTTCGAAAATTCAAGTTTTGCTCAACCAAACCAAATGATTTTTGGTAGACGCTTTCTATACAAAATGTACAATATATAAGCATCAATTTCACAGCCAACAATCATAAAAAATTTCGAAATATAACAGAGCACCATGACCAGAAATTTTCGACCAGCTCAAGTCTCCACTTCCTTTGATTTTCCTTTCACTTTTCTAACCATAATCAACTCACTTAACATATAAACAAAATTAATCAAGCATTTAATCCTCAAGGCAGCTACCTAAAGGTCACACCAAGTCAGCTAGCCTAGCATTAAAGCAAAATAAAGTGGGTTCCTCAAGTCCTCTACCTAGTTTCATGCTTAGGGTTCAAACCCTTGCAAATTCAACCGTAAATCTTGTATTAAATGGAGAGATTAGATGAGTTGATGGTTACCTCCTTAGTCTTTGAAGAAACCAGAAATTTTCACCAATAAACCTCCAAGAAATTTCCATTAGATGATGTCCTCTTCCAAGCTCAAGCTAATCTCCAAGTGATGTGTGAGTTGGGTGGTGAATTGTGAAGGAAATGGAAGCAAGATGAAGTGAGATGGAGTAGAGATTTTTCTCTTCTTTTCCCTTGCTATTTTCGGGCGGCTATGGAGTGAGGAAAGAGAGGGTTTTATGTTGTGAAGCTTCCTTTGGAAGCTTAAGGAATTTGTGGCCAAAGTTTGTGCAAAAGTCAACTAGGAATAGTGTCGCGCGCGGGTGTTGTACCACCGTTTTTTCTCTTGTTTGTTATACCTGTGCACTAATTCTCAAATGTATTTCCTTTGAGACTATAAATATTCACTCTTAGTAGTCTAGTATAAATTTTCCAAATCTCCACTTAGTCGTTTTGACGCGAAATACGCGAACATTCGATTCGCGCGCGTTAAGGCGAAATTTAAAAGGAATTCATGTAACGATAATATAATTAACTAATTCACATCTAATCCCTCAATTAACTTTTCTTAGTCTACTATTGATCATCCTTAATTTTTCAAAATTATTGTACTCCCGGATCGAATATTATCTCAAAAAACGTGTACTCGTTATTCCTTACTAACGAGCCTCCGAAAAATTAAATTTGCTAACGGGACGTTTTAAAAATATAAGTGAAACATGGTTCCATGTAAATGGATTTAAAACAGTTAAAATAAATTATTCGGAGAAAACGGGTGAATAAATATTTAAATAAGCCAGTAATAGAAGATAAAAATAAGAAAATTTTTGGGTCCTCACAACCAAAGTCTTGACCAGAAGTTAGATGTCTACACCAAGTAATGATTCTTCCACATCATAGATTGACATTAACTTGGATGAAACCAACAACGCCTTAAGGTCCAAAATTGTTGAGATGTATATTTTGAGCAAATACAATTTGAGATACATTAATAGAGAGCTTCCACAATCATCACCACCAAATCCAACACCTTTTTACAATAGCAAACTGAAGATTCAACTGTGAAAAAGATGGATTATAAACTCAATAGATTCATCATTGATTGGTACTTCCATCTATTTTCCTGTGGTAAAAATGGTGTAGGATATTGTTGTTACAACCTATTTTGAGACGTGCCATAGACCAATTGAAAAATATATAGTGACTTTCAAAACTTGCAGAGAGAAATTGATTTTCATCGATCAAATCCCAATTTGAAGGTCATGATATCTCAAACACCACTAGAGCGCATGCCTGATCTTGTAGCAAAGGCAAGTGAAATTATAGAAGAGGTGTGTAACCTCAACGCCATGGATCTCTCACCTTTGCCAAAACCTTACAAAGGCTTTTTTCACAAATGCAACTCGCTGTCACGCCCCATTTTTGAAAATAAGATTAGTTTTTATTTGAAAATTAGTTTTTTATTTAGAGAGTAAATAAAGGAAAAAAAAGTCTAAAATGGGACTTTAAAATATGCGACGGTTTTGGGGCCAAAATAATAGTCTAAAAAGGATTTTAAAGAAAGAATAGGAGTCGCCACTTGGTATTGAATTTAGGTGTACCAAATCACGCCGAAAATATATTTTAAATAAAAATAAATAAAATCCTTTTCATACGACTCCAAGTCTTTGAAAATAAGATAAAAGAGTTCGAGAGTCACGTTTAAAAAAAGGGAAGACAAAGATTTGATCTAAAGCACCCTTTCAATCTAGTCAAAACTAGTTGCGAGATTTAGTCGAAAATTTTCTTAATCTAACATATACAACTTATCACATTTGGATGTTTCTATATGGATGCAAATCTAGACCTAAAGGATATTGGGAGGGTGAAAATGTCTCTTCAAAGTTCAATTGCTGCAAATCATATTAATTATTATGCCCAAGAATGAATTTTAGAAGAGGTTACGAATATGCAAAAGATGAGACTCGAAAAATAAATTACAATATATAAATATACATGACTAGAAAAGGATAATGCAACATAATGGGTATGAGATGCTAAAATTCATGACTCAAATTTTCTTTCTTATAGAGGGGATAAGAGCATGCTAAGACTAAGAAACCATACTCGTTTATTTCCCATATTTGAAGGGTAACTCTCATAATTTAATCAAACAAATGAACTAACATAATTCTAATTTCTTAAATGAAATATAAGTCTAAATGTCATGTTTCACATGCATAAGGATAAGAGAGATAATATAAAAAGAAATATCATACAATATGAGAAAAAGATCCTAAAATGAAAATATGCATGAAATGCAATAAATGACATGTAAAAATATGATTCTAGCACATAGGCGGTCCTAAGGGTCTAGCATTGGACTAACCCATGTCTATAAATTCTCACTAGCATTGGACTAGTGAAAAATCGGGAAAAATGTCACAACTAGCATTGAACTAGTATGGTGATGTCATGCATTTATTATGAATAAATCATATAAAACATAATTAAAGCAAATAAATACATAAAGCATATAGAAAACATAACACATAAGTATAATATCTAGCTGCAAAAACTCTAAAGAAAGCGAATAAATACATAAGCACACAAACATGCAAACACACAAGCAAATAAACACACATAAAGACCTAACTATTATATTTGGGGTCCTAACTACAATCTAAAAGAGAATTTGAAAAATAATAACCTAATTATTACATTTATTTAACTAATTACATTTTTGACAAAATTAAATATATTTATTACATGGCTTAACTAAATACATTTTTTGGTCACCTATCTATTACAATTTGGCATTTAAATGCCTCCCAAATAATCATCAAAAAATAAATAAAATAAATGAAAACCTAAAACAATAAAAAATAAAAAAAGAAAAGCACTCAAATCATGCAATCACACATAAAAAATACATAGGAGTACCTAAAAGAACTTAAAATAATAATAGAAGATACCTCCCTTAAAGTAGTGATTAAATGAGGTGGAACTTGCCTTATTTGTACTCTAAAATCAACAAAATACTCAAGACACTAATTTAATTAAAAAATAATATAACAAATTCACTATAAAGAAATGCAAATAAACATAAAATTTCTAAAATTTACTATTTAAATGCATTTAAATGAGACATAATTAACAATTAAAGAAGATAGACAAATTATATTTAAGAAATCAAAGCTTTCAGGGACCTAATTATAAAAATTGAAAAATTTTTGGGGTCAAATTGCAATTGTCAAAAAAATTAGGAGTCAAAATCGAATAAAAGATAAAGTTTAGAGACCAAATTGCAATTAAATTAGGAACCTAATTGAAAGAAATCAAAAGTTTCAGGGTCCCAATGAAATTATTCCAAATACCAGGGACTAGAGTGCAATTTTCATATCAGATTTCTTGGGAGAAAAAGGCCAATGGGCCATTTTTATTTATCTTCTGGGCTCAAAATCCCTTGGCCCAATGAAAGATCCAAAGGATTCTTTTTACCAAACAAACCCAATTGAAAATGTTTGGGTTTTAACCACAAATCCCATGTCATAACCCCAAAAATATAAAAGAAAATTCATTTACCAAAATCCAACGAAATAACCCTAGCCCAACTGTTAAACTATTTTTCTGAACCCGAAGATGATTAATTGAATAAATAAAAGCCAACAAAAAATGTTTAAATCCTAATTATATACTAAAATCCAGAAATAAATCACCCAAAAACACATAAAATATGCAAAAGAGGATCAAAGTTGGAAAAGAGAAGATTTGATTCATTTTCACAAACTTTTGGGCCTTAGTGTAATTATGCAAAAGTCAAGGGGCAAAAATGCAATTTTTGACTCTTCCATGCAACCTTGTTTGAAGCTCTTGAAATCGGAAACTCACCAACTTAGATATCGCACCTAATGATTTCTAAACACACAAGACCATATGGTCAATGTACTCACACGAAATCTAAACATCCGAACACAATATTATGGAGTGGAAATCTGGGCTAATGACTTGCGAAAAGGAAGGAGAAAACCATAGGAGAAGAAGGGAAGGAAAGGAAGAAGAACAAGAAGAACAAATGCAGCAGCAAAATTTTACATATCCAGTACAAATCTGAGAATATACGAACGGAAAATGACGAAAAAGATTACCTTTAATACTTTATCGCACCAAATAAACGTGGAGAGATTCAAAAACTTTGCATTCAAACGCTAAAACAAGCCAACTGAACTTTGCTACAAAAATCTTCAAGAGCTGACGAACTCACTACTTTGAGCTTTGATTTGAAAGGCTTAGAGTCGTTTTTACTAATTTTTCCCAAAACGGATGTTGCTCAACTACCTCCAGAGATAATGCAGAAACAAAAAAAAAATGCCTAAAGGACTAAGATTGAGACTAGGTTTCGGCCAGGAAGAAGGTAGAATCGCCAACCCTAACTCAAATTTTCCAGAAATTTTTTTGGCTCTCTCCTCTTCTTTTTTTTTCTCTCCCTGTTCTCTCCTTTTCTCTCTTTTATTCCTCCGCCATTTTTTTCTCACCCCCTTGCCCTAATGCTGCGTTTTGTTGCTATTTAAATGGAATCAAAATCATCAAACCCTCGTCTCAAGGGTTGTTATGAAAGCTGGTTTTGCTAGAGATTTTGGAGCCATTGATCCTCTTGTTTCTGGAATTTTCTTGATGAATCCTGTTGAGGTGAGGTGGCTCTTGTACTAGGGAGCTTGAAGGAAGGGGAAGCAAAATCGCATCAAAATTGCCCCCAAAACTCTAGCTACAATGTACTGTTTCTATTACAAGAATGCAGCTGGAGGAGAAGATCCCACGCGTGTGAAGTAGCAGAATTTTTTTTTTTTTTTTTTTTACAAAAATCTGATTTTTATTCCCATTTTCTTTCTTTTCCTTTCTTCACTTTTACTAAAAATCGATCAAACAAAAAAAAATGATCTTGTTTAAATAACTTCTTCTCTCTTTTTTGTTCTTTTTTTCTCTCCCTTTTCTTTTTTTTTAAATAAAAGATGTGAGGACCCGAATTTTTATTTTACTTACTGGCTTATTTAATTATTTATTTATTTGTTTGCTAAAATTAAGTTATTTTATCCATTTTAATTGCAATTACATTGTACATTATTTCAAATTATATTTTAGCACATTTGTTTTAAAAGTTAAATTTTCTGCGGCTCAATTAGTGAAAATTAGTGAATACACATTTTTCGAGGCAAAATTCGGTCCGAGAGTGTAGTGGTCTTGGAGAATTAAGGATGATCAATAGTAGACTAAGAAAAGTTAATTGAGAGATTAGATGTGAGTGAGTTGAATTAAACTCAATTTGGAGCACTAATGGTCTACTATTCAATTGTTAATTTTTTGCACACAAGATGGTTTTATGTCATATCACCTTTCCATCAAGTCATTCACTCCAAAAGCTACCAAAACCCTTTCTTTCTCTCCTCTCTTGGCCGGCTCTTCCTCCCCATTTCTTGCCAAAAATTTCAGCTTCCTTTTCTTCCATTTGGCTCCCAAAAACACCCTCCAATCTTGCTCACCTTCTTGGTTTATCACTCAAGCTTGAAGGGAGACTTGAAGAAGGAAGGAACCTTGGTGGTTTAGAGCTTAAACACTAGTGGTTTGGTCTTCATCTCTTGAAAGTAAGGTAATACTCCAAAGCTCTCATTTTTCCTCCAAACTTATGGTTAGTTTAGTTAGTTTTAACTAGTTAAACATTGGGTTGTTGATGGATTCTAAGAACCTTGACACTAGGTAGATGTCTTGAGGTGGCTTTTAGGTAGTGGCCTTGAGGAATTGCTTGTTTGGTTGCTGTTTTTGTGAATGAAATCTTAGTTTTGGTAGTGAGAGTTGAAAAGAAAAGTTGAAGAGAGAAAGGAGCTAGCTGTCCGAAATTTTTGCTGGTTATTTCCTTCATGTTAATTTCAAAATTTGTAGTTATTTTGGTGCCAAAATACTTGTTATATGTTGGTGTTTATGTGTGCCAATTATCTCCTTAAAAGCATTTGATTTGGTTGAGTGAAAGTTGGGTTAAACTACGGAAGAAAATCTGGAAAATTGCTGACCAGGTTACCAAACCAGTGTGTACATTTCAGTCCATAACTTGTCGTCAAGGAGTCGAAATCAACTACCGTTTGTGGCATATAAATAGACTCTGAGAGCTTTCCAACGGTATAAAATTCACCTTCTAGTTCGTCTTCTATGAGTTGTAGTGAACTGGCAAAGTTGACTGATTTTCCTCACTGTGTTCATCCAAGAAACAAGTGTAGCTGCAGTTTGTTGCTCGTTTTCACTTATCTTGCAAAACTAATTTTAAGATAGTTCCTTCTAGTGATTTTTATCATTTTGAATCTAGTTTTTAATGCCATAAACCATGCTAAATTTTGAGTTGTGTAGCTTTAGTTATGACCAGATTTTGAAACCGTGTCAAGTGCTCCAAAACTGGAAATTTCGTGAAACAGGTTCCAAAAATCAGCTTTCCGAAAACTGTTGTATCTTGGTGTAAAAAGTCCAAATTAAGTCTCATTTGTTGCATTTGAAACTAGACTTAGAATTCTTTCAGTGGTATAAATTTCAAGGACTGATTCTATTTCTATGAATTTTGCCAATTTTCCAAAGTTTACTGAAATTGCAAGCCTGTTTTGCTTTGTTCTGTCTAGAACAGTGAATTTGAGCTCAAATTTGAATGATTTTGGATTCGAATCTGGAAAAAGTGTCTTCTAGAGAGTTTAGTACATTGAATATAGTTTTCAATGGTATAAAGTTTCCAATTTTTGGACTTACAGAACTTGAGTTATGATTTTTCCAAGTGGTGTCGCACAAAGGGGGAATTTTCTGGTTTCAAGCAAAATGCTCATTTAAGAACTTTTAACTTTCCTTTGAGATTGTTAGTTCATTTTAAGTTTGATTTCATGGTTGAATACAAGGTCTCTTTGAATATTAGACTTTCATTTTGAATCTTGGTTTCCAAAGAATTAAACCTCTCTTGATGCGTTTCTTGGTTGTCTAACTTTCCTTGTTAATTGCACGTCATTTCATACTTAAGAAATGGATTTCAACCCCTAGTCTTGTGCCCTTGATTTTCATGAGATTGAACTCTAAAAATGGAGCATTTTAACTAGAGTAATTCTTGGAGAATTTCACTAGTTTTAAACTCGAAATTTGAAACTTTTAGCTTTGACATATACTATGGAAATGAGTGGAGTTTTGATGCATTTAACTCCATTAGTTTAAAAAATGTGAATGCTCCTTATATTCTAAAGCTTGGGCGTAAGACTAGAAGTTTTGAGAGATGAAAACTATCTACCCTTTTCTCGATTTTCATGCCAAAAGTAAATATGGTACCTTTTTTTGGAACTAAGAGTTCTTGCCAAGACTTAAATCGAAAATGACTTTTGAGTTCTCTTTGAGTATTATTTCAATGATTTAGCGAGAAAAGCTCCTTTAACATGACTTGAACTTGTAACTTTGAGAGTGGATAGCAAGAAAATGTTTTTCGTATTAGCCTTGGTCGAGTACCTAGGTAATCGTGATTGTGCATATCTCAGGTGGTCACGAGGATGCCGAAGAGCTTTCTGATCTCTCGCTTTGCTTTTGTTTTGCTTTTGGCTCTTGGTGAGTGTCAAGTGCATGTTCAATGTTCCTATGATTGAAATGATATTTGTACAAGTGCTATATGATACGTGAATTTGTCGAGACGAGGGTGTACTTTACCGCTCTCGTTCTCTCTCTCTCTTGATTGAATGATAATTGTTAAATGAATGTATATGACTTGCACTTGTACTCAAACATGTTTTTACTCGTGAGCACTGAGCAGCAGCATGTACCACACCTTATTTGGGTGGGAGGTGCCTCTCATATCGACTCAGTGCTATGATCGATTCTCTGAGCGGCAGCATGTACCACACCCTATTCGGGTGGGATGTGCCTTTCATACCGACTCAGAGCCATGAACAATTCTAAGTCAATTGGAGCGTTGTCTCATCGACCAATCATACTTGTGGGGATGCCCCAACCCATTGGCTAACCTTGTAACTCTAGCCGGCAAGGGTTTTGTCGAGAAGTTTGTTGTACATTGGGAAATGATATAGTTTGATCTTTTGAAATCTCGTTTGGCATACTCGAATAGTATCGCCACTACATGAATGCTTGGTTTCGAATCCGAGTGGGTGTTATGTTGGATAGAGGAAGTAAGTGGAGCGCAGTCATGTTACTACTTGAGTTGATGGAGAGTCAACCTCAAACGGTTGGAATCAGGCGAGACGTGGAAATAGCTCTTGAGAACTCCCGTATCCTTCCATGTGTGTTATTTCCTACTTGTACACTTAAATAAAAGTTCATGTTTAAAGTTGCTTTCAAGCATGTTATTTGATTGATTGGTGCTACTGGCTTGCGTGCTTAAGTTTTCTTGGCCTCACTGAGCGTTAGCTCATCCCTTTAAGTTTGTTTTCCTTAACAGACTTTGGAGGTGGAAGTTGAAAGTTCTAGACTAGCGACTTTTGGTGGAAGCTAGTATACTTTTGTATGTTATTGGAGACCATTAAAGTGTAAATTTTGTTATATTTGGGATTTGTGATTTGTAATCATAAATGGTTTACTTGGAAGTTTTGAGTTTGTATATTTGAAGTACTTTTTAATTAAATCGATGGTTAATTATGATCCTTTATTAACCTTGAACGAGTGAGTGAGTTTTGACGAGAGTTGGACAGGCGTCCCGCTGATATCCTAGGATTCGCCCTAGGGAGATGTGGGAGTGTCACAAAAGATAACAATAATAATGAAAATTAAATTAAATAACTAAAAAATAAAATTAAATAAATCAATAAAAATGAATGAATTAGCAAAATTTTTGGTGTCTACACCTACTATGCCTCAATAAAATCTACCATTTTAGATAAAATCCTGGCTAAAATAATATGATGAATTGATTTCTTCTGCCACTCAACATCTTAGAGATGTCGAAGATGTAGAGAAGCAGCAAATTAGAAAAATCTTATGACATATGACTAAACTTAAGAAGATCAATCTTGAGGAAATAAAGTTGAGAAAATGGCTTGACCTTTTGGATGATCTGTGAGGACCCGCAAAATTTTCTTATTTTATATTATTTTATTTTATTTTTTCGAATACATTTTTCATACTTTACTTTAATGTCTTAATCTCCTAGATATTTTACAAGTGAATTATGTTTTAAGTCATTTTTCATGTATAAGTTTGTGCATGTTAAGTTTGAAGTGAATTTTGGAAGTAGGACCCACTAATGCGATAAGTGCAATAAATTTTTGAAGATTAAAAGGAAGTTTTGTACAAAGGAATATTATTTTATAAGGTGTTAAGAAATAATTAGAGATTGGATAGATATTTTAGTGATTAGAAGATAATAGGAGGAGGATTAATTTTTGGAAAGACAATTGCCACACATTCATGGAACCTTGACCTTGACTTGATCTACCCTTAACCCTCAAGTAAAAGAAAGTTGACCAAACAATTCCATTTTCTTTCTTTCTTTCCTCCTTAACCATGCACATCATCCTCCAAATTAGCCAAGGAAGTCCCAAATTTCCTTCTCCTCTTGGCCGGCCCTTCCCTTGCCATTTTAGCAAAAAAATTTCAGCTTCCTCATCATCCTTGTTGCTCCCAAAATTCACTTCAATCTTGCTCATCCTCTTGGTTCTTCACTCCAGCTTAGAAAGGGACTTGGAGGAGGAAGACTCTTGGTGGTTGGAGCTGGTTTTCTTGTGGTCTCGCTCTCTACTCTTGGAGAAGGTAAAAACTCCTCAAAGCCCTCATTTTCTTTCACCTCTTAACTAGATTTTGGTTGGTTTTAACTAGTTAAGCATTGGGTTGTTGATGGGTTCTTTGAACCTTGATTTTAGGTAGATGTTTTGAGGTGGTTTCTTAGGTAGTGGCCTTGAGGAATTATTGTGTGTTTAGTTGATTGTTTGATGCTTGTTTTGATGAATTATGGCTTAGTTTGGTTTGGAAAGTTGAAAAGAAAATTTGAAGAGAAAGAGGAGCTTGCTATCTGAAATTTTGTTGGTTGATTCCCTCATGTTAATTTCGAATTTTGTGGTTATTTTGATGCCAAAATGCTTGTTATATGTTGGTGTTTATGTGTGTAAATAATCTCCCAAAAAGTATTTCATTTGGCTGAGAAAAGGTTAGGTTAAAGTGAGAATGCAAACCTGGAAAATTTCTGATTAGGATAGCAGACCAGAATGTGTGTTCAACAGGCCATAATTTTTTGTACAAGAGACGATATCAAATTCCGTCTGCGGCATATGAAACTAAACTCCGAGAGCTTTCTAGCGGTATAAAATACCCCTGCTAATTTGTTTCTTATGAGCCGTAGTGAACCGGTAAAGTTGACTGATTTTCACCTACTGTTTTATCCGTGAGACCTGCACAGCTGCAGATTGTAACTCAATTTTGTCTCCCTTGTGAAACGAATTTGTAGACAGTTTCTCCTAATGATTTTTAGAATTTTGAATCTAGTTTTCAACGCCATAAACCACTCCAATTTTGAACTTGTGTAGCCTTCGTTATGACATGATTTCGAAACTATGTCAAGTGCTCCAAAACTGGAATTTCGTGGACCAGGTTCCAAAAATCAGCTTTCCAAAAACTGTTGTATCTTGGTGTAGAAAGGTCCGAATTGAGTTCTGTTTATTGCGCTTGAGACTAGACTTAGAATTTTTTAGTGGTATAAATTTCAAGGGCGGATTCTATTTCTATAAATTTTTCCAAATTTTCAAATTTCATCGAAAACCGTTTGCCCTGTTCCTGCTGAAACAGTGATTTGAAGCTAACATTTGACTAATTTTGGATTCAAATCTGGAAAAAGTATCTTGTAGAGAGTTTTAGTACATTGAATCTAGTTTTCAAGGATATAAAGTTTCCAAATTTTGGACTTACAGAACTCGAGTTATGATTTTTCCAATTGGTGTCGTACAAAACTGGAATTTTTTGGTTTCAAACAAAATGCTCTTTTAAGAACTTTTAACTTTCCTTTGAGATTGTTAATTAGTTTTAAGTTTGATTTCAAGGATGGATACAAGATCTCTGTGAATATTAGATTTTCATTTTGAATCTTGGTTCCCAAAGGATTAAACCTCTCTTGATGCGTTTCTTGGTTGTCTAACTTTCCTTGTTAATTGCACCTCATTTCATACTTGAGAAATGGATTTCAACCCCTAGTCTTATACCCTTGATTTTTATGAGATTGAACTCTAAAAATGGAGCATTTTAACTGGAGTAATTCTTGAAAAATTTCACTAGTTTTAAACTCGAAACTTGGAACCTTTAGCTTTGACATATACTATGGAAATGAGTGGAGTTTTGATGCATTTTAACTCCATTATTTTAGAAAATGTGAACGTTTCTTATATTCTAAAACTTGGGCGTAAGACTAGAAGTTTTGAGAGATGAAAACTATCTTCTCTTTTCTTGATTTTTGTGGCGAAAGTTAAGCGTGGTCCTTTCTTTTGGAACTGAGAGTTCTTGCCAAGACTTGACTCGAAAATGACTTTTGAGTTTCCCTTGAGTAATATTTCAATGATTTAACGAAAAAAGCTCATTTAACTTGACTCAAATTTGTAACCTTGAGAGTGGGTAGTAAGGAAATGTTTTCTTATTAACCTTGGTCGAGTACCTAGATAATCGTGATTGTGCATGTCTTAGGTGATCACGAGGACGCCGAGGAGCTTGACTGATCTCTTGCTTTGCTCTTGTTTTGCCCTTGACTTTTGGTGAGTGTCAAGTGCATGTTTCATGCTATTATGATTAATATGATAATTGTACAAGTGCTACGTGAACCGTGAACTTGCTGAGGCGACGGTGTACTTTACTGCCCTTGTTCTCTCTCTCTTGATTAAATGATACATGTTACATGAGTGTTTGTGACTTGTACTTGTACTCGAAACTGTTTTAACTCGTGAGCACTGAGCGTTAGCATGTACCACACCCTATTTGGGTGGGAGGTGCCTCTTATACCGACTCAATATTATGACTGATTTTAAGTCGATTGGAGCGTTGTCTCATCGATCACTCGTTCTTGTAGGGACACCCAACCCTTTGGCTAATCTCGTAACTCGAGCCGGCAAGGAATTAGCCGAGAAGATTGGTGAACCTGGAGAAATATTATAACTTGATCTTTTGAGATCTTACTTGGCATACTCAAATAGTATTGCCATCTACTGCGTGTTTGGTTCCGGATCTGAGTGGGGTTATGTTGGATGGAGGAAATAAGTGGAGCACTACGGTCATGTTCCTTTTTTTTTTGAGTTGACGGAGAGTCAATCCCAAATAGCTTCAATTGATCGAGACGTGGAAATAGCTCCTGAGAGTTTATGTATCCTTCCGTGTGTGTTTACTTCCTGTTTGTGCACTTAAATGATAGTTCATGTTAAAATGGCTTTCAAGTATACTATTCGATTGATTAGTGCTACTTACTTGCTTGATTTTCTTAACCTCACTGAGCGTTAGTTCATCCCTTTAAGTTTGTCTTCCTTAATAGACTTTGGAGGTGGAAGTTGAAGATTTTAGATTAGCAGCTTTTGATTGATGCGGGCATACTTTTTTTTTAGGATATTGGAGACTTGTAAAGGCGTAAACTTTGTTATACCTGGATATTGTGGGTTGTATTTATAAATGGTTATCCTTGGGAGTTTTTGGACTAGTATATTTGATGTACTTCTCAATTCTAAGCAATGGTTGACTTGTGATCCTTTATTAAGTTAGAATGAGTGAGTGAATCCTAACGAGAGTTGGACAGGCGTTCCGCTGATACCCTAGGATTTGGCCTAGAGAGAGGTGGGGGCGTCACAATTGGTATCAGAGCGCTAGGTTTAAAATACCTGGAACTGTGTTAGGAGTTCTTAGTCGTGAACTTTTGGTTACAGGAAATCAGTGATAAATCTTAAGTTAAATTTTCGAATGGCACCAATGATTATATGGATATAACTTTTACTTTTGTGGGTTTTGTAGGATATGAACAACAGCAGCGACAGTGATAGGATTGAGGGACCTTCCCTAGTGATTCTGTATCGTAGGGTTAGAGACGGACCCCTCCTTCGGTACTCACCCTGTAGACACCAAAATTTTAGCTTTTCATTTTTTATTATTATTTTATTTATTTTTATTTTATTTTGGTGATTTTTGTTTATTTTGTTATTGTTATTTTTTGTTTGTTTCATCTTATTTTCATTTTTGTTAAGAAAATTGCTTTATTATTATTTAATTCATTGGAAAAATCAAAGGGACAAAAACAAGACACATAAGCCTATTTTGGGGTTTGAAATCTGGGCTTTTCATCTTAGGTTTAGTTTTGGGGATGTTTTAAAGAGGCATGAAACAGCCGCAGCCAAGAGGGGAGGGTTTTGGAGTGAACTAAGAGTAAGGGTTTGGACGGCTGGAGGGAGGGTGTGGGTGACGGAACCAAAAGAAAAACAGCGAAGGAAAAAAACAGAGGAAAAAAGAGTGGAGAGGGCAAGAAAAGCTAGTGGCGGACAGAGGAGCTTCATGAGAGAAAGGGGGGAGGAGCAGAGAACGGCTAGGGTTTCTGGGGGTCGGCAAGAAAGCAACAGGAAAAAGAGAAAGTTGGGAGAGAGGAGTGGACGGCTGAAAAAAGAGTGAAAAAGAAAAACGAGAAAAAGGGCTAGGAGAAGCTAAAGAAGAAACAGAGAGGGAGTCTTCGGCAAGAGCAGAGGGAAAATTTTGAAAATTGGGGAAGTTTTTCGGGTAGAAAAAGACGAGCGAGAGAGAGTGAAAACAACAGAAAGGAAAGAGAGCGACGGCTGAGATCTTTAGGGAGGAAAGGAAATAGGGGAGGCTTGCGGCTGAGAAAGGCAGAGTAAAAGGAAAAACCAAAGGGGCGGCGAACGAGAAGAAACCGAAGCCAAGCTGCGGCAAGAAACAGAGGATCCAAGTTGCGGAAAAAACATAGAGGGAAGACTCGTCTGAAAAACCACCAGTCCGTATCCGCCGTTGCTGCTGTCTGCCATCATGCGCAACCTCCATAGCGGCCACCAGGCAGCCGCAATCCTTCTTCTCCAATGTGATCGACAAGTGGCCAACCGCCTGCCCAAGAACCGGAGCCGCCACCGCCACTGGAACCCACCGTCATCATTTGCAGATTTTCACTAAACAAGAGCTCTCTAAGTCATCTTCCTTTTCTTCTTCAAGTGCAAACACTAGAAATCCCAACCCCAAGCATGTTTTTGTGGATTGGTTATTGCCATTTTTCTGTGATTGTCCACAATTGTTGAACACGTATGCTTTAAATGCTAATTGGGCTGCATTCGTCTTTGTTTCTTGATGATTTTGGGGCCAATTGTAGCTTCAATGGAACAAAAAAAATTAGTGAAATCTTTAATGTCCTCAACCTGCTCGACGAAATGCCCAATTGAAAATTTCTTGTCGAAATATGTTCTGCTTGCATTTTTCGTGTGAAGAAACCGGTTAGGTAGACCAATCCAGTTCCTCTCCTTGTGTTTGAGAAATCTTGATGTATTGATATCTTGCACCTCTTCTGTTTTTGTTCCGTCATTCTATGGTTTCAAATCAAATTAGTGACATGAAATTGAGTGAGAGGAGATTCATGTTAGGGTTATTTTTGATGAAATCTGGAGGGGAACTTTCTGGTATTCTTAGTTCGCAAAGAAATGCAGAAATGGTAGCTGGTACTTGATATGTTTGGAGGAGATGATGCTTGTCTGAATTTATAACCAATCCACAGGGTTTGCATTCATATAGTACATCTAAATGTGATAAATTTTTAAGTTAAAATAGGAAAATTTTTGACTAAATTGCGCAACTAACCTTGACTAGGTTGAAAGGGTGCCTTAGATTCTTATCCTTGCCTTCCCTTTCTTCAAATGTGACTCCCGAATCTTTTTCTCTGATTTTCTTAGACTTGGAGTCGTTTAAAAAGGGTTTTCTACTTTTTTCTTTAAAAATTCATTTTTTAGGTGATTTGGTACTCCTTTACTCTATACCAAATAGCGACTCCATTTTTCATTCAAAAAAATCATTTTAAACTATATTTTGGGTCAAATCGTCGCATTTTTAAGTCCCATTTAGACCCATATTTTTCATTTTCTTTTAAATCAAAAAATTCATTTTTCAATAAAAAAAAATTGAATCAAAAACCATTTTTCTAAACTCGTCTTTTATATTTCTTATTTAAAAAATGGGGCGCGACAATTGGCTACTCCACTAGGGACTTTGAGAGTCCGAGCAAATTTGATTTAGTTAATTTTTTTTTTCTTTTAACCTTTTCATATATCGCATTTGGATGTTTAGGGTTGCATTTTTCCTTTTTAGGATTTTTGCATTTCACGCGTATCAACTCACTCCCTTACCCATTTGCGTACGATTGATTTGATGGATGGATGGCTTATTTATGTGATCCCGCGCCTTGCATTGCATTTTGGGTGAAGGATATTACCCTAGAGCCTCACGTTGGTTCTCGATCCCTCCCCTCCAAACGAGCACTAGCATACGTGTATGCGCTTTATTTTTTATCCCTCATTTATTTTTCTTTTAGTGGCTTGTCACGCCACTCCACCCTACCCTATTAGGATTAGGCAACCCATTTGGACTTGTGATCGCGACACGACGTGTGCGTAGCACGATCCGAAGGGTCACTCAATCTTCCGCTTTAATCTGTGGGTTAATAGCCTTTAGCTTTTAGTCGAAGGTTGAGAATTTTTGATAGATTCACTCAGACATGTAGCCATGACACGACGTGTGCGTAGTAGTGTCTGGGGAATCACTCGAGCCACCGACAAAGAACCTTGGGATTGATGACCCTTGGTTTCCAAGTCTGAAGACTCTTGAGTTTATCAAGTCTAGATGCATTAGTGAACCCAAACCTCATGCATCCATAATAGTTCACCTAGGACAGAGTCTGCCTCATCATGTGGTTGACACTGCTCATCATGTGAAAATCCGCAAGGGCACATTTGAAAAGAAAAGAAAAGGCAAGCAAAATGAATGCAAAAGAAAGGCAAAATATTTCGATGCTGAAAGTCCTCGTTAAGTAATGATAAAAGTCAAACGAAGTCCAGGATTTTTCGAGTTTAAAATAGGGGCAATTTTGGAAAAGTCCGATCTTCGGTGCAACGTCCTTGAAAGTCTTATTCTTTAACTATCGTTTTCAAGCCACATTACAAGCTCATAAAGTCCATCGTTGACTTATCCTTCATGACAATTCGAAGTGAGGATTATACTTCTGAGGAATCCATCAATCATTTGTGATCTTAAGGTTATAACCTGTTTCCACATGTTTAGCTATCGTTTCTGCCCACATGTTACAAGCTTAAAAAGCTTATATGTGACTAAATTTTCTTAAAAAATAGGGGTGACAAACTATTTGCTTTCACTAAAATGTAATATAGAATGGATTACATACCATTGGGCACAAGAATAAGACAGATTCTAACCTCCCATTTTTCTTAGTCACCGAAAAATCAGAAATAATAGCGAATTGATTGGTCCTGAAAGATGAGTTAACAAGGAGTGGTGACCCATTACCCAAAGCATTGATGCTAAAGTGAGGAAGAAATCTTTTGTCATTTGGTATTATTTTGAGAAATTCATCATGAAATTTGCTATATGAGTTTAGGCAAGACTTTTATTTTTTCACATTATAGGTGGGTATGTGATTACTTCCTAAGATTCTAGGAAACACGGTTTCTTACTTTGATAAACGGAGAGTCATCAAAATAAAAATTTTCAATCAAATGGGCCCACACTGGGGCAAATTCTTTTATTTGTGAGATTTCGCAAAATAAGCCCACACTGGGGCAAATTTTATAACACGTTTGAGGATTTTGTCCAAGAGTCAAATAAGACATTTTCGAATCAATCACACTGCTCTTTTCATGAAATTTAAGTACATGTTGTACTTTGATAAGCCCCCTGTGCAGGTATTTATGGCTGAAATGATGAAAAAAATCTATTGTGGTGGAAGGCCGATAGCGAAAAAGTGAAGAAAGAAGAAAGAAGGAGAAAGAGTTCGACACTGGGGCAAATTATTTTTGAAAAAGATTCTCTCGAAAATATCAAAAATCAAAAAATCAAAAATAAATAAAAAAAACAAAAAAAACAAAATCTAAAAAAAATAAAAAATCAAAAGTCAGAAAATCAGAAAAATCAAAATCAAAATCAATCAAAATCAAATTCTTGTTTCTTATTTAATTCTTGTTGTCAATGTCTCAGCGTATGCCGCGCACCCTTCTATCCCCCCATTTCTTGACAATCACACTTAATTTCTTAACCAATTGAAGGCAGGTACGGGTATTGATCCCACTGATCAATTAAAACAATGTCGGCAGGCTCGGGTATGGATCCCACTGACCAATTGAAGGCAGTTCGGATATTATCCACTGGCCGATGCTATGGCAGGTTCGGGTTGTTATCCCATTGATCAATAGTACGGTTGGTTCAGATATTTTTCTCACTGACCAATTGAAAGCAGACTCGGGTGTTGATCTCACTGACCAATTAAAGGCAGGCTCGGGTGTTGATCCCACTGACCAATTAAAACCATGTCGGCAGGCTCGGGTATGGATCCCACTGACCAATTGAAGGCAGGCTCGGGTATGGATCCCATTGGCCAATTAAAACCATATCGGCAGGCTCGGTATGAATCCCACTGACCAATTGAAGGCAGGTTCGGGTGTTGATCCCACTGACCAATTAAAACAATGTCGGCAGGCTCGGGTATGGATTCCACTGACCAATTGAAGGCAATTCGGATATTATCCACTGGCCGATGCTATGGCAGGTTCGGGTTGTTATCCTACTGATCAATAGTGCGGTTGGTTCAGATAGTTTTCTCACTGACTAATTGAAGGCAGGCTCGGGTGCTGATCCCACTGACCAATTGACCAATCGAAGGTAGGTTCGGGTGTTGATCCCACTGACCAATTATTGATCCAAATGACCAATTGAAGGCAGGCTCGGGTGCTGATCCCACTGACCAATTGACCAATCGAAGGCAGACTCGGGTGTTGATCCCATTGACCAATTATTGATCCAAGTGACCAATTGAAGGCAAGCTCGGGTATTGATCCCACTGGCCAATTAATACCATGTCGGCAGGCTCGGGTATGGATCCCACTGACCAATTGAAGGCAGGCTCGGGTATTGATCCCACTGACCAATTAAAACAATGTCGGTAGGCTCGGGTACGGGTGTTGATCCCACTGACTAATTAAAATAATATCGACAGGCTCGGGTATGGATCCCACTGACCAATTGAAGGCAGGATCGGGTGTTGATCTCACTGATCAATTAAAACAATGTCGGCAGGCTCGGGTATGGATCCCACTGACCAATTGAAGGCAGGTTTGGGTGTTGATCCCACTGACCAATTAAAACAATGTCGACAGGCTTAGGTATGGATTCCACTGACCAATTGAAAACAGGCTCGGCTGTTGATCCTACTGACCAATTATTGATCCAAGTGACCAATTGAAGGCAGACTCGAGTGCTATCCCACTGACCGATTGATCATCAAGGCAGGTTCAGGTATTCATCCCACTGGTCCAAGTGCAATCATCAAGGCAGGTTCGGGTTCAATCCCACTGACCGACCAAATGAGGAATCAAGGCAGGCTCGGGTTCAATCCCACTGACCGCTCGATTATCAAGGCTCCCACTGACCGTCCGATTATCAAGGCAGGTTCGGATTCAATCCCACGGACCGCCCGATCATCAAGGTAGGCTCGGGTTCTATCCCACTGACCGACCGATCATCAAGGCAGGCTCGGGTGCTATCCCACTGATCGATCGATCATCAAGACAGGCTCGGGTGCTATTCCACTGACCGACCCATTATCAAGGCAGGCTCGGGTTCTATCCCACTGACCGACCAATCATCAAGGTAGGATCGGGTTCAATCCCACTGACCGACCGATCATCAAGACAGGTTCGGGTGCTATCCCACTGACCGACCGATTAGCAAAACAGGTTTGGGTTGTATCCCACTGATCGTTTTATCTTGTTGAATTTCATTACCACTAAACATGTATTAGTCCCACTAGTGTGCATTTTATCACATTGCCATTGAACATGTGCATTACATCTTATCGTTAGACATGGGTCAGTCCCACTAACACTTCATTTCACTTCACTTCATCCCGTTATCATTAAATATTGCATCAATCTCACTAACGTGTGTTTTGTTTTTATATATCCATCAGTATGGGGTCTAACCCACTGACGTGTCTTTTGTCCATCATGTCGGGATCAGATTTTTGTCCTATCAACCTCGGCAGGCTCGGGTTTTATCCCACTGACCTTTTTGTGTTTGTTTCAGTGCATGGCAAAATAATTACAGGTAAGTATTTGGTGTCTACGTCTTTGTCTCGAGTTTCTTCGAAACTCAGATAAAGAGGGGCAAACTGTAGACACCAAAATTTTAGCTTTTTATTTTATTATTATTTTATTTTGGTGATTTTTTTTATTTTGTTATTGTTATATTTTGTTTGTTTCATTTTATTTTCATTTTTGTTAAGAAAATTGCTTTATTATTATTTAATTCATTGGAAAAATCAAAGGGACAAAAAAAAACACATAAGCCTATTTTGGGTTTTGAAATCTGAGCCTTTCATCTTAGGTTTTGTTTTGGGGGTGTTTTAAAGAGGCATGAAACAGCCGCAGCCAAGAAGGAAGGGTTTTGGAGTGAGCTAAGGGTAAGGGTTTGGACGGCTGGAGGGAGGGTGTGGGTGACGGAACCAAAAGAAAAACAGCGAAGGAAAAAAACAGAAGAAAAAAGAGTGGAGAGGGCAAGAAAAGCTAGTGGCGGATGAGGAGCTTCATGAGAGAAAGGGGGGAGGAGCAGAGAACGGCTAGGGTTTCTGGGGGTCGGCAAGAAAGCAATGGGAAAAAGAGAAAGTTGGGAGAGAGGAGTGGACGGCTGAAAAAAGGGTGAAAAAGAAAAACGAGAAAAAGGGCTAGGAGAAGCTAAGGAAGAAACAGAGAGGGAGTCTTCGGTAAGAGCAGAGGGAAAAATCTGAAAATTAGGGGAGTTTTTCGGGTAGAAAAAGACGAGCGAGAGAGAGTGAAAACAACAGAAAGGAAAGAGAGGGACGGCTGAGATCTTTAGGGAGGAAAGGAAATAGGGGAGGCTTGCGGCTGAGAAAGGCAGAGCAAAAGGAAAAACCAAAGGGGCGGCGGACGAGAAGAAACCGAAGCCAAGCTGCGGCAAGAAACAGAGGATCCAAGTTGCGGAAAAAACGTAGAGGGAAGACTCGTCTGAAAAACCACCAGTTCGTATCCGCCGTTGCTGCTGTCCGTCATCACGCACAACCTCCATAGCGGCCACCAGACAGCCGCAATCCTTCTTCTCCAGTGATCGACAAGTGGCCAACCGCCTGCCCAAGAACCGGAGCCGCCACCGCCACTGGAACCCACCGCCATCGTTTGCAAATTTTCACTAAACAAGAGCTCTCTAAGTCATCTTCCTTTTCTTCTTCAAGTGCAAACACTAGAAATCCCAACCCCAAGCATGTTTCTGTGGATTGGTTATTGCCATTTTTCTGTGATTGTCCACAATTGTTGAACACGTATGCTTTAAATGCTGATTGGGCTGCATTCGTCTTTGTTTCTTGATGATTTTGGGGCCAATTGTAGCTTCAATGGAACAAAAAAAATTAGTGAAATCTTTAATGTCCTCAACCTGCTCGACGAAATGCCCAATTGAAAATTTCTTGTCGAAATATGTTCTGCTTGCATTTTTCGAGTGAAGAAACCGATTAGGTAGACCAATCTAGTTCCTCTCCTTGTGTTTGAGAAATCTTGATGTACTGATATCTTGCACCTCTTCTGTTTTTGTTCCGTCATTCTAGGGTTTCAAATCAAATTAGTGACATGAAATTGAGTGAGGAGATTCATGTGAGGGTTATTTTTGATGAAATCTGGAGGGGAACTTTCTGGTATTCTTAGTTCGCAAAGAAATGCAGAAATGGTAGCTGGTACTTGATCTGTTTGGAGGAGATGATGCTTGTCTGAATTTATAATTTCAGTCCCTTCATTCTCCTTTTCCTTGTGATTTAACCCCAAATTTTTTAGAACTTCATAATTTGACTCCAAGATTTTTATAAAGGTTTTCAATTGGGTCCCTGCAACAATTTGCAAATTGAACCTTGAACTTTATATTTCCTTCAATTTTGGCTCCAAAGGTTCTGAAAATCATGATTTGGCCCAAAAGTTCCAATATTTGTGATTTGGTCCTTGGCAACTTTAATTTTGCAACTTCATTGCTTGTTTGCTTCAATTAGCCACCATGCTTTGTTTAAATTGCACTTAATTCATAATTTTAAGGGCTTTATAACCAAGTGAGTTTGTGTTTGCATATTTTCTTTAACTTTCCCAAATAAATTGGAGTCTTGACTCTTTTATTATTTTGGAGGGTAAATAAATGATTTCACTCCATTAGGGCTCCAACTCAAGGGAGGTACACCCTATCCCTTATTCTCACTCTATTTGACCCTACTTTCCCTACGTGATTTATGTGCTTAATTGCATGCCTTTTGAATGTTTTCATTTTATTTATTTATCCACTTTATTGGTTTTAGTTTTGTATATTTATTTTTCAATTTTGATCATTTGAAAGGCACTTGAATGCTAAAGTTGTAATAGCTAGGTTATTATTTTATTTATTTTATTCCGTTTCCCCTCTTAGATTGTAGTAGGCTTCCTCCGAATGTAATAGTTAGGGCTTTATTTGCTTTATTTGCCATATGTGTGATTTGCATGTCTATGTGCTATGTGTTACCGCTTTCATAGGGTCTTGCATCTAGATATCTTGCTTATATGTTATGTGCTATATGTGATTTATGTGTTTACATGCTTTTATTAGCTCTTACATGATTTATTTGATTGCAACCGATGCGTGACGTCACCACACTAGTCCAATGCTAGTTGTGGTCAATTTCTCGAATCCACACTAGTCCAACGCTAGTTGTGACCCTTTGTTCCGACTTTTCTCACTAGTCCAATGCTAGTGAAAAATTGTAGACATGGGATAGTCCAATGCTAGACCCTTAGGAACCCTCCGCACGTTAGTCATGATTGTGTGATAAAATCACTTCACCTCATGCATATTTTCACTTTTTAGGGTCTTTTATCATTTTTTGCATGACATCCGTCCTTATACGTATATCCCTTCCCCCATATTTTCCCTTATATGTATATTACTTACCCCTTTGTATGAAACATGACATTAGACTTGCATTTCATTTAAGCATTAGACCTAGGCTAGTACATTTGCATGATTACATTAGGGAAATTATCCCTTGGATATGGGATATGGACGAGTTTGGTTTTCTAGCCTTAGCACGCTCGTATTCCCTCTATTAAAGGGAAAATTGAGTCACGAACATTAGTTCCCCGTACCCGACATGATGCATTCCTGTAGGTCATGTATATTTGTATATTATTATTTTCCTTTTCTTTTTTTAGAGTCTAATAGTTTTGCATTATTCGTAACCTCTCCAAAAAGTCCGTTTTGGGCGTCACAATTAATGTGGCTGGTACCAATTAAGCTTTGAAGAGAAATTTTGCCCCCCGATACCCTCTTAAGTTTAGGGTTTGCATTCATATACTACATCCAAATGTGATAAATTTTTAGATTAAAATAGGAAAATTTTTGACTAAATTGCGCCACTAGCCTTGGCTAGGTTGAAAGGGTGCCTTGGATTCTTATCATTGCCTTCCCTTTCTTCAAATGTGACTTCCGAATCTTTTTCTCTGATTTTCGTAGATTTGGAGTCGTTTAAAAAGGATTTTCTATTTTTTTCTTTAAAAATTCATTTTTTAGGTGATTTGGTACACCTTAACTCTATACCAAGTGGCGACTCCATTTTTCATTCAAAAAAATCTTTTTTAAACTATATTTTGGGTCAAATCGTCGCATTTTCAAGTCCCATTTAGACCCATGTTTTTCATTTTCTTTTAAATCAAAAATTCATTTTCCAATAAAAAAAATTGAATCAAAAGCCATTTTTCTAAACTCGTCTTTTATATTTCTTATTTAAAAAATGGGGCGCGACACACCCGCCAGGCGGGATAGGATGTGCCCTTGTCGAGAGAGGTACTCCTACCCGAACCACTTGGTGTTAGGGATAGTCGAGAAGAGGAGACAGTTGACCCGTGATCTCAGGGTAGCACGAGCTGAGAGAGAGGAGATGAGAGCCGCTATGGAGGCTCAGGCTGCCAGAATTTAGGAGTTAGAGGCTAGAGTACTCGAGGAGTGTCAGAGGGTTGATGCCTCCCATGCTCAGTTCTAGGCGACCGATGGGCGCCTTATTCGGATGGTCGAGGTGGTGGGTAATCGTGTGGATGGTATTGTGGTTGAGAGTGTGACCATAGCCAAGCACTTAGAGGAGACCATGGGTGGAGGAGGATCCCAAGAAGGACCATGAGGAGGAGCCTTCTGAGGATGTAGGGTTTATTAGCTTGATTCGCTTATATTAGTGACCTCCTGATTTTTTGACTTTTGCTAAGAACTTAGAAGGGATGATTCTCATCTTGAAGTCTTTTGTATTTTGTTGCATGCACCCCTGTATTTTGAGGCACTTGGATGCCTATATCTTGTACTTGATATTATTGACTTCTTGTATGCACTCTTGACATGTATCATGACTTTTAGGTTATGTAAAGAACTATGTTTTAATTTTAAAGTGTTCGTGCAACTCGCTTATGTTTTAAATTTCTAATCTTATTTTCTCCTCTTTTAATTATCCATTTTGAATCCTACTATATTGATTGGCGAGAACGTGGACGGGGTCGTGGGCGTAGATTTCGGCAACCCCGCACTTCCGAGAGAGATGAGGGATCAGCGATTGGACCAAACCAAACTGGTGTTCTTGAGAGTTTAGTTGAGTGCCAAGGGCCCTGAACCAATTAACCAACCTAGAAACCAAGAGAGGGATGAGGATAGAGATCTAGAGCGATTCTTGAAGTTCGCTCCACTTGAATTTTATGGAGGATCTGATTCCGAAACAGTAGAAAATTGGTTTGAGAGGATGGTAGAGATTTTTGCTGCCCCAAATTATGCCGAGGAAAGGCAGGTGAATTTCGCCGTCTTCCAGTTCGAGGGAGCGGCACAATCATGGTGGAATGTTATTAGGGCGAAGTGGGAAAGGGGACAAATCCCCTAGACTTGGGCAAACTTTGAGAGGGAGTTTAATGCCAAGTTCCTCCCGCCAATGATACAAGAAAAAAAGGAGGATGACTTTATTAAGTTGAAGTAAGGAAAATGTCTGATCTGCGATAGTCCCGAGCATCAGATTTCGAGTTGCCCTAGAGTCTCTAAGGAAGAAGGAAATACCCAACAGCCTGCTAAGTCTACTTCAAAGCAGTCAAGTGCCAGAGGGAGTGATTAATGTTAATGGCTGTGAGAGGGATCCCAAATAGTGGGAGTTCTATGAGTGGGGATGGATCTGAGTTCACTTGAAAAATAGGAGTTGTGGTTATACCCTAGTCTTGACTGACACTTTTAGAGATTGTAATATTTTGTATAAGGGATGGAGTCCTTTGTTGTTTTGTACATTTGTAACTTAACACGTTTTGCTATAATCTTGTTTGTTTTCCTTTCTTTTGAAATGATTTGATGAATTTATCCTAATTTGGTGTAACTATTATGATCTTTCACGACATATGAAAATTTACTTTACTTTTAATTGATTTTATGGCTTATATGTATATTTAATTTATTGTCCCACACCTTTAGACTTGTGATAAGACATGGATGGTAGAAAACTTGATCGAAATAGTGCTCCTGGGTATAGGCAACCCCAAGGTCTTGAGGGTGACCGGAGATCGGCGGTGGACAAAAATCGAGAATTTAGGATTGAAGTTGGGGACCAATGTTTGATTGTCAACTTGATATATTAAAATTGCGAGATTTGAGTTGGTAAGAGAACATAGTTGGCAGATTTAATGAACCTAGAAACTAAGGGACATGATGTGATACTTGGTATGGATTGGTTAGCTCGATACCATACTCAGTTTGATTGTAAGTTGAAACTAGTGGAATTTCGCATCTCGGGGATTCTAGTTAGGAAATTGTTCAGTAGAGGGGTTGAAGCGTTTTAAATACACCTGGAGATAAGGTGAAATTGAAAAACGTGCTAGTAGTGAAAAATTAGACACAAGCAAACCCCCCTAGTGAAGGTTTTATAGAGAAATCACGGAATTGAGAAAATTTGGGAGGTGGAAGAGGAGATCCGAAAGAAATATTCAAACTTGTTTATAAACCAAGTTATGAATTTTGAGGACAAAATTCTTTTAAGGGGGGAAGGATGTGGGACTCGAAAAATTTTCTTATTTTATATTATTTTTTTGAATACATTTTCTATACTATATTTTAATGTCTTAATCTCCTAGATATTTTACAAGTGAATGACGTTTTAATTCATTTTTCATGTATAAATTAGTGCATGTTAAGTTTGAAGTGCATTTTGGAAGTGGGATCTGCTAATGCGATAAGTGTAATAAATTTTTGAAGATTAAAAGAGAGTTTTGTACAAAAGAATATTATTTTATAAGGTGTTAAGAGATAATTAGAGATTGGTTAGATATTTTAGTAATTAGAAGATAATAGGATGAGAATTAATTTTTGGAAAGACAATTGTCACACATTCATGGAACCTTGACCTTGATTTGGTCTGCCCTTAACCCTTAAGTAAAAGAAAGTTAACCAAACAATTCCATTTCCTTTCTTTCTTTCCTCCTTAGCTGTGCACATCATCCTCCAAATTAGCCAAGGAAGTCCCAAATTTCCTTCTCCTCTTGGCTGGCCCTTCCCTTGCCATTTTAGCCAAAAAATTTCAGCTTCCTCATCTTTTTTTTTGCTCCCAAAACTCACTTCAATCTTGCTCATCTTCTTGGTTCTTCACTCCAGCTTAGAAAGGGATTTGGAGGAGGAGGACTCTTGGTGGTTGGAGCTAGTTTCCTTGTGGTCTTGCTCTCTACTCTTGGAGAAGGTAAAAACTCCTCAAAGCCCTCATTTTCTTTCACCTCTTAACTAGATGTTGGTTAGTTTTAACTAGTTAAGCATTGGGTTGTTGATGGATTCTTTGAACCTTGATTTTAGGTAGATGTCTTGAGGTGGCTTCTTAGGTAGTGGCCTTGAGGAATTATTGTGTGTTTAGTTGGTTGTTTGATGCTTGTTTTGATGAATTATGGCTTAGTTTGGTTTGGAAAGTTGAAAAGAAAATTTGAAGAGAAAGAGGAGTTTGCTGTTTGAAATTTTGTTGGTTGATTCCCTAATGTTAATTTCGAATTTTATGGTTATTTTGATGTCAAAATGCTTGTTATATGTTGGTGTTTATGTGTGTAAATTATCTCCCAAAAAGCATTTCATTTGGTTAAGAAAAGGTTAGGTTAAAGTGAGAATGCAAACCTGGAAAATTTTTGATCAGGATAGCAAACCAGCGTGTGTTCAACAGGCCATAATTTTTTGTACAAGAGTCAAAATCAAGTTCCGTTTATGGCATATGAAACTAGACTCCGAGAGCTTTCTAACAGTATAAAATACCTGTGCTAATTTGTTTCTTATGAGCCGTAGTGAACCGGTAAAATTGACTGATTTTCACCTACGGTTTTACCCGTGAGACCTGCATAGCTGCAGATTGTTGATCAATTTTGTCCCCCTTGTGAAACGAATTTGAAGACAGTTTCTCCTAGTTATTTTTAGTATTTTGAATCTAGTTTTCAACGCCATAGACCAGGCCAATTTTGAACTTGTTTATTTGAAACTGTGTCAAGTGCTCCAAAATTGGAATTTCGTGAACCAAGTCCCAAAAATCAGTTTTCCAAAAACTGTTGTATCTTGGTGTAGAAAGGTCCAAATTGAGTTCCGTTTATTGCGTTTGAGACTAGATTTGGAATTCTTTTATTGCATAAATTTCAAGGGCTGATTCTTTTTCTATAAATTTTGCTAAATTTTCAAAGTTCACCGAAAATGCAAGACTGTTTGCCCTGTTCCTAGTGAAATATAGATTTCAAGCTAAGATTTGACTAATTTTGGATTCGAATCTGGAAAAAGTGTCTTCTATAGAGTTTTAGTACATTGAATTTAGTTTCCAACAGTATTAAGTTTCCAAATTTTGGACTTACAGAACTCGAGAAATGATTTTTCCAAATGGTGTCATACAAAACTGAAATTTTCTGGTTTCAAACAAAATGCTCTTTTAAGAACTTTCAACTTTCCTTTGAGATTGTTAGTTCGTTTTAAGTTTGATTTCATGGATGGATACAAGATCTCTGTGAACATTAGACCTTCATTTTGAATCTTGGTTCCCAAAGGATGAAACCTTTCGTGATGCGTTTTCTTAGTTGCCTAACTTTCTTGGTTAATTGCACCTCAATCATACTTGAGAAATGGATTTTAACCCCTAGTCTTATGCCCTTGATTTTCATGACGTTGAACTCTAAAAGTGGAGCGTTTTAGCTAGAGTAATTTTTGGAGAATTTCACTAGTTTATACTCGAAATTTGAAATGTTTAACTTTAACATTTATTATGAAAATGAGTGGAGTTTTGATGAATTTTGACTCTATTAGTTTAGAAATGTGAACGCTCCTTATATTCTAAAACTTGGGCGTAGGACTAGAAATTTTGAGAGATGAAAATCATCTTCTCTTTTCTCGATTTTTGTGCCAAAATTTAAGCGTGGTACTTTCTTTGGAATTGAGAGTTCTTGCCAAAACTTGACTTGAAAATGACTTTTGAGTTTCCCTTGAGTAATATTTCAATGATTTAACGAGAAAATCCCCTTTAACTTGACTCGAACTTATGACCTTGAGAGTGGGTAAAAAGAAAATATTTTCTTATTAACCTTGGTCGAGTACCTAGGTAATCGTGGTTGTGCATGTTTCAGGTGGTCACGAGAATGCCGAGGAGCTTGTCTGATCTCTTGTTTTGCCTTTGACTTTTGGTGAGTGTCAAGTGCATGTTTCATGCTATTATGATTAATATGATAATTGTACAAGTGCTACATGAACCGTGAACTTGCCGAGGCCAGGGTGTACTTTACTGTCCTTATTCTCTCTCTTTTGATGAAATGATACATGTTACATGAGTGTTTGTGACTTGTACTTGTACTCGAAACTGTTTTAACTCGTGAGCACTGAGCGTTAGCATGTACCACACCCTATTCGGGTGGGAGGTGTCTCTCATACCGACTCAGTGCTATAATTGATTCTTTAAGCGGCAGTATGTACCACACCCTATTCGGGTGGGAGGTGCCTCTCATATCGACTCAGTATTATGATTGATTTTAAGTTGATTGGAACGTTGTCTCATCGACCACTCGTTCTTGTGGGGACGCCCAACCCTTTGGCCAATCTCGTAACTCGAGTCGGTAATGGCTTGGTCGAGAAATTTGGTGAATCTTAGGAAATATTATAGCTTGATCTTTTGAGGTCTTGCTTGGCATACTCGAATAGTATTGCCACTTACTACGTGTTTGGTTCCAGATCCGAGTGGGGGTTATGTTGGATGGAGGAAGTAAGTGGAGCGCTACGTCATGTTACCTTTTTTTTTGAGTTAACGGAGAATCAACCCCAAATGGTTTGAATTGATCGAGACGTGAAAATAGCTCCTGAGAGTTTTTGTATCCTTCCGTGTGTGTTTACACTTAAATGATAGTTCATGTTAAAATTACTTTCAAGTATACTATTCGATTGATTGGTGTTACTTGCTTACTTGATTTTCTTGGCCTCACTGAGAGTTAGCTCATCCCTTTATGTTTGTCTTTCTTAACGGGCTTTGGAGGTGGAAGTTGAAAATTTTAGATTAGCAGCTTTGGATTGATGCGGGCATACTTTTTTTTAGGATATTGGAGACTTGTAAAGGTGTAAACTTTGTTATACTTGGATATTGTGGGTTGTATTTGTAAATGATAATTCTTGGGAGTTTTTGGACTTATATATTCGATGTACTTCTCAATTTTAAGCAATGGTTGACTTGTGATCCTTTATTAAGTTAGAATGAGTAAATGAGTCCTGACAAGAGTTGGGCAGGCGTTCCATTGTACCCTATGGTTCGCCCTAAGGAGAGGTGGGGGCGTGACATGATCAAAAAAAAGAAACAATATTGTTCACACAAATAAAGATTACCAACCCATGAAAAGATTAAAAACTCTATACTCTTACTTGTTAAGGGGAGTCAAGCATGTCAATGGGTAGAATTTGGGTTGAATCTTTTCGATCCAAATTCAGACCTATTAAATGTAATTAGACCCAAACCTAGACTTAGACCTTTACCCTTATGGATATCTTAAAAAATAAGTCTAAATCCAGACCCTCCTGAATCTGGGTATCCGATGGGTACCCGTTGTATTATTCTAAATACACTAAAGTAAAAATGTATACATAGATTTCAAAAAATATAAACACTATCCAATTTTTATTTCAAATAATAAAATTAATATTAAAAAAGGTGAATGCAATATTATGAACTCAAAAAATAACTATTATCGACTGTTTCGATTTATTTTTAAAACTTTAACTGTATCGACATCCAATCTTTCATTTATTTGCCTTTACTTTTTCTCATTTTTTTGAAAAAATTTATACTAATTACAATGACAACTAGGATTAGTTTGAAAAAATGAAAACAATCATGAAGTCTTACTGTATTTGATCCAATGACTACAGGATATTAGATTATTTAAAAATTTACTAATATATATATGTATGTATGTATGCATACATATATAATTTAATTTTATATACATGGGTATGGGTAGGGTCTAGTATAAGTTTGGATTTGGATATGGATCATAAAAAATTAGATCCTACTGAGACCCATAATTCTTTTACAAGGTTTGGGTTTAGGTGGGTGCTAGATTTGATAAATTAAATCCAAACCCTATCAAATACATTAGGTCTAAGTTGGATCTAGATAAAACCCGTTCCATTGACATGCTTAAGGTGAGCCAAACGTCGGAGAAAATGAAAGCACTATCTGAAACCAACCGTGAAAAATTGTCATCTCTCAAACTCTAGGATTGCTTGCAATCTTTTTCTTTGTTCCATGCTTTATTTATAGTTAATTGCCTAAAGTATGTAGGCAAAGGCATAACCATTCTTACTTTTAAGCAAAGATTAAGAACTCCACACTCTTTCTTTTCAAGGAGAGCTAGAAATTGGAGAAGATGAAATCACTATTTGAAACCAACTGCGAAGAGTTGTCATCACTCAAACTTTAGGATTACTTGTAATCTTTTTCTATGTTGCATGCTTTATTTATAGTTAATTACCTAAAGCATATAGCCAAAGGCACAACCATTCTTACTTTTTTAGTAAAGGTCTTTTTTTCATTTGCCTAATTTCTTTGCACTTTATCCCTTACTTTTGTTTAATGTTTTCAATAGTCAATATTTTAAGATATCAATTGCAATTATAAAAACAAAGATTTTGAGATATCAATTGCGTAATTTCTTTGCACTTTTTCTATTGATTTATTTAATGGTTTCCTCGGGGTATTTCATTGTGGGAAGATCGATAATCCTTGTCTTGAGAAAACCATCAAACATGCCTTGCAAGTCAGAGTCAAGGAACCGGTATGCCCTTTCTTGCATCTCTCTTAAATCTTGAGAGGAATCTTTCTTCTCAATAATTTTTTGGTACACCTTTATTGCAATCTTCATGGGTGCTAAGTTTGTTGCTGTAGACTCCTTATTGTTAGATTTTGGAGAAAGATTGCCCCCTTTCTTATTCTCTTCCCTCTCATTGTTTGATTGAGATACTTGAACACAAGAAAGTTGAACAAGTGGGCTATTGCTTACACTGGCAAAAAATCAGTACAAGAAAACAGGTGTATTATGAAGCTAGGATTGTGCCACAAAAAGTCAAAAAAACATCGCCTTTTAGTGGCACAAAAGTGACAGAATTCAATTTGTGTCACAAAAGTAGCAGTTACCAAGAAAATGGTGCAATTTGTGGATGTGCCACATGTATTTGCATTGCTTTTTGTGATACTAGTTTAAGGGTTGCCACTCTACTTGTAGCACAAAAAATGTGCTAAAAATGAAAACAATGTTATGCGACATAAACTTGTGTCGCAAAAAACTCACTAATATAAAGGCCAGAAATCAATTTTTTGAATATCATAATATTTATCCTGCTCAAATACACTAAAATTGAATATCAAAACAAAATTAAAGTTACAGTACACTAGAATAAATTACCATACACTGCTTCAATCAAATTCTACAAATTTTATCATATGTCATCATTTTGAAAAAAAAAATAGAATGAACTTCTTAGAGTAGTATAGTTCACTCCAATAACAAGATGCTTCATATATCCGAAGAAGTGCTTGTTTTGAAAAGTTCAACTTTATTATACATCTCCCAAAAGTATCTTGATATCTAAAAATGCTGAAATAACACAAAAAATATGGTCATAAGCATTTTTGAATACTAGAGTTTAGAAAGGTCAGCCATCAATTCACTTCCAAATTTGGGAAAGTAACCCATTTCCACAACCCAATAAAACTACATTCAATAAAATTTCAAGGTGGGAAGAGGAGAATTTAAGAAGAAGAATGAGCAAACTTCAAGATAAATGGTGTGCTCCACTGTGATGACTTGAAATTTTGCTTATATTTTCTTATAATTCCCTCTTATTTTGAATAAGTTAATTTAGAATTTCTTTCACTACTAATTTTCTTCCCTTGATAGTTGTAATATATAATCGAATTTTCTTCTCTCGATAAGTCTAAAACTTCCTTTATTTTTCTTAATCTTGCTTACTATATTATAGAAGTTTTGAATCTTGGAGTATTATGATTGATTTTCTAATTTTGGATTGTTTAGTGAAAATTTCAGCTAGGGTTTTATATTTTTCAGCTTTGATTATGTTGTTTGACTAGCAAATGTTGGTATTGAGCTTGGATATGAAATTTGTGAGGTGATTAATGGCATGATTCTGACTTTTTAGCATTAAAAAATGAATTTCCAGCTTTGTTGAGAAAATTCTAGTTTTGGTATTGGTTAATTGTTTGCTAGAAACGAGTTATATTTGGATGTTTTTTAGTCTAGATAAAGAGCTATCTTGATATGTTTATTGGTGGTGTTTGAATTGGGTTGATTTGAGGAAAAACATGAAGCCTTAAATAGTTGGAAAATTGGACAACTACAAAGGGTATGCTGCCCAAATTTTCATTTAAGGGATAAGTGAGTGAACTTGAAACTTGAGCGGTGATTCGGGGATGAATTAGACTTCGGTTGTTTAGGGTATTCAAGTTTCCTTTAGTAGAGGTATATAAGCTGAATTTTTGCCAAAACTCATATACTTTTAAGGTAAAAGGAGCGACCACTTTTAATACTATTTCCTAGTGTTTTTAACACCAATTTACGAACTTATAAGTGTTAAACACTTCTTTATCAAAAACCAAAAGCGCGAGCATGATTTTTCTAGAGTTTGATAAGTGAAATTAATACTACTTCAACGAGTTTCATTTATTTGATTTTCTTTAAGTGAAGCCCCTATATTTTGAACTCGAATTGATTGCAAACAGTTAAACGGTATTTTATCGCATATTTGGACTCCAGTCAAGGAGTTGAACTAGAACGTGGTTTTGAAAAGCAATAACTCATTGGTGAGTGTTTTCCAATGCATGATTGAACATGATCTTTGAATGAAATGATTTGCTAATGCGATTGAATAATATTTGACTTGTTTGGATGAGCCGAGAGTATACTTTATCGCACTCGTCCTCACTTTCTTGAATGATCTCATACTTGCTTGAGTTTGATTGACTTGTATTTGTATTGGTGCTTGTACTTGACTTGTAAGTGCTGAGCGGTAGCATGTACCACACTCAATCCGAATGGGAGGTGCCTCTTATCTCATCTCACTACTTTTAACCTCACCCTATTTGTTAGTCAGTCAAATCGAGCCAGTAAGGGTTTGGTCGAGGAGACTAGCGAACCATAGACACTGTTTATTGTTTATTGTTTATTGTATAATCCTTTGGATATGGTCAACTGGATTCAGTATACTCGAATATTACCATAACTCTTACTTTGGAGTTTGGATCCGATAAGGGGGTTGATTGGTGGATGGAAATTGGTATAAAGTGGAGATCTACAGTCATGATTTTGCTTCTTTAAACGTTGACGAAGTGTCAACGGGTTCAGATCAAATAATGCAACGGGAATTTGGCTCTTGAGAGCCATCTATATCCTTTTACTTTGAAATGATTGTTACTTGTAGTGTTATTGTTTCTTTTATGAACTTTACACTCGCTCATTTTGAGATTTCAAATTTTACATATGGCCAACTTGCTACTTGGTTCTGCATAAAGTTTTGGAACCTCATTGAGTTTTGGCTCACTCTATTAGTTTTTATTTTTCTTACAGGGGGTACAAGCATAGGCGTGAAGTTGGAAAGGCTAATTTTGTCTAGACTTTTAACTTTTGTAATTCTACTAGCGCTAGTGCTCGATTAGAGTTAGGAGTACAACTAGAACTTGAATCTCTTGTTATATTCGGATATTGATGAATGGTTGAGATAGTAATGAATGTAAATGTATTTTCGAAACTTAGGAATTGTAGTCTCCTTTACTTTTGAAGTTGCAACTTATTTTCCTGACGTGAGTGAGTGAGTTCTGGTGGGAGATGGGCAGGCGGTCCACTAAACCTTGGGGTACGCCCTAGGGAGAGGTGGGGTCGTCACAGGTGATATCAGAAACTTGATTTGAATTGGTCTGGACAGATAGAGTGACTTTTACTTGATATGGTTTATGTGTGAACGTCTAAGTGTGAAACCCTAGAGAATAGGTGTTAGTTTAGTTTTGCTTGTTTAAATTGCTTATTCTTTTAACGCTACTTGTAATGTAGGCAATGGAAGGAAATGGTAAGAACGGGAATGCCGAGCAACCTCGTGAGTGCTTAGCTATCAGGAACATCCAGGAGGGCCAATACTTCAATGGGCCCCAGAACATAGGGTCAGGCACTATGGTTGCTGGCGGATCTATTCATATCTTGAGAGGGTGGTTCTTGCCATTGAGGACGAAAGAGAAATGTTGGCTAGTGCTAATCATAAGGCCCAAACTGAGATCGAGCGCCTGAGGGTAATGTTGGACGAGCAAGGGGCTAGGATGGTAGAACTTGAGGCTTCTACTCTTGAGAAGCAGGAGCGAACCAATGCCTTTAGAGAGCGAGCTCAGGAGGCTAATGGTCGCCTTGTTCGGATAATAAGGGAAGTAGGGACCGAATTGATAATATTTTGACCGAGTATGGGGCCCTTGTGGGGGAAGTGGTATAGGTGAACTTGGCCGAGGAAAGTCAAGGGAACGTAGTTCCTAGTGACTCAGGAGCCAGCCGCACCTGAAGAGGTGGTGGAGTCAGCTGGATCGACAAACCAAGTTAGGGATCTAGGGTTTTAGGGTTTGCGTGAGATAGTTAGGGACATAGTTGGGATGGCACGTCATCTTTTGTTTTTGATATTGTTGTGTTAAGACTGATGTACATAGCACCTGCTTTTGCTCAATGTTCTTTGGTTGTTATGAGTTCTTGACTTTATTAGGATGATATGTACAATACTTCATGACTTGATATGTGAATTGCTATGATATGTATATAAATAAAGTATATTATTTTAAATGTGCTCTATTATTTTCATTTTATGATTTGAAAATATTTTTATCAAGCTTTATAGCTACTTTATGTTGTTTATACCTATATAGTCTATTTTTTTTCAAAAGAGGCATGAGGGTAGGCGAAATCAGGAACGTGAAACTGGTCGAGGATGTGATTCTAACCGTGAACGTGGGACTAGACAAGTACAAGAACCAGTACAAGAACCGAGAGAAGAGAGAGGTGCAACAGGTCAACAACAACCTGAACCTAGGGTTGAAGGAGGGGATCAAGTAGCAACGGCCATGCAACAAATGACTAATACTTTAACTCGATTGGTAGAGCAGCAGGGTCAATCTCTTGTCAATCAGCCTAGGGACCATGAATAGGGGAAGATAGGACCTTAAAGCGGTTTCAAAAGTTTTCTCTTCTCAAGTTTCTTGGAGGGTCAGATCCTAGGTAGCCGAGAGATGGCTGGAAGCAATGATCAACATTTTTGCCGCTTTGAATTATACAGAGGAAGGGCAGGTGAATTTTGCGGTATTTCAATTTGAGGGACCAGCCAGAGTTTAATGGAACGTAATTAGGGCTAAGTGGGAGAGAGAAAGGACAGCATGGATCTAGTTGAAATCTGTACAAGAGGTTAATGAGAAATATCTTCCACCAATAGTCCAGGAGAAAAGGGAGGACGATTTCATTAGGCTACGTCAAGGAGGTTTAAATGTATCTAAGTATGAGATTCAATTCAACAAGTTATCAAAATTTGCTCCTGAATTGATAGCTACGGAGCAGAGTAGGGTGAGGAGGTTTGTGCAAGGGTTGAACGTAGAGATACAAGAGACTTTAGCAGTGGCACAAATTAATACTTTCACGGAGGTTCTTGAGAAAGCCCAGAGGGCAGAAATTGCAATGGCACAAGTGAAGGCTTTTCATGCAAGAAAGAAAGGTGCGTCTAGTGGAGACCAAGGATTGGAACAAAGTGATCTAGGTATGCCACCCCTTAAGGTGGGTCGAAGAGCTGGTGGTGAGAGAATTTCGGGGACATCTAAGAGAATTACTCCGAGAGAAGCCCCAGGTGGAGGAGGACAACTAAGAGGTGTCTCACAAGGAGATTAAACTTCAATCCCTCACTTATCTTGTGGATATTGTGAAAAAATCAACCATATTGAGGATAATTATTGGAGAAAGACCCGAAAATGTTTGTGTTGTGGTAGTGCTGAGCACCAAATTGCAGTCTGTCGCCTCTTCGGTGAGACTCAACAGTTAGATAAGTCAAACCATAAACAACCAAATGTAGGAAGGAATAGATCCAAAGTGCTTGTCAGAGTATATACCTTAAACCATCAGTAAGTGCCTAATCCGTCTAAAGTGGTAGAAGGTACGATTCATGTTTCCCATTGTTTGGTTCAAATTTTGACAATGATGCGATTTACGAGTTAGAGACGGACATGCAAGAAGAATACCTTGAGCTATTTGCAAATAAATGTATGAATTTCGAGATCGAAATTCTCATAAGGATGAGAGAGTGTGACGATTTGAAAATTTGTTTATATTTTCTTATAATTCCCTCTTATTTTGAATAAGTTAATTTAGAATTTCTTTTACTACTAATTTTCTTCCCTCGATAGTTGTAATATATAATCGAATCGAAAGTTTTACTTTTACTTTTATAATTAGAGCAAATTACAATTTTTGCATATTTTAGTAACGTGATCACTTGGTGAGGTGTGTGTACTAAATTTGGTGGATAAGAGCAAGTATTAAGTAAGAGAAAGTGTGTGATTAGAAGTGCTAATAATAAGCTAGTGAATCATAAGTTAAAACACAAGTACGAGAAAGTTAAGAAAAATAGGTTTGAACCGACGTGTACCGTTTGTTACCGATTGAATACACCACTTGACCAATATTTTCTTACCCTAATCTCCTTGTTTTTATTACATTTAATTTCCCCTAAATTAACCCTTAAGTCAGCCACCATTATTGACTAAGGAAAAGGAAAGAAAAGAAAAAAAAAAGAGAGAAAACTTGGCCTTGCCAAGTGTCAAAAATCCAAGAGTTGTTTGATTAAAACACCTTTCTTTCTCCTTATCTTTCCCTTGGACCAAATTTGCTTCATTTTTGCTTGGATTGGCCGAATTCTTGGAGAGAAAAACAAGATAGGAAAACTTCCAACTACATCTTGATTTAGCCTTGTTTGAGTTGAATCACAAGAATCAAACCGATTAAACTTGCATCAAGGGGGTTAGGAAGCTTGGTGTGGTGAAAGTTTTGGAAGAAATAGTTTGGTTCCTCACTTTCAAGGAGGTTTTGTAAGGTATAAGTCTAAAACTTCCTTTATTTTTCTAAATCTTGCTAAATATGCTATAGAAGCTTTGAATCTTGAAGTATTATAGATGATTTTCTAATTTTGAGTTATTTAGTGAAAATTTCAGCTAGGGTTTTATATTTTTCAACTTTGATTATGTTGTTTGACTAGCAAATATTGGTATTGAGTTTGGATATGAAATTTGTGAGGTGATTAATGGCATGATTCTGACTTTTTAGTATTAAAAAATGAATTTTCAGCTTTGTTGAGAAAATTTCAGCTTTGGTATCGGTTAATTGTTTGCTAGAAACAAGTTATATTTGGATGTTTTTTAGTCTAGATAAAGAGCTATCTTGATATGTTTATTGGTGGTGTTTGATTGGGTTGATTTGAGGAAAAACATGAAGCCTTAAATGACTGAAAAATTAGACAAATACAAAGAGTATGCTGCCCAAATTTTCATTTAAGGGATAAGTGAGTGAACTTGGAACTTGAGCGGTGATTCGGGGATGAATTGGATTTCAGTTGTCTAGGGTATTCAAGTTTCCTTTAGTAGAGGTATATAAGCTGAATTTTTGTCAAAAACTCATATACTTTTAAGGTGAAAGCAGCGACCACTTTAAATACGAATTCCTAGTGTTTTTAACACCAAGTTGCGAACTTCTAAGTGTTAAATGCTTCGTTATCAAAATCAAAAGAACGAGCATGATTTTTCTAGAGTTTGATAAATGAAATGAATACTACTTCAACGAGTTTCATTTATTTGATTTTCTTTATGTAAGGATCGAAGACAACCTAAGAAGGGGGTGAATTAGGTAGTTTAAAAAACTGACCAAGATATGAGTCACTTTTTGAGAACATGCCCTCTTTTTCTAAAGGACCACACAATGGAGCAATTGATAAGAAGCACAAGTGCTTGGGAGTAGCAGAGATAAACAATTTATATTGCAAGACAGTAAGTAAAAGGATAGAATAGCAAACCAAGTTTCAAACTTCACTTGAGGTTGAAAATCACTTTATATAGCAAGATTCTTCAAGTTGATCAACTTACAACCAATCTCTTGTGTACAAAGGAAGGATCACTTCCTCCTCGCCTCAAGCTGCACTTGGTCAAACAAGAAAGTTTTACTATTACTCGGATAACCCTCACAAAGCTACACTATTGAAGAAATAGAAACACACTTGAAAAACTTATTGAAAATCACACAACTAATAGTACAAATCTTCTTTAAAGAGTATTCTCACACTTGAATCACTCAAGATTTGATGTAGTCTCAATGTGCAAAAGTTGTTGGAAGTATCTGACCAACCACTATTTATATAGGACCAAGAAAATGTTTCATTAATGCTTCCAACGGATAGAAAGTAGCTGAAAAGTCAACTAGCCGTTGGAGTATCGGACGTCCGGTACATTCGAAGCATGTGTCCGATAGCATATAGTAAGTTTGAAAAATCTTTTTCAATTCTATCGAACGTTTGGTGCTTGCGTCCAAAAGTAGACAATGAGTTAGAAGGAATATCTCAATTCTATCGGACATCCGGTATTGTCTTTGTGAGCGTCCGACATCTTTCGTCGAGTTTGAACGAACTTATCGGACGTCCGATACTTGCGTCCGATCGAGATCAGTGAGTTAGGAAAAATATCTTATTTCCTTCGGACGTCCGGTGGTGGAATTCTTCATGCACACAAAGTTGCGCAATGATTATCGGACGTCCGATCCAAGCATCCTGTGAGGACCCAAAAATTTTCACATTTCTCAACATGTTATTCTTGATTTTGATGATCACAAAGTACTTTGAAATGTTTATCTAATTCTCTTCAAATATAAGTGTTTTGTTTTTTAGAGAATCAGGTACAAAGGTGTCATGGAAAGAAAATTAACCAAAAGAAGAAGCAAAAACAGGGCACTCATGTCGGACGTCCGAAAGGCAGCTGTCGGACGTCCGAAAGGACGAAGAACATCAAGAAGGAAACTCTGTCGGACGCTCGTGAGGAAGCATCGGACGTCCGGGACGATCGGACGCACGCTTCGGACGCACATCGATCGCATCGGACGTCCGAAAAATTTCGCAAAGTTCTGATGACTCTCTGACGACGTTCGGACGTAGAAACTGTCGGACGATAAAATTCCATCGGACGTCCGAACGACAACTTGGCTGATTGTCAGACGATGGGATCGGACGATGATTAAACTGTCGGACGTCCGACAGCCCCAATGGCTAGCTGACTCTTCATCTGCCTTCTATCCGTTTGAAGCATTAATGAAACCCATTTTTGGTCCCCTTTAAACACAATCGATTCTGAATCAGGGAGCGACTTTTGCACACTTCGTTTACAAGATCTCAAGAGATATTTTAGCTAGAAAATAGTCTCATAAGCAAGATTTGTTCTCCAAGTAGTGTGAAGTTCTTGTAAGTACTTCTCTTGTGTTTGAAATTTTCAATAGTGTAGCTTTGTTGAGGGTTATCTGAGTGATAGTAAAACTTCCTAACTTGACTAAGTGAGGCTTGGGGCAAGAAGGAAGTGATCTTTCCATTGTACATTGAGTTGATTAGTTTTCATCAAAGAGAAGGTACTCATCTTTGTGATTGGTTTTCAAGTTTGAGGAAAACTTGGTAGACAATCGGTTTGATACTCTATTTTATTTCTTTTGTTTAATAAAATTCTCATTGCTTATATACACTCTTATTTCTGATCAATATTGCTCTCTTTTTTAAATTTACTTGGCTGATCACTACTAGAAAAGAAGGTAAATTTTTATTAAAGAAAAAGTGCATAAACTCAATAAAGTATTTTTTAATCAACCTAATTCACCCCCCTCTTAGGTTGTCTTTGGGCCTTACATAGCATTATTTTATTTTTTTGACTATATTTTATACTTTTCTTGAAAATATTAAATTTTCTATGCATTTTTATAAGTAAGTACAATTTTAAAATCATTTTTCTAATATGAGTTAGTGTACGTTACAACCAATCATATGGTTTATTGTGAATGAAGGACCGCACGATGCAAACGTTCTTGATGCAGATACAGGTTTGTTTCGGCAAAAAACAAGAGCTGAATTGAATGCTCAAGATAGAACCAATCTCACATTGAATGCCAAAACCATGAATGTTCTTTATAGTGCTTTAGACTCAAATGAATCAATTAGAGTAAAAGAATGTAAATCTGTCAACGAAATATGGGATAAGTTAAGAGAAATTCATGAGAGTAGTGACAACGTGAGAGAACAGAAAAAGTCTATCTTGGTCACAAAGTATGAATCATTTAAAATAGAACCCCTTGAGAATATTGACAAAATGTATTGCAGGTTCAATGACTTGATCAAAGATCTCGAGGTGTTGGGCAAATAGTACACCTTGGGAGAGAAAAACAGGAAAATTCTCAATGCGTTGGGCAAAGAATGGGAAAGTAAAGTGACTGCAATTGAGGAGGCTAAGGATTTAAATTTTGTGCCTATTGAATCTCTCATTAACTCACTAACCTCCTATGAGTTGAAGTTGAAAACTAAAGTGCAGGAGGAAGAGGATGCGAGAGCAAAGAGAAATATAGCTCTAAAGGCAGCTCAAGGTGAAGATGATCAAACTCAGTTGGATGATGAAGATTCGGATGGTGATGACAACGAGCTTGCTCTCATCACAAAAAGTTTTAAGAGAATCTTGAATAAAAGGAAGTTTAGAAGGGGAGGACCTAGCAATCAATTCCAGAATCAGTCTTCAAATGCAAGGAACAAAGGAAAACAAGAATTCAACAAAAAATAATTAGACAAATGCTACGAATGTGGACAGTCTGGACACTACGCAAACGAATGCTCCCTAAAGAAAAAGAAAGATGGAAAAGCTGATCGAAAGCCAAGGTTCAACAACTTCCAAATTACATGGAATGAATATAACTCCGAAGGTAAAGTTGAAGAAGAAGAAGAATCAGCTCAAATGGGTTTCATGGCTATTGGAGATAATGAGATAACTTCCATACACTCTCAATCTGAAAGTGATGATGATCTTGAATCCTTTGTTGAAAAATTGCGTAATGCCTTGAAGGAATCTTATGATAAAAACAAGCAGGTAAAACAGAAAATTATTTTTCTCATTCAAGAAAATGCGAGTCTTTTTCAACAAAATAAACAACTAAAGGCTAACAATGAGTGCCTTGTGTAGACACCAAATTTTTGAATTAATTTTTGTATGTTTGGTTTTAGTGATAATTGGTTGATTTTTGTTTAGACGGTTTGCATTTTAGTTCTTTTTCGTTTGTCTAGTTTTTTTTAGGTTTTATTTTATTTTTATTCCCTTCTTTAGTTTATAAGTTTTAGCGTAGCTTTTTTTAGAGAAAAAGAGGAAAGTGAAAATAAACAAAAAAAAGGGGAAAAAGAAAAGGGAAAAATGGTTTAATGCATACTGGCCTATTTTTGAAAAAAGTGAAAGGTTTGAAATTTGAAGAAAAAGTTTTTAGCGTAATAGGCATTATTTACTTTTTGATACATTTTAATTGTTTTTCAAAGAAAAGAGAAAAATATATATTATTATTTCAGGTTACAAGCATTTGTGTTTTTGATTGCATTTTATTGTTATTTAAGTAAAGAAAAGGAAAAAAAGAAAAAAAAGGAAAAAAAGAAAATGGATGAAAAATGGAAGTTGTAATTTGCTGTTCAATATTAATTTCTGTTAATATTAATTTTTGTTATTATCATTTATTTCATTTTTATTGTTATTAATTTCTGTTTTAATTAGCTGAAAGAAAAAAAAAAGAAAGGGAAATTGTTGCCGCAGCATGAAAGCTGCGGACTTGCGCAGCTTGCAAAGGGGGGTTGGGACGGCTCCTGGGAGTGCAAATATGGAGAAAAGGACCTGAAGTTTTTAGGGTTAGAAACCATATAAAAGGTTAAGAAACAGAGCAGCCGCAAGGAGAGAGAGGGAGAAAAAAATACGGGGGAAACAAAGAGAAGAAAAAGGGACTAGCGGCGGAGGTTCTGGGTAGAGATAGAAAAGGAAGAGATAGGAAAAAGCTAAAAGAAACTTGTGAGGTTGAGGAGGAGCTCTGGAAAATAACGACTAAAATTGAGAGGAAGGAATAGGGAGAAATTAGCAGAAAAACAAAGTAAATGGGAGGAGCATCGTTGAAGGTATCCATGGCGAAACAGCAAAGTCAGGAGAGAAGGAAGTAGCAAGTCACATTTCTGAAGAATCTGGTGAATCCTCATCGAAGGGTTGATCTTCATAGCTGCTTACTAAAATCTACAACTTGGCCTGTTCGATCCTGGAGCAGTGGTACCACTCACTCCAACCAGAAATTTCTACCGTTCCTTCGAGTTTTTCAAGACAGCGGAAGGTAACTATCCAGCCCTTTTTGTTCATTTGTATGAAAACAAATCCTTTAGATAGGATCGGAGCTTTCCTGTTTGATATTACGGCTGGAATCTGGGTTAGCATAAGGCATTGATTTTTTGGTTTGTCATTGATTTGGTGGATAACTTATAACCTTAATAGCTACGTTTTGGAATGGGGGTGATTGAAGGCTTAAATCTGAAAAGCTGTCAACTTTCGTATGCTTCCTTGTCATGAAACTAAATGGGTATGATTTATACGTGAAGAGTGGTTTTCTGAGCATTTTATCAGTTCACATGTTTAGGGGTTAACTATTCGTTTCACTCAATGATGATGTTCAATGCCTTTGTACTGCCGAACTTCGGTTGGGATTGATTCCGTGCCATGGTTTTGCTATATTTCGTGTTTAAGAGTTTTTCTGAATCTCCCCTTTTGCCCTCCTTCCCATTATCCCAAGTTTTTCTCAGTTTTGAATTGAGTTGCTAAATCCATTAGAACTTTGGGTTCCTTCGCATGATTACGTTTAGGCTGACTAGAATTGTAGCAATTCTTTCTTTCAGTGGCAGCAACTTTCGTCGTAACATCTGCATGAAAAGTCTAGGAAATGGTTGTCTTTTGTTTGCTTGGTGTTGAGTTTGTGTGTTTTGTGCTTAAAAGACATCTAAATCATGCCCAAGTACTTGATGTAAAATGCGTTTCAGTTTGCCAAATCAGAAACTCTCGGCTTTGTCTTATTGTTTTTTTTTTATCTTTTCGACCCAAGTTATAGTTTTGTTTAGATAATAATTCCAGCCTCTTTCTTCCTGGTTTGTTAGCATGATTATGTTCCAGCTAAAAATGAAATATCGAAGAAGGAATGATGGCTGGAATTTTGTAGAATGCATGTATTCATCGTGACCTTTTTGCACCAGTTTCTTTTCTTATGTTTTCTTGTTTGTTTGGATGTCAAAGTCCTGTTTTGTTTGTATAGTTCAAAATTGGATGTTAGATCAAGAAAACTTCAGTTATAGTATGCATGTGAAGTCTGATTTTGGTGAAAGAATGCAGCGGTTTTGCTTGGTTTTAGAGTTGCCATTTGAATTGTTGTTTGCTGCAGTTGCTTTCCCTTCTTTTGGTATAAATCAAAACCAGATTTGCCACCTTAGTTTCTGCAAACAAATTTCATGTTTTGATTTGGGTCAATAGTTTCTGTTTTGAGGAATTTGTTTGTATGATGAAATGGATGTAGTTGCTGCTGGAAGTTGCCGCAAGTTTGGGAACCAAAAAATGCAGCAGTTGGGTTTGCTTTGTTGCAGAAGTTTTTGCTTTCTTTTGTTATAAGAAACTTGCATGAAAGTATTCTCATAATCCCTTCGTTGTCAAGTTGTATCCATGTTTGATTGGGGCTAGATCAAAAGGTTGCATGAACCTTACTGGCCGGGAGTTGCTTGGGGTTGTGGCAGCTTTTGTTTTGCTTTGTTTACACGAAAGTTTTTCCAGAGTTTGCATGATCAGCTCCAGTTTGTATGATTGGAATGATGAATGTTGCTGTTGGTTTGGTCTTAGATTAAAACTCTGATGTTTGTTTGAAAAGTTTTAGTTCAAAATGGTGTTTTGAAGTTGAAATCCACTTGCGAAAAATGGAAATTGCCGGACTGCTTTACTTGTTGAAACATTGTTGCAGAAATCTTCTACGTTGCATGCATGGATAATTGCTACAAATTACTCTTTAACCCCCCAAGTCCCCCCTTGACTCACTATGGCCCAAGTAATTTGAATACTTAATCAATTTAATCCCTCAAGTTTCTCCATGTTCCACAAAAGCCCAAGCATGTTCTCATTTCTTTACAATTAGGTCCTAAGGTGGGTGTATTTTGAGTCATCATTTGGCTTTTCATTGTTTTTGGGACTTTTGAAGCTCCTAAATTTTTCAATTGGTTTTATTTGGTCGATTAATGGTTGCTATTGAGTTCTCAAAATGCATGTTTAAATCATTCATGGACCCTTGTTCATTCTTGGACCTTCGAATTTCCATAAATGTGTGTTTGGATCTTGTTAGTTACTTGGGGAACTTTTTGTGTTCTTAAATGTTTCAATTAGGTTCAAATGATTGAGTAGTGCTTGCTCTTGGGTCTTTAGTAAATGTTATGCCTGGGGATCGGATGATCATGCCTTGGTCTTTAAGTAGTTTTGACTTCATTAAATTGTAATTGGGGGAAAATTTGATGATTTGGTGGATTCCAATTGTTTTGTTTATATCTTATAACTAAATTGGTACGTTAATCCTTTGCTTTGAATGGTTTTAGCACATATTATCCCGTTAGTTGGTGACTGAGCCCAGTTTAAGTTTCGTCCATTTAACACTACAAAAGGGAGTGGTATAATTCCTTTTATCTTTTTGTTTCTCTCCTATGTGGACTAATGTGCTAATTGAAATTTGCATGTCTACTTGCTTTCCTAGCCTCTCCTTATTTTCTTTCATTTATTTCATTTGCTTTTGATTTTTATTAATGGGGTATGTGTACACCTCTTGGCTTGTAATAGATAGGGTTTAGCAAGTAATTTGGTCCATTTTCCCTTTCCCCTTTGTTTTAGTTAGCAAATGTAATAGTTGCATGCCTATGTGTTATATGTTAAATGCTTTGTTAGGGCCTTGCATCTAGTCGAGCATGCTAAGTGTTATGTGCTACGTGTTTATAAGTGATTCGCATGTCTACTCGCTTTTTATAGTGTGGATGAATGGAATGGATGAATGTACGTCACCACACTAGTCCAACGCTAGTTGTGGCTTCTTTTATCGTTTTCACTAGTCCAACGCTAGTCGGAATTCATAGGATGGGCTAGTCCAATGCTAGACCCAATAGGTTCTTTTTTTTCCTTTTTCATTAAGTGCATGATCACCACATATCACGCATTTTTCCTTAGTTTATCATTTGGTATGTTCCTCAAACCCCTTCCCCTTCACTTTAGGACTTGCATCTCATGCTAGTTAGGGTTCATTTGCGTGAAAATCCCCTTCCGATAAGGGAAACGAGCGAGTGTGGCTACTTGATAGCCTTAGCACGCTAGTTTCGCCTTCTAATCCGAGGGAAAATCAAAGTCGAAGAATTAGGCGTCATCCCCGTACCCGACTTGTTGCATTCCCCTAGGGTCATACTTTCATTTTTATCACTTCCATACTCTTTTAATCACATTTCTCTTACATTTCTCAATCCATATTTTTTCACTACATCTTTATCATTTATTTACTTTACTTCACAAATGAAATTCAAGTTTCACTTATATATGTACTATTCTATCTTCATTCATTTGCACACACTTATACTTTGATTTTTCATCCAAATTCACACGTGCACTTTCTTTACACACTCACACACTAATACTTTGATTTTTCATCCAAATTCACACGTGAACTTTCTCTTCACATGCGCACACAAACACTTTGTTTTTTTTTACACCATTTCATACATGAATCTTTTCATACCCTTGCACACTTGCACTTGAGTCACCATTTGCATCAATCGACCTCTATGAGGTTTCCCTTTATTGGCCGCCACAATTCATGTGGTTTGGGACCAAAAACCTCACGAGAGACATCATAGAATTTAGGATTGCATTTTTCCGTTTTTGCATTCATATAGGCATAATCCAACATGCAATACATACCCTGGGTAGAAAGTTAGGAAGTTAGGGTTAAGTCACGCAACTAGCCTTGGCTAGGTCAAAGGGGTGCCTTGGAGTCTATCCTTGCCTTCCCCTTTGTCAAACGTGACTCCCGAACCTTTTTCTTTGTTTTACGTAGACTAGGAGTCGTTTTAAAAAGGGTTTATTATTACTTGACTTTAAAACTTATTTTTTAGGTGACTTGGTACACCTTAAATCATTACCAAGTGGCGACTCCAAACTTTTCATTTCAAAACCCTTTTTAAAACTATTTTTTGGGTCGAATCGTCGCATTCTCAAAACCCCATTTAGACCCATTTTTCTTTTAAATCACGATTCATTTTCTAATCACAAAAATACATTTTTAAACCATTCATTTATTTATCAAAAAATGGGGCGCGACAGTTGGCGACTCCACTGGGGATTTCCTAAGTGGGTCCAAGCATTTTTTGACTTAACCATTCGTTTCCTTTTTCTACCCTTTCTATGCATGGCATGTGGATATTAGGATTGCATTTTTCATTTTTTTAGGATCTTTTGTCTTATATACGTAATCAAACCAATCCCTCGACTCACGAATGTATGTTTGAATGAATGTTTATTTGTTATCTCGCGCTTGCATTGCATTTTGGGAGGTATGGGTCACCCTAGAGCCTCGCGTTGGTTCTTGACCCTTCCCCTCCAAACGAGCACTAGCATACGAGCATACGCTTTACTTCTTTTTATCCCTTTTATTTTTCTTTAGTGGCTTGTCACGCCACTCCACCCTATTAGGATTAGGTGACTCACTTGGACATGTGATCACGACACGATGTGTGTGTAGCATGTTCCAATGGGTCACTCAATCTTCCGCTTAAAGCTATTGGTTGATAGCCTTTAGCTTTTGGTCGAAGATTGAGGTTTTGATAGATTCACTCAAACACGTAGCCGTGACACGATGTGTGCGTAGCGGTGTTTGGGGAATCGCTCGAGCCACCGACAAAGAACCTTGGGATTGATGACCCTTGGTTTCTAAGTCTGAAGGCTCGGGGGCCTGAGCTTATCGAGTCTAGATGCATTAGCGAACCCCAGCCTCATGCATCCATATTAGAATTGCCTAGGGTAGAGTCGGCCTTATCCTGAGCTAGGGACACTATTCACGAGGGGAGGGGTCCCACCCCTTTTTCCTTATCTGTCTCTGTTACTTTTTATATTATCTAATTGTCCAAATGTGTTATGTGTTATGTGTTGAACTCACGTTTCCTTGTCTCTTGTCTTTTGCATTCACAAACATTAGGAAATAAGAGGTCCGGCATGACTTTCTTTTAGAACCTACCCTTGTAGATAGGCTATTGCACGTCTAAAGATTTTTGTATATTGCATTCATAGATTAATGATTGCATATCATTCTAGGCCTACCCTGGCAGATAAAGGATTCCTTAGGTCACGTTTCATTTCGAATTGCATTTTTTTCCTGCTTTAATAACTGGCATCATGCATAAACCCTAGAAAGGGAATGCCACTTAGGGGATCCCGTGTTAGGAATAAGCCACCTTGTGTTTCGGATACTTAATCCAACGAGACTTGCACGTTTACATTTTGTACCATCCAAAGGGGTAGTGCACAAGGTAAGGTAGGATCCAATCATTTTCGTAGAGTGATCTTTGGAATATGAGCATCTAATAATCACTTTTTGGCCATTTTATCAAAAATTGGTAAAAATCCCTTGCGTGAAGGACATTAATTTGAAGAAATTCACAAATGATTCCTCCTATTGAGACGATAAATAAATTGAGGCCAAATAGTGATTTTAGAAAGCTCATAGACTAATTTTCTGAAACCACCAATGGCCGGCCGATTCAATCGATCCATTTTGTCAATTCATAATCAATTTTGAATAAACCATTCATTTGACCAATTTACCCTTTTTAGGGTCATCCGGTCAATTTGGAATAAGTCGTCAATTCATTTGACCAATTTACCCTTTTTAGGGTCATCCGGTCAATTTGGAATAAATCGTCAATTCATTTGACCAATTTACCCTTTTTAGGGTCATTTGACCAATTTACCCTTTTTAGGGTCATCCGGTCAATTTGGAATAAGTCGTCAATTCATTTGACCAATTTACCCTTTTTAGGGTCATCCGGTCAATTTGGAATAAATCGTCAATTCATTTGACCAATTTACCCTTTTTAGGGTCATTTGACCAATTTACCCTTTTTAGGGTCATCCGGTCAATTTGGAATAAATCGTCAATTCATTTGACCAATTTACCCTTTTTAGGGTCATTTGACCAATTTACCCTTTTTAGGGTCATTCGGCCAATTTTTGAATAAATCACTAATTCAATTTCATTCATTTGATCAATTTACCCTTTTAGGGCGATCTGGTCAATTTTGAATAAATTCTCAATTTCATTCTATTCATTTGACCAAGTTCTTTTTTTTTTAGGGCGATCCGGTCAATTTTGAATAAAATTCTCAATTTCATTTAGTTCATCCGATCAAGTTCCTTTTTTAGGATGATTCGGTCAATTTTGAGTAAGTTTTAAATTTCACTCAATTCATTTGACCCGTTTCCCTTTTTAGGGTAATCCGGTCGATTTTTAATAAATTGTCAATTTCATTTGACCAATTAGGGTTTCAATGTCGGATTTCGAATTGAGAAACCTAATCAATTTTGAGAAAATCATCCATTGCATCCAGCTATTTGATCAGTTGGAATTTTGATCCGCGCTTCATTGAGAAAATTTGTCAGCGAATTCCAATCTCTTCGATAGGAAGTTCGTCAAGGTCAAACACGTGCGTTTTTGCAAAATCTTGTATCGATCAAAAGTGATCAATCCGTTCGAACGTTGACCTCATTTTTAACAAATGACTCTTGCCATTCCAATTGATCGAATTTTTCAAAATTGTTTTTCACTCAAGGAGTTGATCAGATCCATCAGGTATTGTATAGTGCCTACTCTAGTGGATTGCATTTTCATGCTAGGCCTACCCTTGGCACAAAAAGGGTTCCCCCATAGGACATGCATCCGAATTTCTTGGATATCTACTAACTCTTGCCTTTTTCTCTTTCTTTTCTTTATTTTTATTGTAATAACTAAGCGAGGGTTAAATCTAAAGGTAATCTTTCAAAAATTCTCAGGTAATATTTAAACATAGCTTCTCGTCGAAGCCCCATCATAACACGATCCCGTAGTCAAGCTCAGAGGAGTCGTGTAAACATGAGTTCACAACCGGAACAAGCAGATAGGTCTACTACTACCGCTCAACCCGAGACTGCGAGTTTGGGGGTTCAGTTGACTGAGATGCTTACTAAGTTTGGTGAAATGGCATCTGAAATGGCATCGCAAAAGAAGTTAATCGACGAGCTCATTAGTAGCGGAGTGCAGCCCGAACTTGCGCCCATCAAACAACCGGAATCCGAACCATTCATCATCCCTCCTACTCAAACCACCGTTACTCCACCTTTCCTTATACCACCCGAAGGAACTTTCACATATCCCACCATACATTTGCCATACACTTACCCTCCTGGTCCTTCATTTTTCCCTGCTCATATGCAAGGCCCACAACCCCAACTTACTTCAAACATACCACCAGAGCTACATACTTTTTGTCACACTGCTGCTGAGCCATTCCTACCAGACCACGCTGCTCAAACCAAGCCAGAAATGGGGGAATCTTCCGCTCCCATTGATATAAAGCTGCTCAAACGCCTGGACCGTTTTGATGAGTTTATGAGGAGGAGTCAGGGTTTGAACAAACAAGGAGTGCTGGACTATGATGAGCTTTGTCTCTTTCCAAATGTGCAATTGCCTGAGGGGTTCAAAACTCCGAAGTTTAATAAATACGATGGTACGGGCAATCCCAAGACACACCTCCGATTGTTCGCCAACAAGTTGGGTAGGCCAACAGATGATGAAAATCTGCCTTTGAGGCTATTCCCAGAAAGTCTGGAGGGGGATGCACTCGATTGGTATTCCAAGCTGAAACCCGAAGAAACGAAGACCTGGCTTGACTTGTCCAACGCTTTTGTAAAGCAGTACGAGTATAATTGCGAGCTGGCTCCAACACGAACCACGTTGGAAGGGACAAAGAGGAAGCCATCTGAAGATCACAAGACTTATGCCAAGAGGTGGAGGAAAATAGCTGCAAAAGTCGAGCCACCAATGACGGAGGACGAAATCATACGCACTTTCATTAAGGCACATGATCCGCCGTACTTTGAAGAAATTTTCCGCATGACTGGATGCTCATTTGCTGCAATTGTTAATAAGCTTGAGGAATTTGATGATTTTGTGAAGGCTGGGAAGATTGTTAATGTCTCTGCCCTCAAATCCCAGTTGGATGCCTTGCAAAGCCAAGGTAGTAATGGGAAGAAACAACAATCCAAAAAGCAAGAGGGGGAAACTGCTTTTGTCTGGAATCGAAACCCTGTTCCAAGACCCAGACCTCGACCACACTTTACCTACTCAAACCCTTACCCTTACTATTCAAGCCCTCAATCTGTTTACCACACCAATACCACTCATCCTCGACCTTGCCCTAATTACAATAACTCACCTATGGCCCCTTTTCAAATATCTCAATCTCACTTCCAACAAGTTCGACCCCGACCCCCTTACAATCAACAATTTCCTCCACCAAATAGACCCACCTATAATTACCCTCAATCCATTGAACCCCAAAGTCGAAATCGTTCTCGCACCTTCACTAACCTAGGCAGGCCTCTGGACCAATTGTATGAACAATTAAAAGCCGCTGGTAGAATCAGTGTACTTCCTCCTCCAGCTCACCCTCATGGTGTTCCTGCCGACTACAATTCGCAGTCCACTTGTGCCTATCATTCGGGAGCACCTGGACACTCAACCGCCGATTGCAGAGCCCTTAAGCACAGAGTTCAAGACATGATTGAGGCAGGGGAAATAGTGTTAAGGGGAAAAAGTGAACAAGGACCAAGTGTAAATACAAACCCCTTTCCCAAACACAAGGACACCTTTGAAGCATCCACTACAAATGACGAAATTTGAAAATCCCGAAGGAGCTCTGCGCAATTTGGATGGCTGACTATCTTCCCTTACGAAGGGAATTTCGATAAATCTAAGGGTTGTCATTTACTAAAGTTCACGAAAACTTTTTCTTGCATATGTAAATAGTTTCATGAAAGCGTTTTTTTTTTACAATCGAATTTTGTTTCGTTTCTACTTTGATTTGGAGTTTCATGAAATGCTCATTTTGATTATTTGTTTGTCTGATTATGATTCTGATTTTTGAGCTGGCCAAAGGTGAGGTTATTTGACTCTTTGAATATCACTGTTCTTGAATTTGATGAAACCCTTTTGAAAATTCCTCCATTAAAAAACCCTCATTGAGAAATTCCTTCATTGAGAAATCCTTCATTGAGAGAGCTTTCATTGAGAAAAACCATTGAAAAATCCCTTCATTGAAAATCACTTCGCTGGAAAAACCCTCATTGAGAAATTCCTTCATTGAGAAATCCTTCATTGAGAAAGCTTTCATTGAGAAAAACCATTGAAAAATCCCTTCATTGAAAATCACTTCGCTGGAAAAATCCTTTCATTTGGAAATTCCTTTATTGATAAATCCCTTCATTTGAGAAAATCCCTTTCCAGCCAGGTTGAAAGTTGATTGGTTAAAGCAGTATCATTAACGATTGATTCTGATTGATGAAAAGCAGTTGAATGCTATGTATTATGATCAACGTTCGCCACCGATCTTCTGAAGAAGGAAACAAAGTGCTAAAGCGATGAAAAACGAAGTCGAAGGCAAATTTGCTTCAAATTGACAAAGCTTATTGGGTATTCAAAGGAGAGATGGAAGGACAGACATTCCCTCAACCTATCAACTCGGATATGTGTAAGATGTTCTTTATTTGATTATGCAAAGTTTCTTTTAGGAAATCATGCAAGAGACGAGGCTAAAGTCAGGCCATCTTCCTTTCCAATCAAAACATTTCATCCCTAGTCATCCCCTTTGAACTATCAGAACAATAATTTTCGTTTGGCAACCCCTGAGAATTGCAAACCCCACACTGGGGCAAACTCATTTTGAAAAGTGATCAGAAAGAAAAGGAAAACCCCACACTGGGGCAAATTTATCTTTGAAAGAGATATGGGAAAAGAAAGAACCCTACACTGGGGCAAACTTATTTTGAAAGAAAAGTGAAAAGGAAGAAAGAACCCTATACTGGGGCAAATTTAGTTTTTTTTTGAAGAAAAATGCAATGAAGAAAATGCAATGAAGAAAAATTCAAGCAAGCTGGGGCAAATTTTCCTCGGTTTCGTTCAAAATTAGAGATAATTTCAAAATGATGCAATCTCAGGTTATTTCACACCTTTCATCAAACCTGCTTTCAAGTCTCAACTTTTCTTGAAAAATACCCCACATGACCTCATTACAAAAGCCCAAAGTCCTGGTTTTCGTCACTTGCTGCATTTCTATTAGGGATTTTGCTAATCAACTGGCAGGTGATGTCCATAATGCCTTCGTTTAAGTTTATAAGGGAAGCGCATTTTACTGATGCCAGCAATCTTCAACTTACATTCCTGAGTCGACTATGGTTGAGCTCTTCCATTATTTCATTAGGTGAAAACCCACAAGGGCACCTCAAGAGAGAAAAAAAAAAAAAGAGAAGAAGAAAAAAAAGAAAAAGAAAAAAAAGAAAAACCAACAAAAAGGGTGGGGGGCAACCTTGGTGAAAACCCGAATGGGCGCCAAGGTAGGTTTCTGCAATGAGAAAGCACAAAGAGGAACAACTGGTGGTTTGGTCCATTTAGATTTTCTTCTCATTTTTGTCATACCTCTGACAACATTGAAATCCGGAGCTAAGATATCCAAAGATTTGAATATGACATCTGTTGGCCAAAAGCCGTGTCATTTTGTAAAAAATATTCTTTTGTAAATACATTCTTAGGAAACTCGTTTTTTCCAAATTACTTGCATTCATGGCATTTTTTGTAGAATTTAAGCACAAATGGTTAGGTGTGCATTCGTGTGCATATTCATTTTTACATGACATGTGAATTTTCTTGCATACCTCATTCTTTATCATTGAATTGTGGTAAATGACAATCCCTGCGGTTTATTTCAAAAAGTATACTTGGATTCAGTCATCCTTTGGGAACAGTTGAAATCCAGCCAAGCCAGCTACACAAACTTCATAATATCGCAAAGCATATACCTGGTCAGTTTGAAAATCGGAAAAGCCTTAGGGCGAGGAATCCAACTCAATCGGCTGTCGTAGCAAAAGTTGAAAATGGCATCGGAAGACTCATGTTTACACGATTCTCAAAGGAAAACGGATCAAATGATGGTGGCAATTTCTTTTTCATTTGCAGAAAATTGCAGGCACAGATGAAAGTAATCACACTTCACACCGAAATCGATGTCGGAAAAAGTCCTCCGGTGAACAAAGGCAGATCGAAAATGTTGCAAGCAAATTTGATCAAAAGGTGCAACAACATGGCGATACAAAGTCAACTTTGGATTCAAATTGCAAAAATTCAACATACTGGGGCAAATTAATTTTTTGGAAAGATTCTCAAAAGTCAAAAAGAAAAGCAAAAAGAAAAGAAAATCATCAATCAAAAAATCAAATCAAATTTCATCACGACAGGCTCAAGTTTAATCCCACTGTCTGATTGTCAAAGCATTTCATTTACATTGCTATTGGAGCTGGGTTTGTCCCGCCAGTAAGCATTTCATTTTACATTGCCACCAGCCGTTGGGTTTGTCCCACTGGTGAGCCTTTCATCTTCATCGCCGCTAGCCGTTGGGTTTGTCCCACTAGTGTGCCTTTTAATTGCATTTGCCACCAGCCGTTGGGTTTGTCCCACTGGTGAGCCTTTCATCTTCATCGCCGCTAGCCGTTGGGTTTGTCCCACTAGTGTGCCTTTTGATTACATTTGCCACCAGCCGTTGGGTTTGTCCCACTGGTGAGCCTTTCATCTTCATCGCCGCTAGCCGTTGGGTTTGTCCCACTAGTGTGCCTTTTATTTGCATTTGCCACCAGCCATTGGGTTTGTCCCACTGGTGAGCCTTTCATCTTCATCGCCGCTAGCCGTTGGGTTTGTCCCACTAGTGTGCCTTTTAATTGCATTTGCCACCAGCCGTTGGGTTTGTCCCACTGGTGAGCCTTTCATCTTCATCGCCGCTAGCCGTTGGGTTTGTCCCACTAGTGTGCCTTTTAATTGCATTTGCCACCAGCCGTTGGGTTTGTCCCACTGGTGAGCCTTTCATCTTCATCGCCGCTAGCCGTTGGGTTTGTCCCACTAGTGTGCCTTTTAATTGCATTTGCCACCAGCCATTGGGTTTGTCCCACTGGTGAGCCTTTCATCTTCATCGCCGCTAGCCGTTGGGTTTGTCCCACTAGTGTGCCTTTCATTTTGCATTTGCCACCAGCCGTTGGGTTTGTCCCACTGGTGAGCCTTTCATTTTCATCGCCACTAGCCGTTGGGTTTGTCCCACTAGTGTGCCTTTCATCTGCATTCGCCGCTAGCCGTGGGTCAGTCCCACTAGTGCACATTTCATTTTGTTCAGTCATTGGCCGTGGGTCAGTCCCACTAGTGCGCACTTCCTTTTGTTCAGCCACAGAGATCAAATCTCCCTCTTGGTACAAAATTTGAATTACCCCGAGGTAAAAACTCAATTTATTGTTTAAACCTTCCCAGTGAAGTCCCTTTTTTAATTTCTGTTCGGGTCAGTCCCGTTTTAAATTCCTGTTCGGGTCAGTCCTGTTTAAATTCTGTTCGGGTCAGTCCCGTTTTAAATTCTGTTCGGGTCAGTCCCGTTTAAATTCTGTTCGGGTCAGTCCCGTTTAAATTCCTGTTCGGGTCAGTCCCGTTTTAAATTCCTGTTCGGGTCAGTCCCGTTTTATTTTTTTCATGTTCGGGTCAGTCCCGTTTTCAATTCTGGTTCGGGTCAGTCCCGTTTTATTTTTCATGTTCGGGTCAGTCCCGTGTTATAATTCCTGTTCCTTGGAATCTTTTGCAGCCCAATAACACAGGTAAGTATTTGGCGTCTACTTCTTTGTCTCAAGTTTTTTCAAAACTCAGACAAAGAGGGGCAAACTGTAGACACCAAATTTTTGAATTAATTTTTGTATGTTTGGTTTTAGTGACAATTGGTTGATTTTTGTTTAGACGGTTTGCATTTTAGTTCTTTTTCGTTTGTCTAGTTTTTTTTAGGTTTTATTTTATTTTTATTCCCTTCTTTAGTTTATAAGTTTTAGCGTAGCTTTTTTTAGAGAAAAAGAGGAAAGTGAAAATAAACAAAAAAAAGGGGAAAAAGAAAAGGGAAAAATGGTTTAATGCATACTGGCCTATTTTTGAAAAAAGTGAAAGGTTTGAAATTTGAAGAAAAAGTTTTTAGCGTAATAGGCATTATTTACTTTTTGATACATTTTAATTGTTTTTCAAAGAAAAGAGAAAAATATATATTATTATTTCAGGTTACAAGCATTTGTGTTTTTGATTGCATTTTATTGTTATTTAAGTAAAGAAAAGGAAAAAAAGAAAAAAAAGGAAAAAAAGAAAATGGATGAAAAATGGAAGTTGTAATTTGCTGTTCAATATTAATTTCTGTTAATATTAATTTTTGTTATTATCATTTATTTCATTTTTATTGTTATTAATTTCTGTTTTAATTAGCTGAAAGAAAAAAAAAAAGAAAGGGAAATTGTTGCCGCAGCATGAAAGCTGCGGACTTGCGCAGCTTGCAAAGGGGGGTTGGGACGGCTCCTGGGAGTGCAAATATGGAGAAAAGGACCTGAAGTTTTTAGGGTTAGAAACCATATAAAAGGTTAAGAAACAGAGCAGCCGCAAGGAGAGAGAGGGAGAAAAAAATACGGGGGAAACAAAGAGAAGAAAAAGGGACTAGCGGCGGAGGTTCTGGGTAGAGATAGAAAAGGAAGAGATAGGAAAAAGCTAAAAGAAACTTGTGAGGTTGAGGAGGAGCTCTGGAAAATAACGACTAAAATTGAGAGGAAGGAATAGGGAGAAATTAGCAGAAAAACAAAGTAAATGGGAGGAGCATCGTTGAAGGTATCCATGGCGAAACAGCAAAGTCAGGAGAGAAGGAAGTAGCAAGTCACATTTCTGAAGAATCTGGTGAATCCTCATCGAAGGGTTGATCTTCATAGCTGCTTACTAAAATCTACAACTTGGCCTGTTCGATCCTGGAGCAGTGGTACCACTCACTCCAACCAGAAATTTCTACCGTTCCTTCGAGTTTTTCAAGACAGCGGAAGGTAACTATCCAGCCCTTTTTGTTCATTTGTATGAAAACAAATCCTTTAGATAGGATCGGAGCTTTCCTGTTTGATATTACGGCTGGAATCTGGGTTAGCATAAGGCATTGATTTTTTGGTTTGTCATTGATTTGGTGGATAACTTATAACCTTAATAGCTACGTTTTGGAATGGGGGTGATTGAAGGCTTAAATCTGAAAAGCTGTCAACTTTCGTATGCTTCCTTGTCATGAAACTAAATGGGTATGATTTATACGTGAAGAGTGGTTTTCTGAGCATTTTATCAGTTCACATGTTTAGGGGTTAACTATTCGTTTCACTCAATGATGATGTTCAATGCCTTTGTACTGCCGAACTTCGGTTGGGATTGATTCCGTGCCATGGTTTTGCTATATTTCGTGTTTAAGAGTTTTTCTGAATCTCCCCTTTTGCCCTCCTTCCCATTATCCCAAGTTTTTCTCAGTTTTGAATTGAGTTGCTAAATCCATTAGAACTTTGGGTTCCTTCGCATGATTACGTTTAGGCTGACTAGAATTGTAGCAATTCTTTCTTTCAGTGGCAGCAACTTTCGTCGTAACATCTGCATGAAAAGTCTAGGAAATGGTTGTCTTTTGTTTGCTTGGTGTTGAGTTTGTGTGTTTTGTGCTTAAAAGACATCTAAATCATGCCCAAGTACTTGATGTAAAATGCGTTTCAGTTTGCCAAATCAGAAACTCTCGGCTTTGTCTTATTGTTTTTTTTTTTTATCTTTTCGACCCAAGTTATAGTTTTGTTTAGATAATAATTCCAGCCTCTTTCTTCCTGGTTTGTTAGCATGATTATGTTCCAGCTAAAAATGAAATATCGAAGAAGGAATGATGGCTGGAATTTTGTAGAATGCATGTATTCATCGTGACCTTTTTGCACCAATTTCTTTTCTTATGTTTTCTTGTTTGTTTGGATGTCAAAGTCCTGTTTTGTTTGTATAGTTCAAAATTGGATGTTAGATCAAGAAAACTTCAGTTATAGTATGCATGTGAAGTCTGATTTTGGTGAAAGAATGCAGCGGTTTTGCTTGGTTTTAGAGTTGCCATTTGAATTGTTGTTTGCTGCAGTTGCTTTCCCTTCTTTTGGTATAAATCAAAACCAGATTTGCCACCTTAGTTTCTGCAAACAAATTTCATGTTTTGATTTGGGTCAATAGTTTCTGTTTTGAGGAATTTGTTTGTATGATGAAATGGATGTAGTTGCTGCTGGAAGTTGCCGCAAGTTTGGGAACCAAAAAATGCAGCAGTTGGGTTTGCTTTGTTGCAGAAGTTTTTGCTTTCTTTTGTTATAAGAAACTTGCATGAAAGTATTCTCATAATCCCTTCGTTGTCAAGTTGTATCCATGTTTGATTGGGGCTAGATCAAAAGGTTGCATGAACCTTACTGGCCGGGAGTTGCTTGGGGTTGTGGCAGCTTTTGTTTTGCTTTGTTTACACGAAAGTTTTTCCAGAGTTTGCATGATCAGCTCCAGTTTGTATGATTGGAATGATGAATGTTGCTGTTGGTTTGGTCTTAGATTAAAACTCTTATGTTTGTTTGAAAAGTTTTAGTTCAAAATGGTGTTTTGAAGTTGAAATCCACTTGCGAAAAATGGAAATTGCCGGACTGCTTTACTTGTTGAAACATTGTTGCAGAAATCTTCTACGTTGCATGCATGGATAATTGCTACAAATTACTCTTTAACCCCCCAAGTCCCCCCTTGACTCACTATGGCCCAAGTAATTTGAATACTTAATCAATTTAATCCCTCAAGTTTCTCCATGTTCCACAAAAGCCCAAGCATGTTCTCATTTCTTTACAATTAGGTCCTAAGGTGGGTGTATTTTGAGTCATCATTTGGCTTTTCATTTTTTTTGGGACTTTTGAAGCTCCTAAATTTTTCAATTGGTTTTATTTGGTCGATTAATGGTTGCTATTGAGTTCTCAAAATGCATGTTTAAATCATTCATGGACCCTTGTTCATTCTTGGACCTTCGAATTTCCATAAATGTGTGTTTGGATCTTGTTAGTTACTTGGGGAACTTTTTGTGTTCTTAAATGTTTCAATTAGGTTCAAATGATTGAGTAGTGCTTGCTCTTGGGTCTTTAGTAAATGTTATGCCTGGGGATCGGATGATCATGCCTTGGTCTTTAAGTAGTTTTGACTTCATTAAATTGTAATTGGGGGAAAATTTGATGATTTGGTGGATTCCAATTGTTTTGTTTATATCTTATAACTAAATTGGTACGTTAATCCTTTGCTTTGAATGGTTTTAGCACATATTATCCCGTTAGTTGGTGACTGAGCCCAGTTTAAGTTTCGTCCATTTAACACTACAAAAGGGAGTGGTATAATTCCTTTTATCTTTTTGTTTCTCTCCTATGTGGACTAATGTGCTAATTGAAATTTGCATGTCTACTTGCTTTCCTAGCCTCTCCTTATTTCCTTTCATTTATTTCATTTGCTTTTGATTTTTATTAATGGGGTATGTGTACACCTCTTGGCTTGTAATAGATAGGGCTTAGCAAGTAATTTGGTCCATTTTCCCTTTCCCCTTTGTTTTAGTTAGCAAATGTAATAGTTGCATGCCTATGTGTTATATGTTAAATGCTTTGTTAGGGCCTTGCATCTAGTCGAGCATGCTAAGTGTTATGTGCTACGTGTTTATAAGTGATTCGCATGTCTACTCGCTTTTTATAGTGTGGATGAATGGAATGGATGAATGTACGTCACCACACTAGTCCAACGCTAGTTGTAGCTTCTTTTATCGTTTCCACTAGTCCAACGCTAGTCGGAATTCATAGGATGGGCTAGTCCAATGCTAGACCCAATAGGTTCTTTTTTTTCCTTTTTCATTAAGTGCATGATCACCACATATCACGCATTTTTCCTTAGTTTATCATTTGGTATGTTCCTCAAACCCCTTCCCCTTCACTTTAGGACTTGCATCTCATGCTAGTTAGGGTTCATTTGCGTGAAAATCCCCTTCCGATAAGGGAAACGAGCGAGTGTGGCTACTTGATAGCCTTAGCACGCTAGTTTCGCCTTCTAATCCGAGGGAAAATCAAAGTCGAAGAATTAGGCGTCATCCCCGTACCCGACTTGTTGCATTCCCCTAGGGTCATACTTTCATTTTTATCACTTCCATACTCTTTTAATCACATTTCTCTTACATTTCTCAATCCATATTTTTTCACTACATCTTTATCATTTATTTACTTTACTTCACAAATGAAATTCAAGTTTCACTTATATATGTACTATTCTATCTTCATTCATTTGCACACACTTATACTTTGATTTTTCATCCAAATTCACACGTGCACTTTCTTTACACACTCACACACTAATACTTTGATTTTTCATCCAAATTCACACGTGAACTTTCTCTTCACATGCGCACACAAACACTTTGTTTTTTTTTACACCATTTCATACATGAATCTTTTCATACCCTTGCACACTTGCACTTGAGTCACCATTTGCATCAATCGACCTCTATGAGGTTTCCCTTTATTGGCCGCCACAATTCATGTGGTCTGGGACCAAAAACCTCACGAGAGACATCATAGAATTTAGGATTGCATTTTTCCGTTTTTGCATTCATATAGGCATAATCCAACATGCAATACATACCCTGGGTAGAAAGTTAGGAAGTTAGGGTTAAGTCACGCAACTAGCTTTGGCTAGGTCAAAGGGGTGCCTTGGAGTCTATCCTTGCCTTCCCCTTTGTCAAACGTGACTCCCGAACCTTTTTCTTTGTTTTACGTAGACTAGGAGTCGTTTTAAAAAGGGTTTATTATTACTTGACTTTAAAACTCATTTTTTAGGTGACTTGGTACACCTTAAATCATTACCAAGTGGCGACTCCAAACTTTTCATTTCAAAACCCTTTTTAAAACTATTTTTTGGGTCGAATCGTCGCATTCTCAAAACCCCATTTAGACCCATTTTTCTTTTAAATCACGATTCATTTTCCAATCACAAAAATACATTTTTAAACCATTCATTTATTTATCAAAAAATGGGGCGCGACACCTTGTAAGAACCGGATTTGATATTCAAAATGAACTTGATAGAAAGACAAGTGTTTGTGAAATGCTAAAGGAAAGACATGGTGATTTGAATAAAAGGATGGACAATTTGGATGAGACCTTAAAAGCTAGAAAACAAGATTATCTAAAAAAGAACATGTCAACCACCTTTCTTACTGCTCATGAAAGAACATTAGCACACAACAAAAATGTACATTATTTCACAACATATAGAAGGAGTGGATTGAGATCTATCAAACCATTACATGTTAAAGACTCTTCCATTATGTGTAGTTTTTATTGTCAAAGAGGGCATTTGAAAGGAGATTGTTATGTGAAAAGAAATCTGAATAAAGGAATGAGATGCATGTGGTTAGTTAGACACAATGCTAACTATTGTGGATCCAAAAGTTAAAGGGTACCAAACACTCTCTTTTTTCAGGGAAAAGGCTCAAACAAGTCCAAATGGTTCATTGACAGTGGTTGTTCAAGGCATATGACCGGTGATCCTTCGTTGTTCATAAAACTAAAATCAAAATCAATTGGAAAGGTGACATTTGGTGATGACATGAAAGTTAAGACAATTGTAATAGGTGATGTTGGTAAGGATGGTGAAACTTTTGTTCATAATGTGCTCTTAGTTGATAACTTAGGTTATAACTTGCTTAGTGTTTGTCAATTATGTGATAAAGACTTGAATGTGTTCTTCAAAAAGCATGAATGCATTGTACTTGACTCTAAATATAATATTGTGTTCAAAGGTAAGAGGTTTAACGATATTTATATTGTTGTTCTTGATAAACTTGATTTATCTAGCTTTCAATGTCTTAAAACTTCAAATGAAGATCCTTGGTTGTGGCATAGGAACCTTTGTCATTTTAACATGTAATTACTAAAGGAAATTTCGAAAAAAGAGTTGGTTAGAGGCTTGCCAAAAATCAGTTTTGAAAAGGACAAAATTTGTGATGCATGTCAATTTGGGAAGCAAACAAAAATTTCCTTTAAATCAAAGAAGTGTGTATCAACTTCTAAACCTTTGGAACTCTTGCATCTTGATTTATTTGGTCCTACTCAAATTACTAGATTGGGAGGTAAGAGATATTGTTTTGTAATTGTTGATGATTATTCTAGATATACTTGGGTGATATTCCTTACTCATAAAGATGATGCCTTCAAGAATTTTACTTCATTGTTTGCTAAAGTGCAAAATCTGTTTGGTTTAAAAATTGTTAGGATTAGAAGTGATAATGGGATGGAATTCAAGTTTTGTGATTTTTCAGAATTTTGTGATCATAATGACATAACACATGAGTTTTCTATTGCAAGGATTTCACAGCAAAATGGTGTTGTAGAAAGGAAAAATAGGACACTCCAAGAGACTGCTAGAACTATGTTGAATGAATGTAGTTTGCCAAAATATCTTTAGACTGAAGCGGTAAACACCGCATGTTATGTGATGAATAGAATCCTCTTGAGACCTATTTTGAATAAAATATCTTATGAACTGATTTTTGATAAGAAACCTACGATTGGATATTTCAAAATTTTTGGTTGTAAATGTTTTATTTTGAATTTAAAGGAACATCTTGGTAAGTTTGAAAAAAATCTGATGAAGGAATATTTTTGGGGTATTGTGAGAACAAAAGAAGATATAGAGTCTTTAATAGAAGAACTCTTGTGATAGAAGAAGCTATACACATAACATTTGATGAAACTAATGATGATAATTCCAAAAGTTCGTGTAAGGATGATGATGTAGGTGTTCGTGAAGGAATGAAAAAGCTAACATTTGGAAATGAAGGAAACTCTAAACCGGAAGCAAAGGAAATGGAGGATGAAGCTCATGAAGATCAAGAAAAGGAAGATGAAGACAAGAATGATGATTCATTCAAAAACCTTCCCAAAACGTGAAAATTTAGCTAAAATCATCCAAGAGAGTTTATAATTGGTGATCCATTCGAGAAGGTAAAGACTCGTTCCTCATCTAAGAAATTGATAGACAATTTTGCTTTAGTCTCTCTTTTTGAACCTAAAAATATCAATGATGCCTTAAAGGATGAAAACTGGATTTTGGCAATGCAAAAGGAACTTAATCAATTTGAGAGAAATAAGGTTTGGACACTAGTTGATAGACCTCAAAATCAACCTATCATTGGCACGAAATGGATTTTTAGAAATAAGTTAGATGATAAAGGTGTAGTTGTAAGAAATAAAACTAGATTAGTTGCTAAAGGATATGCACAAGAAGAAGGAATTGATTTTGATGAAATATTTGCTCCCGTAGCTAGATTAGAATCGATTAGAATGCTTCTTGCTTTTGCTTGCTTCAAAGGTTTCAAATTGTTTCAAATGGATGTTAAAAGTGCATTCTTAAATGGTTTTATTGATCAAAAAGTATATGTGGATCAACCCCTCGATTTTGAAAATACAAAATTTCCAAATCATGTGTTTAAACTCTAAAAAACATTATATGGACTAAAACAAGCTCCAAGAGCTTGGTATGAAAGATTGAGTGATTTTTTGATTGAAAATGGTTTCAAAAGGGGTATTGTGGACACCACACTTTTTACTAAACAAGTGTTAAATGATCTTCTTATTGTGCAAATATATGTAGATGATATTATTTTTGGTGCTACTAATAAGTATCTATGCAAGGATTTTTTCACCATTATGCAAAGTGAATTTGAAATGAGTATGATGGGAGAATTAAATTTCTTCCTTGGACTTCAAATACATCAAGCACTAGAGGGAATTTTTATAAATCAAGCAAAATACACCAAGGAATTGTTGAAAGATTTGGCATGGAGGACTCAAAGCAAGTTGGAACTCCAATGTGCACTTCTATAAAACTTGACAAAGATGAAGAAGGTAAACATGTGGATGAAAAGCACTATAGAGGTATGATTGGAAGCCTACTCTATTTAACCGCAAGTAGACCCGATATTATGTTTGCTGTTTGCTTGTGTGCTAGATTTCGATCTTGTCCAAAAGAATCACATTTGAACGCTGTTAAAAGGATTTTTAGGTATTTGAAAGGTACATTAGACTATGGTCTTTGGTATGCTAGATTTTGTGAATTTACTCTGTATGGATATTCAGATGCGGATTTTGGTGGTTGTCGTGTGGACAGAAAAAGTACTAGTGGAACTTGTCACTTTCTTGGTAATTGCTTAGTTTCTTGGTTTAGGAAAAAACAAAATGCAATCTCTTTGTCTACAACCGAAGCCGAATATATTGCCGCTAGTGCATGTTGTGCTCAACTGTTATGGATGAAGCATACCTTGAATGATTTTGGATTGTTATATGACTGCATGCCTATATTCTGTGATAATACTAGTGCTATCAATTTGACCAAAAATCCAATTCAGCATTCTAGGACAAAACATATAGATATAATGCACCACTTTATTCGCGATCTTGTTCAAAAAGGTGAAGTTTGTGTGAATTATGTTTGTTCTAAATATCAAATTGCTGATATTTTCACAAAAGCTTTGCTATTGGATCAATTCATTCATCTAAGATCAAAATTAGGGATAATCGAAAAATCATCTTAAATTTTTTTTTTTTTGTTTAAAGCTTTCGGACGTCCGAAAGTAGATGAATCGACGTCCGATAATGTTCTTCAGCTATTTTCCCAGAAAGCACCAGTTCGGACGAAACTATCGGACGCATGACTTCGTTCGACCGTCCGACAGTGCAACGATACATTTTTTAAAGTAACTTCCCTCCTCATTTGCTTCAGACCCTTCTTCTTCTCTTCTCTTTCGGACGAAAACTGTCTCTCCTTTTCGCTCTCAATTCATGCCATTCTGAAGCACTTATTCCAAAATTGACTCAACCAAAAACTTTTCCTGATCATTGCGAGTTCATCTTCCTGATCTTTTCACCAAATCTCATCATATTTCGACAGTTCCCAAATTTCCCTCAAAACCCTATTTTCCCATAACCATTCTGTTCAATCATCTTCAAGGCCCTTTTACCCCAAAATTCTTGTGTGATTCGCTCCCATACTACTGTGTGCATCATTAGCATCATACATCTCACGCATTTCACACAATGGTGAATCTAAGAGGAGGAAAAGTGCCTGCCGGACGCAAACACACACTCAGGGATGAGGATGCTGATTCTCCTAGGGCCAAAAGATCCTCCAAACGTGTCAAAAAAGGAGCAGTAAAGGCTCAATTTCACAGCCTTCTACTCAACCTGAATCCGGACAAGGGACTACATCTCAACCTCCCTCCCAATCAACCACAGTCTCCCCATTCTTTGATGATGCTGCCAAAGAAAAACACTCCTAGATATCCCAAAAAGGTTTCATTCCTCAACGTACCATAAATCCCTCTGGATTTCGTAAGATAGGTTTAGAGTCCATTTTGCATCTCTTTGGATTCCAAAAATGGTCACATATCATTTCCATGCCTAACGTTTATTACCCTGAAATGCTATATCAATTCTTTGCCAATCTTAGGAAAGGCACTGACCACACTGAAATTTTGTCTAGGGTAAATGGGGTAGATTTAGTGTTTGATCCTGAGATTGTGAATGCTATTTTAAATACTATTATTGAACCAAGATGCAAAAGTAAAATTGCCAATTTCTTTTCTTATGAAGAGTATGCCACTGCTGATAATCACTTTGATAGTGCTAAGATGTTGTCTTATTTTCAAAAGAAATTTTCTGCCCCTGCTGATGCAAAACTAAATGACCTTGCTCCTGTGAATCTCATTGCTTTCTCAATCATTTCAAATTTGCTTGTGCCTACCGATGGTCATAGGACAGATGCCAATAAAACGGAGCTGTATCATTTTTATTGTTTTCGAGAAAAAATTCGCATTGACTTTGGCTTTGTCATGTGCAAGTTTTTATTTCGCTTTACCACTGATTTTCGTAGAAAACTGTCTTATGTAAAATTTCTTCAGAAAATTGTTGAGTTTTACAAAGTACCCATCCTTGGTGTTTGTCCCAAAGAAACGTTTTCTTCTGCCTTTACTAAGGCTTATTTTGAGCGCAAGAATCTTGTCTTTATGAATAATATGTGGGCTTATAAGGGGGCCACGTCTAATGAACTTAGATTTAAGGCTGCACATGATCCCCTTCACACTCCATCCTCTGTTGCATTACTTCTATTCATCCTAGGAAGACTGCCACTAAGGCATCTTCTTTTTCAAATTCTGAAGTGGTTGAGCTCTTTCGAGATCTTAAACAACATGTTCTACTTCTTGAAAATGATCTCATGCTCACCATGTCATCCGAGCAACAAGCAGACTTCTTGGATAAAAAGAATCTTCTCTTTCCCCCACCTGTGGTTGAGGAAGTTCCTCATGGCAAAGAGCCACACTCTACTGATTCCAATTTATCAGCTCCTATTCGCTCTATGAGTCCTGCTCCCATCGACCTCACCTCTACTCCCGTGGCACCTCATGATCCTTCCACATCTGACAAAGGCAAAAAACCAGTTTGTGAAGATGCTGAAAATGATGAAGACACTGAGGAGGAGGATCTCTCTCAGTATCTGCTTACTCGAAGGACGCTTGGGTCCTCTTAGTTTACCATTTAGGATCACTAGACCTATTAGAATCATTTGCATTCTGTTTGACTGTTTTCTATTTGCTGGATGTTAGATGGCTGCCTCGGACTTTTTTTGTTTCTTTGATTCTGGTGCTTGTAATGTTCAAAACTGGATATGTGGATGTAATGTTTGTGATGCTCGTAAGCTATTTTGTTCTGAATGTTTAGTTCTTTTTCATGTTACTGGTTCTTTTAATGTCTCTTTGCCTTTTGACTTTTATGATGACAAAAAGGGGGAGAGATATGAAGATATGAATATGGATATGTGCGGGATGCGTTGAATTGGCTGGATAGTTGGTAAAATGTCGGTTGCTTAACTATTTTTGGATGATTGAATAAATCTGTGAAATAGCCAAGTGAGGGGGAGTTTTTCAATTTTTGTTCTACGATTGACTAAGTAAGGGGGAGCTTTTGTCAAATGAGAAAGGGGGAGCCTATTTGTAATCATCAAATTTCATTTCAAACCATTGTTTTGTCATCATCAAAAGGGGGGAATGTTATTCTTGATTTTGATGATCACAAAGCACTTTAAAATGTTTATCTAATTCTCTTCAAATATAAGTGTTTTGTTTTTTAGAGAATCAGGTACAAAGGTGTCAAGGAAAGAAAATCAACCAAAAGAAGAAGTAAAAACAGGGCACTCATGTCGGACGTCCGAATGGAAGTTGTCGGACGTCCGAAAGGATGAAGAATCAAGAAAGAAACTCTGTTCGACGCTCGTGAGGAAGCATCGGACGTCCGGGAGGATCGGACGCACGCTTCGAACGCACATCGATCGCGTTGGACGTCCGAAAAATTTCGCAAAGTTCTGATGACTCTCTGACGACGTTCGGACGTAGAAACTGTCGGACGATAAAAACCCATCGGACATCCGAACGACAACTTGGCTGATTTTTGGACGATGGGATCAAACGATGATTAAGCTGTCGGACGTCCGACAGCCCCAACGGCTAGCTGACTCTTCACCTGCCTTCTATCCGTTGAAAACATTAATGAATCCCATTTTTGGTCCCCTTTAAATACAATCGATTCTGAACCAGGGAGTGACTTTTGCACACTTCGTTTACAAGATCTCAAGAGATATTTTAGTTAGAAAATAGTCTCCTAAGCAAGATTTATTCTTCAAGTAGTGTGAAGTTCTTGTAAGCACTTCTCTTGTGTTTGAAATTTTTAATAGTGTAGCTTTGTTGAGGGTTATTTGAGTGATAGTAAAATTCCTAACTTGACTAAGTGAGGCTTGGGGCAAGAAGGAAGTGATCTTTCCATTGTACATTGAGTTGATTAGTTTTCATCAAAGAGAAGGTGCTCATCTTTGTGATTGGTCTTCAAGTTTGAGGAAAACTTGGTAGACAATCGGTTTGATACTCTATTTTATTCCTTTTGTTTAATAAAATTCTCATTGCTTATATACACTCTTATTTCTGATCAACATTGCTCTCTTCTTTAAATTTACTTGGCTGATCACTACTAGAAAAGAAGGTAAATTTTTATTAAAGAAAAAGTGCATAAACTCAATAAAGTATTTTTTAATCAACCTAATTCACCCCCCTCTTAGGTTGTCTTTGGGTCTTACACAGCATTATTTTATTTTTTTGACTATATTTTATACTTTTCTTGAAAATATTAAATTTTCTATGCATTTTTACAAGTAAGTACAATTTTAAAATCATCTTCCTAATATGAGTTAGTGTACGTTAATTTGAAGTTTATTATTGACGTGGGACCCGCTAGTGCGGTAAATGCGTTATATTTTGGCAACTTGTTAGAGTTTTGTATTAAGTGATATTATTTTACGAGGTGTTAAGAGACAATTAGATGTTAGCTAGATTAATTAGTATGGAGAGACAAGAACATAAGATTAAAGCTTAGAGGCGCCACGTGTCGTGACCCGATTAGTGAGTGGACTTTGACTAAGAGTATTTCACTTTCCTAAACTTCAATTGTGACCCAATTTCTATCCCATTTTAAGCTTCCTTTGCCGACCACCTTGAGGGAAAGAAACCAAGAGAGAAACTTCATTTGTTCTTCAATTTCTTGCCCAATCTTGAATTTTAACTAGAATTTTTGCAAACCCTCCATCAAAGTTGTTTATTAAGGTGGATTAAAGGATTGAGTGGAGTGATTTTGAAGGGACAAGCTCCAAGCTACTACCTTTCTTGTGGTTTTAAGATATTTTATCTAGAACATCCTCTTTACTTCAATTAATTGCTTATTAGTGGTTTTTAGTTGCTTTAGATGTTGTTTTGTGGAAGATTAGCACTTGAATGCATGAATTCCAACTTGGATGATAACCTGCCCCGCTTCTGTCCAGTTCTATTTCACCTTGTTAGAGACCAAACTAGCCTTAGCACAAAACATAAAAGTTGTATATAATGATGTTTTATAGTTGCGTTCAAAATTTCAGCTCAATCGGAGCAACGTAGCCTGTGAAAAGACTGAAATACCCTTACTGCCCTGTTTCTGTCCGAAAATGAAAAATCAGCCTCTGTAAGTGGTTAGTTTGACCAAGAATATTACCGAATTGATTGATGATGTCTTATTAAGAATTATAGCCTTGTATCTTAGCTTTAAAATAACTTTGGAATTACCTGAATTGGAGTTGTGTGTGCTGAGATATGAGTGAATAAAGCAGGACTGCTAGTTGATTTCCGCAGTGAATTTTGAACTGGAAAATCTGGAGATGTTTTGGTAAATTTGACCTAGTTAGCATGAGAACTGAACTGAGTGTTATTCATGAAAGTTGTAGGTCTTTGTCTTAGCTTTTTAACTCCTCTAAGAATGCCTTAAACGGACTTTGGTAGCCTGCGATATGGTCATTTAAAGGTAGTATAGTTAATTAGCCGATTAGTTGGAACTTGGTTCTGGGAATTGAGAATTTGACTAGGGTACACTAGAATTTGGACTAAGTGGTCTTCATCAAAATTGTAGCCCTCTGTCTTAGCTTCGAAACGGTATAAATTACATCCCAATCCGATAAGTGTAGCTTCGGATGTGTTCGTTACGCAAAACCCGTCAAATCTGTCTTTTGTTAAACTTCATTTCCGCACATGTTATTAGCTTGATTTTTGTACTTATATGACTTTGAGCCTATGGAATGGCTATTGAAATGAGATGATATTGTGAGTGACCTTGGAATTGATTGAGGAAAACAATGAAGTCATAAATGGCTGGAAAAATAGGTAAATACAAAGGGCGTGCTGTCCAAATTTTCGCTCGAGGGCTAAGTTTCTATTTGAATTTGTATATTTTCGTTTGGCAAATACTATGACCGTTTTCCATCTTAAAACATGACCCTTCTTCAATTGGAAACTCCAAATGTTTACTTATGCTTACCAAATAAAAAGGAGTGGTTTAGGTTTTCTTGGGTATTTTGTCCTCCCTTTTACATGAATTTCATTAAGACATTTAGTTTATAATATCTACTTGAATATGAGATGATTTTGAACCATATAAACGATCCCGAAAATAGTATTTCTTAGCCTATCTAGTTGGATTCCGGCTTCTCTTTGGTTCAAGTGTTTCCATTGGAAAATTTTATAACCCTTTTGAGTTGAGTTTTACGTTTCGACTATGAAACCCTAGTTATTTTTGTCCACGGATCCAAATGTCCTCGTTTCACTTTAAAATCTTTTATACGTTCTACTCATCAATTGTCGAGTTCTTTGATTTCACCTAATTGTTTGTGTTAGATGAACTGTAATATTCTTTCTTGTTTAATCTTAGGTTTTCTTGGTGACTAAAGATAATATCCGGAAGGATATTTTGCACGTTGTTTTGCGTATATAGGTGAGTGTTCCTTGTTTGTTATATTTTCTTGACTTATTGGCTTGTTATTATTGATTGATAATGTGTTAAGTGCTTTCAATGATTGTTAAAACGCGTTTTCTAGGCGAGTGTGTACTTTATCGCACTCGACCTAAATAAATGTGAAATTTTCAATAATTAAATGCTAGTTGCGCTTGAATGTAAGCCGTTTGGCTGAACTGGATCCTGCCCTTCGTTACCAATCGACTCGAGGCAGAAGCGGACTTGGTCGGGCGATATGGTGACCCTAGGTGTGAACGTTGGTATACTCGAGTATTATCTTGTAAGTTAGTAGAGCCTAGCCAACGTCCAGGAGGGGGTGAATGAAATGAAACGAATGAACGAACGAGGGTTTTACTTACAAAAATGTATTTTCAAACAATTGGAAGAATAAGGAAAAATGTCAGGAGAACGAATGAACGAACGAAAGCATGGCTCCCTGTGAGCCCGTATCCTTTTAATGAATGTGTTATTATCGCTTTCCATTGTAAATATTTCTTGAATTATTGATACTCTATGTTTAATGTATTGGATTGATTGTTTGGTTATGTGTTCGGAACTTCACTGAGCTTTTAGCTCATTTCTTTAGTTTTATTTTTCTTAACAGGGAAAGCGAGCCAGGACAGGAGTTTTGGATAAACTAGCCTAGACTAGTTTCTTGATTTTCTTTTGTAATGGTTCTCGCCCTAGTGCTTGGCACGGGTTGGATGTATGAAGAATTGAGAACCTTTGTATATTCGTTGTTTGTACTCTAATGTGCATAAGTTTTGCGTTAAGTTTTGGATTGTCGTTATATTTATTCCTGTGTTTTATTTCGATTTTAATTGAGAACTGAAGTGAACGACTGAGTATCGGCGAATCCTCTGGTTCGCCTTAGGAAGAGGTTGGGCTATCACACATCTGACAGCTTTCAGCAGCCTTTGTCCCTTTCAATGCATTTGATGTTTGAATCTGATTTGCTTCATAACTGAAAGTATTTCTTGAAAAGATATTAGTATTATCCATTGTTTTGTAAACATCAAAAGTTAGAGATCAAGGTCAACATTTTCCCCCTTTTTGATGATGACAAAACAGTGGATGGAAGAAAGAAAAAAAATTTTGCATATGAGCATAAGCTCCCCCTCACTCGTTGCATCAAAAAATTTTATAAGCTCAAAATAACTCCCCCTTTCACATAATATCCATTTCTCCTCCTTTTTGTCATCATAAGATGAGACTAAAATCCAATAACCATAATTCAGTAGCAATAATAGAGAATCCAGTATTTCAAACGAAAACAGAGAGATGATACTAGAATTCAGTAATCACAAACATACCAACATTTACCAACATATCACAGAAAATTGATACTAAAAGAAGTATCAAACAGAGAAATGAAAGAAGTATCGAATAGAGAACTAACAATCGAAATAATTTTTAAAACAAATTATCATTAGATCAGCATCATTCGATCGGCATTATTCATTCCTCCCCTTTTGTCATCATAAAACTTCAGTAATATTCAAAAGGGGAATTTGCTAAATTGGTCCCTAACATATGTCAAAAAAACTTTTTTAGTCCTTAACATTTAAAATCAGTCAGAATTGTTCCTAATATTTAAATTTTGATCCATTTTGGTCATAATACTCGTATTTACTCATTTTTTCGACTGAAATTAGCAACTTCTTCACATTTTCTTGCTATTCTCTTCCTCCATTACACAGCCATCCAGTTGTAGCTACATTTTTTCTCTTCAATTTCGTTCTTTCAGTGAGACAATTAGGACACAAATGCGAAAATATGAAGGAAAGATGGCTTTACTCAACAGAAAATGAAGTGTATTTTTTTATTTTACCCTTGAAAATATGCCCACGTGAGAGAGACGTGCTATTTTCAGTTGGAAAAATGAGCAAATACAAGCATTAGGACAAAAATGGATCATAATTTAAATGTTAGAGACAATTCTAGCTGATTTTAAATGATATGGACTAAAAAAGTTTTTTTGGCAAATGTTAGGGACCAATTTGGCAAATTTCCCTATTAAAAATATCAAGGAAAACTTAGTTCAAAATATCAGAAATATCAAAAGAAAATTGCAAAAGAACATTATGAACCAGAATCTACCCGATCTTACCAATATTTCATATTCCAATTGTTTTAATTCTCATGTCATCTCCAAATGCCACTATGCCACAAGATTTTGATTTGAACTTGAAGAATTGTGATAGATCACGGGTCATGTATCTTGAGCACTCACTTTGAATCCTTAGTAATGTTTATCAGATTCACCTACTCAAGAGTTCAAGAACTAATATATGGTACCCTTTAATTTTTGGGGTCTTGAGAGTTAGCATCATGTCTAACTATCCACATGCATTTCATACATTTTTCATGTTCTTTCTCACATAGCAATCACTTTTCATGTGATCTGTTTGACAACAGAAATTATACATAATCAAGGGGTTATATACATGAAAAGATTTAATAAATCTTATTTGTTTTCTTGTATAAACAACAAAATCATTTGCAGCAGAATTTATCTTCTTCTCATAAGTGCCAAAATAAGATTTTGTTCTATTTTCTTGAAAGCAGTTTTGTTTCTTATATTGGAGTAACCCATTTAAGTTATCCATTATTCTTTTCAGATCACCTTGTTTCTCTTTGAACATTTCACAAAATCTTATTTTTCTATCAAACTTATTTTGTAAATCAATCTCATTCTTTTTCAAGAAATCATTTTCAATTTTCAGTTTCTTGTTTTCTTGAAAAAGACGTGTATTGTCTTGAAGAAGAAAACTAATTTTGTATTTCAATTCCTTATTTCTAATATAAGATTCTTTCAAACTATCATGTAATTTTTTAATAAAAAATTCAAGATCATCATCAATTTCATCATCTCTATCAAATTGAGAAATACAAGTTATTATCTCATCATCTCCAATAGTCATGAAAGCCAATTGAGCAGATTCTTCTTCCTCTTCAATTTCACCATCGGAGTTGCACTTATTCCATGTGAATTGAAAGTTATTGAATCTTGGTTTTCTTTCAATTTTCCTTTTCTTCATTGGACACTCACTCACGTAGTGTCCAGGTTGGCCGCATTCAAAGCATTTATCAGTTTGCATTTTATTGAACTCTTGTTTCTCTTTGTTTCTTGCATTGCTGAACTGATTTGGGAATGAGTTGCTGTTTTCTCCTTTTCTGAACCTTCGTTTATTGAGAATTCTCATGAAACTTTTTGTGATGAGAGCTAAATCACTATCATCGGCTTCCGCATCTTCTACATCTAGGGAGGCAGAATCATCTTCATCTTGAGATGTCTTTAGAGCAATGTTCCTTCTTACTTTCGCATCCTCTTTCTCTTGCACTTTGGACTTAAGTTTCAACTCATAAGAGATTAGAAAATTAATAAAAGATTCAATAGGAAAGAAATTTAGATCTTTAGCTTCTTCAATGGTAGTCACTTTACTCTCCCAATCCTTTAATAAAGCATTCAAAATTTTTCTATTTTTCTCACCTTGAGAGTATTCCTTTTCCAGCAATTCTAAATTCTTAATGAGATCATTGAATCTACAATACATCTTTAGATCTTTAGTTTCAATGGGTAAGGAATTTAATAGGTAAGGAATTTAGATCTTTAACTTCTTCAATGGCAGTCACTTTACTTTCCCAATCCTTTAATAAAGCATTCCAAATTTTTCTATTTTTCTCACCTTGAGAGTATTTCTTTTCCAGCAGTTCTAAGTCCTTAATGAGGTTATTGAATCTACAATACATCTTATCAATGTTTTCATGAGATTCCATCTTGAACGATTCATACTTGGTAACCATAATAGACTTTTTTGTTTTCTCACATTCTCACTTCCTTCATAGACTTCCCTAAGTTTGTCCCAAATTTCTTTAGCGGACTTACATCATTTGACCATAATGGATTCATTTGAATTTAAAGCACAATATAAAAGGGGGGTGAGCTCTATCCACAGTAGTCAGTTCATTTCTAGTTTTTGATTTAGATCTATAAGTATTTTCATCTATAAGAGAGGTATCATATGGACCTTCACTAATAATAAATCACAATTCAATATCAATTGATTGTAAAAAGATAATCATTCTTTCTTTCCAACTCACATAATTTGATCAATTAAACATAGGTGGTCTAATGACAGAATGTCCTTAAAAAAATATGACATTATTGGTTGTCATTTTTACTCCTAAGTTGATTGAGTTTAATCTCAAGGAAACCAAATTTTGATACCAATTGTAAGGATCGAAAATAATCTAAGAGGGGGGTGAATTAGGTGGTTTAAAAAACTGGCCAAAATATGAGTCACTTTTTGAGAATTTGCCCTCTTTTTCTAAAGAACCACACAATGGAGCAATTGATGAGAAGCACAAGTGCTTGGAAGTAGAAGAGATAAACAATTTATATTGCAAGACAGTAAGCAAAAGGATAAAATAGCAAACCAAGTTTCAAACTCCACTTGAGTTTGAAATCACTTTATATAGCAAGTTTCTTCAAGTTGATCAACTTATAACCAATCTCTTGTGTACAAAGGAATGATCATTTCCTCCTCGCCCCAAGCCGCACTTGGTCAAGTAAGGAAGTTTTACTACCACTCGGACAACCCTCACAAAGCTACACTATTGAAGAAATAGAAACACATTTGAAAAACTTATCAAAAATTACATAACTAAAAGTACAAATCTAGAGTATTCTCACACTTGAATCACTCAAGATTTGATGTAGTCTCAATGTGCAAAAGTTGTTTGAAGTATCTAACCAACCACTATATATATAGGACCAAGAAAGTGCCTCATTAATACTTTTAACGGATAAAAAGTAGCTGAAGAGTCAACTAGTCGTTGGAGTATCGGACGTCCGGTACATCCGAAGCATGTGTCCGACAGCAGGCAGTGAGTTTGAAAAATCTTCTTCAATTCTATCGGAAGTTCGGTGCTTGCGTTTGAAAGCAGACAATGAGTTAGAAGGAATATCTCAATTCTATCGGACGTCCGGTATTGTCTTTGTGACCGTCCAACATCTTTCGAACGAACCTATCGAACGTTCGATGCTTGCGTCCGATCGAGATCAGTGAATTAGGGAGAATATCTTATTTCCTTTGGACGTCCGGTGGTGGAGTTCTTCATGCGTCCGAAGTTGCGCAATGATTATCGGACGTCCGATCTAAGCGTTCGACAGCTTTCAGTAGCCTTTGTCCCTTTCAATGCACTTGATCTTTGAATATGATTTGCTTCATAACTGAAAGTATTTCTTGAAAAGTTATTAGTATTATCCATTATGTTGTAAACATCAAAAGTTAGGGACCAAGGTCAACACTTTAAGTGAAGCACCTATATTTTATAACAGATTTGGATTCCAGACTAGGAATTGGACTAGAGCGTGGTTTTGAAAAGCAATAACTGATTGGTGAGTGTTTTCCAATGCATGATTGAACTTGATCTTTGAATGAAATGATTTGCTAATGCGATTGAATAATACTTGACTTGTTCGGATGAGTCGAGCGTGTATTTTATCGCACTCGTCCTCCCTTTCATGAATGATTTCATACTTGCTTGAGTTTGATTGACCTGTATTTGTATTGGTGCTTGTACTTGACTTGTAAGTACTGAGTGGTAGCATGTACCACACTCAATCCGAGTGGCAGGTGCCTCTCATCCCGTCTCACTATTTTTATTCTCACCCTATTGGTTAGTCAATCAAATAGAACCAGTAAGGGTTTGATCGAGGAGACAGACGAACCATAGGCACTGTTTATTGTTTATTGTATAATCCTTTGGATATGATCCACTGGATTCAACATATTCGAATATTACCATCACCCTTACTTTGAAATTTTGGCCCAGTAAGAAGGTTGATTGGTGGATGAAAATTGGTGTAAAGTGGAGATTTACGATCATGGTTTTGCTTCTTTAAACGTTGACGGAGTGTCAATGGGTTCAGATCAAATAATGCAACGGGAATTTGGCTCTTGAGAGCCATCTATATCCTTTTATTTTGAAATGATTGTTACTTGTAGTGTTATTGTTTCTTTTATGAACTTTACACTCGCTCATTTTGAAATTTCAAGTTTTACATATGGCTAACTTGCAACTTGGGTCTGCATGAAGTTTTGGAACCTCACTGAGTTTTAACTCACTCTATTAGTTTTTGTTTTCCTTACAGGGGGTACGAGCATAGGCATTAAGCTGAAAAGACTAGTTTTGTCTAAACTTTTAACTTTTGTAATTCTACTAGCGCTAGTACTCGATTAGGTTTAGAAGTACAACTAGAACTTGAATCTCTTGTTATATTCGGATATTGATGAATGGTTGAGATTGCAATGAATGTAAATGTACTTTCTAAGTTTAAGAACTATAGTCTCCTTTACTTTTGAGGTTGCAACTTATTTTCTTGACATGAGTGAGTAAGTTCTGGCGAGAGTTGGGCAGGCGGTCTGTTAATCGGGTACTCCCTAGAGGGAGGTGAGGTCGTCACATCCATCCTCTACTAAAGAAATACAATCTGAGGATCACACCAATAGATTTTAGATGGTTTTAATTGTGAATTCAGTCAAAGAGTTAGGACCACCAACAACGTGAAAAAACATATGCATAAGAAAGTGGTGTAAAAAAGTGTATTCCTTACTAATTCACCTAGAGCAAAACAAAGCACACACAAACTTCACCGACTCTTTAACAATTGAATGCTCAATTAATGGCTTTGTCAGATCTAAACCTAAGTTATATAATTAAGGCTTTGCAAGTCATTATCCAGAAATTGCAAGTCATTAAGCCTTAAACAAGGATATTAGCATTTACTTTTTGTGCTTCACGTCAGATATTAACAAAAATTCAAGTTTAACAAAAATTAAGCATCAGGGGCTTGAGTATGAGAAAAGAAAAGAGCTTGAAGTGTAAAAATGTCATACGGTGGTTTTGCAATTTTTTCCCTATGAAATCTAACCTCTTACCCTTATTTGTTGATTTCTTTCACACCCTTTTTGAAGAAAATCATGGCACCACAAGGTCTCCTGAGTGAGTTGTGTGTTGTGGTAGTCACAACGTCTACATAATCAACTAGAATCGAAAAAACTCCAACTACAACTAATCCACTTATGTTTGCCATATTTACCAACATTATAGCTTTTTTTTGTCACAAACTTGTCAAATTCAAGAAAAGATGAGTTTTCAAGGTTTTCTTTAGCAACACATCATCCTACCATAGGACACTCTGAAATAAAGTCAAGAAGTTTCCTCCTATTAAAAGAACCTTTGCTATTCTACCTTGTGAACACATGCATAATCATAGTGATAGGCATAAGCACTAGTACCAGAAACTATCAATTATGGTCTGAACATCACTTTTTTCTAGTTGGATTTCAGAGACCAACAGTCAATTAAAACTTGTATCATAGAGCTTATCCTCTATGATATTATATTAGAAAAACATCTCAATTTAGCCGTCTTAAACTGAACTAGAGATATTTTGGCATGCTGGCTACATTCTAATGCAACCAAATGCATTGGAATGTATATGCACAACTTTTTGTACTTATTACTTGAATGAGGAAGAACCAAGAAGCAGTGATGAAAAGAAGTTAATTGATGTGAAACAAACTAATTTGAAAGCAAAATATGATTTCTAAAGAATTTTCTCCAAGAGAGACAGTAAAACTACTATATGTAGAGCTTGCTTTCAATAGCTTTTGAATATTAAAGAATAGTTTCTTGAACTGAAAATAGAAAGTGAACAATTAAAAGTTATTTCTTAATCAATAACAATGCATAAAGGATATAATTTACCAATCACCTAGTGATTTCAACTTCAACAAGATATGCAAGAAGTTTCTTTGTCTCAATCTACAAGTGAAGGAGAATGCAAACAACCTTTGCAAAAAAAAAATCTAAGTGTACATCTAGCAGTACCATTGATTGGCAGATTTAATTATTTGGGATAGCTATGCAGGATCCTCATATTCTGGGTAGAGAAGGAACTGCAGCGCAATTTTTAAGGTACTATGCACCATTAGGTGTACAAGTTGAATTGATATTAAAAAATGGATTAATACCATTTTGTCCCACTTCAGTCCCTAAACTTCAAAATGGGACACTTAAATCCCTAAACTTACAAATACCTCCCACTTAAGGAAAATTATTAACAAATTCTGAATGCCATTGGTGGTCAAAGTGTCCCATTTTATAAGGGTTTAGGGATTTAAGTGTCCCATTTTATAAGTTTAGGGACTTAAGTGGGAGGTATTTATAAGTTTAGGGATTTAAGTGTCCTATTTTGAAGTTTAGGGATTAAAGTGGGTAATCGTCCAAGATTTGGGGGGACAAAGTGGTATTAACCCTAAAAAAATTGGGCAAAAAAGATGCTTCAGGAAAGGTGGTAAGGATTCAAATAATGCAGATGGTCAAGGTGACAACTAAGAAGAAATGCTATCAACATAAACTTTTTGACCTATTATGCCATGCAAAATTAACATGATAGAGAAGGCATCAGAGAAGACATACTGAAATTCTCAGAGAAGGCTTAGTTGCCATTATAAAATTTGAGTTGGTTTCAAAAATTGGAAGATATGATGTGTGGTAAGGAGAGCAGTTGGTTCACTTGACATATTTGAAATTCTTAGAGAAGGCTTAGTTACCTTAATATGAAATTCTCAATTGAGTACTAAATTAATAGCAAAGGGCAAAAGTTTTGGTATGAAACCATTAAAAAGGCGGTTGGTTCAAGTTTAGGAATCAGAAATGTAATCGGATTCATTTCTTAAAAAAATTAGTATGGGTTTTAATCCAAGGTATCATTACAATAATAGTTGTTTGGTAAATATTTATGAGGAATAGGTGTTACATTAAAAACAAATATTTTATCATATCTTTAATTTCTTTTTCCTTTTTTCTCTTCTTCTTCCAATCTCTTTCTTCTACAGCTACCCCATGGCAATGTGGCACTTTGTTAACAATTGACCATTGATCAATTGCAAAATCTATTGGAATTTCAAGATCATTACATCTTGTCTCTAAACACCAAAAAGGAAAGAAAAAATAACCAACCATGTGAGGACCTCAAAAATTTCATTATCCTCTGGAAAATTAAATGAAAATATTAAAATTATCCAATAATATGTATTTATATTTAAATAATATTGTTTTCAATCATTCAAAATGTTACATTTCAATTTATTTGAATTTTTAAGATTTAATTGACGGTTCGCGTTCGGCAAGGCCCTAAGTTGAATTTTCGCGCACCGACGCGCGAATTAGTCCTAAGTTGAAATGTAGTATATGTAGAGGCTATAAAAAGGTATAATTAAGTTGGAGAAATGTTAGATGAGGAATGTGAGGACTCGCAATTTATTTCTTTTAAATTCCCATTCTGAGGTTATTTAATTAGTTAATTGTTCAATTATTTCGAATATTATTTTCTAGCCCTATTGGACCCAATTCTATAGCATTATAGCTCATGAGTAATTTTAAGGCAATTAGTTCGCAATTCAAGTCTTGAAAGTTGTTAAGTGTGAATAGTGCCCGTAGGCTCAGGAATAGTAACTGACTTGAGAGTTCATGAGCCCGAATAATGGGAGATTTATACCCTAGTCTTAAAATAGGTATTTTTATGCCTAAATATCCATGTATTAGTTAGAAATGCCATCGTTATAAGAATTTCTCAAAAAATTTCACCTTATCGCGCATAAGTGGAAAATACGCGTTTTACGCGCGCGATTTATTTGAAGGACTTTAGAACCTTATTTTGAGGCCATTAAGAGTGAATGATAATTACAAGAATATATGTGCATTAGAGGTTTAGTGCACAGTTAAAACAAATCTCAGAGGAAACGGGCGCGAAACGCGCGCGCGATACACTGTTCACGGTTGACTTGGGAGCACAAAAGTTGTACCACACTCAAGCTTCTCAAGGAAGCTTTCCATTTCAGATTCTTCCCTCCCTTTCCCCTCACCATAACCGCAGGTCTCTACTCTCTCTCACACTCCAAATTTCACAATTTTTCCTCCACCATTTTCTTGCTCCAATTCACACCAAATTCACCACACAAGCTCAAGACAACCTGGACAATCACTTGGACAAAGAAGGAGCTGCACATCCACGGATTTTCTTGGGGCTTTTGGGACACCAAAATCTGACCTTTTAGCACACAAGTAAGGTAACCATGATCCAGTCATCAATTCTTGTTCAATGAAGGCCAACTCACACTTAAGAGCTTGATTATGCTTATGGGTAGCTTATTATTGTTGGAAATTGTTAAATGTGAGCTCTATGAACTCCCACTTTGAGTTGATGGCTGTGATGATGTTTGATGATAGTTTTATTGTTGAATTAGTGCTTAAGGAAGTAGAATAAAGGTGCATTATTGCTAGAAACTTCATTGAGCTCTTGAAGCAAAAAGTTCCAATTCTGCCCCTGCCAAGACCGACCTTTTTCATGCGAAATTCTGAGGTTTTAACGGCTTGTATTTGATGTTTATGTGTTGTTGGAGTTGTGTGTAAAGTTTCATTGAAAGATATTGAGGTTTGGTTGACCAAAGGTGATGAATTCCAAAAAACCAGCAAAATCTGGAAATTTTTCCCGTATGGCTCAGGCAGCCATTTTGTTTCGATCATAACTCTGCCCTCCGACATCGAAATTGAGTGCCGTTAGCGCCATTTGAAACTAGACTCTTCCAGATTTCTAACGGTGTAAAATTCACGTCCTGGTTCCACCTGAGTGAACCGTGGCAGTCTTTTAAAGTCACCTGTCCTGCTCCACTGGTTCACTGGAAGCCAGGATATGAGCTGCGTTTTGTTGCCAGATTTCGAGCTAGTTATGAGTAGAATTTTAAAACGATTTCTTCTGAAAAATTGTATCCCTATGAGTGTAGTTTCCAACGCTACCAACGATGCTCAAATCTAAGTTGAATTGAATGAGATGTGACCAAAATATGAAAACTGCTCTGCTGTTGAACCAAACTGTCCAAATTTTCCCAGTTTGTGTTCGAGTTTTTGATCTGATTCTTGACAAGAAATTGAGCTTCATGGATTGTGTAAATGTTAAGCTGAATGTCTATGGTCAGTTGAGGGAAAATGCACCACTTTTGTAGTTGAAATGATGTTGAGGAATTGAAGGAAAAGGAAGGTATATGCTGTCCAAAAAATTCTGGAAATTTTCCAGATTTTAGTCGAATTTTGGGGGTCAATTTTGACAAATTTTTGAACTACTTGGGCTGTACACATGTTAACCTATATGGGTAGTATTGTTTGGGTGAAAATGTAGCTTTTGGGTAGTTGAAAAATTTTGGATAAATTGAAGGGGAAATGGACTACTTGCTACCGAATGCACCTGAAATTTTTCCAGCTTTGAATGACAATTGTGAACTGTTTTCACGATAACTTGAGCTCAAATGATTTGTGTATTAATTAAGGGGTTTGTATAGCTCAATTTGGGACAAAAATCTAGTAGAGGTTACGTCCAAAAAGTGGACCAAAATCTTATTCTTCAAGAAGATACCAAAACAGAATTTTTGTTTGAAATTAGAAATGGTTTGATGTTTGGACTTCATTGTGGGTAAATCTGGACCAAAGTTGTCCCGAAAATGTTTTCTAGCATTAACCGCTGTTACTAGGTCCACTTTGAGTTGATAACCTTGAATTTTATTAGACCAAATGCCCTATTTTGAGGAATTTGTCAAATCTGGAAATTTTCCTAAAAACTCAAGTTTTTGCCTTCATGAAAATCATTGGACTAAGTTGGTCGTGGAATTTGGCAAACTTAAGGAGTTTCTATTTTATAGAAATTCTAACGACTAGTTTTACTTGGTTTATATGATTGCCTCTTAAAGGAATTCCCCAAGATATTTTTGGGAAAAATTTGAGGGGAAAATTCTTCTAAATGGTTTAAATGTGATTTTTCTCAACTTGTGACACCAAATTGGTGTTAAATGGCTTATATGATTCTAGAACTTGGATGTTGGAATATTTGACGAATTTAGCAAGTTTGTGGGTTTTAAAGAAACCTCAAAATTTAATTTCGCTCGATTTGTGGATTTCACTTTAAATCCTTTGAGTAAACGATTAATACTAGTTTGGGATTTTTGAGTGAAATTAAATGCTAGTTGACTCGAGTTAAATTCGCCAACTCAAAAGTGGAAATTTATGTGAATTATTTGTATGATTTTAGGAGTTGGTGAAAAGCACAATCTCGATCAAAGTTTGGAATTCTAGACACTTCACTTGAGGTGAGTGTCTCTTGCATGAATCGTGTTTAACTGCTAGTTGAACTACTTGTTAAAAGTACTTGCTAGAGATATCATGAAATGTTATATGCTATGTGATTGCGTGAAATGCCACAAGTACAAGTGTTGCAATGTCGATTGGAGCGTGGTCTCGTCGACTAAATAAACCAAACGGATGCACGTACGACGCTCTATTAGAGTGGGAGGTACCTCTCTGCCGTCTTGGTAAAAGTGTTTGCAATATTCGTGTTGGAGTCGGGGCCGAAAATAAGGGGGAAGACGTTGCTAGGAGATGTGTAGATTAGGGAAAATGTCTACATGGAGTTTAGGTAGTGAAAGTTGACGGAGTGTCAACTACTATAAATTTTCTGATCAAGTGCGTGGACTTTGGCTCCTGAGAGCCCCGTATCCTTTTCTTGTCATGTTATTTCGCTTTTTTAAATTGTTAAGTGCTTACTTGTCTATTTGTACTTGTTAAATTGCCTTATGTGAATTGCATGTTTCGAGGCACTACTGAGCTATTGGCTCATCCCTTCCAAATTTGTTTTCCTTGACAGGTTCTGAATGCATGAAGTCTTGGAGGACTAGAATAGAAATGTTATATTTTGAATGCCCATTTTTGTAATTGTACTTTTGGAAACGTTAGTATCTTTTGGATGATTTTTTTGTGTTTTTTGGGAAAATGTGAATCCTGTGGTGCTTCTGTGCCTTGGATTAGGAACTTTAAATTGTAAATTAAGTTGAATTTAAGTGTACTAAGCTCGACGTTTTCGTTGGTACTTGGAATTGTGTTTTGGGCTGTATAAGTTGAATTGTATGAATTATTTAAGTACGTGACTTGCTCGAGAAATAAGGTTTATTTTCGATTTATATTTGGTGAAATTAGTTCTAGAGTGCGTGAGTTCTAGCGAGAGCTACGTAGGCGACCCGCCAACCCTTTGGTTCGCCTTAGGGAGAAGTGGGGCCGCCACAGGTGGTATCAGAGCTTTAGGCTCCAAATTTCTGTAGTGTATCCTAAGCTTTAAAACTTAGGATGCCGGACTGTGGTGTTAAGTGATTATTGGATAGAATATTAGGGACTAGAGTTTCCTCTATTATTGGAAAAGAAAAGAATTGGGTGAGGTGATTTGAAAAGTAGTAGGTGAAATTCTTGAACAATAATACTAGTCGATATTTATCGGAACAAGTGTGACTAAGATAAACCCTAGAGTTCGAGGTATCCTTTAAGGTTTTAATTTTATATATATATGGGTGTGAAATTGGGGAATGCTTCTTAGATTGACGGTTTAAGTAAGAAATCCTGTGAACCATCTACGAGGTATAATGGGGATTGAGTCGATTTGCACTTGGAAATGGCCAGTCCCAGTGTGAATTGACTTGGTTCCTATTTGACTCCTAAGTTAGTTAGTGTATCTATTCTTTGAGTTTGAACTCGAAGTTTGAGGCTTTAATTGAGAAACCTATGGATCTTTTGTGAGCCAAACCCTCATTTGGTCCTCGTCCTTGCTTATGCATGATATAATTACTTGTTTATTCACTATTTTCTGTGCTTATTTGGATTCGTAAGTGTAACATGACTTTGTATGTCTCTTTTGAAGATGGAATGCCCTTTTGTAGTGCACTTGTGTACCCCCTTTGTTATAAATTTATGAAATATGATCTTTGACTGCATTCAAAACTTCTACTTTATTAATATATCGCCCTACGCTATTTTAAGTTCTGGTCCTCTATAGGAATTAAAGATGGTAGGAAGAGAGATTAGTGGCTTTCTATTGCCCAATTGGAGGAAGTTGCTCAAATCCTGGTAGGACATGATAGGAGCTAGGTGAGAATAGAGTTTAAGTTATGATAGAGGGATATGAACTTTAATTTCAAATGACCCTAGTAGGAGTTTTTCTTAAAAAGAGTATTTGGCTATGACCCTCTCCTAATGTTGATTAATACGTAAACGCGAATTAAGAAAAAAGTGGGACGTGGTCCTCTAAGTTAACTAGGAGTGACGCTTTTGGGTTGCTGGTCAGTGTTGGGATGGAAGTATAAGGTTGTCAATAACTAGAGATTGAGAGTTGTATTGCTACTACAAGGCCCTAAGAGAGTAATTTCTGACTGTAGTCGGGAAGGCAGGGTTATGGAGAAATTAGGATAATTCCTCTAATTGAAGATTGCTGAAAGATCTATTGGAATATGAGGAGCAGGATTTTTCCCCTATCACGTTTTGGAGACGGATGTACAAGTGGGAATTAGATACGAACATGGGATCTTAGAAAAAGCATACGCGTTAGCGTTTTAATCCGAGTGTAAATGATAGTAATGACAATTAAGGGTAAATACCAGAGTAGTAGTGTTCTAGCACCTTTCTATGTCGCCCTACCTGTGCTTAGAGTTCTTGTCTATCCGAGTAAAGAGTAGCTAAGGTCAACTTTCGGAGGTCAGTAAAGCGAGGACATGGCGAGTTTGGGAGAGATGCTTAGAGAAATAGAGGCTCTTCAAGAGAAAGTGGAATTTCAGACGAAACTAACGGAATACTGGGAAGAACGATGGAAACAAGAGTTCGTGAAGAAGCTTGAATTGGAGAAAAAGTACGTGGACATACAGAAGAAATACTATGAGGCGTTAGAGTTAATATATGACAAGTTCGAGGAAGTGTATCCTCCTATCCCGATTACGTCTCAAGGAGTGGTTAACAACCAAGGAAAAGGGGGTGAAGGAAGCTCCAATAGTTCAAAAAGGAAGCGCAAGGGAAGTGACGGGGATCTAGTACCAGTTGCCCTTTGTGATTATTGTAAGAAACCAAACCATTCTGCCGACGACTATTGGAAAAAAACTATAAGTGCTTTAGTTGTAGAAGTTCTAAGCATTTGGTGTCTAGCTGCCCACACAAGGTAGAGAGGGTTGTGAAGGATCCTTGATATCTCAATTGAACTTCCTGTACACTTTAGTATTCTTGTAGGAACTTTGGTACTTAATCTATGACTCTTAGATTTAGTATCTGGTGTTAAGGTGAATTGGTCGAGTTAAGTGCTTAGTACGACTCGTCCCTGGGGAAAACTTAAGCAATGCTTCGTATATATATTTTGTGATCGGTCCCGTGGACAGGTTTTAATCTATTATGGATATTCAAACTTCTAAGTTTTACATCTAATTCCTTTGGTCCGACCTGGACCCATTACCTAATCGTTTGAATTAAATGGAAACTTTGTTTTTACTTTTTACTTGTACTCCACCAACACTACGTATAATTCCAAATACTTGTTGTCCCTTTTTCCACAAGTAGATATATTCCTAATAACACCGTTAATTTCAAAAGCAAAATTTTGTGGGGTTTAAGTGCATCCTTTTGACCAAATATTTACATGACCAACATTAAACATCTGCTAAATGTTGAGTCCATTTACAAATGTTGACGCTTTAGGACTAAAACCTAAATTTCGATAACTGCACGTTTAATTTTTTTTTTCTTCTCGACTCACCTTCGAACTAAAGAGAAAGAAAAACTTTCCCTTCCTTTTGACGTATTTAGTACAAAACAGTTTTATTGAAAATTTGTAAACTCGATTGGTCAATTGTAAATTTGGACCACATTTTCTTGCAAGTGTATTTAGTGTCAAAGGTCAATTTAATTATGATAATAATGTAAGAAGGCTTTTCCTCAACCAAATGAGATTTATAGTTAATAAGAATTTGAGGAAGGATTATTGTTAGAACCTCTTTCTTGTGTACGTCTGCCCTCCATATATATGTATATAAATCTACTCTTACTAGCTCAGTCTCGAATTGCAGAATTACTCTTCTTAAATTACTAGGGGAAAAAGGAAGTTTGAATTAATGATTTTGGTAAAAACATGGATTTTTGGGTCATGAAGAAAAGTCTGTACCTTTAACTCTGTTTGGAAAATTTAAAGTATATTTTTCCCATGAAAATATCCGTTATGCACGGAAGCCTCAATTATCTTTCTCGAATCGTGACTGATGTGTTTGGGACGAAATTCTCATTAGCCGTTTTTAGAGACAAAGAAACAAGGCCTGTACAAAGTTGTTTCTTCAGAAAATTGAGTGCTAATGAATGATTTCTTTGACCATTTTGAGTCCAGAGGGTTAGTAAGTCTTATCATTTCATTGGAAATATATCACTCTACTTTGGTTTGGAATTTATGACAGAATTTTAGTACATGGAATCATGGGCTTGGGAAGCCTAAGATGAACTCTGGTGTATTTCAAGTACTTGGGATTGCACAATAATGTCAGCTCCGTTATAAGACGTATTTTGGCTTAGGTTGAAAAAAAAAATTTTGACTTGAGGATCCTTTAAGATTCTTAAACCAATTAGTGAAGTAGTTTACCAGTTGAGCTTGCCTTTAAGTAGGGCTAGGAGTCTTAACGTTATCCTTGTGTCTCCGCTAAGAATATCACCCAGAATTTAGTCGTATGCTTTAACCAGAAGAGATAAAGGAGAGAAAAGATTCCAGATCCAACCATTATACCGTAGATTGAGGTTCTAAAACGAGTTGGAAAAGTGGCTTATTAAGTCGGATTTACCTCAAGTATGGACAAGGTCCATAACATCTTCCATATATCTATGCTTAAGAAATATCATCTCGATCCAAGTCATGTGATTTATTTAGATGAGATTGAAGTGGACGAATCCCTATAATATGAAAGCATTCGATTAAGGTTTTGGATTGTGAAATTAAAGAATTGAGGAATAAGAAGATTGCTTTAGTTAAGGTTTTGTGGAGAAATCACGACATCGAGGAGACAACTTGGGGAGTAGGAGAAGACTTGAAGAAGAAGTATCCAGATTTAACCACAAGATAAGGTGAGAATTTTGAGGACAAAATTCTTTTAAGGGGGGAAAGATGTGAGGACCTCAAAAATTTCATTATCCTCTGGAAAATTAAATCAAAATATTAAAATTATCCAATAATATGTATTTATATTTAAATAATATTGTTTTCAATCATTCAAAATGTTACATTTCAATTTATTTGAATTTTTAAGATTTAATTGACGGTTCGCGTTCGGCAAAGCCCTAAGTTGAATTTTCGCGCACCGACGCGCGAATTAGTCCTAAGTTGAAATGTAGTATATGTAGAGGCTATAAAAAGGTATAATTAAGTTGGAGAAATGTTAGATGAGGAATGTGAGGACTCGCAATTTATTTCTTTTAAATTCCCATTCTGAGGTTATTTAATTAGTTAATTGTTCAATTATTTCGAATATTATTTTCTAGCCCTATTGGACCCAATTCTATAGCATTATAGCTCATGAGTAATTTTAAGGCAATTAGTTCGCAATTCAAGTCTTGAAAGTTGTTAAGTGTGAATAGTGCCCGTAGGCTCAGGAATAGTAACTGACTTGAGAGTTCATGAGCCCGAATAATGGGAGATTTATACCCTAGTCTTAAAATATGTATTTTTATGCCTAAATATCCATGTATTAGTTAGAAATGCCATCGTTATAAGAATTTCTCAAAAAATTTCACCTTATCGTGCATAAGTGGGAAATACGCGTTTTACGCGCGCGATTTATTTGAAGGACTTTAGAACCTTATTTTGAGGCCATTAAGAGTGAATGATAATTACAAGAATATATGTGCATTAGAGGTTTAGTGCACAGTTAAAACAAATCTCAGAGGAAACGGGCGCGAAACGCGCGCGCGATACACTGTTCACGGTTGACTTGGGAGCACAAAAGTTGTACCACACTCAAGCTTCTCAAGGAAGCTTTCCATTTCAGATTCTTCCCTCCCTTTCCCCTCACCATAACCGCAGGTCTCTACTCTCTCTCACACTCCAAATTTCACAATTTTTCCTCCACCATTTTCTTGCTCCAATTCACACCAAATTCACCACACAAGCTCAAGACAACTTGGACAATCACTTGGACAAAGAAGGAGCTGCACATCCACGGATTTTCTTGGGGCTTTTGGGACACCAAAATCTGACCTTTTAGCACACAAGTAAGGTAACCATGATCCAGTCTTCAATTCTTGTTCAATGAAGGCCAACTCACACTTAAGAGCTTGATTATGCTTATGGGTAGCTTATTATTGTTGGAAATTGTTAAATGTGAGCTCTATGAACTCCCACTTTGAGTTAATGGCTGTGATGATGTTTGATGATAGTTTTATTGTTGAATTAGTGCTTAAGGAAGTAGATTAAAGGTGCATTATTGCTAGAAACTTCATTGAGCTCTTGAAGCAAAAAGTTCCAATTCTGCCCCTGCCAAGACCGACCTTTTTCATGCGAAATTCTGAGGTTTTAACGGCTTGTATTTGATGTTTATGTGTTGTTGGAGTTGTGTGTAAAGTTTCATTGAAAGATATTGAGGTTTGGTTGACCAAAGGTGATGAATTCCAAAAAACCAGCAAAATCTGGAAATTTTTCCCGTATGGCTCAGGCAGCCATTTTGTTTCGATCATAACTCTGCCCTCCGACATCGAAATTGAGTGCCGTTAGTGCCATTTGAAACTAGACTCTTCCAGCTTTCCAACGGTGTAAAATTCATGTCCTGGTTCCACCTGAGTGAACCGTGGCAGTCTTTTAAAGTCACCTGTCCTGCTCCACTGGTTCACTGGAAGCCAGGATATGAGCTGCGTTTTGTTGCCAGATTTCGAGCTAGTTATGAGTAGAATTTTAAAATGATTTCTTCTGAAAAATTGTATCCCTATGAGTTTAGTTTCCAACGCTACCAACGATGCTCAAATCTAAGTTGAATTGAATGAGATGTGACCAAAATATGAAAACTGCTCTGCTGTTGAACCAAACTGTCCAAATTTTCCCAGTTTGTGTTCGAGTTTTTGATCTGATTCTTGACAAGAAATTGAGCTTCATGGATTTTGTAAATGTTAAGCTGAATGTCTATGGTCATTTGAGGGAAAATGCACCACTTTCGTAGTTGAAATGATGTTGAGGAATTGAAGGAAAAGGAAGGTATATGCTGTCCAAAAAATTCTGGAAATTTTCCAGATTTTAGTCGAATTTTGGGGGTCAATTTTGACAAATTTTTGAACTACTTGGGCTGTATACATGTTAACCTATATGGGTAGTATTGTTTGGGTGAAAATGTAGCTTTTGGGTAGTTGAAAAATTTTGGATAAATTGAAGGGGAAATGGACTACTTGCTACCGAATGCACCTGAAATTTTTCCAGCTTTGAATGACAATTGTGAACTGTTTTCACGATAACTTGAGCTCAAATGATTTGTGTATTAATTAAGGGGTTTGTATAGCTCAATTTGGGACAAAAATCTAGTAGAGGTTACGTCCAAAAAGTGGACCAAAATCTTATTCTTCAAGAAGATACCAAAACAGAATTTTTGTTTGAAATTAGAAATGGTTTGATGTTTGGACTTCATTGTGGGTAAATCTGGACCAAAGTTGTCCCGAAAATGTTTTCTAGCATTAACCGCTGTTACTAGGTCCACTTTGAGTTGATAACCTTGAATTTTATTAGACCAAATGCCCTATTTTGAGGAATTTGTCAAATCTGGAAATTTTCCTAAAAACTCAAGTTTTTGCCTTCATGAAAATCATTGGACTAAGTTGGTCGTGGAATTTGGCAAACTTAAGGAGTTTCTATTTTGTAGAAATTCTAACGACTAGTTTTACTTGGTTTATATGATTGCCTCTTAAAGGAATTTCCCAAGATATTTTTGGGAAAAATTTGAGGGGAAAATTCTTCTAAATGGTTTAAATGTGATTTTTCTCAACTTGTGACACCAAATTGGTGTTAAATGGCTTATATGATTCCAGAACTTGGATGTTGGAATATTTGACGAATTTAGCAAGTTTTTGGGTTTTAAAGAAACCTCAAAATTTAATTTCGCTCGATTTGTGGATTTCACTTTAAATCCTTTGAGTAAACGATTAATACTAGTTTGGGATTTTTGAGTGAAATTAAATGCTAGTTGACTCGAGTTAAATTCGCCAACTCAAAAGTGGAAATTTATGTGAATTATTTGTATGATTTTAGGAGTTGGTGAAGAGCACAATCTCGATCAAAGTTTGGAATTCTAGACACTTCACTTGAGGTGAGTGTCTCTTGCATGAATCGTGTTTAACTGCTAGTTGAACTACTTGTTAAAAGTACTTGCTAGAGATATCATGAAATGTTATACGCTATGTGATTGCGTGAAATGCCACAAGTACAAGTGTTGCAATGTCGATTGGAGCGTGGTCTCGTCGACTAAATAAACCAAACGGATGCACGTACCACGCTCTATTAGAGTGGGAGGTACCTCTCTGCCGTCTTGGTAAAAGTGTTTGCAATATTCGTGTTGGAGTCGGGCCCGAAAATAAGGGGGAAGACGTTGCTATGAGATGTGTAGATTAGGAAAAATGTCTACATGGAGTTTAGGTAGTGAAAGTTGACGGAGTGTCAACTACTATAAATTTTCTGATCAAGTGCGTGGACTTTGGCTCCTGAGAGCCCCGTATCCTTTTCTTGTCATGTTATTTCGCTTTCTTAAATTGTTAAGTGCTTACTTGTCTATTTGTACTTGTTAAATTGCCTTATGTGAATTGCATGTTTCGAGGCACCACTGAGCTATTGGCTCATCCCTTCCAAATTGTTTTCCTTGACAGGTTCTGAATGCATGAAGTCTTGGAGGACTAGAACAGAAATGTTATATTTTGCATGCCCACTTTTGTAATTGTACTTTTGGAAACGTTAGTATCTTTTGGATGATTTTTTTGTGTTTTTGGGAAAATGTGAATCCTGTGGTGCTTCTGTGCCCTGGATTAGGAACTTTAAATTGTAAATTAAGTTGAATTTAAGTATACTAAGCTCGATGTTTTCGTTGGTACTTGGAATTGTGTTTTGGGCTGTATAAGTTGAATTGTATGAATTATTTAAGTACGTGACTTGCTCGAGAAGTAAGGTTTATTTTCGATTTATATTTGGTGAAATTAGTTCTAGAGTGCGTGAGTTCTAACAAGAGTTAGGCAGGCGACCCGCCAACCCTTTGGTTCGCCTTAGGGAGAAGTGGGGCCGCCACAAACCACATTGGTTGCAGTGGAACAAAGGGAGAAGAAATTTTTGAATCCACTTACTCCATCACTTTACATCTGCCATCCATGGCAACTGCAGCCCTAGAAAAAAAAAATCAAAGGGATACTATTCATCAAGAAACCAAAAAAAAAAAGAGTTTGCAATTCAAGAGTCAATTGGGATGAAATTTTTGGTTAACATAGAAACGTCTCCCATGGTCTTATAATGCCTTGTAAGCTATAGAGGGTGCAAAGCAGTAAAGGAGAAAAAGAGTTAGTAGATCATGAGAAGTGGAGTTGGGATAAGAATGGCCTACTTTTGGAGGTGGAATGATGGGACTGCCATGGAGGATTGGAGGAGGGAGAGAGAGAGACAGAGAGAGAGAGAGGAAAGAGAAAAAAGGATACAGATAGGTGGCCACTATGAAGGATGGTATGAGAGAGAAAAGATGGAAGAGCAAAGCTGATTGAGAGGGGTTGCCATGGAGGTTAGGCAGCGGACGTTGTACGAGGCTGAGACTTCCGAGAAAGTGATGATTGAGAAGGAAGACATGTTTTCTTTTCTTTTCTATGTTTCTTTTTGAAGTATGTTGAGTCAAATTTAGGAATCCGCTAAAAAAATTCAAGAATCCGCCAAAGCCCTCCAATTTGCTCAAGATTGAGAACTCCCAAATTTTAATGATCCATTCAAAAATTTTGAATCCAATACTGCTAACCCAAACAACTAGTATTGAAATTATTTGAATTTCTGATTTTTATCCCCTCTTATGAAATGCCACCTAAAAGTAGCAAATGGTATGTAACACAATTATGCATATGTATCAAAATACCTTACTAATCTAAAGTTTGACTAGACTAAAAGCAAAGAACAACAAAAGTATTCAAAGATTTAATTAGCACATACGCATCCTAAAGATTATTGAAAAGTTAGAGTAAATTAAGCATAAGCCTTTCAAATTAAGACCATCTTATTTACTTTTAATGGTTTAATCACCTATAATCAGTATTAAAACATCATTAGCATACTTTTTAAGAGATTTCTTAGTGATTAAATTGATAAAACTCCCTGATATACAAATAGAGCTAGCTTTGACCAAAAAATTCAAAAAGACCAAGCCATTTAAACAACAACCAACCTTTATATTGAAGAATAATGCATTACCTCAAATTTCAGCCATCTAACATACAACAGTATTGTTTGTGGTAAATTGCCTCACATTCTAGAATTTTGTCAAATTTCAAGACATTTTGATGTTTCTGAGAGGCAAAACAACGATAACCTACATATTCAATCATCAGCAAGACCTACAGTTCTTATTGACTAACTTCAAATATTATCTCAAATCTAATATTAACCACAGAAATTATACATAATGGCATAACCAAATTAGAACAAAGACATCGTATGCCAATGAATTTATTTATTTTATTATGCTTAATCTGTCAACATCCCAACCATTTGGAGAGTCCAAGGATATAACTTTTGATACAAATTATGTTGCACTTAATACATTGGTAAATGGCTTGTGCTTACATATTTCTAGTCACACAAGCATGTTCAAAAAACCAAGTTTTTCTATTTACCACTTGAATAACAACAAACTAATATCAAAGCATAGTATAATTTCTAAAGAACTTGTTACTAAAATAGATAGTAAAACTACTATTTCCAAAAGTTAAATTCAAGACCTTTTCGATATTAAAGAAAAGTTTCTTTAACTAGCAAAAGTAAAGTTAATAGTTAGAGTTAAATCTAAATAGTAGAGATGAATAAATATTTAAGCTTATCGATAGCCTAACGATTCAAAAAAGAGCTTGGATACATAAGTTGGCACTATATGGCTTTTGGTAAGGAAAGGTAAGGGTGGTAAGCCAATAAGTACTTTAGAGGGTTGAAACGTCACGAGTTTGTCATTCTTCAAGAATAACCAATTTTAAACATGAATACTTGATCAAGACCTTGGACATCATATTCAACATATGAGCAATCACAATAATGTTATAATTATTAATGAAGCATACAATCTTTGATAGAAAATTAAGATAAAAACTTGGTAACTTGGCTGGATTTGAGAAGTAGGATAGTGACCTTCAAATGACTATAAGATTTGTGCAAATTATTACTTGAGATACTCTCATGTTGTCTTGGTTTACCTTGACTAATGCCAAACCTGTAACATATAAAGTGGCCAAAAAAAATCAAAATGAATCTCAATGACCTGTAGACTTAGTTATTCGCACGAAGATGCATAAAAAATAGCAATTTCCTGCATGACAACTCCAATCACAAAAAAAGAGTGATACTTTTAAACATTATCTATCCTCTTCCCTTTTAGATGTCTCATAGTCATACTGGTAAATTAACTTTTTAATTTGACAAAAGCATTCCATGCAAAGAAAAAGGACCAATGAATCACTAATTATACCTGTTCTAGAAGGTAGAGGATTTATTCAAAATTATCCACCTTTGCAAGATGTAATTTTTATAACATACTAAATTTTTTCGCCTTTATTCAAATACAAGACCTTTCTTTAGAAAAAAAAAAAGGTACATTAAAAGAGTAGTATAAAGAAAGATAGATAAAATATACAAAAAATAAGCACAAAAAAAACTAATAAAAATAAGTCCACGTATTTAATGAAAAGATTCAACAAAGCAAACGATATTTTCGTTTGAAACCTAGAAGAATAGCCAAAGCAACAAATGTATGCACTTTAGTGCAATGCAATCCAAACTTAGAATTGGAGCTCTTTAATTCCATCTTAGCTCCTATTAAATTGCAAATTAAACAAAAAAAAATTAGTAAAAATCAGACAGAGACTCAAAGAACATATGCTAGCGATTTCTCTCACAGCCACAGCTATCAATGAACAAAATAACCTGGAGAATTGAGTCATGCTCAATAGATCTCCAATCACTTGACTTTCTATAATATGATGTAAATGGGCAAGGAAATTAATAATGAATTTCTTGAAAATTATGCAAAAATTGATCAAAATGGAGAAAAAATAAGGACAGATTGACTAAGCTATAGATAGGTATCAATCTCACCATTTTTTCCCTCAAGTTTGATAGAAAGTTTAAAACTTGGAGACAAAAAGAATAAGAGAATGACAAAGATTGAGAAGAAATTGGCAGAATTGTCGAATCAATTGTATAGAGAGAAAAATGGAGGGTTTTGTGCTTAGGGGAAATAGCAAAATTAATGGAGAGCAAAAAGTGCAAACTTTTGGAAACCCAATTCTACTTTTGGAAACATAGCATTAGACATTTCATGTTATAAAGTGGCTTAATTATGCTTTTGTGCAACAACTGTGCCATTAAAACCTCAATTTGTCATGAACCATGTAGCACAATTTGAGAAGTGCCATCTATTTGTGGCACTGTCTTGTTGTGCCTCATTGAAAGTGTCGCAAAAAGCCTATCTTGTTGTAAATGCTCAATTCCATGTCATGAATTGGAGTATCTAATTCTTCAAAAGTGCTTAGGTAGATATCTTGTAAGATGCAGATCAAACTCTAGTGCAGCATATCAAATGTGCATCTTCTTATTGTAGAAGTTTTTGAAAATCCATCTTTGCAGTTTAGACTCAGACTTCTCTACCTATTGATATAGTTGGCTATAGGCTCATTTCCCCATTGACACACATTAGTCAACTCCAAGATACGAACAATTCTTTGAGTGCTATAGAAGCAACTGAAAAAATGTGAGGACTCGCAAAATTCTTCTTGTTTTCTTAAAATTCCCTTTTATTTTGAATAAATTACTTTATAATAACTTTACTACTCATTTACCTTCTCCATAGTTGCAATAAATCATAGAATTAAGAGTTTCCCCCTTTACTTTTTTCGTTCGGGTAAATTAGGGTTTCCGTGTATTTTGGTAGTGTAATTAATTGGTGAGGAGTGTGTACTCAATTTGGTGATTAAGAGTGAGTTTTAGATAAGAGAAAGTATGTGATTAGAAGTAATAATAATAAATTAGTGAATCATACATTAAAACACTAGTACAGGCAATTTAAGGAAAATCGGGTTGAACCGACGTGTACCATTCGCTACCGATTGAACACACCACTTGATCACCACTTTATTAACTTAATATCATTGTTATTAGTGCATAAATATCAGCCTCTAATCAGCTCAAGAGGGCCGAAATTATTGACTACAAACCAGGGGAAAAGGAAAAAATTTGAGAAATGATCTTGTGGTGATACTTGGAAGTCATCCAACTATCTTTGACCCAACTCAAGTCTTAGCTTCTTATCTTTCTTGGACTTCATTCTTCCTTCATTATCCACCTATGGTGGCTGAACTTAAGGAAGAAAAAAAAGAGAGAAGAAAACTTCATTTCCATCTTGAGTTTTAGCTTAGTTTGAGTGAAAATCTAAAATCCAAACCGATTAAACACTTACTTAGAAAACTAGGAAGCTTTGTGTGCTAAAATTTGGAAAGGGAAGGTGGTGGATTTCTCTTGCAAGCATCTTGGTGAGGTATTATGGCTGTCCTTTCTATTTCTTTCCCTTAATCTTGTTTAAGTTTGACTAGCAACTCATACTCTTGGCTAATGATAGTTATTTAAGTAGTTTTGATGGATATGGTGGATTTTTGAGTTAGGGTTTGAGTTGTTCTGTTGTGTTCTTGTTGATTATATAGAATATGATGTTACTATGCTTGGATAGGGAGTTGGAGTAGTGGTTCAAGACATAAATGAGAATTTTAAACCTTGAATTCATCAAATTGCCAGCTTTAGGATTAAACTGCCCTGCTTCTGACCAACTTCATTCGTCCATGTTAGAGGCTGAATTAAGCTTAGGTTAAAACATGAAAGTTGTAGGAAATGGTATTATATAGCTGTCTATAAAATTTTGCCTCAATCGGAGCACTGTAGAATATGAAATAACTAAAATACCCCTGATTGCCAAATGTTCTTTTCCGTGAACAGTTTTGAGATTTCACATGTTTGGCTTCATTTTTCACTTTGATCCATATCAAATCAGCATTTGGCCAAAACACAAAAATTTTAACTCTATGTTTCAGCTTTCCAATGCATCTGAAAATGCCTCAATCGGAATTTTGTAGTTTGAGTTATTGCCATTTAAATCCAGTGCTTATAACCAGACCGACAATGAAATTCTAGTTCTGTAATCTGCAAATTTGACCTTGATCAATTGTGAACTGGGTTGAGTTGTCTTCATAAAAGTTGTAACCCTTTGTCTTAGCTTCGAAATTGTATAAAGTATACCTCAATCCGATAAGTATAGCTTCTGTTGTGACCGAAAACCTAAGAGATGTCAAACTTGTTATTTTGTTATTTGTCTTAAACATTATTTCCGATCAATTTGCTAGCATTGTTTTGTAATTGAATGACATTGAACCTATTGAAAGGCTATTGTGGTAAGATTATTTGTGTGAGGTTTTGGGGCTGAATTGAGAAAAATAATAAAGCCATAAATGACTGAAAAATAGTGAAATACAAAGGTCATGCTGCCCAAATTTCTATTACTTGCTCTTATAAATATTAGTAAGATGTATGGTTTGATTTTAAGATTAGTTGGATCTTAAATTATATTTACTCACTTCAATTTGGGATTGGTTATTCTTAGGGTTTGTCGGTGATCAAGGGCATAATCCGGAAGAAAACTTTTGACGTTATTTTGGCTTAAACGGGTGAGTGTTCCATTGTGTGTTTGTACAATAAGTGACCATGTGACTATTTGCGAATGTTTGCTTGATTATTAAATGCTTTCTAAGGATTGCTAAATGGATTTTCGATAGGCGAGTGTGTACTTTATCGTACTCCATCCAAGCCAAAGTTGATTTTCAATGATTGAATGCTACTTGTGCATGAATGTAAGTCTTTTGGCTGAATTGGGTCGTTGCCCTTCGTTGCCAGTCGACTTGAGCCAGAAGCAGATTTGGTCGGGTGGCTGGTGACCCTGGGATAGTGTTTTGGTATACTCGAGTATAACCACGAAGGTTGGTGGAGAACTGGCCAGTGAATTGGCTAGTGGTGGGAAATGAAATCAATGAATGAATGTCAAGAACACTGGAGGAGTTTTCACTTGCAAATGTTTTCTAATGTCGGAGGGATAAGGAAAATGATTGGCCAATGAATGAATAAATGGCTCCAAGTGAGCACGTATCCTTCTAATGATTGAGTGTTTATTTCTTGAATGACTAAATATTACTGTGCAAAATATGCAAATTGCTAAATATAACATTTCCTTGATTTCTATACCGGATTTCTTGTTCGGGAACCTCACTGGACTTTTAACTCATTCCTTTAGTTTTGTTTTCCTTACAGGGGATACGAGCGAAGGCATGAGACTGGTACCGGCTAGCATAGTTTAGTTTTTGAACGTTTGCGATTGTACTCGCGCTAGTCGCTCGATTAGAGTTGAATGTATTGAGAATTTAAATCTTTTGATATATTTGGGATTGTATGGATGTTTGAAATAGAAATGAATGTATTTGTACGTTCCAAACTTGGGAACTATTATTTCCTTCATTATTGAGGCTGCACTCTATTTTCTTGACGTGAGTGAGTGAGTCCTGGTGAGAGTTGGGTAGACGGTCCGCTAAACCCTAGGATACGCCCTAGGGAGATAGGGGTCATCACAGATGGTATCAGAACTCTTATCGAGCTCGTGCCGGGAGAGAGTTTTCGGACTGTGGGGATTGGCTTGTTAAGTATGGAACAAATGTCCATTGTTTGGGATATTAAATATGTATGTTGGGTAGGAATCTCAAAAGTAGTGATTTACTCGTGGGACCGGCTGGCTCGAGTTGTGAATTATTTTATTTCGGATTTTTGTACCTGAGTACTCAAGAGTTGAGGGTAATGCTAAGGACGTGAGATCTCCATCACTGGGAAACAAGAACGGGCTAATGTTTTGCGAGGGCAAGTGCAAGGGGTGAATGGACGTCTAGTTTGGGTAGTAAGATAGGTAAGAGATCGGACGGAGGATATTTTAACCGAGTGTGGGACAATATCGGTCAGAGAGAAGTGAAATCAGCTGGTTTAGTGATGACCTAAGTTAGAAACGTAAGACCTTGAGGCTGTAGAAAGTAATTTAGGATGGCTGGGACGGCATGTCGTGTTTTTCTTCTTGTTTTGTCACTGTATTGCCACTATATGTATTTTGTCACTCGTGACATGTCAATGCTTACATGTATAGTACTTGCTGCACTTGATTTTGTTCAACTTGATATGTATCTTTGTGAACTTGGTGTGTTATAGATATGCTAAGCATGTTTCCTTATCCTTGGATTTATGGTTTAAAATTGTCTTTATCTTGCCGCTTGAGCCACTTCATTTTGTTTACGTACTATATCACCTTTTGAAAAAAATAAAAGAGAGAGAAAGGTATGGATGGCAGACGAAATCAAGGATGAGGGGCTAGCCGTGGATGTGGCGGTAGACAAGTACAAGAACCAAGAGAAACAAGAGATGCGGCGGCAAAGCATCAACAGGAACCAAGGGTTGAAGCTGGGGATCAAGTAGCAACGGTAATACAACAAATGGCTAATATCTTAGCGCAATTGGTGGAGCAACAAGACCGAGCTCCAGTGAATTAGCCTAGGAACCCTGAGATAGGAGAGGACAGGGTCTTAGAGCGTTTTCAAAAGTTTTCTCCACCAAAATTCTTTGGAGGGTCTGACCCGGAAGTAGCTGAAAATTGGTTGGAGGCAATGATAAATATTTTTGTAACCTTGCATTATACAGAGGAATGACAAGTGGCTTTTGCCGTCTTTCAATTTGAAGAATCGGCTAGGGCATGGTGGAATGTTATTAGGGCAAAGTAGGAAAGAGAACAGACAGCATGGACTTGGGTAAACTTTATGAGAGAATTTAATGAGAAATACTTCTCACCTTTGGTCCAAGAAAAAAGAGAGGATGATTTCATTAGGTTACGCCAAGGAACCCTATGCATGGCCGAATATGAAACACAATTTACTAAACTGCACAAATTTACTCCTGAATTAATAGCTACAGAGCAAAGGAGGGTGAGACAATTTGTACAGGGGTTAAATGTGGAAATGCAAAAAGCTTTGGCGGCTGCACAAATTAATACATTCACGGAAGCCCTTGAAAAAGCTCAAAAAATTGAAATTGCGAGGGCGTAAGTGAAGGCTTTTCATGCAAGAAAGAGGAGTACACCTACTAGCACACTTGAGGAATCTAAGGAAAATGTAACGTCCTCCAAAGTAAGAAGAATGGACTTTCCACACTACCCACTCTGGACATTAGGACAATTGGCAGAAGTTTCTTCAAGAAAAATTCAAATAGAAAAAGGGCAACAAGAGGGAATTCCTCGAGAAGGCCAAAAAGTGACTCCTCGCTTGACTTGTGGATATTGTGGGAAGACAAACCATACTGAGGATGAATGCTGGGTGAAGGGGCGCAAGCGTCTGATTTGCGGGAATACCGACCATCAAATTAACAACTGCCCGAAGAAACAGCCACGAGGAAATAGTGCTCAACAAGTAGATAGAACCACATTTAGACAATCTAATGACAAAGGGAACCGACCAAAAGTACCAATATGGGTATATGCCTTGGACAAGCAACAGACTACGGAGTCATTTGAGGAGATGGAAGGTAAAAATTTCGAGAACGAAATTTTCTTAAGGGGGAGAGAGTATGAGGACTCGCAAAATTCTTCTTGTTTTTTTTAAAATTCCCTTTTATTTTGAATAAATTACTTTATAAAAGCTTTATACTCATTAACCTTCTCCATAGTTGCAATAAATCATAAAATTAAGAGTTTCCCCCTTTACTTTCATCGTTCGGGTAAATTAGGGTTTTCGCGTATTTTGGTAGTGTAATTAATTGGTGAGAAGTGTGTACTCAATTTGGTGATTAAGAGTGAGTTTTAGATAAGAAAAAGTGTGTGATTAGAAGTAATAATAATAAGTTAGTGAATCATACATTAAAACACTAGTATAGGCGATTTAATGAAAATCGGGTTGAACCGATGTGTACCGTTCGTTACCGATTGAACACACCACTTGACCACCACTTTATTAACTTAATATCATTGTTATTAGTGCATAAATATCAGCCTCTAATCAGCTCAAGAGGGCCAGAATTATTGACTACAAACCAAGGGAAAAGGAAAAAATTTGAGAAATGATCTTGTGGTGACACTTGGAAGTCATCCAACTATTTTTGACCCAACTCAAGTCTTAGTTTCTTATCTTTCTTGGACTTCATTCTTCCTTCATTATCCTCCTATGGTGGCCGAACTTAAGGAAGGAAAAAAAGAGAGAAGAAAACTTCTTTTCCATCTTAAGTTTTAGCTTAGTTTGAGTGAAAATCTAAAATCCAAACCGATTAAACACTTACTTAGAATACTAGGAAGCTTTGTGTGCTAAAATTTGGAAAGGGAAGGTGGTGGATTTCTCTTGCAAGCATCTTGGTGAGGTATTATGGCTGTCCTTTCTATTTCTCTCCCTTAATCTTGTTTAAGTTTGACTAGCAACTCATACTCTTGGCTAATGATAGTTATTTAAGTAGTTTTGATGGATATGGTGGATTTTTGAGTTAGGGTTTGAGTTGTTCTGTTGTGTTTTTGTTGATTATATAGAATATGATGTTACTAAGCTTGGATAGGGAGTTGGAGTAGTGGTTCAAGACATGAACGAGAATTTTAAACCTTGAATTCATCAAATTGCCAGCTTTAGGATTAAACTGCCCTGCTTCTGACCAGCTTCATTCGTCCATGCTAGAGGCTGAATTAAGCTTAGGTTAAAACATGAAAATTGTAGGAAATGGTGCTATATAGCTTCCTGTAGAATTTCAGCTCAATCAAAGTATTGTAACATGTGAAATGACTAAAATACCCCTGATTGCCAAATGTTCTTTTCCGTGGACAGTTTTGAGATTTCACATGTTTGGCTTCATTTTTCACTTTGATCCATATCAAATCAGCATTTGGCCAAAACACAAAAATTTTAACTCTATGTTTCAGCTTTCCAACGCATCTGAAAATGCCTCAATCGGAATTTTTTAGTTTGAGTTATTGCCATTTAAATCCAGTGCTTATAACCAGACCGACAATGAAATTCTAGTTCTGTAATCTGCAAATTCGACCTCGATCAATTGTGAACTGGGTTGAGTTGTCTTCATAAAAGTTGTAAACCTTTGTATTAGGTTCGAAACGGTATAAAGTATACCCCAATCCGATAAGCATAGCTTCTGTTGTGACCGAAACCCTAAGAGATGTCAAACCTGTTATTTTGTTATTTGTCTTAAACATTATTTCCAATCAATTTGCTAGCATTGTTTTGTAATTGAATGACATTGAACCTATTGAAAGGCTATTGTGGTAAGATTATTTGTGTGACGTTTTGGGGCTGAATTGAGAAAAATAATAAAGCCATAAATGACTGAAAAATAGCGAAATACAAAGGGCATGCTGCTCTTATAAATATTAGTAAGATGTACGGTTTGATTTTAGGGTTAGTTGGATCTTAAATTACATTTCCTCACTTCAATTTGGGATTGGTTATTCTTAGGGTTTGTCGGTGATCAAGGGCATAATACGGAAGAAAACTTTTGACGTTATTTCAGCTTAGACGGGTGAGTGTTCCATTGTGTGTTTGTACAATAAGTGACTATGTGACTATTTGTGAATGTTTGCTTGAATATTAAATGCTTTCTAAGGATTGCTAAATGGATTTTCGATGGGCGAGTGTGTACTTTATCGCACTCGCCCCAAGCCAAAGTTGATTTTCAATAATTGAATGCTACTTGTGCCTGAATGTAAGCCTTTTGGCTGAATTGGGCCCTTGTCTTTCGTTGCCAGTCGACTTGAGCCAGAAGCAAACTCAGTCGGGCAGCTGGTGACCCCGGGATAGTGTTTTGGTATACTTGAGTATGACCACGAAGGTTGGTGGAGAACTGGCCAGTGAATTGGCTAGTGGCAGGAAATGAAATCAATGAATGAATGTCAAGAACACTGGAGGAGTTTTCACTTGCAAATGTTTTCTAATGTCAGAGGGATAAGGAAAATGATTAGCCAATGAATGAATGAATGGCTCCCAAGTGAGCACGTATCCTTCCAATGATTGAGTTTTTATTTCTTGAATGACTGGATATTACTGTGCAAAATATGCAAATTGCTAAATGTAACATTTCCTTGATTTCTATACCTGATTTCTTGTTTGGGAACCTCACTGGGCTTTTAGCTCATTCCTTTAGTTTTGTTTTCCTTACAGGGGATACGAGTGAAGGCGTGAGACTGGTACAAGCTTGCATAGTCTAGTTTTTGAACGTTTGCGATTGTTCTCGCGCTAGTCGCTCGATTAGGGTTGAATGTATTGAGAACTTAAATCTTTTGATATATTTGGGATTGTATGGATGTTTGAGATAGAAATGAATGTATTTGTACGTTCCAAACTTGGGAACCGTTATTTCCTTCATTATTGAGGTTGCACCCTATTTTCTTGATGTGAGTGAGTGAGTACTGGCAAGAGTTGGGCAGGCGGTCCTCTAAACCCTAGGGTAGGCCCTAGGAAAAGGTAGAGTTGTCACAGAAACTGTTACTAGAATTGCTCCCAACTATCAATAGATTTAGACTCATAATTAGTATACGAGTCGAATGCGTTGCCCTTCAAAGATCGAACAAATTTTTTGGCCATGAAGACACATATGTTCCAGCATTGTTGCAAGTCTCAATGAAGTGGGATATATGTTACTTTGAGTTCCCTTTTCTATCGAACTATTGAAACTTGGGTGGTTGACTTCTGATAGGTATCATGAGATTGTCAATCCTCGTAGCATAAGAGTTAAAGTGAAACTTGATTTTGAACCATTTTCTTGCATGATTTTATTTGTCTTCAACAAACTCTTTAAATTGCTCAGTAGCACTGTTCCTTCGGAGATCAAGTGCATTGCCTTCATTATTCCTTTTCCTTTGAATGATGAGCCTTCATGTTCTCCTTACACCTTGAAGTCCATATGACTTTTTTTAGAGGGCGATATTTTTTGGTTGAGAAGTTAGACAATGAGAGCATTTTGATCCTTGATATGCTTCATCATTGACTTCATCATTTTTATGATGTTTGCCACTCTTTCTTCCAAACTTCAAGTAGTTTTCATCATGGCTAACAGTCTATATGCCATAAAATTAATCAACTTCTAGAGTTTAATGTGCACTTGAACTATTTATGTTATAATAAATGATATCTTTATCATATTGATAGCTTATATATTTATATAAATATGATAAATCTCTTAGAGTAAACCTAATTAATGAAATCATGAGAGTTATGATAGTAAGGCTTATTCGATTATAAACAAGGTTTATTCTGAAATATCTCTAGTCAAAGTATTAACAAGAAAGGGGCATTCTTAATATGGTTAGATTAACATCTACTATGCTGCTTCCATTAGGGAAATAGTAAACCTCATCTACTATGGTGTGTGAGACGAGACACCTAAATTAGTATATGGGTGTTTGATAGTATGACCAAGTTCACTAGATTGATCTGTATAGAGATTTCTTTTGTGCCCAAAGAATTAATCTCTAAATGATGTTTTTATGGAAGTGATCCTTAGATTTAAGGTTATCATGATACCTTGAGTATAGATAGTTGTATTTTATTTGTTATATGATTGCTTTCGTAAAAGGAAATGCTCACATCATTAGCATATGGGTATATACTTGAAGTATAGAAAGGTAATGAATAATCTTTAAAGATTTTCTATCTCTTATGAGAGAGGAATTATCTCATTAATGGCCACTTGTAGAAATATAGCTCAAGAAATCTTAATAATAAGTGAACGAGTCTTAGAATAGTGCTTCCAAATACTTATTCTTTTGGAGTTATATTTGGTATAAGAAAAGAGCATTAATCACATAATAGAATTGGCATGACTCATTCCATAATTAATGTGAGATAAGGGAGGTAAAGGGATATTAATTACATAGTAAATGTTCATTAAAAAGTGAAGTCATTCACTTGATTTTTCTCATTATTTCGGTGGTCATGGTGCATTGCTAGATGCCAATCTTGGTCTATAAGAATGAGTTGTTTAATTAGTTGAAACAATGATAAATTAAAAGAGTTTTAACTTATCTAGTTCTTGTTAATTAAGAACTATGACTCATTCTTATTATCAACGTATTTGAGAACCCAATGGGTCATACACATTAAAATTCCTTTAGCTGGATTAAATGAATATCAAGTAAGGACTTGAAAGATAAGTTTTATAACTTATAGTTTAATTTATGAGACAAATTAAACATGAGAGACCAATGTTGCAATTATGGTTGAATCTTCCACTACAAGGAGTTGTATTGGGGTAAGGAAACCAACTCTTTAGGAAACTAGTTTCAAGTTTTCATTAGAATTGGGTCAACCTCTTTTTCTATATATACCCTTTTAAACTTTTGTTGGTAAGACAATTGACATGCAATATTTGGTGAGACTTTTGCTAAAAAAATTTGAGAGAAAATATGTCATATTTTTGGCTAGAAAGAAAAGGAAAATATCGGTCCTTTTTCCTCTCTCTCTCTTGCCAAAACCCTAATTGTGAATTAGGCTAAGTTTTTCTCCGCCATCTTTTATGTGTGATCGTCTAAGAATTACCTAGCACTAAATCTAACAAAAGCTAATTCGGCCTTGGAGGTTTTGGCTAAAGGGTTCGTGTGAATCACAGTTATAGGTCAAATGTTTGAGCGACTACGTGGATCTCTCACCTTCATTTGCACCACACGCTCCTATTGTTCATGTGTTTTTCGCTGATTGAGATAATATACTTGAACACCCTTTTAGTTGCATCTGCTTTATCAAGGCAGAAGGTCTTCTAAAGAATCAAAATTTTTAATTTTTCGCTGCTTTCATATCTATGATTCCTTACAATAGAATCAGAGACAACCTTGATAACAACAAGTGACTTTTTTATTTAGTTATTATATATATATATTTTTTAAATTAGATTTAATTATATGTGATTTAAGAGTTATTTAAAAATTACTACTTTGATAAAAAAAATTAAAATTTTGCAAAGGTTTCAAATTTTAAAAAAATTTTCATCAGATAATTTTTGTGAGAAAGGAAGTTTGTCATTGAATTGGTTTTAACATAAAATATAAGATTTTTATGTTGTCTAAATTTTTAGAAAAAATTGGACAACTTTCATAGTTGGAAATTTGATGAAAAATTTGATTTTTCATTGGATCAAATTTTCGGTTTCGTGAAATTGTCAATTCAACAATTATGGTTAACTATGAGATAATTAATCGAGTTGAAATTTTTTTTTAAATAACGATTGTGGCTTTTTATGGATTGATATTGTTGGAAATTTTTTGTAAGAAGAACATGTGTTTATGTGTTTTTCAATAAACAAAAATTTTTGGCATAATTTTTGTCAAAAATTTAGCCATGATTTTGATCCAAAATTTTTGTCAATAGATGATGAAAAGTGTTATTTAGAAAACAAACAACTTTTGAAAATTTGATGACAAAAGGAACTGAAGTAAATTTGGAAACCAACAAGGATTTCTTAAAAAATAGGATTTCCTATGGAATAAAGGTTCATAATTTTACTTTAGTAAGTTTGGTTTTGCTAAATAATTTGGAAACTATAAATATATTTTATTATGGATAAAATGTGGATTTTCTGATTATTAGAATTACTAAAAGTTCCATTGTTTTATTCTGAAATTTAAAAAAAAATAAAAATGAGGCTATTAGATAGTTTGTCAATTGTCGATAACGGTCGTTATATGTTGCTAAAGCTGTCGCGCCTCATTTTTAGAAAATTAATGTAATATGTTAGAAAGCATGAATTTTTGATTAATTTTGAGAGAATTGAAAAAATGAGTTTTTGAAAAATAAAAGAAAAAATAGGGCCTAAAATGGGACATGTAGGGTCTATTTGTTTGGAAGGAATATCTTTTCCAGGAAAATATTTTCCATATTTTCGGTTGTTTGGTTGTCAATTAATTTGGAAAAATAATTTCTGACAGAAAATAAGTTACACCCGCCGGAGGAAAATAACTTCCTGATCTAACAGTGTGAAGTTATTTTCCTCAGCTTCTTTTCACAGCCTCGCAAGGGAAAATAACTACTTCGGCATCTCTCTCTGTCTCTCTCATTTTTTTTCCTTTCATTCCCGAAGAACCCTCATTCCCGCTTCCTCCGGCGTCAGTCCTCGGTGGCGATCACCTCATCCGGCGACACTATCTCGGCGGCTACCACCACATAATCTATATACTCACAAGTCATCTTCATTCGACAGGTTTTTTTAACTCTCAGCTTCTCATCTTCACGCACAAACACCTTCACTGTGTCTGTATATACAATTGCACACAAATTTCGTCTGTTTTCTTTTGAAGTTGGATTTACATGAATTTTTGTGGGTTGCTTTTGTTTTAGTTTGTTCTTACCTGATTAGGGTTAAATCTGATTTGATTGATGCTAATGAAGGGGAAAAGAAGGGAAAAAGGGGAAAGGGAGAAGGTCAGCATAGGAAGGGTGTGGTCACAATCGTTAATAGTTGGAGAAGCCCTTTGTAGTGTTTGGTTTGTGCTTTCACAAACAGAGATTAAACTTTCATGAATCGATTATCACAGACGAGAGCAATGAATGGTGCTGCAGTAAGAGGAGTTGGGGGGGATCAGTCAATTCGAACTTGCCCCCCCCTTTATCTCCAGACTGGGCAAAATCTTGACTGTGTCCTACTAAGGATCCGCTTTATCCAGTTAATTTTTGACACATTACGCTTTTGCATGGCATTCTAGATTTCCATCAATTCAAAGGTCCCAACTCAAATTCAAGAGGGCAGAGATCAATCGCCCATGTAATGTAATGGTATAAATATTAGGCAAATCCAGCTATATGTGAGGTCATGCCAATTCCTACTTGCTGCATTTTATATATATATATATATATATATATATATATATATATATATATTTTTTTTTTCCCTCGAGTCACTTAGCTGAAAAAAGGTAATGTGTAGAACTACTTGTCAGGTGCTTCATATGTAAGACCAACCTTACCTTCTTTTGATGAGTGGAATTAGATTGATTTCAATAACTAGCTTGAGTTTGCTGCTTTTGGGTAAATACCCGCTAATAACAAGTGACATTATTTACTTCCCATTTGCACAGTGATGATTGTGTTTCATGTTGCTGATTGGGATATGGAGGAATTCTGTCTTGGGTTCCTTTTGGTACACTACTAATAGTCTACTGCTACGTGAATTTTCATAGATGGATCCCGGTAGTGATGATGATGAGGATGCTATTGTAATTGGTGCTGCCACTTCAGTCCTAGCAGCAGGATATGCAGCTCTTGAAGTCTATAAAACTCCAGTTGTTATACCTAAACCACCTCATGTTAATAGGGAGCGAGCTAGAGAGGATTACATGGATAGCATATTATATGGAAGTAGTTCGTATTGTATAGACCAAATTAGAATGGACCAACCTACATTTTTCCAATTACTAACTACTCTCACCATTAGAGGATTATTACAACCTACCATTCATATGTCAGTAAGAGAGCAATTGTTAATGTTTCTGCAAATAGTTGCCTATAATTTGAGATTTCGAGTGGTTGAGGGGTACTTGTATATGTCAACTGAAACCATACACCGTTATTTTTCCATTGTACTTGATGCCATATTGAAACTATATCTAGATTTAATACAATTGCCAAATGGTGCGACTCCATGAGAGATCCGTAATAGTCGAAGATACTACCCCTGGTTTGCTGTAAATCCAGTTCTTTGTATAAAAATTAATTAACTCAAATAATAGAAATTATTTTATATCTAATTGATATCACAAAATAGGATTGTGTAGGGGCTATAGATGGGACACATGTTGTTGCAAGTGTAACCCTTGGAATTCAAGGAAGATTTCGAGGTCGAAAGGTTTACCCAACTCAAAATGTGTTAGCTGCTATTTCTTTCGACCTCAAGTTTTCATACGTGCTTGCTGGTTGGGAAGGATCGGCACACGATTCTCGTGTTCTTGAAGATGCTCTTACAAGACCAAGGGGTCTACAAGTACCGCGAGATACTTGTCTTAATTTATGTGAGTCGTATAATATGCAAAACATCGTTAGATTAGGCAAAAGTAACTTTTTTTTTTCAATTTTAGACAAGTACTATCTTGTAGATGCTGGATATGGCATTCGCAACGGGTTCATTCCTCCTTATTCTGGAGTTCGATATCACCTAAAAGAGTATGATGACAATCCCCCTCAAAATGAAAAAGAGCTTTTCAATCTTCGTCACTCCTCATTGCGAACAACCATCGAACGAGGCTTTGGTGTTTTAAAGAAACGATTTAAAGTGGTGGATAATGGTCCTTTTTGGGATTTTAAAACCCAAGTAGATGTGATTCTGGCATGTTGTATCTTACATAATCACATTATGGGTATAGCTCCAAATGACATGTTCATGGAAGAGGTCATTCAAGAGGAACAATCTGAAACTCCAAATGTTCTGACCGAACAAGCATCTTACACACAGCCTTATCAAACACAAAGTGAGAGACGAGCAGAAAATAGAGAATGGGCAAGGAAAAGATACGCAATTGCACATGCTATGTATGTAGATTACATGCAAAGAAGACAAAGTAGATAATCTAGATGGTGGTTGTAGTTTCTTTTTTAGTTTTGTTTTGTTTTATGATAATGCTGGTTTGTTGGATGCCATGTAAGGTTGTCTTTGGCTCTATATGAGTGATTTATCTATGTAGAGCTCTCGGCATTCTGCCTGCATATATATGAATAAATTTGCCTGATCATTGAAAGATTGCAGAATTTTTACAACCCTGATTGTGATTATTTTCATTTTTCGCTTTGGATGAATGACTTGAAGCTCTTAGAAACTCTTACAGTGTTGACAAGAAGCTCTTAGAAACACAGGATCATCAAACTGCAGCAGACATAACAGTTTCAATTCAGTTTGAGGTTGGTGATTTTTGGCATATATGTTTTTCTAAGTTTTTGAGTAGTAAGGGTCATTTAGGTCTGCAAAGATTAGAACATGCATTTTGGCCAGCACTGTTGTCACTGTCAAATGGTGGTACAATTGTTTAACTACTCTTGAACATGAAGTGAATTGAGCTTTGCTAGTTTCCAATATTTATCTGCTAGGATAGAATTCACAATTACTTTTGACTTTTATTTACTTATTTGTAACATTCGGATTGCCAGTTCAACTGATGTTTGGGGAATCCTCTTTTGTCTTTTGAATGTGTGCCTTGATGCGGTTGGTCTGGAAATAGGCTTCTAATGCTTCTTGTGATTTTGTATTGTAGTAAAAAGCTAAGACTATTGAGAATTTTGCTACAATCTGGTTTCCACTTGCTGGTCATCAGATTATAAGAGCAGTTGCTAATGAACAATATCCCTTCTCTCTACTTTAAGGATGTCCCTGTTCTTCTTTCACTCTAATTTCAAAGGTAAATATTATATGGTTTTGTCCAAGCTAGCATGCTGTGATTCAACTTGAAACCACTGCAAGACAGAATAGTATACTCTGACTACTCTATGGATTGAATTTATCTACTGCAGTTGCTTTAAACATGGATAGATAGACAGGGGGATTTGCTTTTGCAATATAGGAGGTTTAACACTACCACCTTGATTGTCCATTGAGAATTAACTTATGCTCTCCAGGGTCATGATTTTCATTCTTGTTGCAATTGTTAATGTTTCTGCAAATAGTTGGCTATAATTGTTATAAGTTTGTTTTATTGGTGATGACTATTGAAATTGATTAATTTTTTGAAGATGGGCAAGAAGGGAGAGAAACAGTTTAGGTGGTCAAGACCTATGGAGCATTTGATGCTTGAGATTCTTGCCGATGAGGTGAAACTTGGGAATAAGCCTAACAATAGCTTTAAATCAAGTTCATTTACACGTGTGGTAGATGCCATGAAAGATAAGTTTGGGATTACGTGCTCGGTAGAACATGTGGAAAATCATCTAAGAACAGTGCGATCATCTTGGTCTACCATAGTAAAAATTCGTGAAAAAAGTGGATTTGGCTGGGATGATACTTTGAAGATGATAACGGCCAGTCCTAGTGTGTATCATGCCTATATCCAGGTAATTTAATGGAGTTAGGAATGTCAAATGAGGACTTCTTGTTCTTTTGAATTTTTTCACTAAACCTGGATTTGTTATATTGTTGATTGAAATTTCTGGTTTATGATTACGCAGAAAAATCCAGGTCATGACAAGTATATTGATAATAAAATCGAGTTGTATGATGAAATGGCTGTTGTGGTTGGGAAAGATCTAGCCACCGGGTCTTTTGCAAAATCATTTGTCGATGTGAATTTGGAAACTCCATTTGTTCCTAAGACAAGTGTAGAACAAAAGGATGTGACTAGTGCAAGATCCTCAGAAGTGAGAGCAACATCATCGAGAACCAAACAACATCATAAAAGAAATCGCAGCAATGAAGATATTGAAAAGATGTCTCAACAACTTGGAGAAGTGGCAGCTGCTTTGAACAAAATTAGTGCAAACAAGCTTGATATCAACCAACTACATGAAGAGATTATGAAGATAGAAGGCTACAGCGAAGAATTTCTGGACTTGGTATTCTAGCATTTGGTGCAATGAGAAGCTAGGAAAAGCATTTATGGCGAAGAGTCAAAGACTTTGTTTGATTTCTCTCGAGAGGTTCAAGAAAGATTGGGGCATCGAATAAAGTACTTTGAAGTTGCAGATTCTGCTTCGATAGCATGAGAGGAGTTTTGGTTGTGTTTAGCGAAGTTTTGTATATTCTGTAGCAAGCATGCTTATTCCATGGTACATGGGTTTAGTATGCAATCTGAAGTGCATGTAACTGAATTTTGTTTTCTTTAGGAAGAAGTTATTGGACAATTTTTGCTTATGGCCTTTAACAGATATGGTATGGCATTATGAGGTCCAATCTAAGATCTGCAATAGTCGCATGCATTGCTGTTTTGGGAGGGGGTTGCATCTTAACAGGCTCTGGCACAGGTTTACATGGAAAATCCTCTATCCGTTAGTCTCTTGGCTAGTTCTAGGCTGGGAGATATATGGCCATAAGCCAGCCATGGAAACATGAGAACCTTGAGCTGAGAAGTAACAGCAACTGCTTTGGGAGGGGTGGGCTATGAATTTTCTAACCGAGTTTGCTGTTATCTGTCAAATACTCATATGCTCCATTGGTCGGCAGCAAGAATTAACAAATTATGAATAAATCCAAGATTCCATTAATAATTCCATTTAAGAATTCATGGTATAATATGAATAGATATTTTATAGAAATGATAATATGATTATAATGGATAGAAACTAAAATTAGCTTGTAATGAAATGAATGTTTTGATAGTAGAAAAATATTTGTAACATATCAACAAATATATCAGAAAATATTTTCATTGACAAACCAAACACCGGAAAATTATGAAAAAAGGAATTTGAAAAATATTTTCACTTAATAACCAAACACAGGAAAATTATGGGGAAGGAAGTGATTTTCCAAGAAAATGACTTAGATGGAAAATATTTTCCCTAGGAAATATTTTCAGTCCAACCAAACAGACCCATAAAGTGCGACAGTTTTGGTCCAAAATATTAATCTAAAAAGGGTTTAAAAAAAAAAGTCACCACTTGGTATTGAGTTTAGGTGTACCAAATCACCTAAAAATATATTTTAAATAAAAGCAAATAAATAAATAAATAAAACCCTTTTTAAATGACTCCAAATCTTTGAAAATAAGAGAAATGAGTTCGAGAGTCACGTTTGAAAAAAAGGAAGACAAAGATTTGATAAATTCAAACCTAAGGCACCCTTTCAACCTAACCAAGGTTAGTTGCGAGATTTAGTCAAAATTTTTCCTAATCTAATCTATAAACTTATCACATTAGGATGTTTCTACATTGATGCAAATCTAGACCTAAAAGATATCAAGAGGGTCAAAATATCTCTTTAAAATTTAGTTGGTGTAAATTACATTAATTATAACGCCCAAAATAATTCTTAGAAGAAGTCACGAACATGTAAAAGATGAGATTCAAAAAAAAAGAAGAATTGTGATATGTAAATATACATGATCTAAAAGAGAAAAATACAACTTAACGGATACGGGGGACTAAGATTCTGTGACGCCCCCACTTCTCCCAAGGGCGAACCCAAAGGTAGCCGCGGGACGCCTACCCAGCTCTCGCCAGGACTCGAGATAATTCCAATTCAAACTCAAAGTCTAATACTAACAATGAAAATCGAAATAAAGGTACGAAGCCATTTCCATACATAAATATTCAATCTTATATCATAATTTCAAACTTACAATCACTTTCACTAAAATATACAACATCCAAAAGTATATAGTCGATTACAATCAAAACATTAAATACAAAAGTGTCTCAAGTCTGCATTTCCTTAACTTCTTCCATTCCAGTTCCTGTCAAGGAAAACAAACTAATGGGATGAGCCAATACTCAGTGAGGCCAAGAAAGCCATGCAAGCACGTAGTTCAAGTATCAATAACATTTATACCATAAATAAAACGATAAAGTCAAGTAATTTACGATTAACAATTAAACACACTTGAATAGGATACAGGAGCTCTCAGGAGCTAATTTCCACTTGCTTCGCTACGGCTCGATCCGATACCCCCTCGTGATGACACTCCGTCATTCAGGTAGGTATTATGTTCGTAGAAACTTCACTTATTACTTCCTCCATCCATCATTCCACTCTCTCGGATCCGTAACCAAACACGCACGAAAAGGGCGATACTCGACGAGTATGCCGAACAAGATCTCAAGAGATCAAGTTTTGTTTTAAGAACACGCACGAAAAAGGCGATACTTCACGAGTATGCCGAATAAGATCTCAAAAGATCAAGTTGTGTTTTGTTATTCTCTTAGTTTATCAAGCTTCTCGACCAAGCCCATGCCGGCTCGAGTTGCAAGATTGGCTAAGAGAATTGGGCGTCCCCATAAGTCGAGGAAGTTCACTCCATTCGACATCACGACACGCATGACACGCACAATAACACGACATGCACACGAAAATAAATATATTTTGCCGATGAGATTCACTCCAATCGACTTTAAAAAAAAATCAAGTTTAATGCAAGTAAAGTTCGAGAAAAGGAGAGCGAGTGCGATAAAATACACACTCATCTCATCAAGTAACATTCACGCATATAAGCAAGATAGATCAAGTGAATACATCAAGTCATGCACTTGACACTCACCTAATCAAAATAAGAGTGGTGTACAAGCAAGTATTTAGGCATCCCTTGTGAGATCCTCTTGAAGGTTTCCTTGAGTGCCTAAGCAAATAATTTACAATTACATACTATCACTTTTAAACCCCTTATTAACAAGAAAGAGATTGTACCCTTGTACAATTTAAGAAAATATCATGAAAGAGAGCCTTAATTACTCGTAAATCGAGACTCAAAAGTGGAGTTTAATAATACAAGAAAAACTGATTTTCATCTTTGAAATAAAGTGTAAAATGGTCAAGCAATATCGGGGGAAATGGACAGTTTTTAAAAACTCAATTCCCTTCAAGTTCAGAAATTCCAGATTTGAGGTGCATTTTTTTGGAAAATCATATCTCACTTTCTATAGGTCCAAAATGAAAAACTTGATACTGTTGAAAACTACTTCCAAAGTACTAAAGGTACCTAGAATGCACTTTTCCATGATTCAAAACGGAAGACACTCAAATTTTCGCTTAAAGTTGCTGACTTGAACTTCTAAGACAGATTCGGGGTTGGTTTTTGGCAAACTTTGGAAATTCAACAAAATTCACAGAATGTGAACTAGCCTCTCAAATTTGAAACTCAATTAGAGTTAGAATCAAGGTTTAAAACACAATAAACGGAACACAAATCGGAGTTTTGAGCGCCAAGATATAGTAGCTCAAAGTTGGTTCAAAATGAAGACCATTGGGAAATTTTTCAGATTTGAAACATGAACTTTGGGACTTCAGTTGGGCATCGAATTAGACTTGGAATGGCGCCAAATTTGGTATGATTACACTACCATATAAGGGCTACTCCTTTGTCAAATTTCATGTAAAAATTCTTACGGAAAGTCAGTTATCAAGACCACTAAAGTTCTAGAAATATACAAGGCTATTCTGCCTTATGCTTCCATTTTCCTTTTTTTGAACCTTTTGCCAATGAAATCATCTCAAACAGGGTTCATTTATGAAGAAAAGGTCTAAGAAACATCCAACATACATTTGATAGGTGATTGACACCAAAAGTTTCAAAATAACAAGTCTCAATTCGAAATAAGCCATTGGCTAGCCCAAAATTAGGGTTTTCTTTCTCTGGTGCAGGTCTGTAATTCGGCCATAACTCACTCAATTCAAATTGGAATTAAGTATAGTTGGTGATGTTGAAACTACATTCATAGGGTTACAATTTCTCAGAAGAAATCGTTTTGAAATTCTATCCATAGCTAGCTCAAATTCAAGCAACAAGTCCCAGCACCTCATTAACTCTCTAGAGTAACAAAACAGAACAGGTAACTTTGCAAAGCTAGTACGGTTCACTCAGGTTGAATCAGGAGATGAATTTTATACTGTTAGAAAACTGGAAGTGTCTAGTTTCAAATGCTGCAAACGCTACTTGATTTCGACATCGGAGCAAAGAGTTATGATCATTTAAAGTTCGCTGCCAAAGCACCTCTGTACACGTTTTCCAGGTTTGAAGAATTTTCGAAAATGCAACTTTTGACCAACCAAATCAAGTGATTTTTATGGAAACTTTCCACACAACCTATACAACATATCTACATCAAAATCAAGACAATTTGATTACAAAAAAAAATCGAACTAAGACTGCGGCAAGAACAGGGCAGATTCGGCCCCTTCCTCCCTTTGGTTTCTTTTGAGTTTCTATCCACTTTTTCAACATATAACCACTGGTTTAACACCTAATCAACATAAATAACATCCAAAATTATCATATCAGTTCATCAAGTCCATTGTGGGATTTCATAGAGCCTACTCACATGATTTTCAACCAACCAAAGTTACCCACATGAAGCTACAAGCTTCTAAATGTAATTTAACTCACTAAAACTAAGATTCAAAGGTTGGATGATGATTACCTCCTAGATGATGATAAACCAGAAAATTTCGGTCACTAGAGCTCCAAGAAAACTGTGAGAATGAAGCCCTCTTCCTAGTCCAAGATGATCTCCAAGTTGTTTTAAGGTTGTGGTATGAATTTGAAGTGATTTGGTGCAAGAAAATAAAGTGAGATGATGAAGCTTTTGGCCTCCTTCTTCCTTGGTGTGTTCGGCTGCCTTGAGAGAGAAAAGAGAGAGTAGAGAGTGTTGTGGCTTCTTGAGGAAGATTGGTAGGTGAGGCTTTAAGTGTGCACAAAAGTCAACTCTCCAATAGTACGCGTACGCGCGCGTTTCGTGCCCGTTTCCTCTCGGATTTGTTTCACTTGTGCACTAGGCCTCTAATGCACTTCCTTTAATACTATTATTATTCACTCTTATTAATCTAACAATAAGTTCTAAAATCCTCCAATTAGTCGCGCGCGCGAAAAAGCGAACTTCCGACTTGTGCGCGATCAAGCAAAATTTCTAAGAAATTCTTATAATGATAGTATAACTAACCAATACTAGGGTATTTAGTCATAAAAATAACTATCTTAAGACTAACGCATGAGTTCTCAAATCTCCAAGATCACTGTACTCTCAAATCGAATATTGTCTCCAAACGCGTATTCGCTAAATCTCACTAAACGAGTTTCCTAAAATTAAATTTATTAACGGTACATTTTAAAAATATATGTAAATCATAGTTCCATGTAAATGGTTCTAAAAGGGTTGAAATAATTTATTCGAAGAAAACGGGTGAATAAATAATTAATTAAACTAGTAAAATAAGATAAAAATAAGAAAACTTTCGGGTCTTCACAGATTCGTGATTCAATTTTCTTTTTTATAGAGGGAATGAGAGTGTGCTAAGGTTAAAAAGCCACACTCATTTATTTTTTATATTTAAAAGGTGACTCTCCTAACTTAATTAAGCAAATGGACTAGCCTACTTCTAATTTTCTAAATGAAATGCAAATCTAAATGTCATATTTCACGCACATAAGGATAAGGGAGATAATATATAAAGGAAATATCATGCAAGATGAGAAAAGATCCTAAATATGAAAAATATGTATAAAATATGATGAATATTACACAAAAAATATGAATCAAGCGCGAAAACAGTCTAAAAGGTCTAATATTGGACTAACCCAAGTCTATAGGTCCTCACTAGCATTAGATTAGTAAAAATTAGGAGGAAAGGCCACAAGTAGCGTTGGACTAGTATGGAGACGTCATGCATTTATTATAACTAAATAAATTATATAAAACATAATTAAAACAAGTAAACATATAAAACACATAGAGCACATAGCACATAAACATAATATCTATATGCAAAATCCTAAAAAAAGTGAATAAATACATAAACACACAAACAAGAAATGCACATAAAGAACTAACTATTACATTTGTGGCCCTAACTACAATTTAAGGGGGAATTTAAAAAAAATAACTTAACTATTATATTCATCTAACTAATTATATTTTTGGCAAAATTAAAATCTATCTATTACATAGCTTAGCTAAATATATGTCTTGAACATCTATCTATTAGAACTTGGTATTTACGTGCCTCTCAAATAATCATCAAAATTAAATATAATAAATGAAACTTAAAATGAATAAAATGGGTAATTAAAGGAAAAAACACTCAAAACATGCAATTATACATAAAAAGCACATAGGAGCACATAAGAGGATTTAAAATAATAAAAGAAAGTACCTCCCTTGAAATAGTGGTTAAATGGGGTGAAATTTGCCCTCTTTATACTTCAAAAATAAACAAAATGATTAAGACACCGATTTAATTAACAAATAAATTATAAATTAAAACGTTTAAATGAAGTATAATTAATAATTAAAGAAGATAAATAACTTATATTTAAGAAATCGAAACTATCAGAGCCCCAACAGCAAAAATTAAGAAAGTTTTTGGGATCAAATTATAATTATTACAAAAATCAAGGTCAAAATCAAAGAAAAAAAGTTTTGGGACCAAATTGTAATTAAATTAGGAACCTAATTGAGAGAAATTTAAAATTTTTAGAGCCACAGTAAAAATACTCGGAAGATTAGGGACTAAATGCAATTTCGTTACCGGATTTCTAGAAAAACAGGCCGATGGGCAATTTTTCCTTCTTCTTGGGCCAAAAGCTATTTAGCCCAATGAAAAGCCCTAAGAAAAAGAGTGGGCCAGCCTACCTTTAAGCCAAGCAAAACCCAACCAAAAGGTTGGGTTTTAACCTCCATAATCCAATCCCAAAACCCAACAAAATAAAACAAAGACCCAACAAAAATTATTCTCAGCCCAAGAACCTAATCCAATAAGATATTAACTTACCTAAAAAAGATTATCAAACCCTAATTACATCTTAAAACCTAGAAATAATCTGCCCAAAAATCCACTTAAAACATGCAAAGAAGATTAAAGCTTAAAAGGGGCAAAAATTGATTTAATTTTTTAGATTTGGGGCTACAGTGAAATTAGGCATAAATTGAGAGGTTAAGGTGCAATTTTTAAAAAATCCATGCAGCCTAGTTCGAAGCTCTCTGCAACTCTTCCTTGCGGTTCTAGGAGATTTTAGGAAATGTACAAGAATGATTGCAACAAACCCCGCATCAACTTTCAAGTGGACAGTTTTTACATTCCAAATGAGATTTCCACATCTAAACGAAAGATTCAAACAAAATTATGTGAGATAAATCTAACCCAAATACTGCAACAGGAAAGAGAAAACAACAAAGGAAAAGAAAACAAGCATGCGCAGCAAATTTTTGACGCCTTTGGTACGAATCTAAGCATAGGTGACAAGAAAGGGATGAATTAGGTAACCTGATGATGTTGGTGAACACAAATCAACGTGAGAAAATTCAAGGGAAATGCTCCAAAATGCTGGAACTGAGGGAACAAACTTCCGCTGCAAAAAGTTCAAGTGCTGGCGAGTGGATGACTTGGGGCCTCTAGAGGCTTGCAAGCATTTTTTTCAAGGGATTTTCTAAACAAAGTTGTGCCTTTTCAAGTGTAGATAGCGTAGAAATGAAGAATTCACCTAAACAACTTAAGTTGAGATTGGATTTCACTCATGAAGGAGACAGGATGATCAATCCTGACTCGGAATTTTTCTGCTATTTTTTCCTTCTTTTCTCTCCATGTTTCTTTGTTTTCTCCCCTTTTCTTTGTTTTCGCCGCCTCCTCTTTGTTTATTTTCTTCTAAGGCTGCGTTTGAAGCCTTTTATATGGAACAAACCTCCTCAAACCCTCATCTCAATGGTGGATATAAAACTGATTTTTGGTGGCAAAATTTGGTCCTCTAGATCTATTTTTACAACTGCTTTTCATGATAAAAATCCAGTGATGAGGTGTCCCGTACTATTTAAACTTGGGAAGCAAGAAAAATCCTAGGCAAAAATGGGTTTTGATCACTCAAATTCCAGCTCATAATATTCCCGTTGGTTTTTGTACTTGCTGGTGAATAAAAAAACGCATGCATGCCATGTGAAGCACCTTTTTTTTTTTTTTTTTTTTACAAAATCTGATTTTGATTGATTTTTCTTCTTCTTTTCTTTTCAGCTTTTTCCTACAAAACCAAGCAAACAAAAAATGATTTAGTTTAAATAACTTTTTCATTTCATTTTTTCTTTCTTTTTTCTTTTCTTATCTTTTTTCTAAAAGATAACAATAATAATAATATAATAAAATAAAAATGAATAAATTGACAAAATTTTTGGTGTCTACATCTTGTCCTTTTTTGTCTAAATTTTATAGAAATTCGAAACAAAACGTAGATACCAAATTATCTACCTGTTTGTAGTAATTGCAATTGAATCAAAACATATAAAGTGAATTCTAGATAAAATCAAAATTAATAAACACTTAAAACGATTGGTGGGGTCTAACTCCAATCCAAACAACTAGTAAAGTCTAACAGATTGAAAAATCAAAACTTAAGAAATGAAAGGTTGGTGGAATAACATCTATGTAGACACCAAATTTTTGGTGTTTTATTATTTTATTTACTATTCATTTTTTTATTTGTTCTATTTTTAGTTGTCACAATTAGTTTTATTTTACTTTTAGTTTTAGTTATTTTAGCCATTTTAGCATAGAATTTCTCGGGAAAAAGAAAAAGCATTCAAAAAAATATGCTTTAGTTGTTTTGATTTAAATTCCATGTTTTCTTGAAAAAAAAGGAAAAAGAGAAAAACTAGAAAAACGATGAAAATGGAAAATGAAAAAAAAAAAGGAAAATTGGATTTGCATTTTTGTTGTTTCTAATGTGTAGACACCAAATTTTTGATTTTTTAAATTAATTTCATCTTAGCTTTATTTGTTTCAATTTTAGGTTTTTCATTTCTTATTTATTATTATTTTATTTTATTATTATTATTAGTATTATTATTTTATTTTATTTTTTTTTATTATTGTTATTTATTTTATTTTATTTTTGTTCTAGTGTATTTTTGGCTTCACATTAATTTCCAGGAAAAACAAAAGAAAAAGAGAAAAGGAAAAAGAAAGAAAAAGTGAAAATGACAAGTGTGACTGCATGCACTTGGACAAGTGTCTTTTCTATGTTTTAGACAACTAAGCACCTAAGGGGTGAGGTGTTAGGGACATTTGGGAAGTTAAGAAATTTTTGGGGGTCAAAGTAGAATTTTGTGAGGGCTAAAAAACTAAAAAAAGAGAAGATGAAATCGAAAAAAAGGAAGGGGGAGTCTGTGGGCTAAAAAAAAAATCTAAGGGGGCTGAATGAAAAAACGGGGAAGACGGCGGACCAACGAAAAAAGAACAGAGAAAAAAAACGCAGGGGAAAGCTGGAGAGAGGTTTTGGGGCTTAAGGGCCGGAAAAAGGAAAGAGAAGAAAAAAGTGCGGCGGAGGGATGACGTCTGGGGGATTGGTCTGAGAGCTTGAGAAATTGGGAAGGGGCTTCGGCTTTGGGGGCGGAGCAAGACAAAAAAAAAAAAGAAAAAAACTAGCTACGACAAGAAGGCAACGGCAGGAGAAAAGCTTTGGAAAAGAAAACAAAAGGAAAAGGAAAAACAAGAGAGAGGGAGAGGGCTTCGTTTTCGGCTGAAGAGGAAAACAACAGGGAGAAGAGATTGCCCTTGTTCCTTTCGGACACCACCGTCGACCCCAGATCTCTTCCTCTTCTCACGACGTCAGCCCAGGCCACCACCAGTCTTCATCCGCATCTGTTGCCGTCCGCCACCGCCACCTCTCAACGCCCACAGCCGTCGCCGCCACCGTAGCCATCGAAAACATCAGGGGCTTCTACTGCCATCTACACAAAGCCGTCCACCATCAGTGCCATCACCTCTCCTGAATCCACCATCGCCGGCGGATTATTTTTTGGAAAGAAACAACAGAAAAGGGAGCAACGGCAAAAGAGGGGAGAATGGAAAATCTAAGGCAGCAAAGTGAGAGGAGGATTTCAATCAAGAACAGAGATTGGGAGGAAGGCTACAAAGATCGAACAAAGGAAAGAAAGGGAAGAAGAAACAGAGAAGGCTAACGGTTGAGGGGAGCGAATGAAAAACAGAGGAAAAGGGAAGGCTTCAGCGGGGAAAGCCAGCCGCGGCAAGAGGCTGAGGAACAAGGGAATTAGCAAGCGGACGCCGTTGTCGCTGCCGCTACCCGAATCTTCCACCATCACCGACGAACCTTCACTGAGAGGATATGGTAGGCTGTTTTCTTTCTTTCAATTTCAGTTCTCTTCAAGTTGCTGAAATGGGTCATGATTTTGGTTGTTGCAATTTTTTCTGTCGATTGTCCATAATTTCTGATTGTAAATGTTTTATACGTTGATTGAGCTGAACGTCTTAGTTTCTGATAATCTTTTGGGCTAATTACAACTTCAATTTGAGCAAAGAGCCGGTAAAATTTTAATGTTCCTAATATGTTCGACGAAATGCCTGAGCTAAATTAAAAGATGTTTTGTTTACATTTTCCGTGCGAAGGAGTTAGTTGGGTTAGCCAATTCGCTTCCTTAAGATTAAGAAATTTTGCCGAATTGTTGTCTTCCATTTCTCCGTTTCTCATGTTTTGGGATTTGAACGAACTCGAATCGATATTGCATGAGAAGTGTTTTGGGTAATTCTTGTTTTTGATTGAAAATGGCCTGAATTTTGGTATTGTTCTGGTTCTAAGAACGACAAAAATGGCGGATTGATGTCTGTGTTACTGGGAGAGAAGACCATGGGTCTAAATTGTCCATTTCAGTCCCTCTGTTTTCGCTTTGTTTTACAATTTGCCTGAGGGTTGTCGAACTTCATAATTCCCCCCCGAAACTGTTGTAATTCCTTCAATTGGATCCCTGTTTTTGTTGCATATGAACCCCTCAAGTTTCCCCCTGTTCTGATGTGACCCCAAAAATTGGAAGAGTTGAACTAATTTTGCTCTTTTAAGTTTAACTTTCTGTTGGCACATTTTATGTGACTTTGTGGATAGATTAATTTTTGATTGTAGGTCATAATTGTGGTTTAATAATTTTTAATTGATTTGTTTATCTTGTTTGGTTTAATGAAATAAGTGTTTGGGCTTAAGAGGTGAAGCCCACTCTTTTGGTTGGATTTGCTTTGCTGGAAAGTGAAGGCCAGCCCATCTGTTTCTTTGATTTTTTGATCGGGCTTAAGGAAGCTTTGGCCCAAACAAACAAATAAAATGGCCCAATGGCCTGATCCATTAAGAAACCAGAAAGCAAGTTTGCAAGTCAGTCCCTGAATTTCTCCTTAACTGTACTGTGGCCCTGGACATTTTCAACCTTTTTCAATTGGGTCCCTAATTTAATTGCGAATAGGCCCCTGTACTTTATTTTTCTTTAATTTTGACCCCAAGACTTTATTAATTTTTGCAATCAAGTCCTTTCTTCTTTTGACTTCTTAAATGTAGGTTGTCTACATGATTTAATTGATTCAAATTCATGTTTGTTTTTGTCATTTGTGATTATTTGTCAAATAAATTGGCACCTTGACCCCTTTATTATTTTGGAGGGTAAATAAGTTGATTTCACTCCATTAGAGCTTCATTTCAAGGGAGGTATAATTTCTTTTATCCCTCTTTGTGTTTTTCCTATGTGACCCAACGTGCTAAGTGCATTGCATGTCTACTTTGCTTTCCTAGCTTTTCTTTAATTCCTTTTACTTATATCATTTACTTTTTGTTTTCATTAAATTATTCTTTTAATGGGGTATGTGTACACCTCTTGGCTTGTAATAGATAGGGCTGTGGCGAGCAATTTGGTCCATTTTCCCTTCATCTTTTGTTTTAGTTAGTGAATGTAATAAGTTCATTAGCTTAGTTGCATGCCTATGTGTTACTTGTTACTTGCTTTATTAGGGCCTTGCATCTAGTCGAGCATGCTAAATGTTACGTGCTACGTGTTTATGAGTATTTGGTATGTCTACTTGCTTTCCATAGTGTGGATGAATGGAATGGATGAATGTACGTCACCACACTAGTCCAACGCTAGTTGTGGCTTCTTTTATCGTTTCCACTAGTCCAACGCTAGTCGGAATTCATAGAATGGGCTAGTCCAACGCTAGACCCAATAGGCTTTTTCCTTTCTTTTCATTAGTGCATCATTTGCTTGTTCACCACATATCATGCAACTTTCTTTAGTTTTATCATTGGGCATGCCCCTCAAACCCCTTTTCCCTCCATTTTTAGGGTTTTGCATCCCATACTAGCTATAGGGTTCATTTTGCTTGAGTATCCCCTTCCGATAAGGAAAACGAGCGAGTGTGGCTACTCGATAGCCTTAGCACGCTACTTTTGCCTTCTAATCAAAGGGAAAATCGAAGTCGAAAAAGTTAGGAGTCATTCCCATACCCGACCTGATGCATTCCTTTAGGTTCATTCATTCTCAATTTTTCACTTACTCACTTTTTCAATTCACATTTCCTCATTACTTTTCCTTTCCTTATTGTTCAATTTTGGTTTCTACTTCACAAAATTGCACTTAATTACGATCTATATACACTTATCACTATATTTCATACATTTGCACACAAACACTCGGATTTCCATACAATTGCACACATGCACCTTTTTTACACTTGCACACTTGTACTTGAATCATCATTTGCATTAATCGACCTCTATAAGGTTTTCTTTCATTGGCCGCCACAATTCATGTGGTTGGGACCAAAAACCTTACAAGAGACATCTTAGAATCTAGGGTTTTGCATTTCATGTAGCACATCCAAATGTAATAAATTCTTTGGTTAAAACAAGAAAATCTTTGATTAAATCACGCAACTAGCCTTGGCTAGGTCAAAGGGGTGCCTTGGATTGTATCCTTGCCTTCCCCTTTGTCAAATGTGACTCCCGAACCTTTTTTCTTGGTTTACGTAGACTAGGAGTCGTTTAAAAAGGGTTTCTCACTACTCTTTCCTATTTTTCTTTAAAAATACATTTTTAGGTGACTTGGTACACCTTAACTCATTACCAAGTGGCGACTCCGTATTTAGTTTTAAAAACCCTTTTTAAACTATAATTTTGGGTCAAATCGTCGCATTCTCAAAACCCCATTTAGACCCATTTTTCTTTTAAATCACGATTCATTTTCCAATCACAAAATACATTTTTTTTAACCATTTTATTTATTTATTTATAAAAAATGGGGCGCGACATAATGTTAATTAAATTGTTTTGTTTTTAATGTTTATTATTTTCAATTTTGTTATTAAAAAAAAAAAAAAGAGATGAAGTCCGTAGCATGCAAGCTGCATATGGTCGCAGTTTGCAAGGATGACTTGGGGCAGCCCTTGGCTGCAAATATAGAAGAGATAGCTGTGGGTTTTAGGGTTCCTAACCGGATATAAAAGCTAAAAGGAAACAGCAGCCGCAAGGGGAGAAGGAGGAGGATCGGAGAGATAAAAAACAATCAGAGGAAAAAGAGAGCTAGGGGGAGAGCCGAGAGAGAGCTAGCAAACAGGAGGGACGGCAAAACAAAAAGGAAAAGACTGGGGTTTTAGGGCTGGAGGAAAGAGGAGAGAAAGTGACGGTTTAGAGAGAAATCAGAGAAGGTGGCGGTGTAACGGCCCCACCTCCCCCTAAGGCGAACCAGAGGGTTCGGCGGACCGCCTGCCCAACTCTCGCCGGGACTCAGTCGCTCACTACAGTCCTCAACCCAATTACAATATAAATCTCAAAATTACATCAAATTCTCCAATGATTACATATTACAAATGCAGCGGAAACTGATTCCAATCGTGGAACGTATACTTACATCCATATCAATTTCAAATATTTACACAAGACCAACTCATACATAAAATAGATCCAAACTTAAACTGTACACGATATAAGCCATCCAGTCACGTGAATAAGCACTCCAAGCTTTTCTTCGCCTTGAGCCCTGTGGGGGGGGGAAATAAAACATTTTTGGGGTGAGTTAGAAGCTCAGCGAGTAACCATTAAAATCAGTAATCAAATCGGTTTCACAATAGTTCATTTCAATGATGTCATATAGCAATGATGTCATAAATCAAATGATAAATCCGGAAACAACTACAACATTTGCAAAACTGTAAATATGGATTATCAATAATTCAAGAAACATTTACAATGGAAAGCGATAGTAACATTCATGAAAGGATACATTCATTCTCCTGACATTTCCTCGCTCATTTGGTCATTCATTTCATTTCATTCACCCCGTCCCTGGCTTTTGGCCAGGCTCCACCAACCTACATAGGTAATACTCGAGTATACCAAACGTTCACCCAAGTTCCTAATCGCCTGACCGAGTCCGCTTCTGGCTCAAGACGACCGGTAACAAGGGGCAATGGCCAGTTCAGCCCAAAAGGCTTACATTCATGCGCAAGTAACATTTCAATCGAAAATTTCACATTTATCGAGGTCGAGTGCGATAAAGTACACACTCGCCTCGAAAACTCGTTTTAAAAATCATTATAAGCGCTTAACACGTTATCAACCAAAATACAAGTCATGAAGTCAAGAAATATAGCAAACAAGGCACACTCACATGCCAGCACACATGATATGCAAGAAAACATTTCAAAAGTAACTTTGGAAACAGTTCAAAAGTAAATAATGTAAGAAACGGTTCATAAATAACTTTAGAAATAGTTTGAGGTCACTCACCTCCACGGCTCAGAAATCATCCATCACATAACATTGCATTGCTCAAATCCAAGTCTTATATCACAAACTCAATGCAAACAAGTCCTTTAAAACTTCGGATAGCACTTCCCCTAAATTTCCTTACTTTCCCAGCCATCATGGCTTCATTATTTCTTCAGCCAGTCCCAAAGTCACACAAATAAGTTCATCTAATATCCATTCAGCAAGCTCCAAGTAGTACTAGTACAAGTCAAGCTAGGAAAAAGTCCGGAAATGAAGGTTAAGCTCAAAACCAGAAAAACAGTTTTGACGTCATTTTGCGGTAATGGTGTCAATTTCACTATGGTTATCGGATGGGGGTGTAAGACCCACTGTTTCGAAGCTATGAAACAGGGCTACAACAATGTAGAAGGCCACTCAATCCAAATCCTAGCACAACTAGGTCAAATATGCCAAATACTACACCAGAACCACCAAAAACAGGTTTACAAATCACACAATGCTGTAATGAACACAACTCAGTCTATACAGGTCCAAATGCCAAAATTCCAAAGGCATATGTTAGCTAAGACATCCAGCTACATTTCCTCAGAAGATACCAACAACAAAATCCAAACCAATTCCAGTCAAAACAAACGATTACAAGCGCAGTTTTCACATTCTGAGCAACCCAGATCAGCAATAGTAAAATTGACATATCTCACTCTACACTAATCCAAATGACCTGAAATCTTGCAGACACTTCAAACTCATCAATACCTACAACTTTCATGTTTTGAGCAAAGTCCAATTCGGCTTCTAACCCTATGATCTAAAACCGGACAGAATTAGGGGTTTATGAACCCTAACTTTTCACAATTCATTCCAAACCCAAAATTGATTGCAAATATCAACAATTCACACCTACTAGTGTCATTATAGGCCATTGCCAATCATCATAAACAACCACACTATCATAATCCAATTAAACCAGAAAAATTATCAATAAAATAAAAACTTCACCAAATCACTTCAAACCAAGATGAAAACCAGAAATTTCAGCACTTTAATCACTAATAAGCATAACTTAAGCTTCATTAAGTGCAAGAGGGAATTCACACACCACTCACCTAGTAACCAAGAGAGATAGAGATGTTGGACACCTTAGCTCTTCAAACAAACTTCACTAGACCACTCACTAGCACCCAATGGATAGATTTTATGGAGTAGAATCTAATTTATGTGGTTGGTTTTGGAAGATTGAGTGAAATGGAAGCTAGAAAGTTGAAGAATTTCTTTCTTCTTGGCTCAAGGAAGAACCGGCCATGGAGGAGAAGAAAATGGTGATTTTTGAGCAATTTTTCAAGATATTTACTCAATTTGGTCAAAAGTCAAAATAGTGAATAGTAAGTCTTAAAGTAAAACCAATAAGAGGGTGACACTTGTCACCTCATTAATGCAATCTTATCACTTCTTTTTCTCTCTCACATCAATCATTTCACACACTCTACTTATCTCTTAACACTCGATAAATTTTACACAGTATCCGGAATTTAACCTAATTGGCCGAATTTTTCCGAACTTTTCGCACTAGTGGGTCCCACGTCCATTATATACTCTTAATTTTCCAAAAACTCTCCAAGGCTAGAAAAATCATCTAAAAACTATAATTACTCATAAAAATTCCTCAGGAAAATTTCCTAAGCCAGGAAATGCAGAAAACATGCTATTAAAGGAAATAAAACCATCGGAAAATATTAGGGTTTTTACGGGTTCTCAAACTCTTTTTTTTTTCGGGGCGTCACAATCTCCCATCCTTAAAAGAATGTCGTCCTCGACATTCCACTTGTACTAATCAAGTCGAGATATCCCGCAAGAATCACTAATATTTCAAACCAAACCCACAGTCCGGTATCCTAAACTTCAAGCCTAGGATACACTACAGAGATCTGAAGCCTAAGCTCTGATACCACTTGTAACGGCCCCACCTCCCCCTAAGGCGAACCAGAGGGTTCGGCGGACCGCCTGCCCAACTCTCGCCGGGACTCAGTCGCTCACTACAGTCCTCAACCCAATTACAATATAAATCTCAAAATTACATCAAATTCTCCAATGATTACATATTACAAATGCAGCGGAAACTGATTCCAATCGTGGAACGTATACTTACATCCATATCAATTTCAAATATTTACACAAGACCAACTCATACATAAAATAGATCCAAACTTAAACTGTACACGATATAAGCCATCCAGTCACGTGAATAAGCACTCCAAGCTTTTCTTCGCCTTGAGCCCTGTGGGGGGGGAAATAAAACATTTTTGGGGTGAGCTAGAAGCTCAGCGAGTAACCATTAAAATCAGTAATCAAATCGGTTTCACAATAGTTCATTTCAATGATGTCATATAGCAATGATGTCATAAATCAAATGATAAATCCGGAAACAACTACAACATTTGTAAAACTGTAAATATGGATTATCAATAATTCAAGAAACATTTACAATGGAAAGCGATAGTAACATTCATGAAAGGATACATTCATTCTCCTGACATTTCCTCGCTCATTTGGTCATTCATTTCATTTCATTCACCCCATCCCTGGCTTTTGGCCAGGCTCCACCAACCTACATAGGTAATACTCGAGTATACCAAACGTTCACCCAAGTTCCTAATCACCTGACCGAGTCCGCTTCTGGCTCAAGACGACCGGTAACAAGGGGCAATGGCCAGTTCAGCCCAAAAGGCTTACATTCATGCGCAAGTAACATTTCAATCAAAAATTTCACATTTATCGAGGTCGAGTGCGATAAAGTACACACTCGCCTCGAAAACTCGTTTTAAAAATCATTATAAGCGCTTAACACGTTATCAACCAAAATACAAGTCATGAAGTCAAGAAATATAGCAAACAAGGCACACTCACATGCCAGCACACATGATATGCAAGAAAACATTTCAAAAGTAACTTTGGAAACAGTTCAAAAGTAAATAATGTAAGAAACGGTTCATAAATAACTTTAGAAATAGTTTGAGGTCACTCACCTCCACGGCTCAGAAATCATCCATCACATAACATTGCCTTGCTCAAATCCAAGTCTTAGATCACAAACTCAATGCAAACAAGTCCTTTAAAACTTCGGATAGCACTTCCCCTAAATTTGCTTACTTTCCCAGCCATCATGGCTTCATTATTTCTTCAGCCAGTCCCAAAGTCACACAAATAAGTTCATCTAATATCCATTCAGCAAGCACTAGTACAAGTCAAGCTAGGAAAAAGTCCGGAAATGAAGGTTAAGCTCAAAACCAAAAAAACAGTTTTGACGTCATTTTGCGGTAATGGTGTCAATTTCACTATGGTTATCGGATGGGGGTGTAAGACCCACCGTTTCGAATCTATGAAATAGGGCTACAACAATGTAGAAGGCCACTCAATCCAAATCCTAGCACAACTAGGTCAAATATGCCAAATACTACACCAGAACCACCAAAAACAGGTTTACAAATCACACAATGCTGTAATGAACACAACTCAGTCTATACAGGTCCAAACGCCAAAATTCCAAAGGCATATGTTAGCTAAGACATCCAGCTACATTTCCTCAGAAGACACCAACAACAAAATCCAAACCAATTCCAGTCAAAACAAACGATTACAAGCGCAGTTTTCACATTCTGAGCAACCCAGATCAGCAATAGTAAAATTGACATATCTCACTCTACACTAATCCAAATGACCTGAAATCTTGCAGACACTTCAAACTCATCAATACCTACAACTTCCATGTTTTGAGCAAAGTCCAATTCGGCTTCTAACCCTATGATCTAAAACCGGACAGAATTAGGGGTTTATGAACCCTAACTTTTCACAATTCATTCCAAACCCAAAATTGATTGCAAATATCAACAATTCACACCTACTAGTGTCATTATAGGCCATTGCCAATCATCATAAACAACCACACTATCATAATCCAATTAAACCAGAAAAATCATCAATAAAATAAAAACTTCACCAAATCACTTCAAACCAAGATGAAAACCAGAAATTTCAGCACTTTAATCACTAATAAGCATAACTTAAGCTTCATTAAGTGCAAGAGGGAATTCACACACCACTCACCTAGTAACCAAGAGAGATAGAGATGTTGGACACCTTAGCTCTTCAAACAAACTTCACTAGACCACTCACTAGCACCCAATGGATAGATTTTATGGAGTAGAATCTAATTTATGTGGTTGGTTTTGGAAGATTGAGTGAAATGGAAGCTAGAAAGTTGAAGAATTTCTTTCTTCTTGGCTCAAGGAAGAACCGGCCATGGAGGAGAAGAAAATGGTGATTTTTGAGCAATTTTTCAAGATATTTACTCAATTTGGTCAAAAGTCAAAATAGTGAATAGTAAGTCTTAAAGTAAAACCAATAAGAGGGTGACACTTGTCACCTCATTAATGCAATCTTATCACTTCTTTTTCTCTCTCACATCAATCATTTCACACACTCTACTTATCTCTTAACACCCGATAAATTTTACACAGTATCCGGAATTTAACCTAATTGGCCGAATTTTTCCGAACTTTTCGCACTAGTGGGTCCCACGTCCATTATATACTCTTAATTTTCCAAAAACTCTCCAAGGCTAGAAAAATCATCTAAAAACTATAATTACTCATAAAAATTCCTCAGGAAAATTTCCTAAGCCAGGAAATGCAGAAAACATGCTATTAAAGGAAATAAAACCATCGGAAAATATTAGGGTTTTTACGGGTTCTCAAACTCTTTTTTTTTTCGGGGCGTCACAGGCGGCTGCAAATCTGAGAGAGAAAAAAAAAAGAAAGAAACCAAGCCAGAGAAAGAGAGGTTTCAGAAGAGGAACGGCTGAAAGCTGAGAGGGTCGGTCGGCTAAGGAAGAGTGAAAGGGAGAGCGACGGGAGGTTTTGTGAGGGAAAAAACAGAAAATAGGACGGCTGAAAGAAAAGAGGCTGCTTTGTGGGCAAGAAAGGAAAGACCGAGAGAAACCAGGAAAGCTGAGGGTTAACGGAAGAAAGGAAAGGAAGAAGGAAGCGGCGGCTGAACAAGAAGAAACGTTGCTGTGTTCCAGAAATTTCTTCACCAGAAATCTGTGGCGTTGAAGTCGACGTCCTCACGCAATTTCTTCGTTTCTGCTTTGTTCACGGGATCCCATAAGGTGCTAAAGGTAATCCCTTTACTTCATATATTCAAGCAAGCCCAGCAGATTTGAGGTTTATGTAGGTTTGGAATTAGTTTTTGACTCATTCTTGCCGTTTATTCTTGCCGTTTCTGTTTGTGTGTTCTTTCATTTCTGTTTTCCGCATGACCTTCAATGGTTTGTCTCCTGCATTTTTGTGTTGTGTTTGGGAGTTTAATGGATTTGGATGACTAGTTTTCTGGTTTGGTTTGAAGGTCCGAGAGAATGAAATGGTTGCTTCATGGTCCGAGAATGAAATGTTTGGTGTTTTCCTTGCTGCATTTTTTGGTTTCTTCATTGCTAAAATAGATATCTGGAAAATGTGTGTGCGTTTGGTGAATAAATGGTGGGTTTAATGAGATGTTTTGACATTTTAACCTACACGAGCTTTGTAGCTGCAGAATTTCTTAGCAAAAACAAAAAGAAGTTGCATTCTCTGTTTTGTTTTTCTATTCTGTGACTGCACATCAAGTTTTTCCACCTAAATTGCATGTTTAACCTGTTTTGAGGGAAAGGAAATAGGAGGTTTGGAGTTGAGTTTGTATGTTTAAAGTCTGAAATGTTGAAATCAGGTTCAAATACTTGCTGGAAAAATAAGTAACCAAGTTGCCGAACCACTCTTGTATATTTTTCCAGATTTTTGGCATGATCCCTTTCTAAGTTCTTTTGCTTGATTCGATGGTGGGGGGGTCATGTAGTTCGCTTAGCTTAAAGTTGTAGGGTTGTTTTTTGAAAATATCTACTCAAAGTTGTATGGGAGGCCGAAATCTACATTTGAAAATGAAAGTTGGCAGCTAGCTTTGTGATATAATTTTTAAATCAGATGTCAAAAGTCTTAGTTACAGAAGCTTGTTTGTAGCTTTGAATGAAAGATTGTATGAAATTTTTCCAACAATTGCATTATCTTAAGGTGCTCAGCCATGTTTTGTTTGGAATTGTTTCAAAACTGTGTTTTGCCGAGATTACATGAAAGTTGCAAAGAACTTTGCTACACTTTACATCTAGCTGCTATGTTTAGTTCTTTTAAGAATAGATGTTTGTGGTTGAGGGAGGTTCATAACATGAGTTGAAGGTCTTGCTTTCATTTTCATTTTGCTGCATTGATAAACATCACTTGGACTGTTTAGTTTTTGCATGCATGTTGTCCGACTATTGATATCTAAATTTACAAGTTTCATGATGCAAAGTGGGCAGATTGTGTGATAGTTGTGTTTGGATTGTGTGCTGTTTAATGTTAAGTTGGAAAGCTGGATGATGGAGCTGAATTCTGCACTTGAGGCTAAAGCCTGCAACTAAGAAATGAAGATTGCGGCTGGGCTCTTTGAATTGCAGAGAACCCTGCTGCATCTTTTTCTTTTTCCTTCTTTTGCTGTTTAATTTTTACCCTTGATGGTCAGCTTCAATTTTTGTTTTAATCCTGCAATGAAGTTGCATGTTTAGTCAATGATTGATAGTAGAAATCCTGGCATTTGATGAACATATTTGCATGATAAAATGGAAAGGAATTCACGGCAGAAATATTGCAGGAAAAGAACACTTCTTCTACGTAGATTGCATGCATGAAAATAAAGGAAGAATTGCATTCAACCCCTTGGCTTCTAACTAATGCTACTATGACCCAACCAATTGAATAATGTCCTAAATTTGGTCCTTGGCAACTTCAATTATTCAACTCAATTGCTTGTTTGTTTCAATTAACTACCATGCTTTGTTTAAATTGCACTTCATGCATGAATTTAAGAGTTTTATGACCATGTGAGCCCGTGTTTGCATATTTTCTTTAATTTTCCCAAATAAATTGGTACCTTGACCATTTCTTTTATTTTGGAGGATAAATAAGCCATTTTTCTTTCATTGAGACACCATTCCAAGGGAGGTATAATTTCTTTTATCTTTTTTGTCTCTCCCCTATGTGATCCAATGTGCTAAGTGAAAATTGCATGTCTACTTTGTTTTCCTTGCTTTTCCTTAATCTCTTTCATTTATTTTATTTGCTTTTGCTTTTAATTAAGTTATTCTTTTATGGGGTATGTGTACACCTCTTGGCTTGTAATAGATAGGGCTTGGAGGATCACTTGATGAAGACTTATTGAAGACGTGTGCCTAGCTAGCAAATGTAATAGGTTCATTAGCTTGATTGCTTACTTTTGTTGCTATGTGTTAATTTGCTTTATTAGGTTATTGCATCTAGTCGAGCATGCTAAGTGTTATGTGCTATGTGTTTATGAGTGTTTGGCATGTCTACTCGCTTTCCATAGCCATGAATGAATGTGATGGATGAATGTACGTTTCCACTAGTCCAACACTAGTAGGAATTCATAGAATGGGCTAGTCCAATGCTAGACCCAATAGGCCATCTCCTATCGTGAGTCCATGCTTGCATGTTTCACTTCATTTCATGCATTTTTCTTAGTTTTTATCATTTGGCATGCTCCTCGAACCCCTTTTCCCCTCATTTTAGGATTTTTGCACCTCATGCTAGTTATAAGATACATTTGCTTGAGAGTCCCCTTTCGATAAGGGAAACGAGCGAGTTTGGCTACAAAATAGCCTTAGCACGCTAGTTCTCCCTTCTAATCAAAGGGAAAATTAAAGTCACAAAGTTAGGACTCCCCGTTCCCGTCTTGATGCATTCCTATAGAATTCATACATTTTACTCATTCGCTATCACATACACTTCTACTTTATATTCTAACCCTTTTTCCACATTCTCACTTCACACTACTTTAATTTTGCACGTTTTCACTCAACTACTTACATTTTATAATATCACTCGCACACATGCACTTTATGTTATCTCACATACATTTTCACATTATTACTTTACTCACCTTATCTTGTACATCCATTTGCACACTTTCACTTACACACTCTTGTTTTTATCACTTTTTCACTTCACACAAACTCACATTTTCACATGGCATGCATTCCACTCATTTTTACGTCATTTAGGATTATATGTGACCTCTCCAAAGGATCATTATTGGGCTTCACAATTAATGTGATTGGCATCACTCAAGCTTTGGAGAGAAATTTCACCCCCCAATACCCCTAGGTCTAGGGTTTGCATTCATGTAGTACATCCAAATGTAATAAATTCTTTGGTTAAAACAAGAAAATCTTTGATTAAATCACGCAACTAGCCTTGGCTAGGTCGAAGGGGTGCCTTGAATTTTTATCCTTGCCTTCCTCTTCGTCAAATGTGACTCCCGAACCTTTTTCGTTGGTTTACGTAGACTAGGAGTCGTTTAAAAGGGGTTTCTTACTATTTTTTCCTATTTTTCTTTAAAAATTCATTTTTAAGTGACTTGGTACACCTTAACTCATTACCAAGTGGCGACTCCGATTTTTTTTTTATTTCAAAAAACCCTTTTTAAACTATAATTTTGGGTCAAATCGTCGCATTCTCAAAACCCCCATTGAGGCCCACTTTTCTTTTAAATCAAAATTCATCTTCCAACCAAAAATCGAATCAAAAAATACATTTTTAAAACCATTTATTTATTTATCAAAAAATGGAGCGCGACAATCTAAACCCAATAAAATAACAATTATTGGAATAAAATTCAAACCCAATGAAATAAAGGTTAGTGGGATAAAATTCAAATCTAACAAAATAAACGTTGGTGGAATAAAATTCAAACTCAACAAAATAACGGTTGGTGGAATAAAATCCAAACCCAACAAAATAACGGTTTGTGAGATAAAATCCAAACCCAATAAAATAACAGTTTGTGGGATAAAATCCAATCCAACAAAATAAAGGTTGGTGGGATAAAATTCAAATCCAACAAAATAACGATTGGTGGGACAAAATTTAAATTCAACAAAATAAAGGTTGGTGGAATAAAATTCAAACCCAACAAAATAAAGGTTTGTTGCATAAAATCTAATCCTAACAAAATAACGATTGGTGAGATAAAATTCAAGTTCAACAAAATAATGGTTGGTGAGATAAAATCCAAACCTAACAAAATAAAGATTGATGGGATTAAATTCAAATTCAACAAAATAACGATTGGTGGGATAAAATTCAAATCCATCAAAATAAAGATTGGTGGGATAAAATTCAAATCCAATGAAATAAAAGTTGGTGGGATAAAACTCAAACACAATAAAATAAAGGTTTGTGGGACAAAATCCAAGTCCAAAAAAATAACGGTTGATAGGATAAAACTCAAATCCAACAAAATAATAGTTGATGAGATAAAATTCAAACCCAACAAAATAACAAGTTTGTGGGATAAAATTCAAATCTAACAAAATAAAGGTTGGTAGGATAAAATTCAAATCCAATAAAATAATGATTGGTGGGATAGATTTCAAATCCAATAAAATAAAAGTTTGGTGAAATAAAATTCAAACCCAATGAAATGATGGTTGGTTGGATAAAATTCAAACCAAACAAAATAATAGTTTGTGAGATAAAATTCAATCCTAACAAAATAAAGGTTGGTTGGATAAAATTCAAACCCAACAAAACAATGATTGGTGGGATAAAATTCAAATCCAACAGAATAAATATTGATAGAACAAAATTTAAATCCAACAAAATAAAAGTTTGCGGGATAACACCCAATTTTAACAAAATAACGATTGATGAGATAAAATTCAAATTCAACAAAATAATGGTTAGTAAGATAAAATCCAAACCCAACAAAATAAAGATTGATTGGATAAAATTCAAATCCAACAAAATAACGATTGATGGGATAAAATTTAAATCCAATAAAATAACGATTGGTGGGGTAAAATTCAAATCCAACGAAATAAAGATTGGTGGGATAAAATTCAAATCTAACAAAATAAAGGTTTGAAGAACAAAACCCAATTTCAAATCCAACGAAATAAAGATTGGTGGGATAAAATTCAAATCTAACAAAATAAAGGTTTGAAGAACAAAACCCAATTTCAACAAAATAACAGTTGATGGGATAAAACTCAAATTCAGCAAAATAACAATTGATGGGATAAAATCTAAATCCAACAAAATAACGAATTCATGGTATAAAATTCAAATCCAATAAAATCATGTTTGGTAGGATAAAATTCAAATCCAATAAAACAAAAAGGTTTGTGGGATAAAATTCAAACCCAATAAAATAATAGTTGATGGAATAAAATCCAAACCCAACAAAATAAAGGCAGACGGGATAAAATTCAAGTCCAACGAGATGACGGTTTGGGGGTTTAAACCCAAATCCAATAAAATAACGGTTGGTGGGATAAAATTCAATTCCAACAAAATAACGATTCATGGGATAAAATTCAAATTCAAAAAAATAAAGGTTGATAAAAAACAAACACAATAAAATAACAGTTGATGGGATAAAATTCAAATCTAATAAAATAAATATTTGTGGGATAAAATTCAAACCCAACAAAATAAAGATTGATGGAATAAAACACAAACCCAACAAAATAACGGTTGGTGGGATAAAATTCAAGTCCAACGAAATAACAGTTGGTGAAATAAAATTCAAATTTAACAAAATAAAGATTAGCAGGATAAAATTCAAATCCAATAAAATAAAAGTTTGGTGAGATAAAATTCAAACCCAACAAAATGATGGTTGGTGGGATAAAATTCAAACCCAACAAAATAACAATTTGTGAGATAAAATTTAATTCCAACAAAATAAAAGTTGGATAGATAAAAGCCAAACCCAACAAAATAACAATTGGTGGGATAAAATTCAGATCCAACAGAATAAAGGTTGATGGGATAAAATCTAAATCCAACAAAATAAAAGTTTGTGGGATAACACCCAATTTTAACAAAATAACGATTGTTGAGATAAAATTCAAATTTAACAAAATAATGGCTGGTAAGATAAAATCCAAACCTAACAAAATAAAAATTGATGGGATAAAATCCAAATTCAACAAAACAACGATTGGTGGGATAAAATCTAAATCCAACAAAATAACGATTGGTGGGGTAAAATTCAAATCCAACAAAATAAAGGTTGGTGGGATAAAATTCAAATACAACAAAATAAAGGTTTGTAGGACAAAATCCAATTTTAACAAAATAACGGTTGATGGGATAAAACTCAAATCCAACAAAATAACAGTTGATGGGATAAAATCTAAATCCAACAAAGTAACGAGTTCGTGATATAAAATTCAAATCCAGCAAAATCAAAATTGGTAGGATAAAATTTAAATTCAATAAAACAAAAAGGTTTGTGGGATAAAATTCAAACCCAACAAAATAATAGTTCGTGAAATAAAATTCAAATCCAACAAAATAAAGGATGATGGGATAAAATTCAAGTCCAGCGAAATGACAATTTGGGGATTTAAACCCAAACCCAATAAAATAACGGTTGGTATGATAAAATTCAAATCCAATAAAGTAACGATTGATGGGATAAAATTCAAATTCAGAAAAATAAAGGTTGACAAAATAAAAACCCAATAAAATAACAGTTGATGGATAAAATTCAAACCCAACAAAATAACTACTGATGAGATAAAATTCAAACCCAACAAAATAAAGATTGATGGGATAAAACTCAAACCCAACAAAATAACGATTGGTGGGATAAAATTCAAGTCCAACAAAATAACAGTTAGTGGGATAAAATCTAAATCCAACAAAATAATCAGTTGGTATGATAAAATTCAAATCTAACAAAATAAAAGTTGATGGATAAAATTCGATCCCAAAAAAATAATGTTCGATGGGATAAAATCTAAATCCAACAAAATAAAGGTTGGTGGAATAAAATTCAAATCCAACAAAATAACGGTTTGTGTGATAAAATCCAAACCCAACAAAATAAGAATTTGTGGGATAAAATCCAAATCCAACATAATGAAAGTTTGTGGGTTAAAATTCAAACCCAACGAAATGACGATTAGTGTGATGAAACTCAAATTCAATAAAATAAAGGTTGATATGATAAAATCCATTTCTAACAAAATAACAGTTGGCGGGATAAAATCTAAACCCAACAAAATAATGATTTCGTGGGATAAAATTCAAACCCAACAAAATAAAAGTTAGTCGGATAAAATTCAATCCCAAAAAATAATAATTTGTGGGATAAAATTTAAATCCAATAAAATAAAAATTTATGGGATAAAACTCATACCCAAGCAAATAAAGGTTGGTAGCATAAAATTCAAATCCAACGAAATGACGATTGGTGAATAAAATCCAAACCGAGAAAAATAACAGTTTATGGGATAAAACTGAAATCCAACAAAATAAAAGTTAGTGGGATAAAATTCAAATCCAACGAAATGACAGTTGGGGGTTTAAACTCAAACCCTACAAAATAATATATGTAATGTGAATTTATGTACAAAAAAAAAATTAGAAAATATGCAATGTGAATTTATGTACAATAAAAATTATCACATACTAACATGCAATGTGAATTTATGTACAATAAAAATTATATTTTTTAAATGAAAAAATTTAAATGTCATATTCAAAATCATGTAGAAGACTCCATAACAAATTTCTCAAAACAAGACCAAATTGTAAAAAATTCCTTTCTCACTTTAGGATCGGTGTTTAGGGAAAATGATCACTTTTCTTATTAGCTCATCCTTTAGGACCAAACAAATTAGTATTATCCCTAATTTTGAGGTGGTTAAGAGAAATGACATGTCATGATCTGTCTTACTTTTGTGCCCAAATTGTGTCTAATCCATTTAATATCACATTTTGGTGAAAACCAAAAGTTTATCACTTTTATTTCTTGACAAAATTCAGTCAACATATAAACTCTATAAGTTTGTAATATATGGGTAGAAGAGATAGGTAAACACGACGAAACAGATTATGACCTTGTGATCACGAGTAATTGGCAAATCCCTTAGAGACATGATCCTTATTTCTAATTGTTATAAAAGATAAGTTAGCAATGGACTTTATGAGCTTGTAATGTGACTTGACAACGATAGCTAAAAGAAACAAGATTTCAAGGACATTGCACTTAAGATCGCATTCTTTCCTAAAATTGCCCCAGTTTTGGACTAAAAAACCTTGGACTCCATTTTGACTTTTATCATCAATCATTAGAGGGATTACAGCATTGAATTTCTTTGCATTTTCTTCTTTCTCTTTTTTTTTCTTCTTCACATTTTCCCCTTTTTTTTCTCTCTTTCTCTTTTATTTTATTTTATTATTATTATTTTGGTTTCCTCTTTGTTGTTTTAATATCGAAATCCTAAATATCAATGGTAGAATTGAAAACCCCCTAATTTTCAAAATATAAATGCCCCCTTTTCTTCTCTTTTTTTCCATACTTTATGTCTCCTTCAAAAATATTTTAGCATATTTGCTATTTTTAAAAATTCTCAAATCTCCTTCCCCGATGTGGGGTGCGATTATAAGTGCTTTTGAAACGAACCATCAATTTAAAATCAAAATGCGGATGCAAAGGATAAACAGTGTTTAGATAGTAGAAATGATGGCCAAAGCATAATTTTTACTTCACATGACAATCAAAGTAAAGAATAGTCCATTGGGAGAATCAATTCCTTTTTTTTTCAATGTAAGATTATAATCACTAAAACTCTTATTTGAAATGAAATTGTACTTTTAAATACTCAAATAGGAGAGCAAATCATAAAATCTATACAGATAGATAAACGAACAACTAAAGTATCATTTCAAATTCTCAAAATAAACAAAAGTAATGTACATTTTTGCTTTCACTTATATGTGAATTGAATCTGATTAGACACAGTGGACATTTTCAAAATAAAGATTGCCCCACTTTGAAATTTGTCGACCAATGTGATTGATTTTGGAGGATTGATAGAAATGGACAAAATATGAATTGTAAAATGAAAGAGAAAAATATCGTGGTTGGTCTTTTAAGATAAACTACCAAGTTTGAGTGACCTCTTTTGATTTTGAGCGCTCTCATTGATCAGTTTGAACCACAAGTTTAATGCATGCAATGATTTTTAGAAAGTTAAGTACACTCTTGCAAATTTCATGCAAGAGATTGGGAATCCCAACTTAGTCTTATTTCTTAAAGTCCACCACGAAATCTCCCGATGAGCAAATAAATAATGAAATGTACATGATTATATACAAAACAATAGTTGCTTAAATGAAAACTTTATTATCACAAATGTTTAAAATAAATTTTTTATGCAAAATGTGTTAGAAACAACAAATCAAGAAATTTTCTTTTCCTTCGACAAATAGTTATCTCGTGAAATCTCTTAGATACTTTAAACTAACGTTTTTCAAATGGATTCTCCATATTTTTATACTGTAAGATTTGCTCAAAAATCAAGTAACACTTGTCGTTTTTCAAAATTTATCAGACCAAAATTGTTATTAGATATAGAAAAAATATTTTTACCTTATTGAAATATCTTTTATAAATGCAGGGGAGAGGAAAAAGAAAAGAAAAATACACAGAATTAGTAAGCAAAATTATAAAATCGGTATGTATGTCCTATGGAGGAAGTCTTTTATGCCAAGGGTTAGCTTAGCATGAAAAATACAATCCTCTGATATAGGCATCATACAATACCTGATGGATCCTATCAATTTATTGACATTTGACTAAAAATAATAATTTAAAAAATTTGACCAATTGAAATGGTAGGGGATGTCTGACTTAGTAGGATAAGGGCAAAGTTCGAATGGATTGACTGCTTTGGTTGATACATGGAGAGATGTTAAAAGTCAATTTAATATGAAAGAGTCTACTCTTGAAAAGATTGCAACGTCTCGACTAGTTACTTCAGTAAACCATATATCAAAACTCTAAAAAAAAATAAACGGGTCAAATGGATTGGATGGCATTGATGATTTGTTCAAAAATTGATTGGATTGTCCTAAAAGTGAATAAATGGGTCAAATGAATTGAATGAAATTGATTATTTATTCAAAAATTGACTGGATTGCCCTAAAAGTAAATAAACTGGTAAAATGGATTGGATGGAATTGACGGTTTATTCAAAAATCGATTGGATTGTCCGTCCATTTGTAGTTTCAAATATCACAAATTTCATTGCAATACATTAGTTTATGAGCCTTCTAAAATCAAGATTTGGTCTCGATATACTTACTATCTCAATAATGAGGAATCATTTGTGAATTTCTTCAATTTAATGTCCTTTACATAAGGGATTTTACCAACTTTGATAGAATCACCAAAAGTGAATATTAGAAACTCATATTTTAATGTGTAAAAGCTGTTCCATTATCTTCAATGCCATCATCGTGGAAGGGATCGGATCCTATATTACATTGTGCACTGCCCTTTTGGATGGTATAAATTGTAAGGCCCAAAAACAACCTAAGAGGGGGGTGAATTAGGTTGATTAAAATCTTAATCAAATTTATGCACTTTTTCTTTAATAAAAATTTACCTTCTTTTCTAGTAATGATCAACCAAATAGATTAGAAGAAGAGAGCAGTGTTGATTAGAAAAACAAGTATAGATAAGCAATGAGAATTTTATTAAACAAAAAGAATAAGATAGAATATCAAACCGATTGTTTACCAAGCTTTCCTCAAACTTGAAGACCAATCACTAGGTTGAACAACTTCTCTTTGATGAAAGATGATCAACTAGATGTACAATGGAGGGAGCACTTCCTCCTTGCCCTAAGTCTCACTTAGTCAAACTAAGAAATTTTACAATCACTCAGATAACCCTCAACAAAGCTACACTAATGAAACTTTCAACCACAAGAGAAATGCTCACAAGAAATTCACACCACTTGGAAAACAAATCTAGTTTTGGAGACTATTTTCTAGCTAAAATATCTCTTGAGATCTTGTAAACAAAGTGTGCAAAAGTTCCTTCTTGGTTCAGAACAGTTTGTTTTTAAAGGGGACCAAAAATGAGTTTCATTAATGCTTCCAACGGATAGAAGGCAGATGAAGAGTCAGCTAGCCGTTGGGGCTGTCGGACGTCCGACGACCAAATCATCGTCCGAACCTATCGTCCGAAAACAGCCAAGTTGTAGTTCGGACGTCCGATGCGTTTTCATCGTCCGGCAGCATCAGCGTCCGATCGTCGTCAGAGAGTTGGCAAGTCTTCTTGGAATATTTTGGACGTCGGACGCGGTTGATGTGCGCCCGAGGCGTGCGTCCGATCCTTCCGGACGTCCGACGCTTCCTTATGAGCGTCCGACAGAGCTTCCTTCTTGATGTTCTTTATCCTTTCGGACGTCCGACAGATTCCTTCGGACGTCCGACATGAGTGTCCTGTTTTTGCTTCTTCTTTTGGTTGATTTTCATTTCTTGACATATTCGTACCTGATTCTTTGATAGGCAAAAAAATACTTATATTTGAAGAGAGTTAGATAAACATTTCAAAGTACTTTGTGATCATCAAAGCCAAGAATAACATTCTCCCCCTTTTGGATGATGACAAAACAATGGTTTGAAATGAAATTTGATGATTGCAATATAAGTTCCCCCTTTCTCAATTGACAAAAACTCCCCCTTACTTAGTGGATCATAGAGCAAAAATTTGAAAAACTTCCCCTCCCTTGGCTACCCTACCGAATTAATCAATTATCCAAAAACATAACAATTAAGCAGCCAACATCCAACATTTTACCAATTCAATCCATCAAGCCAATTCAATTTCAATTAAATCATCAATCAATCTAATCCAGTCCTCTCCCTCTTTTTGTCATCACAAAAGGCCAATCAATCACATATATCACGAAGAACCAATAACAAAAACATTCATCACATCCACACATTCATCATTCAAAATACTTAAACATCCATCCACATATCCATAACCATTACAGCCATAATCATCCATCAAAAAGTACTAAACGAACACAACATAAACATAAGCATTATATCTACATATCCATTGTTGAACACCACAAACACTAGAAACACATGAAATAGTCAAACAAAATGCAAATGACCCTATGTGATCCTAAATGGTGAACTAGGTGGATCCAGGTGTCCTTCAAGAAAGCTGATATTGGGAGAGGTCCTCCTCTTCAGTTTCTTCATCATCTTCAGCAGCTTCTTCAACTGGTGCCTTGCCTTTATCTGATGTGGAAGGGCCATGAGGAGTCACGGGAGTTGATGAGCTCAAGTTTGGAATTGATGAACTTGGATCAGTGGGGCGTGGCTCTTTGCCATGGAAAACTTCCTCAACCACAGGTGGGGGAAAAAGAAGGTTCTTTTTGTCTAGGTAGGCTGTTTGTTGCTCAGAGGACATGGTGAGCATTAGACCATGTTCCAGAAGAAGAACATGCTGCTTGAGTTCACGAAGGAGGTCAATCACTTCATCATTGGAGGAGGAGATGCCTTAGTGGCAGACTTCCTGGGATGAATGGGAGTGAGTGCAACAGATGAAGGAGTGTGTAGTGGATCATGTGCAGCCTTAGACCTAGGTTCACTAGATGATGCCCCCTTATCAACCCATAGATTATCCTTAAAAACAAGATTTTTCCTTTCAAAATATCCTTTGGTAAAGGCATAAGAAGATATTTCTTTGAGACAAACACCTAGAATTGGTACTTTGTAAAACTCAAAAATCTTTTGAAGAAATTTTTCATAAGATAATTTTCTGCGAGAATCAGTGGCATAGCGAAGTAAAAACTTGCACATGACAAAACCAAAATCAATACGAATCTTTTCTCGAAAACAGTAAAAAAGATACAACTCCATTTTGTTTGCATCTGTTCTATGGCCATCAGTAGGCACAAGTAGGTTTGAAATGATTGAAAATGCAATTAGATTCACAGGGGCAAGATCATTCAGTTTAGCATCAGCATGAGCAGAAAAACTTCTTTTAAAATAAGTCAACATCTTAGCCCCATCAAAATGATTATCAGCAGTAGGATGCTCTTCATAGGAAAAAAAATTTGCAATTTTACTCTTGCATCTAGGTTCAATAGTAGTTTTTAAAATATCATGCATAATTTCAGAATCAAAGACTAAGTCTACCCCATTAACCCTGGACATAATCTCAGTTTGGTCAGTGCCTTTCCTAAGATTGGCAAAGAATTGAAACAACATTTCAGGATAGTAGACATTAGGCATAGAAATGAGATGTGACCATTTCTGGAAAGCAAACAGACTCAGAATATATTCTAAATCTATTTGGCGAAATTCAGAAGAATTTACGGTGCGTTGAGGGATGACACCTTTCTGGGATATTCAGGAGTGTTTGTCTTTTGCAGCATCATCAAAGAATGTAGGGACTGTGGTTGATTTTGGAGGCGGTTGAGATGAGGTTCCCTGTCCAGATTCAGGCTGAGGGGTGGGTTGTGGTGTAGGCTGTGATATTTGACCCATTACAGCTCCCCTCTTGACGCGTTTGGATGATCATTTGACCGTAGAAACATCATCATCCTCATCCTTGAGTGGATGCTTGCGTCCGGCAGTGACCTTCCCTCCTCTTAGATTCACTATTGTGCGAAATGTGTGGAATGAAGGATGCAAATGATGCACACAGTAGTATGGAAGTGAATCACACAGAAATTTTGGGACAAAAAGGCCTTGAAGAAGATTGGACGTCCGAAGGCTTTGAAAAATTTTAAGATAATTTTTCGATTATCCCTAATTTTGATCTTAGATGAATGAACTGATCTAATGGCAAAACTTTTGTAAAAATATCAGCAAATTGATCTTTAGAACAAACATAATTTACACATACTTCACCTTTTTGAACAAGATCGCGAATAAAGTGGTGCTTTATATCTATATGCTTTGTCCTAGAATGTTGAATTGGATTTTTGGTCAAATTGATAGCACTAGTATTATCATAGAATATAGGCATGCAGTCATATGACAATCCAAAATCATTCAAGGTATGCTTCATCCATAAAAGTTGAGCACAACATGCACTACCGGCAATATATTCCGCTTCGGTTGTAGACAAAGAGATTGCATTTTGTTTCTTGCTAAACCAAGAGACTAAGCAATTACCAAGAAAGTGACAAGTTCCACTAGTACTCTTTTTATCCACACGACAACCTCCAAAATCAGCATCCGAATATCCATATAGTGCAAACTCACTAGATCTAGCATACCAAAGACCATAGTCTAATGTACCTTTCAAATACCTAAAAATCCTTTTAACAGCATTCAAATGTGATTCTTTTGGACAAGATTGAAATCTAGCACACAAGCGAACAGCAAACATAATATCGGGTCTACTTGCGGTTAAATAAAGTAAGCTTCCAATCATACCTCTATAGTGCTTTTCATCCACATGTTTACCTTCTTCATCTTTGTCAAGTTTTGTTGAAATGCATATTGGAGTTCCAACTTGCTTTGAGTCCTCCATGCCAAATCTTTTCAGCAATTCCTTAGTGTATTTTGCTTGATTTATGAAAATGCCCTCTATGGCTTGATGTATTTGAAGTACAAGGAAGAAATTTAATCCTCCCATCATACTCATTTCAAATTCACTTTGCATAATGGTGAAAAAATCCTTGCATAGATACTCATTAGTAGCACCAAAAATAATATCATCTACATATATTTGCACAATAAAAAGATCATCTACATATATTAGCATTGTGTCTAACTACCCACATGCATTTCCCTCATTTGTTCAGATTTCTTTTAACATAACAATCTTCTTTCAAATGCCCTCTTTGACAACAAAAACTACATAAAATAGAAGAGTCTCTAGCATGTAATGGTTTGATAAATCTCAATGCACTCCTTCTATATGTTGTGAAACCATATGCATTTTTGTTGTGAGCAAATGTTCTTTCATGAGCAGTAAGAAAGGTTGATGACATGTTCTTTTTGAGATAATCTTGCTTTCTAACTCTTAAGATCTCATCCAAATTGTCCATCCTTTTATTCAAATCACCATGTCTTTTCTTTAGCATTTCACAAACATTTGTCTTTCTATCAAGTTCATTTTGAACATCACATCCGGCTCTTACAAGACACTCATTGTCAGTCTTTATTTGTTTATTTTGGTGAAAAAGTTTTACATTTTCTTGAATGAGAAACACAACTTTCTGTTTTAACTGCTTGTTTTTATCATAAGATTCCTTTAAGGCATTATGCAGTTTTTCAACAAAGGATTCAAGATCATCATCATCTTCATCATCACTATCAGATTGAGAGTGAATGGAAGTTACCTCATTATCTCCAATAGCCATGAAGGCCATTTGAACTGATTCTTCCTCTTCTTCAACTTCCCTTTCGGAGTTGCATTCATTCCAAGTAATTTGGAAGTTGTTGAATCTTGGCTTTCGATCAGCTTTCCCATCTTTCATTTTCTTCATGGGGCATTCGTTTGCATAGTGTCCAGACTGTCCACATTCATAGCATTTGTCCACTTGTTTCTTGTTGAATTCTTGTTTTCCTTTGTTCCTTGCATTTGATAAATAATTTTGGAATTGATTGTTAGGTCCTCCCCTTCTAAACTTCCTTTTATTCAAGATTCTCTTGAAACCTCTTGTGATGAGAGCAAGATCATTATCATCACCATCCGAGTCTTCATCATCCAAGTGAGCTAGATCATCTTCACCTTGAGTAGTCTTTAGAGCAATGTTTCTCTTTGTTCTAACATCCTCTTCCTCCTGCACTTTAGATTTCAGTTTCAACTCATAAGAGATTAGTGAGTTAATGAGAGATTCAATAGGCACAAAATTTAAATCCTTAGCCTCCTCTATTGCAGTTACTTTATTTTCCTATTCTTTGCCCAATACATTGAGAATTTTCCTGTTCTTCTCTCCCAAGGTGTACTCTTTGCCCAACACCTCGAGATCTTTGATCAAGTCATTGAACCTGCAATACATTTTGTCAATATCCTCAAGAGATTCAATTTTAAATGATTCATACTTTGTGACCAAGATAGCCTTTTTCTGTTCTCTCACGTTGTCACCACCCTCATGGATTTCTCTTAACTTATCCCACATTTTTTTGGCCGATTTACAGCCTTTTACTCTAATTGATTCATTTGAATCTAAGGCACTATAAAGAACATTCATGACTTTGGCATTCAATGTGAGATTAGTCCTATTTTTAGCATTCATTTCAGCTCTCGTTTTTGGCCGATGCAAACCTGTATCTGCATCAAGAAAGTTAGCTTCATGCGGTCCTTCACTCACAATAAACCATAGCTCAATATCTATAGATTGCAAAAAGATAGTCATCCTTTCTTTCCAGCTAACATAATTGGAGCCACTAAACATGGGAGGCCTAGTAACAGATTGCCCCTCAACAAATATAGCATGACTGATTGTCATCTTTACTCCAAGCCGCTTGAGCTTAATCTCTAGAAGACCAAGCTCTGATACCAATTGTAAGGTCCAAAAACAACCTAAGAAGGGGGTGAATTAGGTTGATTAAAATCTTAATCAAATTTATGCACTTTTTCTTTAATAAAAATTTACCTTCTTTTCTAATAATGATCAACCAAGTAGATTAGAATAAGAGAGCAATGTTGATTAGAAAAACAAGTATAGATAAGCAATGAGAATTTTATTAAACAAAAAGAATAAGATAGAATATCAAACCGATTGTCTACCAAACTTTCCTCAAACTTGAAAACCAATCACTAGGTTGAGCAACTTCTCTTTGATGAAAGATGATCAACTAGATGTACAATGGAGGGAGCACTTCCTCCTTGCCCTAAGCCTCACTTAGTCAAGCTAAGAAGTTTTACAATCACTCAGATAACCCTCAACAAAACTACACTAATGAAACTTTCAACTACAAGAGAAATGCTCACAAGAAATTCACACCACTTGGAGAACAAATCTAGCTTTAGAAACTATTTTCTAACTAAAATATCTCTTGAGATCTTGTAAACAAAGTGTGCAAAAGTCCCTTCTTGATTCAGAACAGTTTGTTTTTAAAGAGGACCAAAAAAGGGATTCATTAATGCTTCCAACGGATAGAAGGCAGATGAAGAGTCAGCTAGCCGTTGGGGCTGTCGGACGTCCGACGACCAAATCATCGTCCGAACCTGTCGTCCGAAAACAGCCAAGTTGTAGTTCGGACGTCCGATACGTTTTTATCGTCCGACAGCATCAGCGTCCAATCGTCGTCAGAGAGTTGGCAAGTCTTCTTGGAATTTTTCGGACGTCCGACGCGGTTGATGTGCGTCCGAGGCGTGCGTCCGATCCTTCCGGACGTCCGACGCTTCCTTATGAGCGTCCGACAGAGCTTCCTTCTTGATGTTCTTTATCCTTTCGGACGTCCGACAGATTCCTTCGGACGTCCAACATGAGTGTCCTGTTTTTGCTTCTTCTTTTGGTTGATTTTCATTTCTTGACATATTCGTACCTGATTCTTTGATAGGTAAAAAAACACTTATATTTGAAGAGAGTTAGATAAACATTTCAAAGTACTTTGTGATCATCAAAACCAAGAATAACATAAATAATATAAACGTGCAAGTTTGCTTGGATTAAATATCCGAGACACATGGTGACTTATTTCTAACATGGGATTCCCTATGTGGCATTCCTTCTATGGTTGATACATGATGATAGTTTATTAAAATGAATAAATACACAATGTGTTAATTAGAATGTGACCTAAAAGTGCCCTATTTAAATGTCGGTGTGAGTCTAAAATGATGTGCAATATACATGTACTATTAATACAATAACTAGAATTTAAACGTATTTTTTACTAAAGACGGTCTGTACTAAACGAGTACCATGTCAAGATTCTTATTTCTAAGATTTGTGAATGCAAGAGAAGGGGAAACAAAAAAATGTTAGTTCAATTAATAAATGACACATAACATGTTAGAGCAACAAAATGATACAAAATGTAAAGTAAAGAAAAAAAGGGTAGAATCCCTTCCCTCGTGTCTAGTGTTCTTAATCGGGTAAAGTTGACTCTATCCTAAGCGATTTCTAACATGAATGCATGAGGTTGGGCTCACTAATATATCTAGATTCGATAAAATTTCAAGCATCCAAACTTTCAGACCAAGAGGCGAAATGTCATCAATCCCAGACCTTCAAACCTACGCGCACGTCATGCCACGGCCACATGTTCAAGTGGATTGATCCTAATCATAATAGGGAGGAGTTGTGTGAAAACCACTAAAAAGAAAATAAGATGAAGGGTTATAAAGAAATAACATATGCACGTATGAAATGCTCCTTTAAGGCATGAAAGCTCTAAGGTGATATTCCCCCACCCCTAATGCAAAAGCGTGATAACATAAATGAAAGTAAATAAATTATTCATTGCATACACAGAAAGCGAGAGGCGATTGCATGTGAAATGCAATAATCCTAAAAAAGAAAAGAAAAGAGAAAGGCAAAAATGCAACCTAAACATCCCAATATGATATGTAAAAAAGGCTAGAAAAATAAAAAGATCGACTAAACCATGTGTTTGGACTCTCTAGAAGTTCCTAGTGGAGTCACCAGCTGTCACGCTCCATTTTTTGAAAAGCTGTAGACATCAAATTTTTGTCACAGTTTTTCTAATATTTGACATTTGTTTGAATTTTGTCTATTTAGGGGTTCATTTATTTTTATGTATTTATTTGCCCATTTTTCTTTTTTTTTTTTTAGATTTTCTTTTGGTTAAAAAAAAAAGAGAGGAGAAGAGAAAATTGTACACTCTCTAATTATTTTGCCCTACCAAAACTACTATTAACCAATTTTTACACTTAATTCCCATTGACTTTTTTTTTTCATTTGGGTAAAAATCCATCATGTTATCCCATGGTTCGTTCTTGTCATTTGGTAAGAATCATGATTTTTCTAATTAATTTCCTTCCCCCTCACGTTCGGCTCTTTCCTCTTCCTTTCCACACAAGAACCACTTCAACACACAATCACTCTCCCACTCTCTCTCAATTCACGACACTTTACAGCAGAGAAGCCACTGTCGCGCCCCATTTTTTATAAGAAAAAATAAAAGACGTGTTTAGAAAAATGGCTTTTGATTCAATTTTTGATTGGAAAATGAATTTTGATTTAAAAAGAAAATGAAGAACATGGGTCTAAATAGGACTTAAAAATGCGACGATTTTGGACCTAAAAAATAATAGTTTAAAAAGGGTTTTTGAATAAAAAAATCGGAGTCGCCACTTGGTATTGAGTTGAAATGTACCAAATCACCTAAAAATGAATTTTTAAAGAAAAAGTATAAAAAATCCTTTTTAAACGACTCCAAATCTACGAAAATCAGAGAAAAAGATTCAGGAGTCATATTTGAAGAAAGGGAAGGCAAGGATAAAAATTCAAGGCACCCTTTCAACCTAACCAAGACTAGTTGCACGATTTAGTCAAAGATTTTCTCATTTTAACCTAAAGATTTATCACATTTGGATGTACTATATGAATGCAAACCTTAGACCTAAGAGGGTATCAGGGGATCGAAATTTCTCTTCAAAACTTAATTAGTACCAATAACATTAATTGTGATGTCCAATAGGGACTCTTTGAAGAGGTCACGAATAATGCAAAAACATGAGCCTCTAAGAAAAGAAAAGGAAAATAATAATATACAAATATACATGACCTACAGGAATGCATCATGTCGGGTACGGAGGACTAATGTTCGTGACTCAATTTTCCCTTTTATAGAGGGAATACGAGCGTGCTAAGGTTAGAAAGTCAAACTCGTCCATATCCCATATTCAAGGGGTTACTCCCTAACCTATGCAAGCAAATGAACTAGTTTAAAAATGAGAATGCAGCCCTAAATGTGTAGGGAAAAGGTTAGGGGAGCATGCAAAATGAGAAATACTAAAAGGAAAAATGAATGAAATGTAGTGAAGGCATGCAGTTATGACACTAGCGGAAAAAGGGGACGGCCCTATTGGGTCTAGCGTTGGACTAAACATTTACTAACGCTCTCTCACAAGCATTGGACTCATGAGCTCGAGGGGAAGACCATGACTAGCATTGGACTAGCCACGGTAACGTACATTCCATCCACATAATCAGATATAATACTAAAGCAAATAGACATGCAAAGCACATAGTTTCACATAGCACATAGCACATAAGCATGCTTATCTAGATGCAGAAGTCTGGGGAAAGCAATCAAACACATAGGTATGTAGGCACACACAAGCACATAGCACATAAGCCATATTTATTACAAAAAGGGAGGCCCTACTACAATCTAAAAGAGGGAATAAACAAATAATTAAAAGAAATACCTAACTATTACAATTGTGGCATCTAATTGCCTTCCCCAAATAATTACAAATTGAATTAAAATAAATAAACAAAATTGAAACAAATAAAGGGAATAAATAAATAACTAAAATGAAACATTCAAAAAGCATGCAGTTAAACACATAAAGTCACGTATGACACGTAGGGTCAAATAAAGTGAGAAATAAGAGTGTACCTCCCTTAAGTTGGAGCCCTAATGACACAAATTTACTTATTTGCCCTCCAAAATACAAAGAAAAGGTCAAGACATCACTTTAATTAATAAGCAATCACAAAAGATAAAAATAAACGTGAAATTGAATCAATTAAATGATGTAAACAACCCACATTCAAGAAGTCAAAAGAAGAAAGGACTTGATTGCAAAAATTAACAAAAGTTTTGGGGTCAAAATTAAAAAAATAAAGTTCAAGGACTCATTTGCAATTAAAGTAAGGACCCAATTGAATGAAATTAAAAGTTTGTAGGGCCATAGTGAAAACATCCGTAAGTTAGGGGACTGAAATGAAATTTCGTCATCAGGCTTATTGACTTAAAAAGTCATTGGGCCCTTTTCTTATTCTCTTGAGCTAAAGCTTACCAAACCCAAACGAATGTCCAAGGCAAATGGAGTGGATCAGTCTATTATTTTGACCCAACAAAAAAAACCAACAAAACTGATGGCCCTTGACTCTCTAGCCCAAGCCAAGAAATCCAGATAAATAAGCTAAAACTTATTAGCCAAACTCCACCAAGCAAATCTTTAACCCAAACTACCCAATTCACAATAACCCAATGAGATAAAAAATCCACTAAAACAAATTAAGGTTCAATTATACTCCAAATCACAGGAAAAACATGTTCAGAAATACATACAAAAAAATATATATATGAAGAGAAAATGAACACTTCAATAGGGATGTGAATGGTTCAATTACAGAAGATTCTGGGCCATAGTGCAATTAGACAAAAATTGGGGGTTGAAATAAAAAAAATAAAAAAATCATAAATTATCCATGCATCTTCTTCTTCGTGGCTTTCTGCAACTTTCACAGACCCAACCATAAACATGCCAATATGGTTGCCATCAGTTTAGTTCAATTTCAGCTCTAGCCACTCTCAAAAGAAAGTAAAACTCACATGAACTCCATTCCATACAATCTCATGTCATTAATTTGAATTCATTCAAAAAGAGTACTAAGAAAAAGAAATAGAAAAGATGCAAAAACAAGCCCGTCAATATCTTTCAAAAATTTTGCTTTCTTCCGTGAAAATCAACTATTTTTGTTCAAACAAACATTGAGCTGGCCAAGTATTCACTTTTCTCACATGCAAAACGCAAGTCAATCATCCTTCAAACAGAATTTTTGGCCGGGCATTTTATCAAACAGGTAAGGGGCATTAAAGACTTCATCGGCTCTTTGTTCCACTGGAACTATAATCAGCCCCAAAATTATCAGAACCAAAAAGGACTTCGGTTCAATTGACACAGCAAGCATGTACAATCCAAAATCATGAACAATTAATAGGAAAAGTGCAATAAATAATGGCCCGGCAGACTGCTTTGAGAGCTTGATCAGAACTGAAAATTTTTGAAGGAAAAGGACAACTTACAGCGCTTTTGTTTGAGCGGCGGCGACGATGGATTCCGGTGGGATGGTGGCGGTTTCCCGCCAGCGGCGGTGGCTTCGGTGGTTCTTCAGACGAATCTTCCCTCTATGTTTTTTCCGCAACTTGGTTCCTCTGTTTCTTGCCGCAGCTTGGCTTTAGTTTCTTGCCGCAGCTTTCTTTCCTCGCCGAAGTATCCTCATTTCCTCTGTTTTTTTTTTTGCTTCGTTTCTTTTCCTCTGTTTTCTTGCTCTATTCCCCTTTCAATCCGCCCCTCGGATTTTCCTTTTGCTTGCCTGTCACTTTTCTCTCATGCTAAGCCTAGTCCGCCGCCATAGCTTCCCTCTGTTTTCCTTTTAGCCGACCTCCTGCCTCTGTTTTTTTTCACGCTCAAGACCTCCCTGGGCCTCTTTCTCTTCTAGCCGCTCCCTTTATTTTCATCAGCCGTCCACCCCTGTTTCTTTCCTCTCTTTTCTTTTGTATTCTCTGTTACTCTTTTTCCTTTTTTCGCAGACCAAGCTCCCCATTTCTCCCCTCTTGGCTGCGGCTGTTTCATGCCTCTTTAAAACATCCCCAAAACTAAACCTAAGATGAAAGGCCCAGATTTCAAATCCCAAAATAGGCTTATGTGTCTTGTTTTTGTCCCTTTGATTTTTTCAATGAATTAAATAATAATAAAGCAATTTTCTTAACAAAAATGAAAATAAGATGAAACAAACAAAAAAATAACAATAACAAAATAAACAAAAATCACCAAAATAAAATTAAAAAAAATAATTAAAAAATGAAAAGCTAAAATTTTGGTATCTACAGTTTGCCCCTCTTTGTCTGAGTTTCTCAGACAAAGACGTAGACACCAAATACTTATCTGTAATTATTTTGCCATGCACTGAAACAAACACAAAAAGGTTAGTGGGATAAAACCTGAGCCTGCCGAGATTGATAGGACAAAAATCCATGTCTAACGATAAGATGTAATGCACATGTTCAATGGCAATGTGATGAAATGCTCACTAGTGGGACTAACTCATGTTTAGTGGTAATGAAATTCAACAAGATAAAATGGTCAGTAGGATACAACCCAAGCCTACCTTGATAATCGATCGGTCAGTGGGATAGCACCCGAACCTGCCTTGATGATCGGTCGATCAGTAGGATAGAATCCGAGCCTGCCTTGATGATTGATCGGTCAGTGGGATAGAACCCGAGCCTGCCTTGATAATCGGTCGGTCAGTGGGATAACACCCGAGCCTGCCTTGATGATCGGTCGGTGAGTGGGATGGAACCCGAGCCTGCTTTGATGATTGCACTTGGATCAGTGAGATGAATACCCGAGCCTGCCTTGATGATCAATCGATCAGTGGGATTGAACCCAAGCCTGCCTTGATAATCGAGCGGTCAGTGGGATTGAACCCGAGCCTGCCTTGATGATCGGGCGGTCAGTAAGATTGAATCCGAGTCTGCCTTGATAATCGGTCGGTGGGATTGAATCCGAGTCTGCCTTGATAATCGGTCAGTCAGTGGGATAGCACCTAAACCTGCCTTGATGATCGGTCGGTCAGTGGAATAGCACCCGAACCTGCATTGATGATCGGTCGGTCAGTGGGATAGCACCCGAGTCTGCCTTGATGATTGGTCGGTTAGTGGGATAGAATCTGAGCCTACCTTGATGATTGGTCGGTCAGTGGGATAGCACCCGAGCCTGCCTTGATGATTGGTCGGTCAGTGGGATAGAACCCAAATCTATCATGATGATTGTCGGTCAGTGGGATAGAACCCGAGCCTGCCTTGATGATTGGTCGGTCAGTGGGATGAATACCCGATCCTGCCTTGATGATTGGTCGGTCAGTGGGATAGAACCCGAGCCTGCTTTCATCTGTCATTTGGTCAGTGGGATAAACACCCGAGCCTGTCGAGGTATAAACGGTCAGCGGGATAAAATCCGGTCCTGTCGAGATATAAACGGTCAGCGGGATAAAATCCGATCCTGTCGAGATTGGTGGGATAGAACCCGGTCCTAAAGCGGTCAACGGGATAAAATCCGGTCCTGCCAAGGTTAGTGGGATAGAACCCGGTCCCAACATGATGTTTAAAAAAAAATAAGAAATTAAATTTGATTTGTCAAGAAACAAGAAAGTAAACTTGATTTTTCTTGATTTTGACTTTTTCGATTTTTTTTTGTTTTTTTTTTATTTTTTTTATTTTTGTTTTTGTTTTTTTTTTATTTTTCCTGGTGATTTTTGATTTTTTGACTTTTTCCCGAGAGAATCTTTTCAAAAATAATTTGCCCCAGTGTAGGGCCCCTTTTCTTTCTTTCTTCTCTTTCTTTTCTTTTCCAGTATCGGCCTTCCACATCACTAGATGTTTCTTCATTATATTCAGCCATAAATACCTGCACGGGGGGATCACCAAAGTACAATATGCATTTAAATTTCTTATTTTAAAAATTAATGCAACTACTACTCATGAAAAGAGCAGCGTGATTGATTCGAAATTCTCAAATGTATTACAAAAAATCTGCCCCAGTGTGGACTCATTTTGTAAAATCTCTCAAATGAAAATTTGCCCCAGTGTGGGACCATTTAATTGCAAAAATTTGTTTGGATGACTCTCCATTTATTTGAACAAAATAAGAAACTATGCTTTCTAACAAAAAATTTCATGATGAATTTTTAAAAATAATACCAAATTACAAGTGATTCCTTTCTCACTTTAGCATTGATACTTAGGGTAATGGGTCACCGCTTCTTGTTAGCTCATCTTTCAGGACCAATCAAATGGGTATTATTTCTGATTTTGCGGTGACTAAGAAAAATTGGAGGTTAGGATTTGACTTATTCTTGTGCCCCAATGGTATGTAATCCATTCAACATTACATTTTAGTGAAAGCAAAGAGTTTGTCACCCTTATTTCTTAAGAAAACTTAGTCAACATTTAATAGGCTTGTAACATATGGGTAGAAACGATAGCTAAACATGTGGAAATAGGTTATAGCCTTAAGATCACAAATGATTGATAGATTCCTCAAAAGTATAATCCTCACTTCGAGTTGTCATGAAGGATAAGTCAACGATGGACTTTATGAACTTGTAATGTGGTTTGAAAATGATAGTTAAAAAATAAGACTTTCAAGGACGTTGCATCGAAGATCGTATTTTTCCAAAATTGCCCCTATTTTGAACTCGAAAATCCTGGACTTCGTTTGACTTTTATCATTATTTAACGGGGACTTTCAGCATCGAAATTTTTTGCATTTCCTTTGCATTCATTTTGCTTGCCTTTTCTTTTCTTTTCAAAGGTGCTCTTGCGGATTTTCACATGATGAGCAGTTTCAACCTCATCTAATCAATTCAAAAATACATCTAAAAAATTTTTCGGCATCAGTATATGAGCATCACTTGCCAATTAATTTAAAAAATTTCTCGACAGAGATATTGCAAAGAACAGAAGTCAAGGCTTTCGGCTTTTGTAATGGGGTCAAGTGGGATGTTTAGAAAGGTTAAGACTTGAAAGCGGATTTCAAAAGCGGTTTGAATGACCTGAGATCGCATTATTGCGCCAACCTTATTTTAGGGTTAAATCAGAACTTGCCCCAATTTATTCTCAATTGAGGCTCTTTTCTCTTTCATTTTGTTCTCTTTTTCGGCCTTCTGCCATTCTTTTGAACTTTTCCAAAAATTTGCCCCAATTTATGTTCAACCGAGGTTCTCTTTTTTTTTCTTTTGATTTTGTTGCTTTATCATTTTTCACCTCTTGGGACTTTTTTTTCTTTTTCAACTCAAACTTACCCCAGTGTGAGGTTTGCGATTCTCAGGGATTGTCAAATGAAATACTTTATTCTGAAAGCTCAAAAGGGATAACTAGGGATAAAATATTTGATTGGAAAAAAAGAGGGCCTGACTTTTATTCCGTTCCTTACATTAACTCTAAAAGGAAACTTTCATTAATGCGAAATTTTTTTTGCATGCATCTGAATTAATTGATTGAGGAAAACTCATGTCCGTCCGTATCTGTGAAGCATAGGTGGTTTGCCGGACACTCTTCCTTTTTCCTTTTTTTTTTCAAAATGGAAGCCCAAATAGAATCCAATTTTTCCAATTTGCAATTCTCTCTTTTCTTTTAATTTTAACATCTTTACTTTTTCTCTTTTCTCTCCAATCTCCTTCCCCAATGTGGGGTGCGATCATAAGTGTTTTTGAAAAGAAACACCCATTTTAGCTTAAATAAGGATGTAAGGGGTAAATAGTGTTTAGATTATAGAAACGATGGCCAAAGCATCATTCTTACGCTTTATGACAACCAAAGTAACGAAATACTCGTTGAGAATCCATTCCCTTTTTGATATTTGAAAAATTTTCAATGTAAGGTAGTGATCATCAAGACGCTTATTTGAAACGAAATTATGCTTTTGAAGGCTCAAATGGGAGAGCAAATGATAAAATCTGTATGGGTAGAGAAACGAACGCTTGGAGTATCATTCCAAATTTTCAAAATAAACAAGAATAATGCTCATTTTTGCTTTCACTGAGATGTGAGTTGAATCTATTTAGACACAACGGGCATTTTCAAGCAAAGATTGCCCTAATTTACAATTTATCAATCAATGTGACTGATTTTTGATGATTTTTTTTTTTGCTAATAGAAGCGGGCAAAATATGGATTGTACAGCGAAAGAGAAAAGGTATCTCATTGGGTCTTTTGAGTGACTGTTCACCTTTTTTTTTTTTACTCTGAGCACTCTTATTGTATAGCTCAGATCACCAATCGAGTGTACGTAAGGATTTTAGAAAACATACACTTGTGAATTTTCAGGCTGGAGGTTGAGGAAATCTTAATTTAGTTTTATTTCTTAAAATTCATCATGAAATCTCTAATGAGCAAAAGAATGAAATGTACATGAATATATACAAAACAATAATTGTCTAAAAACCTTATTGTTGAAAAAGTTTAAAACAAAATTTCTCGTTCAAATATAATACAAATGAGAAGAGAAAAACGTCTAAAGAGCTCCGTATATACACACTTTTCGTCTCCTTCTCTTTGGAAGAAAAAATGCATTAACAAATCAAATAAACAGAATTTTTCTTTGAAAAATAATTATAAAGTCTCTCAGAGGCTTTAGCCTAGCGCTTCCAAATAAATCCTTCATGTTTTCATTGCAAGGTCCGCCCAAGAATCAAGTAATTCTTGTAATTTTCAAACCTTATTGGATCAAAATTGTTATCAGATATAGAAAAATATTTTCATCTTATTGAAACACTTTTATGAATGCAGGGGGAGGGGAAAAAATAAAAGAAAAAAATCCAGAGTTAGTAAGCAAACTTGTAAAATCGGCATGCATGTCCTACGAGTGAGCCCTTTTATGCCAAGAGTTGGCTTAGCATGAAAATGCAATCCTCTAGGGTAGGCACCATACAATACCTGATGAATCCGACCAACTTATTGAGTGAAAAAATAATTTTAAAAAAAATTCGACCAATTGGGGTGAGAAGAGACAATTGCCCTAAAAATGAGGACAAAGTCCGAATGGATTGCTTGTTTTGATCGATGCATGATGTGCAAAAGAGCCTGCTCTTGAAAGAATTGCAATGTTTCGACTAATTTATTCAGTGAACCTTAGATTTAAACCCTAAAGAGGAATACGCGGGTCAAAAGGATATGATGAAACTGATGATTTATTCAAAATTTTATAATTTATTCAAAATTGGCTGGATCACCCTAAAAAGTGTAAATTGGTCAAATGAATTGAATGATTTATTCAAAATTGACTAAATCACCCTAAAAAAGGGTAAACTGGTCAAATGAATGAAATTGAGGATCTTTTCAAAATCGACTCGATTGCCCTAAAAACCGGTAAATTGGCCAAATGAATGAAATGAAGTTAATGATTTATTCAAAAAATGATTAGATTGTCCTAAAATGGATTGGATGAAATTGATGGTTTATTAAAAAATTGATTGAATTATTTACCCATTGGTAGTTTCAGAAAATCGTTGCAATGCATTAGTTTATGAGTCTCCTAAAATCAAGATTTGGCCTCTACATTTATCGTCTCAACAGTGAGGAATCATTTGTGAATTTTTTCAAGTTAATGTCCTTTACGTAAGGGAATTTCTTACCAATTTTGTTTAAAATGGCAAAAAAATGATTATTAGATGCCCATATTCCAATGTGCAAAAAATTGCTTTGCCGTCTTTAAAAAGATCGGATCCTACCTTACCTCGTGCACTACCCCTTCGGACAGTACAGGAAATATAAACGTGCAAGTCTCATTGGATTATATATCCGAGACATAGGGCGGTTTGTTCCTAACACGAGATTTCCTAAATAGCGTTCCCTTCCAAGGTGGATGCATGATGCCAATTTATTAAAGCACGTAAACATGTAGTATACAAATGAAAACGTGACTTAGAGGGACCCTTTTGTATGCCGAGGTGAGCCTAAAATGACATGCATTTATGCTGAAAATGCGAAATATTGAATTTAAACGTGTCACATCAAATAGGATAGGCTCCTAGAGAGTGCCATGCCAGGACTCTTATTTTCTAGGGGCTTATGAATGCAGTGGAGACAAAAAACAAGAAAAGTTAGTTCAATCAGATAAATACACACAACACATTGTAGAAAAGCATAACAAAGAGATAAAGCAATAAAAGGAAAAGAGGGGTTGGATCCCTCCCCTCGTGAATAGTGTCCCTAATAGGGTAAGACAGACTCTACCCTAGGTAAACTACCATGGATACATGAGGTATTGGCTCACTAATGCATCTAAACTCGATAGATTTTAAGATCCCCAAGCCTTCAGACTTGGAAACCAAAGGTCATCAATCCCAAAGTTTTTTGTCGGTGGTTCAAGCGATTCCCCAGACACTGCTACGTACACGTCGTGTCACGGCTACATGTCTGAGTGAATCTATCAAAATCCTCAACCTTCAACTAAAAGCTAAAGGCTATTAACCCAAAACTTAAAGCGGAAGATTGAGTGACCCCTCGAATCATGCTACGCACACATCGTGTTGCGATCACACATCCAAGTAGGTCGCCTAATCCTAACAGGGTGGAGTGGCGTGACAAGCCACTAAAAGAAAAATAAAGGAGGGATAAAAAAATAAAGCATATGTACGTATGCTAGTGCTCACGTTTGGAGGGGAGGGATCGAGAACCAACACGAGACTCTAGGGTAGTATCTCCACCCAAATGCAATGCAAAGTGCGGGATAAACATAAATAAACCATCCATCCATCACATCAATCGTATGCAAATGGGTAAGGGAGTGAGTTGATACGCGCAAAATGCAAAAAATCCTAAAAAAGGAAAAATGCAACCCTAAACATCCAAATGCGATATAAGAAAAGGTTAAAAGAAGAAAAAAGATTGACTAAATCAAATTTACTTAAACTCTCTAAGTCCCCAGTGGAGTCGCCAACTGTCGCGCCCCATTTTTTATAAGAAAAAATAAAAGACGTGTTTAGAAAAATAACTTTTGATTCAATTTTTTATTGGAAAATGAATTTTGATTTAAAAAGAAAATAAAGAACATGGATCTAAATGAGACTTAAAAATGCGAAAATTTTGGACCAAAAAAATAATAGTTTATAAACGGTTTTTGAATAAAAAATCGGAGTCGCCACTTGGTATTGAGTTGAGATTTACCAAATCACCTAAAAATGAATTTTTAAAGAAAAAATATAAAAAACCCTTTTTAAATGACTCCAAATCTACGAAAATCAGAGAAAAAGATTCGGGAGTCACATTTGAAGAAAGGGAAGGCAATGATAAAAATTCAAGGCACCCTTTCAACCTAACCAAGACTAGTTGCGCGATTCAGTCAAAGATTTTCTCATTTTAACCTAAAGATTTATCACATTTGGATGTACTATATGAATGCAAACCTTAGACCTAAGAGGGTATCAGGGGCTCGGAATTTCTCTTCAAAGGTTAATTAGTACCAATAACATTAATTATGATGCCCAACAGGGACTCTTTGAAGAGGTCACGAATAATGCAAAAATATGAGCCTCTAAGAAAAGAAAAGGAAAATAATAATATACAAATATACATGACCTACAGGAATGCATCATGTCGGGTACGGAGGACTAATGTTCGTGACTCAATTTTCCCTTTTATAGAGGGAATACGAGCGTGCTAAGGCTAGAAAACCAAACTCGTCCATATCCCATATTCAAGGGGTTACTTCCTAACCTATGCAAGCAAATGAGCTAGTCTAAAAATGAGAATGCAGCCCTAAATGTGTAGGGAAAAGGTTAGGAGAGCATGCAAAATGAGAAATACTAAAAGGAAAAATGAATGAAATGTAGTGAAAGCATGCAGATATGACACTAGCGGAAAATAGGGACGGCCCTATTGGGTCTAGCGTTGGACTAACCCTTTACTAACGCTCTCTCACAAGCATTGGACTCGTGAGCTCGAGGGGAAGACCATGACTAGCATTGGACTAGCCATGGTAACGTACATTCCATCCACATAATCAGATATAATACTAAAGCAAATAGACATGCAAAGCACATAGTTTCACATAGCACATAGCACATAAGCATGCTTATTTAAATGTAGAAGTCTAGGGAAAGCAATCAGACACATAGGCATGTAGGCACACACAAGCACATAGCACATAAGCCTTATTTATTACAAAAGGGGAGGCCCTACTACAATCTAAAAGGGGGAATAAATAAATAATTAAAAGAAATACCTAACTATTACAATTGTGGCATTTAATTGCCTTCCCCAAATAATTACAAATTGAATTAAAATAAATAAACAAAATTGAAACAAATAAAGCGAATAAATAAATAACTAAAATGAAACATTCAAAAGGCATGCAATTAAACACGTAAAGTCACGTATGGCACGTAGGGTCAAATAAAGTGAGAAATAAGGAATAGAGTGTACCTCCCTTAAATTGGAGCTCTAATGACACAAATTTACCTATTTACCCTCCAAAATACAAAGAAAATGTCAAGGCATCACTTTAATTAATAAGCAATCACAAAAGATAAAAATAAACATGAAATTGAATCAATTAAACCATGTAAACAACCCACATTCAAGAAGTCAAAAGAAGAAAGGACTTGATTGCAAAAATTAACAAAAGTTTTGGGGTCAAAATTAAAGAAAAATAAAGTTCAAGGACTCATTTGCAATTAAAGTAAGGACCCAATTGAATGAAATTGAAAGTTTGTAAGGCCATAGTGAAAACATCCGCAAGGTAGGGGACTGGAATGAAATTTCATCATCAGGCTTCTTGACTTAACAAGTCATTGGGCCCTTTTCTTATTCTTTTGAGCTAAAGCTTACCAAACCCAAACGAAAGTCCAAGGTAAATGGAGTGGATCAGTCTATTATTTTGACTGAACAAAAAAAACCAACAAAACTGATGGGTCTTGACTCTCTGGCCCAAGCCAAGAAATCCAGATAAATAAGCTAAAACTTATTAGCCAAACTCCACCAAGCAAATCTTTAACCCAAACTACCCAATTCACAATAACCCAATGAGATAAAAAAATTCACTAAAACAAATTAAGGTTCAATTATACTCCAAATCACAGGAAAAACATGTTTAGAAAAATACACACAAAAAAAATATGAAGAGAAAATGAACACTTCAATAGGGATGTGAATGGTTCAATTACAGAAGATTCTGGGCCATAGTGCAATTAGACAAAAGTTGGGAGTTGAAATAAAAAAAATAAAAAATCAGAAATTATCCATGCATCTTCTTCTTCGTGGCTTTCTGCAACTTTCACAGACCCAACAATAAACATGCCAATATGGTTGCCATCAGTTTAGTTCAATTTCAGCTTTAGCCACTCTCAAAAGAAAGTAAAACTCACATGAACTCCATTCCATACAATCTCATGTCATTAATTCGAATTCATTCAAAAAGAGTACTAAGAAAAAGAAATAGAAAAGATGCAAAAACAAGCCCGTCAATATCTTTCAAAAATTTTGCTTTCTTCCGTGAAAATCAACTATTTTTGTTCAAACAAACATTGAGCTGGCCAAGTATTCACTTTTCTCACATGCAAAACGCAAGTCAATCATCCTTCAAACAGAATTTTTGGCCGGGCATTTTATCAAACAGGTAAGGGGCATTAAAGACTTCATCGGCTCTTTGTTCCACTGGAACTATAATCGGCCCAAAATTATCAGAACCAAAAAGGACTTCGGTTCAATTGACACAGCAAGCATGTACAATCCAAAATCATGAACAATTAATAGGAAAAGTGCAATAAATAAAGGCCCGGCAGACTGCTTTGAGAGCTTGATCAGAACTGAAAATTTTTTAAAGGAAAAGGACAACTTACAGCGCTTTTGTTTGAGCGGCGGCGACGATGGATTCCGGTGGGACGGTGGCGGCTTCCCGCCAGCGGCGGTGGCTTCGGTGGTTCTTCAGACGAATCTTCCCTCTATGTTTTTTCCGCAACTTGGTTCCTCTGTTTCTTGTCGCAGCTTGGCTTTAGTTTCTTGCCGCAGCTTTCTTTCCTCGCCGAAGTATCCTCCTTTCCTCTGTTTTTTTTTTTGCTTCGTTTCTTTTCCTCTGTTTTCTTGCTCTATTCCCCTTTCAATCCGCCCCTCGGATTTTCCTTTTGCTTGCCTGTCACTTTTCTCTCATGCTAAGCCTAGTCCGCCGCCATAGCTTCCCTCTGTTTTCCTTTTAGCCGACCTCCTGCCTCTGTTTTTTTTCACGCTCAAGACCTTCCTGGGCCTCTTTCTCTTCTAGCCACTCCCTTTATTTTCATCAGCCGTCCACCCCTGTTTCTTTCCTCTCTTTTCTTTTGTTTTCTCTGTTACTCTTTTTCCTTTTTTCGCAGACCAAGCTCCCCCTTTCTCCCCTCTTGGCTGCAGCTGTTTCATGCCTCTTTAAAACACCCCCAAAACTAAACCTGAGATGAAAGGCTCAGATTTCAAACCCCAAAATAGGTTTATGTGTCTTGTTTTTGTCCCTTTGATTTTTCCAATGAATTAAATAATAATAAAGCAATTTTCTTAACAAAAATGAAAATAAGATGAAACAAACAAAAAAAATAACAATAACAAAATAAACAAAAATCACCAAAATAAAATAAAAAAATAATAATAAAAAATAAAAAGCTAAAATTTTGGTGTCTACAGCCACACACAAGAAAGACCCCAATTTTTTCCAAAGTCTCCAACTCACACTCGGCCCTCTCAATTTTTCCACACTCACACACAACAAAACTCTCTCGGCTCTATCTTTCTTCCTTCTCTCAATGTCACCACAATAACAACATACTCACACACAAATCAAATACAAAGAGAGCAAACAAAACACGGTCAAGGCTTGAAATTGCATCAAAAAGCTTCAGCCAAGGGGCTACAACCTTCATTGAGGTATTCTTTTTTTCTTTTTTCCAGCTTTTCCTTTTCTTAACTAATTAGATTAAATGCATGTTTTGCTGCTTATTTGTCTCTTTTTTTGTTGTTGTTGTTGTTGTTGTTGTTGTTGCTACTGATGTTGTTGAAGTTTTGGGATAAGCCATGAGTAAAAGTTAAGAAAAGATAAATGGCCCTGTGAATGCCTTGTTTGTGTTTGATAAAATGCCAAAATGAAAATATGAGTTAAATTAGTGAATCTTTTGTGCAAATTTTCGTCAAAACAGATGATTGTAGTTGGCACAAGGTCCGAAAATATTTGGTTATCTAAAATTTTTGGAGTTTTGGAGACTTAAAAGCATTGAATATTTCTCTTCATTTTGAAGCTGTTTTGCTTTAATGTATCATTCTATTGTTTTTTTTTTGTCAAACTAAAGTCATAGTTGCATTATAGAATCCATAAGGTGTGTTGTAGTATAAATTTTATGATTTTAGTGGTGATTATGGTGATTTTAAAAAAATACAAATTGGGCTATTTTTTGGCAAATTTTGCCACTTTTGGTTCATTTTTTTGTAAAAATTAAGTCCAAAAATGAATTCTTGGCAAAAAATCGAGTGGGGATGTATTTTGGTGAAATTTTGTGACCGAAGCCTCACCGGAGAGAAAGTAGAAAAGAAGAGGACGAAGAAGAAAAAGAAAAGAAGAGAAAGAAAAAGGAGAAAGAAAAGGAAAGAAAATAAAAGAAATGTTGGGCTAGTTGTTATGTTTTTTGGTGAGCTTGTCTCTTGATTTTCGGTTGGGTTAGAGTTTTTTTTTCTAGGCTTTTCGTCCGGAGTTTGGGGTAATTTTTCACTTGGGCTTGTTTTTATTTTCATGAAAACAGCCTGCATTTTTCTTTAGGCCAGAACAACCCAACTCAAGCAAAAATGAAGGTCCCAAATTCGTTTAGTTGTTTTGCCCAAATCAAAAACCGGATTTTGCATTTTGCCCCCTGATCATTGGAGTAGTTTTATTGTGGCCCATAAATTTTGGATTTCTTTTAATTAGGCCCTTGATTTAATTGTAATTTGGTCCTTAAACTTTATCTTTTATTTAATTTTGACCCCTGTACTTTTGAAAAATATATATATTTTCCCCCAAAATTTTTTGATTTTTGCAATTTAATCCCTAATGACTTTTTGACTCTCTCTATTATAATTGTTTCTTTTCTTTAATAGCTAATTATGTTACTTTTGAATGTATTCAATTTGTGATTTTTAGATGTTGTTAAGTTTCTCTGTGTTTAACATATTAATGTGAATTTAGTACTCCATTATTATTTTTTTTCAATTAAATTGGTACCATGATTCTTTTGTTCATTTTGAATATAAATAGAGCAATTTGACTCCATTTAGTCACTACTTCAAAAATGAGGTACCCCTATTATTATTTCAATATCAATTACATGCTCTAATGTGCTTCTACGTACTCCTATGTGTTTATATATTTTTATATGCTTTCTTATTTAGTTGATTCAAATGTTCATTCAAATTTTCTTATATTTGTTTAGTTAATTTTTATAATTATTTGGGAGGTATTTAAATATCTCAAGATGTAATAGATATGTAATATTTTTGAAAAATTATAATTAGATAGACAAATGTAATAGATAAGATCGATAGATTTATTTTATTATATTTGCCCTTTTTAGATTGTAATTAGGTCCTCCTATTATAATAGATAGGATAGATAGGTTTTTTTTAGGGTAAAATACAGAAAACCCCATATGGTTAAAGAAATTGACATGAAACCTCCTCATTGTTTAGAAACACCCGATTAACCTCCCCGATGCTTTGGACTTCTTAGGATTTTACCTACTAACTGGTTGGGAAATCGGTAATAATATGAAATACCAAAAATACCCTCATTTATAATATCTGAAAAGGTACAGATGCAATTAGTAAATCTTGAGCGGTACTTCATGTGTAGAGAAAGAAACTCTAAACCTATAGCCAAGAAGAAGGTGTTTCTGTGCAGATTAGTCGGCACACTGAGGTAGTGAAGATCGATCGGCGTTTCTGTGTAGATCGGTCAAGGGTTGCAATGCATCAAGCATAGCTATTAACCAGGTAATCTCATATCTAAACCCTAAATTTCAGAGGAGTTTTTTTGTTTGATGGCAGGTGTTGTGGTAGTAAATTGTTGGGAATATTTTGAAACTTGGTAAAAGAAGTATCAGTTTTGGCTTAGTCAGAAGTTTTTCCGACAATCTTTGCGGGAAAATTTTTTTAAAAATTGCTAAATACGCAAAATGTCAGTTTTGGCTTAGACAGAAGCTTTTCCGACAATCTTTGTGGGAAATTTTTAAAAAAAATTGCTAAATATGCAAAAAGTATAGGTCTTTTTGGATATATCAGAATTATTGTGGTCCATACTGGTATTGATTATATTTTTTATCTTTCTAGATAAGTGTGTTAATTTTGACTATATCTGTGATGACCCGGCCTTCTCCTAGGGTGCACCCTAAAAGTTAGCGGACCGCCTGTCTGACTCTCACTAGGACTCACTCACTTAATCACCTTGACTTCAGAGATAAAATTTTGGCAAAATCATAACATTATATACAAAAGGATTTATTCAGGCACAATTCAAGTGTCGGGCTTAAATTTCTGGCTATTCTCCACACCCGTCCTTCACTCCTGTAAGGAAAACAAACTAATGGGTTGAGCGAAACCCAGTGAGGTTCCACATAAGCAACAATCAATAAAACACTTAAACAAGTAGCAAAATTAAACAAATAAGGAAACACTTCACTGAGTAATCATTGTTAAAAGGATACAATGCTCATATTAGAGTCACTTCAATGCACTACACACTCCGTTGAACTCTTCCTTATAACCTCCAAAACAGTAAACACTTCCCTCACTTAGATGGCCATATCAGTAATCTGCTACTCCGTAGTAATACTCGAGCATACTAAAACACTTATCCAAAGCTACCATCCTATCTGACCAAGCCCTTTTGTTGGCTTGAATAGTCCATTGAACAAAGGGTTTTGGGGCCCAGTTCAGCCGGTACAATAAAGTACGTACACAGCTTACAGCCATGCACACTTAGAATAACACTTGATCAATTATCAACATTCAACCTCAAACTAAGTCGAGTGCGATAAAGTACACTCCCAACTTAGAATGCGAGGGACAATTGAAAACAATTTACAATAAAGCACTAGCGTGATCACTTAAATATCACTTAACTAACACATAGGCAATTTAAGCACTCAAATGTGGAAATACTCACCTAAAATATTTTTGAGTTCACACTTAGGTTCTTGGATTCTCAGCCGAAACTCCCTCGGCTCCTGAGACATTTATAAATTTATTAGTTTACTTGTTATTTTCCAAGTGGTGAGATTAAGGTTTACTTGGGTTTCAAGATGTTTAAAGTCTAGGTAACGCTAATCTCTTAAGCTTTAAGGTTCCATGTTTTATCAAAATAACGTAAGGTAAGGTGGATAAGTGGTAATTTACAGTTTAATAATGAAGGTTGCGATCTTAGGTTCTAAGGATCATTTTTACAAGTAAAACTCTTGTAAGATAGCATAAAAGGGGTGTTTAATTAGATTTGGTTAATTTTCTATCCTAGAGTTCATAGTTAGAACCCAAAATCCAAGTGTTAGTTTAGAATGACTTAAAACCTAATATTTAGCATAGTGTGCTCATGTTTTCCATCTAAAGCTCATTACTTCTTTGGTTAAATTTTCTTAAATTCAACATGTATTTTACGGTCACACTTATAAGTTGTTCTAAGCTCAAATTTTGGTTAAAATTTCTAGGAAAAATTTAGAAAATTAGTTTGAAATCCTCACCCAATTCCAATCAGTCTAAACAGACTCAAGTAGCTAACCAACTCTAGTTTCTTTCGCTAAAACTCACGGTTTCTTGCTCTAGACAGGGTAAGCATATAATACAGGGAAAAATGGAAGATTATAAAGTATTGTTGACCAATATTTGCACAAGTTCAATTCACATTACAGTAATCAATTGAAAAATAAGCATAGTCACCCTCACGGCTTTAAATCAACAATTTCAGCCTAGTTCCTTTCAAAATTTTGTTCGACTTCCAAGTTATCAACCAAATCCAATCATGCAATCATATAAACATTAGAGTGAGAACATGCAGCTTCGAAACTAACAAATTTTCCAAGAAATTTCTGTTTTAAACAAGAATTTCAGTTAAGCTCCATTGGACAAGTGAACTGCCATGCAATTTAGTCATTTCGACCCTATTAATCAAATCTTCACCAAGGCAAACTAGCATACAACCATGAGTACATCATACACAGGGTAAATAACATAATCTTCCAGCCATTTTCCACCAAAATACCCAATCAAAATCAGAAAATGCATCATCAGTTAAGCTGGAAATTTTCCAGCAGCTATGCAATCTCCCAAATAACAATTCCAACCACAAAAGTTAAGGTTTTCACAGTAAAACTTACATACATAAGCCTATAAACGTTATACAGGGCCTAAAACTTGAATTCTAGTTACAATCTACCAAAGTTTTCAAAGAACAAAACCAAAACTGCAGCAGCATTTCTTCCTCCAGATTTGCTGTCTTGGAATTCTAGTTTTGGTGTTGCTTTAAAAGTTCATCTTAACATGCCTTATTTGATAGTGTAAACAACATGCATGTCAAAATATGTGACCGAAAAATGTATATAAGACATACAACAAAGAACACAACTGGAAAATTGCAAATTAGCTCATCAAGTATCGCATAATAGCTTTGAACGAGCATTTCCAGCTTTGACAACCTTTGTTTCCTAGAAAATTTTCTTTTACTTGGTTCTAACTCAGTCTAAAGAATTACTAGCTAAACGTGGAAGAAATGGAAGAGGAGGACAGTAGTTTACCTCTGGTTCTTATGGCTCTAAGCTAGGAAAATAAAATTCTGATTTCTCCCTCCAATTCTTAGCTCGATAGACTGCATTCCTTCTTTCTTTGTGGCTGGTTCTCACGGTTGAAGGAGGCCAGAATGAATTCCTGGTTGTTGTTGCTTCTTTTCTTTTGGTGTCTCTCTCATTTTTCCTCTTAATGTCTCTCAGGTAGCTAGACTAAAGAATGAACTACAGCCAGCTTCTACTTATTGTCTCTTGACCGATCAAAATTACATTTGCATATTACTTGGCCAGCTAATGAGGACAAGTGTCCTCCACATTGCATGTTGCCTTGTTTGCAGTTAGAGAAGGAAGAAAGCTTTCCGTTATTTATCTCTCGGGTCTTATTGTTTAAGAAGGTAGAGATGGTTTTCTTTCGGTGGTTAGTGGCAGACAACAACAAATGAATTGGTTTCTCTCGGTTCCAAAGAGAAAGTAATAAGAAGTGCTAGTAGATTGTATACCATTCTCAATTCCTAATAGAAGGCAATAGTAAGTACTAGTATATTATCCCATTCTCGGTTCTAATCGTAGACAACTGGTAGTTTCTTTTGGTTTCTAACTAAAAGGGAAGATGCAACATTTAATTCTTGTACATGTTAGACATTTACATGCTTTCAACAAAGTGTTTTTTCATGTTTATTTTATTATTTTTTTATAACAACAAATTCTAACTAATACTAATATTTAATGGTGTAGGTGATACAATTTCCTAAGGTATTACCGGTTTATTTGTTAACGAAAAGAAGTAATTAAACATGTATATTAATAATAAAAGAAAATGGAACATGTATTAAATTTTAAATAAGACATAAAATTTTCAAGCTCTCACAATATTTTTTTGAAACTGAAAGTGTATGAAATATTGCATGTCCTTTTCGATACATCTGAAAATCAAATTGGTAAATTAATCTCTATTTTTCGATACATCTGAAAATCAAATTAGTAAATTAATCTCTGTTAGTTTGGTTTAGGTGCATAAGAATAGGAGATAATCCGTTTAAGAGCATAGACATACACATGCATTATGGTGGATATTTCAAATGGAAACCGAGAATTAGATACGCTGGCGAACACGTGAGGGTATTTTGTGGATGGGACCCTGATGAATTATCTCTATTTGAGTTTCAAAAAATGTATGACACAATTGAGCGCGACATAACAAATATGAATTTCTGGTACTCTATTCCCTTTCATGACGTTGATGTTGGTGTGGTTAGCATTAAGGATGATGTCGACATCGAGTTATTGACAACATGTTATGAGGGGCTTCCAGAAATGCACATATATGCTGAGAAGAGGCCTGATCCCATTGAAGTTGTGTCTCCGAATGGAAAATTACTATGCAAGAGAGTGACTGGTGATGGCCTACTTGCATTTCCATATCATGATAATTGGCATGCTGAGATTAGTTCATCCTCAGCTGTTAAAGGCAATGATAACATTGACCTTTTAGTAATTGGCAATGAGGACAATAATGACATTCCACACATTAACTCTAGAGGAAAGGGCATCTGTGAAGAAAGGTCATCACAAATGGAGTCGGATCCAGTTTTTATGGGACCACATAGAGAGGAGATACATGATTCAGCTAACAAGTCCAAGAAAAAGAAGACAACAGATGATAAAAAAGTTAAGTGGCAAAAAGTAAAGTTAAGTGCAAGAAAGTCAGTCAGGAGGTTATTTAAAGAGAAAAAAAGTTGATACATCCTCAGAGGTCCAACAGTCTCCTACAAGGAAGTCAGCAGAAGAAACAACAGTTGAGAGAGATCCAACAGAAGAAACAACTAATTTTAGGGGAGAAAAAATAGCTCATGAAGGCGGAGAAGAAGATGATGTCATACCAGATTATTCAGATCTTCCTAACTGGCTAAGAGAAGCAGTATAATGACCTGAAGGTGATGACATATTTGCAGGTTTAAATGGTCAAGGATCAACACAGGCATCTATAAATCTAGGATCTGCAAATTCTGTTGGAATTGGTTTAGAGCAGCAACAAGAAAATCGGCAAACAAAAGCTACAAAACAAGCTGATTTAGATCAATAGCAGACCCAATCCGAAAAACAAACTGATTCAAAGCATCAACAACAAGATCAACAATCGAAATCAAGGAAACAAGCAAAGAACCTGACCCATGAAGTAGGGAGTCAACCAACATCAGGTCTGAATGATAGCTGTCATGCCAATGAGCAGGAAGAGGACTGGAATAAGCCAGTAGAGGATGATGAAAACCTGTTTGACAAAGGAATAGGATCGATGATGAAAGCATCCCTGGTTACAGTTACTTCAACGCAGCGAAAGAGTTTAGGAAGGGGCAATTTGAATGAAAGGTTGGCCATAAATTTACTAGTTTCTATAAATTTAGAGAGGCTTTGGTGGAATGGGAAATTAGGGAGGGATATGAGCACAAACACATCAGAAATGAAGGCTCTTGAATCACAGCTAAATGTGCAAAGGGGTGCAGTTGGAGAATTCATGCAAGCAGAATCCAGGAAACAAAGACATTTATGATCAAAACTCTTAAGGGAGAGCACCATTGTGGCAGGGATTACAGCAATAGACATGCCACTTCAACATATCTAAGTAATAAATTTCAAACCAAAATGAGGGATGATCCTAGGTGCAGCATTCCTAGCATAGTGAATGAGACAAGAAGATTGTTAATGCTAGACATTAGTCAGAAAAAAGCTGCCAGAACAAATCAAAAAGCATTAGAGGCACTTAGGGAAAATGACATGGAGCAATACCACAGACTTTGGGATTATGTACCTACTGTAAAAAAATTCAATCCTGATAGTCATATTTCATTGCGAATTGATAGGCGAAATGTTGAGGAAAGGGCTACATTTTAGAGGATATATTATGGATTAGGTGCTTTGAAAAATGGTTTCCTAGAAGGATGCAGGCCTGTAATAGGACTAGATGGCTACTTCCTGAAGAGTCCCTTTGGAGGTCAGCTGCTTACAGCCTTGGGTAGGGATGCCAATGAAAATATGTTCCCTATTTCCTTTGCTGTTATTGAGGTAGAGAATTACGACAGTTGGAGTTGGTTTTTGTAGGAATTAATCACCCAAATTGAAAGAAGAAACAAAGGAGTGGCTTACATTTTCATTTCGGATAGGCAAAAGGGTCTTATCCATGCAACTGAGGAATTGTTTCCTGAATCAGAGCACAGATTCTGTTTGAAACATATGTTCGAGAACTTCAAACAAAGATTCAAGAATCAAGACCTTAGAGACATATTTTGGAAAGTTGCTGCAGCAGCAAGCATGTCGGAGTATGAAATTGCCCTAACAAATCTTGAAAGGGCTGACCCACAGGAAGGTGACAAGCTAACAGCTGCGGGATGGTTCAAACGGTTGCCTCCAAAACTATGGTATAGAGCCCACTTTAGTACAACTTGTAGAAGTGACACATGCATTAACAACATGAGTGAGTCATGGAATAATTACATTCTAAAAACTAAAGGTGAGCCAATAATAACAATGCTGGAATGGATTCGGAGGAGATTAATGCAAAGGTTGGTAACCAAATGAGAGGACATGCTGAAACATGGTAGCACTTTATGTCCAAACATTCATGAGAAGTTAGAGAAACTGAAGATAAAGGCAAGAAATTGTGTTGCAATTTATGGAGGAAATGGGAATTTGGAAGTTGATGGCTATGGAAGAACAAATGTTGTCAATTTGGAGATGAAAACATGTACCTGTGGTCATTTTCAGCTTAGTGGCATTCCTTGCGTGCATGCGGTTGCCTACATTCAGAGCAGAAAGTTGGAATTCGAGCAATATGTTGATGCTTGTTACCATAGGGAAACATATTTAAGGGCCTACAACTTCACAATTGGTCCCGTTCCTTTGAAGCAGTTCTGGGTGGATAGCAAAATGCAATATTTGAACCCACCGTTGGTGAAAAAATAGCCTGGTAAGCCAAAAAAACAGAGGAAGTAAGGTCCAGAAGAGCCTACAAATCAGCAAAAAGCAAGCAGGAAAGGTCTTGTAGTTTACTGTTGAAGGTGTTTGAAATCTGGACATAACATAAGAACCTGCAAATCAGCAATTCACCCTAAGTCTAAACTTTACAAAGTAATGTAACATTTCAGAATCAAAACTATGCTTAGTTTGTTTTGTTGCTACTTATACACTCATTCATTTTGATTTTGAATTGTAGGCACCTAAGGTTTGTCCAACAGCTTCAAATGCAACATTCGTAGCTTCTATAGCTCAGGCTAGTGTCTCAAGTTCTACCGTTACTACTCTTTCACAGGTACTAGCCCTTAATTGCCTATTTTTGGGTACTGGAATCTACTTACATACTAACCATGAGGGCTTATATATAGGAACCAAGTCAGCCTATAAGTGGCACCAACCAAGAAGCCAGCAAAGTAGATCCTCAAAGAGAAAGCAACCAGCTACAAGGATGTCAAGGCTGCGACATTGTAGTTCCAAGAGACCAAGAAAATGAACTGCAGTTATCTCGCTTTTGTTGGTTGAATATACTGGTTATGTTAAGTAGAAAACTTAGGGGCTGCTTATTTCACAGATTGGAATCGAAAATGAAAATGAAATTATAAACTCTGGTTTTGGAATTAAACTTTTCATTTCAATATCTAGCTTGGTTCAACATTGGAATTAGCATTATTTCAATTCCTGATGCTTGGTTTGATGAGTGTTTTGGAATTAAATGCAATTAAATTCCAAATTTACCCTTGATATAATAATTCTTATAAAACAAAAGAATTACATATAGTGGCTGTATTAACAAGAAGTAAATTCCCAAAAAAAAAGGAGTTTTTAAACTAACTTCCCAAAGGGTAGCGATTTTTGAGTCTCTTCCCAAAGGGTAAAAAACGCATCCAAGGAATGCGTTCTTCCAAATAAAAACGCAACTTTCAAATACGTTATTTTAATTTTCATAAATTTGTTTAAATATGAAAAATTGATTAAATATCGCATAACATACTAGCTCTTTATGAGAAACTGGCAGGTTTTGTAATATATTTTGTACCAACTCTTTATGGGAAACATACCAACTCTTTATGGAAAAAATTGATTAAATAGTGCCCAAAGAAAAACTAGTATGTTTTGTATTTAACATACATTAAATATGTGAAAGTTAAAAAAAAAAAGAAATTGCCCATAACATACCAGCTCTTTATGGGAAACTGACAAGTTTTGTATTTAATGTGCTATTTAACCAATTTCGTTGCCCTGTGGAGTCCTCCCTCTTCCAAAACATGAACGGCTCATCAGTCAAAATCTCAGAGGCCTCAACAATACATACATGATTTAACCCCAGGCAACCTGTAAATTCAAACTATCTGCAGTTTATAAATGAAAGGGATTGCGTTCACTTTTCTAAAGGTACTTTGTAGTTAGGAAAATTTGGTAAAATGTAAAACCAGAAGTTTTGGCTCGACCCAGATCATCCATTTCTTTGCTGGCTGAGGATTTTCCACAATCGGCCAAAAGATGTAGGCCAAATTCGAGAAGAACAAGAGTTGTTATGATTGAGTGCCTCTTTATCGCTGAAAATATTTGCCCATTCCTATCCCATTTAGATCTACTTTAGATTTTTTTTTTCAAGAAATTTTGGATAAGAGATGAAGACTATATGATGAAGAAGAAGAGATAGGAAATCTGATGAAGAAGAAAAACAAAAGGTGGGGCGTGTGATGGAGAGAAAGAGAGGGTAGGTCCGTCATAAATGTTGTCTGAGGGAATAAGTTGAGGGTTTTGTCCAAAACCTCCCAATTTGCTCGGGAATGTGATAAGTTCGATTTTTTAGAAATCATTCCAACATTTGCATTCTAATAGACTTAACCCAAGCAACAAATAAGGGGTTGATTCCTTTTTGTGATTCCCAAACCCTTTAATCAAGTAACCCCTTAGATTTTTGGCTATGTTTTGGTTGACTGATACTATTATGGTATGGATGTGGCAATATACTGCCTTGTTGTGGCATTTGTGGCAGTATTGCCGGTGAACCTTTTTGGGATTGGATTGTAATATTTATTCAAATTAGAAAACAAGTAGAAAACTCAGATTTTTGGCTATGTTTTGGTTGACTGATACCTTTATGGTATGGATGTGGCAATATACTGCCTTGTTGTGGCATTTGTGGCAGTATTGCTAGTGAACCTTTTTGGGATTGGATTGTAATATTTATTGAAATTAGAAAACTAAAATTTTTGGTTGTGTTATGGTAGGATACCATTGTGGTATGGTTGTGGCAATATGCCTCATTTTTGTGTTTATGGATGGCAGTATTGCTGGTCATATCTTTGCTGAAGATGATTTAATTTGACAAGTTCATTGCATTGAAATCTCAGGTCTTTCAGTTTTTTTCATGTATTTTTTCAATGTCCTGCAACAAAAGTAGCTTCATTCATTCTTCTTCATTGAAACTTGAATGTGTACTTCATTACATACAACTGAAACTAGGATGTGGCAATATATTGGGGATGATAAAATCTACTGTTATGCCCAACTCTCTCGTTTTCTACATATTTTTTATACTACAATTTGTCCCAACTCCAAATTCTATTACACTATTACATTACAATTTTTTTCCAAAATTCATCTCATACATTTAACAACCAGTGACAAAAGAGACACAACTACAAAAACCGTCATCATCATCTTCATCAGCTCCATCATTGCTTCGACATTGTGAATCTTCGATTGTAATCCCATAATAATGTTATAGTTATTACTTTCCATCCCTTGCGTAGACACGAAAAATCTTTCCGCTGTTGCAGGTCCAATTGGTGAAACCCCTTCCACGTATGGACTTTGACAGGATGATTCATTAGTGCCTCCCTCTCTACTAATTGGGTTGCACCATGCCCAAAATGAACAACCACCAGTTTCACATACAAAATATAACATACCTGTTGATGGTTTTTTAGATTCCACTACCTTAATCTTTGCTTTATTCTTGCAAAAACATCACTGGTTTTGGTATCTTAGGTCTTTCGATCCACCGCCAAAGTTTTGGGAGATTGACATTTTTGGCTTCTCCCTTGAATAAAGCTTTTTCCCCCTCCAAAGCTCTTTTTTCCCATCCAAAGCTGCACTGCACTCATATGTTTTTTTGTCTTAGTTTTGCATTTCTCTGTCCATTTTTTCCATTTGCAGCACTACAACTATGGTGGGTTTCATTTGTAAGAGACATGGAGGGCAAAATTGGAATAAAAACTAGTATCTTATTCCATAAATGAGTCTCTTCCAGTCACAACTAACCATTAGGTCACATTAATATCACTCGCTAGCTTCCCAACTGGTTAGCAGGTAAAATCCTAAGAAGTTCAAAGTACAAGGGGGTTAAGCGGGTCTTCTAAACAATAAGGGGGTTTCGTGTCAATTTCCTTAACCACAGGGGAGTTTTCTGTATTTTACCCTTTCTTTTATTATATTTCCCCATTTTAAATTGTAGTTAAACTCCCCGTTGTAATAGGTAGATTTTGTATGTTTGTGTGGCTTATGTGCTATATGCTTTATCCATTTTTCTTAGGATTTTTGTATCTAAATATTATGTTTGTATGCTACGTGTTCTTATGTGCTACGTGTTACATGTTCTTATGTGCTTATTTGTTTTAATTTATACTTTATTTATTTTACTATATATATTAACAATGCATGACGTCACTACACTAGTGGTTTCTCTCTCCGCTTACTTGCTAGTCCTACGCTAGTAAGGAATTTCTAGAAATAAGCTAATGCAACGTTAGACCATTAGATCGTTCATGCGTTAGATTCATCTTTTGCATGACATTCATTACATCTTCATGCATATTTTTATTTTAGGATCTTTTTTCATTTGCATAATATTCCCTATGATATTATCCCCTACCCTTTATATGTATTAATTATATTATTTACGATTGCATCTCATTTAAGAAATCGTAAAATAAGTTAGTTCATTTGCTTGTCTAGATTAGAAAAATTACTCTTTAAACCTGGGAAATAGGTGATTATAACTTTTTAATTTAAATACCCATTAATCCCTGCATAAAAAAATTATGTCACGAGTTTTTGCCTCTCGTGCCCATTATATTGCATCCCTATTCTTTCACCACTTATACCTAGATATATAATTTAATTTTCTTTTCTTTTCTTTGAATTTTATTTGTGCATGCTCATGACCCCTTTCAAGAGATCATTCTGGACTTCGCAATTAATTGGACTTCACAATTAATGCGATTGGTATCAATTGGACACTTGAATGAATATTTTGCCCTTTCCGATATTTTTTTATAAATTTAGATTTGCATCCATATAGAAAACATTCAAACGTGATAATTTTAAGGGTTAGATCAGAGAAATTTTGACTAAATCTCGCAACTAACTTAGATTAAGTTGAAAGGGTGCCTTAGATTTGAATCGATCATACCTTTACTTTCCCTTTCTTCAATCGTGACTTTCGAACTCATTTTTCTCTAGCTTTTAAAGATTTGGAGTTGTCGAAAAGAGTTTTATTTTTATTTTATTTTGTTAAAAAATATTTTTAGGTGACTTGGTACACCCAAAGTCAATACCAAGTGGCGATTCCTATTTTTCTTAAAATCCTTTTTGACTAAATTTTGGGTCCAAACTATTGCATTCTTTAAAGTCCCATTTTAGACTTTTTTTCACTCATATTTTTTTAAATAAAAATTATATCTTTTGTAAACACGATTTTTTTATTGAAAAAATGGGGTGCGACAGTTTGGTGACTCCACTGGAGATCTAGTGAGTCCAAGCACTTGGTTTAGTTATTTTTTCTCTATCTAACCCTTTTACTTATCACATTTGGATGTCTTAGGTTGCATTTTTCTTTTTTAGAATGTTTTGCATTTCACACTCATATTGGTTCCTCGTTTTTCGTATGTGATGAATGGTTTGTCTATTTACTTTTGTTTATTTACTTATGTTTATTTATTCATATCACACTTTACATTTGGGGATAGGGAGTGATATTACCCTAGAACCTTCATGCACATTTAATGGTATTATTCCCTCTCCTCAAAGGAGCACTTCATATGTGCATACATTATTCTTTTAAACCCTTTATCTTATTTTCTTTTAGTGGTTGTCGCACCACTCATCCCTATTAGGATTAAAATCGATCCACTTGGACATGTGGCCGTGGTACGACGTGTACGTAGCAATGTCTGAGAAATCACTCGAGCCACTGACTAAGGGTTTTGGGATTGATAACCCTTCGCCCTTTTGTTTGAAAGTTTGGGGATCTGAAATCTTATCGAGTCTAGATGCATTAGTGAACTCAATCTCATACATTCATTTAGAAATCACTTAGGATAGAGCTTTCATCTATCCTATTAAAAACACGAGACACGAGGGGAGGAATTCAACCCCTCTTTCTTTTTCTTTATTTTATATTTCTGTATTATTTTGTCGCTCCAATCTATCATTTGTCATTTAAAAAATAGACTAATCATTGTTTTATTTTATTATATTGCATTCATAAGCCCTAGAAATAAGAGTTCTGACATGGTATTCATTTAAAGCAAACCGTCTTTTGTAAATAACATGTTTAAATTTCAGTCTATCACATTAATACCATGTCTATATTGCATGTCATTTTTTAGGCTTACCCCGACTTCTAAATGGGGTACCTTTCAATCGTGTTTTAATTAACGTATTACATATTTATTCACTTTAATAAATTGTCATCATGCATTAATCGTAGAGAGAATGCTGCATAGGAGATCCCATGTTAGAAATAAACTATCCTTTTGTCTTGGATATATAATCCAATAAGATTTGCACGTTTATATTTTGCATCATCCAAAAGGGTAGCGCACAAGGTAAGGTCGGATTCGATCTTTTCCGTGGTAATGACAGTGAAGATTATGGAGCTGTTTTGTATGTTATAGAATATGAACCTTTGATAATCACCTTTTGGCCACTTTATCAAAGTTGGTAAAATCCATTGCATAAGGACACTAAGTTGAAGAACTTTACAAATGAGTCCTTATTGTTGAGATTATGAATATCCAAAAGCCAAATTTTTATTTTAGAAGGCTCATAAACTAATATATCGCAACAAAAATTGTGAGATTCGAAACTACAAATGAGCAGGCAATCTAGTCAATTTTTGAATAAACTATGAGTTTTATCCAATCCATTTGACTAGTTTATTCTCTTTTAAGGCAATCTAGTTAATTTTTGAATAAACTATCAATTCTATCCAATCCATATGACTAGTTTATTCTCTTTTAGAACAATCCAATCAATTTTGAATAAATCATCAATTTTATTCAATTTATTTGACCATTTTATTCTCTTTTAGAGATTTCGATCCATGCTTTAGTGAAGAAGTTAATCAAGACATTGCAATTCTTTCAAGAGCAGGTTCTTTTGTGTAAAATTGATTTTTAACATCTCTTCATGTACCTATTATAGCAGTCAATCCATTCGGACTTCGTCCTCATTCTGTTAGTTCAAATGTTTCCTGCTGTTTCAATTAGCCAAATTTTTAAATTGCTTTTCAATTGAACGCTAATAAATTGGTCGAATCTATTAGGTATTGTATAATGCTTGCCCTAGAGGATTGCATTTGTCATATTAGGCTAACCCTTGGCATAAAAGGGCTCTCCCATAGGACATACATACCGGATTTGTAGTTTTGCTTACTAACACTGGGTCTTTTTCTTTTTTTTTTTCCCTTCCCCTGCATTCATAAATGATATTTCATGAAGCTAAAAATGTTTTTTTCTATATCTGACAGCAATTTTGGTTTGATAAATTTTGAAAATTAAAAGTATTCCTTGATTTTTGAATAAAATTTTCAATGCAAGACATGGAGAATCCATTTGGAAGTGTCAGTTTAGAACATCTAAGAGATTGCGTGAAATAGTTGGTCAAAAAAAAAATCTTTATTTGTGATTTCTGACACATTTTGTCTTAAAAGAAAAAAGAGGAAGAGCTTGTGTATATGTGAAAGGGGGTTCCTTAGAAATTTTTCTTTTCTCGTTTGTATAGTCGTTTTAAACATTTAAAAATTTCCATTTAGACTATTCTTATTTACAATTTTGTATATATTTATTTGCATTCAATTCTTTTTTAACTTATTCAAAGACTTTATAATGGACCTCAAGAAACAAGACTAAGTTTAGATTCCCAATTTTGTCATCTCTTGCATAAAATTCATATGTTTAACTTTCTAAACTCCTCGCATGCACGAGATTTGTAGCTCAAACAATTCAATGAGAGTGCCCAAAAATCGAAATCAAAAGGGATCACTTGAACTTGTTAGTTTGTCTCAAGAGACTAAGTATGATGGATTTACTATTTCATTTTTTTTGCCATTCACATTTTGTCCAACTCTATCAAGCCTCAAAAATTAGTTTTTTTTTAACAAAAAGATCTTATTCCACTAAAAAAAAGGGGAGGTTACAACGGGGAGTAAATGACTCCTTTACATGGCCGGGGGGAAACCATCCTAATGTAGGGGAGTTGGGATCTATCCAGGGTAGCTAGGCCTTTGATATGTTTGGGGAGTTGCGATGCTAAGAGGATCGTGGAGCATTGAGAAGTTCTTGCAGGAGTTGCAAGGGCATCGGCCATCGCATTGGCCTCCCGAAAGACATGGGTAGGGATGGGCAAAATTATCCGCTAACCCGAAAATCCGTCATATCCGATCCGATCCGATCGAAAAATTAGGATATCCGATTTTTATTATTTGATCGGATCAAAAGAGGGTCGGGTATCCGGTAAAATGTGGGGCGGGTTAGAGTCACATAATTAAAAACCCGTGAGTACCCAATCCGCCCCGCATATATATATTTTTTATTTTTATTTTTATTTTTATACACACACTATAAAATAATAATTTAGAACTAAATAAGTAATTTTATTGAACAAATTGCATTACAAATATGAGAGACTATAGTTTATTTACAAGATTCATTTGTAAAGGCCATAATCTTATATTTTATAGAAAAAAGTTTAATTAATATGGAACATATATATTAAAAATTGTGCTACTTATTTCAAACTTTTATTGATTTTGAATTCTTTTAATTTTTTTCCTTTATCTTATATTCTCTTCATATGCTTGTTTCTTGGTGGGAAACCTTTTTTTAGAAAAAAATTATTAAATCTTAGATGAATGTATAAAATATAAAATTAAATTAGTATAAATCATTTTTTTAAAAAATTAAATGATAAACGGGGCGGGACGGGTACCCGCTGATCCGATCCTATCTCAGCGAGTACCCGGGTACCATATTCGGGGCGGATAAGGGTCAGAAAATGACTGACCCGCAAGGTGCGGGTCGGGTCAGCCAAATGATGAATAGAACGGGTACCCGACCCGCGCCCACCCCTAGACATGGGTGAAGGTGAATTGCTTGCCCAGGGACAATTGTCGAATGCGAGGGATTGATTGCCATATCCTCCAAGGAACTTGAGATTTGCCCTGCAGCATGCGCACCAGGTTGCAAGAATCTGATCCGATATCCATTGCCGAGAGTCCACGTTCATTGCAAAGCTGTATCCCCTCTAGAAGGGCTAGGGCTTCGGCTTCCATGTTTGTCCGGACCCCAAAGGATAGTGCGAAGCCAAACAGAATGTCCCCGGAAGAGTTCCGCACCACACCTCCCCCACCTGAGGGGCCTAGGTTCCCGAGGGATGAACCATCCACGTTGAATTTGACAGTGCCTTGGGGCGGCCGTGACCACAGGATCGAGATTGGAATTTTTGGCTTGGGCTAGGAGAGGCAGGAGACCATTCCCAGGGTCACTAGCATCAAATCCTCAGGTGAGGCTTGTACTAAGGGAAAAGCTTGCGAGATAGACAAAATCGACAGCTAAATTTGTCGACAAACCTGCCTATGACAAGCGGTGCCACCATTATGGAACAGGTGGTTCCTAACCTTCCAAATCTCCCAGCAAATGATGGACGGTAAGAGTAAGAGCACCAAACCTCTCGCCGAGTTGAAAGAGGTGTTGGACCACCAGTGCTGCAACCGCATCTGGATGCCATTCGATAAGAAACCTGGGAGTTGAAAGGCATGGGAGAAAAACTCCCAAATAGCCGATGCAAAGTGACAATCCGATAATACATTATCTCTTGCTTCCTCGCTTGGGCAGAAAAGGCACTTAGAGGGAAGCTGGAAACCAATCCTGCGCAGCGCTTCAGGGAATGGGAGGTACTTATTCAATAGTTTCCACATATAAAGATGGAGATCTTGCAGGGAAGTCAGCGATCCCAAATTAACTTTTTGGACATGAGAGTGGCTCGTGCCCTACGAGTTGCCTCGTAAGCAGAAGAAGTCGAGAAATTCCCAGAGGCTATAGGGGTCCATACCCGTTTCCCCTCCTAGAAATCCAGGTTCTCGGAAAGGCAATCAACTGTTGTCTGCACAGCGAGCATCCGCCCCCACACCCTTGAAGGGGCGCGGCACAGGTGGCCCGAGTCATACTTTGATTGCATGAACCTAACCCACAACGACTTCCTATTCTGGTATCGCCACCAGAGCTTGCAACTAAAAGCCACTAGGACATCATGGAAACTCTGTAGACCCAATCCATCCTCAGCAGTGGGGTAACACAAATCACGCCAGGCTCGCCAGTGGCGTCTAGGACCCTCCTCTGATTCCCCCCAGAAGAAATCCGCCAAGATTTTGTCGAAACGCTTAAGAACAGCGACCGGGGGGTCCATGACGGGCAACACATGCAAAGGAATGGAAGAGAGGACGTGCCGAATTAGGATTAAGCACCCACCTGGTGAGAGGAGTTTCTTCTTCCACCCGCGACCTTAGATGTCAATTTCTCAATTAGGTATTGGAAATATTCCTTTTTTCGATGACCTGTGTAGAGGTTGCAGCTTAGGTACGTAAAAGGAAGCGAGCCGTGCCTGAAACCAGTGATTTGCTGGATAGTGCGGGCATGAGCGACTCCGTTTCGTGGAGGGGTTATGAAGAAACTTTTCTGCTTGTTGACCTTCTGACCCGACCCTCTCTGAAAGATATCCAGGAAAGCCATCAACCGCTCAATGGAGCGCCGATCACCTCTGGTGAATACCATCACATCGTCAGCAAAGGAGAGGTGCGTAATAGGGAAGCAGCCTCGCGGCAGAGCAAAAGGGGCGATGCTACCCTCCTGCACTAGCCTAGTCAATCCCCGACTAAAGGCTTCAAAGACAAGGATAAAAAGAAGTGGGGAGAGGGGGTCCCCTTGTTTGAGCCCCAGAGTTGCTTGAAAAAAGCCTCTGGGACTACCATTCACCAAAACAGAGAACCAACTCTGGGAAAGGTTATTGGTGATGAGACGAATAAACCAGAGGTGAAAACCAAACTTACCCAAAAGCTGCTCGAGAAATAACCATGAGACTCGGTCAAACGCCTTCATCATGTCGAACTTGAGGATGCAGTTAATGCCCCGAGCTTTCCTGTTGAGGGACCCAACTAGCTCTTGGGCAAGAAGAATGTTTTCCGCTATGTCCCGTCCTGGAACAAAATCGGATTGCTAAGGGCCGGCAGAAGGACCCGCAATCTATTTGCGAGGACTTTGGTAAAAACTTTATTGACGAAGGTGCACAAGTTGATTGGTCGAAAATCCGCGAAGGAGGAGGGATTGGGTTTCTTCGGGATCAAGACCATAAGAGTGCTACTTATACCCTTCAGGAGAGGGGTTCCTACCATGAAATCTTTGGTTGCCTGCAGGATGTCCTCTGCGATAATATCCTAGCAGTGGGTGAAGAAGGTTCCAGAAAAACCGTCCAGACCCAGAGCGCTGTTGCCATCCAGGTCGAATACTACCTGTCGCATTTCCTCAACGGTGACATCCACCAGTAGCTGGTTATTTTGATCCTCAGTCACAAGAGTAGGGATGTGCTGTATCAAAGCTTCGACTTCAACCAATTCGTCAGCAAATAACAAGTCCTTGAAGAAAATCTCGGCCGCTGCTGCAATTTTCTCTTCCTCATCCACCCATGTCCCCACTGCATTCTTGATTCTATGGATGGCGAGTTTGGCCCATTTGTCCCGAACGGAGGCGTGGAAGAAACTGGTGTTGCTATCCCCATACATGGCCCATTTAATTCTCGCCTTTTGCCGCCAAAATTCTTCTTCGTTTCTTAGGCTAGTTAGGAGCTAAGCTTAGGCGCAATGCAGTGCACTTCTAGCATCATCCGTTTGCAGGGTGTCATATTCGGCCTCCCGTTGCTACACCTCTAATTCTCGCTATTTCACCACGTGGAAGATGTTCCCAAAATGCTGTTTGCTCCAATCCTTCAAACAACCTTTAAGCCGCTTGAGTTTGTATGATAGGGAGTACATGCCGTATCCCTGAACGAGAAGGTTCCAATTTTCACGGACCACTTGGAGAAAACTGTAGCTTGAAACCCAAAAGTTCTGGAATTTAAAAGCCTTCGGGAGGCGAGCTCCATCCTTCCGAGCGGTGAGCAGCAAGGGGGAATGATCCGAGGTAGTGCAACTGAGGTGTTGTATGGTTGTGTTGGCCGCGAAGTCAAGCTAGGCTTGGTTGACTAGCACCCGGTCCAGACGCTTCCAAACCCTCCCGCCAGCTCTAACATCGGTCCAAGTGAAAGAGCTGCCCGAAAAGGGAATCTTTGTGAGAGAGCTACTTCGTATCGCCTCGTTGAAATCAGCAATAGCCCCGAGATCTTGAACGGCTCTCCCCACGTACTCCGTAACTGATGATATGACATTGAAATCTCCTCCCACTAACCACGGTCGTGAGGCCATGGTTGCAATGGACACCAGATCCGACCACAGGGCTCGTCGCTCAGTGTGAGTGCACTTGGTGTAGACAAAGGTAGCCATCCCCATACTAGACCAGGAATCATGCGCCATCATAACATGGAGCAATTGCTCAGAATTGCGCAAAACAGTGAAGTGAAAGCACCAGATCTCCATAAAAGCCAGATTTTATTAGACACATTGAACAAACAAAAATCAAAAGAAAGCCTTAAACGGAGGCTATCTATTTGAGCCACATCCGCCAACGGCTCAAAAAGAACCAGAACAGAAATGTTGTGGGCACAAACTAAGTATTTGAGACGACGGACAGAAGATTTACCCGCCGCCCCCCCTTATATTCCAATGCAGAAAATTATACATTGGAAAAGGTAGAGGAAAAAGGACCAACAGCTTTATAAGCTTGCCTTGTTAGGATATGCCGCAGTAGCTGAATGTGACTCCTCTTCTTCCTAGATTTCTTCGAGGTCACGACAACAAAATCATCTCCGGCTTGAGCAGGTGGTGGAAGGCGATGCGCCAGACTGGTGTTAAACTCCTTGAGGGAAGTGACTAGAAGGCCGCCGTCAACACAAAGAGGTAGTGCCGCCTCTCCCTCCGTGTCCAAGTATGAGGAAGCCCACGTGTCGGTCCCCCTCCTGTTGTGGCGGGCGAGAGCCATGTTGTCCAAATGCCCCTGCCCATGCCGAACGGTGAGAACGGCAGTGGAAAGATCAAGGTTAATAGCTGCTGTGTTGTATTCCACGCTGCTGGCCTGGCCATTGCTGCCCAAAGCTTGCGCAAGTAGCCCCATCTCTGGGAGTAGGCCAGGCTGCATGACTGGAGTTGGGATGGCCTGGGCTGACCCCTCGGCCGCTGCTTGTTCAGCCGAGCGTGGCTCCAGGGCAAGGGAGAGGACGTCACATCCCGCTGCTGCTCGACCCAAGGCAGGATCCACTTTGCTCCCCGCTGCCTCCACCGCAACACCAGAACGGTGGGCACTAGGGGCGCCAGGTTGAAGGACCAAAGTGGTCTGCTCAGAATTCTCGGTCGTGCCGTTACCCACTGCGTGTGCCTCTTGAGCAAGGGGGACGGAGCCCATGATGGTGGTTGGCTCCTAGGCTACGTCCATGGCAGCAGAGCCCTTTGCTTGTTGCGCCGCACCACTGGTCCCTTTGCGGTGCAGACGACGCTGACAATCTGAGTCGGCATGGCCTTGCTTATGACACTCGGAGCAGTAGGGAGGGAGGTTATCATAGCTCACCCTCTGCCAAAAACCGCTGCTGCCAACACCTAGCCATATACGATCCGGGTGTTCTCTCAGGAGGTCCAAATCAACATAGACCCGCGCGACGGTTGGACGAGACAATGTAGTTGTGGTTGTGCCGATCTTAAGAGGGGTGCCTATTGCACTTGCAATGGAGAAAAGAGAGGATTTATAAAAAAAAATGGACTGGTAAGTGCTCGAAAGAGAGCCATACTGGGGCACGCGAAGGTTCGCTGTTAAGCTTGATCTAGAGCTCCAATTTTGAGATATGGACGGAAGCCAAAGTTCTGAAAAGACTTGCGAATGGTATCTAGGTTTGGCCGACCGTATGAAAATTTCCCTACAAGTGCATGCTTGAGTGGCGAAGCCAGTAGCACTATGTCTGCTTTCGAGAACAGCACTGCTGGTTCTCCGTGAAGCTTGGAGACGGATTTGATCTTGCATGGGGAAGGAGCAGCCCGGTTTCTCAACACATCAGTGAAGGAACGGCCACCATCCGCTGGGGTATCATAGGCGACTAGGGTTTCTTCGGGTTCATGAAAGTCACCGTCCATGTTTCGGGTTCATGAAAATTATCTGGATAGCCTCAAAAATTAGTTGCCCTGATTAACACACTTCAGAGTAGGGCATTTTTATTTTGGAAAGGTTCATTGTATCGAATCAAATTCAATCCACATCTAGTTGAAAGCAAAAATATTCATTACTCTTATTTGTTTTGAAAATTTGGAATAATGCTTTAGCCGTTCGTTTCTTTATCCATACAGGTTTTATCATTTGTTATCCCATTTGAGCCATCGCAAGCATAATTTTGTTTCAAATAAGAATCTTGGTGATCACAATCCTATATTGATGAAATTTTTAAATGTCAAAAGGGAATGGATTCTCCCAATAAGTTATCCTTTACTTTGACTGTCATGTGAAGTAAGAATGATGTTTTTGCCATCTTTTCTGCTATCCAAACACTGTTTATCTTTTGTATCCTCATTTGAGATTAAATTGATGGTTCATTATGAAAAGTACTTATGATCGCACCTCATATTGGGGAAGGAGATTTGGGAATTTTCAATAATAATAAAGATGCTAAATTTTTTAGAAAAGACGTGAAATATTCAAAAAAAAAAAAGAAAAAAAAAGGGCATCTATCTTCTAAAAGTTAGAGGGTTTTTTATTCTATCATTAATGTTTGAATTTCAGTATTGTAAAAAAAAAAGAAGAAAGAAAAAAAGACGAAACAGAGAAAAAGAAAAAATATGCAAAGAAAAAAAGGAAACAGAGAAAAAGAAAGAAAAATGCAAAACAAAAAAAGAAAAAGAAAAAGTAAAAAAAGATGAAAATTCAATGCTGAAATCCCCCCAGTGATGGTGATAAAAGTCGAAATGAAGTCAAAAGTCTTTTAAGTCCAAGCCCAAAACTAGAGCAATTTTGGAAGGAATGCAATCTTAAATACAATATCCTTAAAAGTTGTATTTCTTTTAACTATCGTTTTCAAGACACATTGCTAGCTCATAAAGTCCATTGCGGAGTTATTTTTCATGAAAACTTGAAGTAAGGATCAAGCCCTTAAATATTCTACCAATCACTCATGATCACAAGGTCATAACCTATTTCAATGTATTTAACTATTTCTTCTACCCGTATATTACAGGCCTATAGAATTTATATGTTGACTGAGTTTTCATAAGAACTATGGGTGAAAAACTATTTGCTTTTACTAAGATGTGATATTGAATAGGTTAGATCCAATTGAAGCACAAAGTTTAAGAGATTTTTTGGTGTACAGTTTTTAGTTTTTATTTCTTTTAGCCACCTGAAAATTAGAAATAATACCCATTTCATTGATCCTGAGGGGTGAATTAACGAGAAAGAGTGGTCCTTTTCCCTCAATTGTTGATCTTAAGTGAGGGTGAGATCTATTGCAATTTGGTCTTATTTTGAGAGGTTCATCATAGAATCTTCTATACAAGCTTAAGCATGACATTCCTTGGCTTCCTTTTTGTGACGACCCCACCTCTCCCTAAGGCGAACCAAAAGGGTTCAGTGGACCGCCTGCGCAACTCGCGCTAGGACTCGAAGTCAAAAGCAAATAAAAGCTAAAAGTACCAAAAGAGTACTATTCACATTATATACATCGGCAAAAGAGTTCTATTTACATCTCCAAAAGTAACTACCCATACCATTACATCCTTATGATTATAACCAAAACCAAAGAGTAGACCCTAAAAAGGGTCCTTACACATATCACTATAATAAGGAAAAACATATTAACTCTTCGGTTATTACAAACAAAACCCAACTATACTAGTGATGGTGCCAAAATTTCCCCGCGTTAGCCCCTGTTAAGGAAAACAAAAGAATAGGGGGTAAGCTATAAGCTTAGTGACTAACCGGGGTAAAATGTAATTTTTACATGTCAACATTTGCACAGTGAGAGTAAAGCAAAAGCAGAAAAGTAACACCACATGGTAAGGATACGGGTGGCTCCCAAACCAACTCATTTGTCGAGTTTGATCACTGGTTGACCTTTGAGATCCTGAGCCACATAACTCGCTTCTATTAAAGGATCCCAGATAGAGAGACCATGAGCCTCAGCTCAAGTCACGAGCAATAAATGCTCTAAAATATTTTTCAAGCAATAAATGCTCTAAAATTGTAGTTCAAGCAACAAATGCTCTGGTTCAAGCAATAAATGTTCCCAAATTGCGTCACAAGCAATAAATGCTCCACAAATGTTTCACAAGCAATAAATGATCTATAACAAATCACAAAAATATATTTCACAGTTATCAATAGCAACAATGGGGTTTAGATCGAGTGCGATAAAGTACACTCTCGTCTAAACGCCCATTTTTTATAGTAAACTCATATTAGTATTGAGTTATACAGAAACCCTGATTACTCACCTAAGGAGCAAGTATAACGAGAGAAAGTACGGAAATGAATTCAAGTCGTCAGCTAGTGGGCCCCACCGGCTCCGTCTAACCCGTCACCGCCTGTAGCATAAGGTTGAGCTATATTATCATACAAACAACTACTAAAGTACGTAAATTAAGCAAAACGGCAAAATTGGCACATGCATGTGTGGAAACGGCAAACGAAAACGTAAACGGCCGGCAACGGAAACGGCAGATTTGGCACTTAGAACCGTTTTGATCAAATTTCAGGATATGGTTATCGGATCGAAGTGCATAAGGTACCGTTACAAAGCTAAGAAGAAAGGTTACAACTTTCATGAAGACACCTCAAGTCAGATCTCAATGGAACTAGGACAAAAATGTACAAAACAGTTCCAGCCAGTTCATTTCGGGTTACTAAACAGGCCCTGTTTGAAAAATCATAACTCACGACTCAGAGATCGGAATCAAGAAATTTAAAGGCATTAGAAAGCTTATTTATAAGGATATAACTTTTGTGTTTTGACCAAAAGCTGAATCAGTACGGAGCATAGGGAAAAATGGGTTCAAAGTTCCTGTCAGAACTGTCCAAATTCAAAGGCAATTCTGACAACCGATCTTGTTTTAGACATAACTGAAGCTACGGAACTCGGATTTGGATGCATTTTATACCATTTCGAAGCTAAGACCAAGATCTACATTTATTATGAAGGGATAAACATCCAGTTCGCACGTTATCCAGGCAAACAGAGCATGGTCAGAAGTAAAATTCAAAAACGTAACACAATCCAGTGTTCAAAATAGGGGTGAGTGTTTTGGCTATAACTCGGGTTACACTGATCCATTTGACCTGAAATTTTTCAGGCACATTAAAGACTTAAGAAGCTACAACTTTCATGTTTTGAGAAACTTCTAAATCAGCACGCATCATACAGAAAAACAGAACTCAAGTTCGGATTTGTGGACTGCCCTGTTTCCAGTTTTGCCGGTTTCATGCGCCACAACCGCACAGTCCGTTTCTATGGTTCTTATACAAAATTTCTAGCCAAACTCATACTAAACAATACTACCTATACCAGATTCTAAAAGACCTACCAACGGTCCGAAATTCCTTCCCCAAATTACCACAAAAATTACCAAACACCAACCACAATTTAGAATCCAATTTCCCTAGTCTTTCACTCACTTCAAAAACCCTAACCAACTAAACCCTAGCCAAACTAAACTAATTTCCATTTATATTAGGGTTTCATGATCCTAATCTATACAAATTTAAGTCATGCAACCACATCAAAGGAATCATACACCATCCCCTTAATCCATAACACATCATCAACACTAATTTGCATTGGTCATACCCTAGTCCCTTTGCTGGCCGGTTTTCTACTCACCATAAACTAACAATTTTGAGCTACAATTTTCACATTTTGAGCTCAATCCAACCAATATAACCACATACAATCTATCATAACAGAAATTTAAGGCATCAAAACTGGAAATTTGTATCACTTGCTGGAATTTTCTCAAACCACCATAGCAATCACCAAATCTTCCATACCAACCCACAAAAGTGATATATAAACCATCATTACCCCTTATTAGCAGCTTACCACATAAAAATCAACATTTCTACTCAATTACTACAAACTTTTACAAGAGTTCAAGGCTGTTTTACCTTCCAAAGGTTGGTTCACAAGGTTGTACTTCAAGAACCAAGTTCCTTAGCTTTCTTTTGCTCTAACTCCCAAGCTTGTTGGATTAGTTGCACACAACCAGATTTTTTTCTTGTTCTTTCTCTTATTTTCTCTTGGTTTTTCTCCCTTCTTTTCTCCCTAGAGCTGGCCGAAATTCTCCTTGTTGTTTTTGGCCTTTGTCTTGCTAAATTAGATTAATATCAAGTCACTTGGTCAAAGTCCAACCACCTTTTTTTATTAACCAATCAAAATTAAGCTTAGGAACCTCATGGAACCTTTAGGAAGTCTAAGAACTTGTGGTTAACCAAAAGTCACACTATAGCCCAATTAACTTCACCATCCTACCAATTTACTTCACAATTACATACTTCACTTTGTCATTCTTACACTCTTGCCCCAAATCATTTAATTCTTTGCAATTTAGTCCATAGGTCATTAACTTAATCTAATCCAAACTAATTAATCTTACTTAGTTTCTCTACTAATCATCCCACTAACTTAATCATCTATACTTAACCATGCACTAGCATACACAAATGCAATTAAACAACAATCTTTTTACATTAGCTCAATTAAGGCTTTTAAACCCAACTTAAGGTTGTTCAATTAGCAAAACACTAGGGAATTTACTAGTGTAAGACTTTGTAACTTTCTAATCCTACTTAACCTTTATAAAAGAAATCGAATCCGGTATCTACTCATACGAAAACATACATTAGCATGCATAATATTTACTACCACATAAACTTATGATTAATACGTAAACTAGGGTTTTGTGTAAAAATATCAAAGGTGTAAATTCATTAGGGTTTTAATAAAATTCCAAATTAAGGTTTTTCGATTCTAAAAAGCAAAATCACAAGGAAAGAATTACCATCATCCTTAAAATCAAATTTTATAGCAAAATTTAGCACTAATATTCCTTATTCAAAATTAAGGATGAATCGGGATCTCACACTTTTCATTTAAAGAATGCAATTTCTTTTGTATTGCATGTCCTCAATGATACACCAATGCATATCACAAATTCGCCTTTGATTGTTTTTTAAATTTTGGGGAGTATAGTTTTCTTGTTTTATCAAATAAATGGTAAGTCATCTAAACAAAATTTTTTGGCCTAAATCGAGGCAAAATTTTATAATACATTTGTAGAGTATGCCCAAGGGTCAAGTGGACTTCAAATCTATTATTCAAAATTTGACTTTGATAAGTCAACACTTTGCATTAACAGTAATTCTTCGTGAAAAAAAAAAAAATCAAATCGAAATCAAGTGCATATTGTACTTTGGCAATCCCCTCTATACAGGTGTTTATGGTTGAAATCGATGGAGAAGCGCAAGTCAAGATCTTACAAATTTGAAAGTCAATCACGAACAAAAAGGAGGCAATAATGCTACATCACAAAGTGGAGGATCGACTATTTATTTAGAAGGAGTACATATTTCAGCAACCAACTTTGAAAAAAAAAAAAAGAAAGAAAAGAAAGAAAAAAGAGTGAAAGGAAAAAAAGAAGAAAAAAAAAAGAGTTTTTCCTTCAATTTTGCAAAATTTTGCTATTGAACTTTGGGAGCATTTCACTTGGGAATTACATATCCAAGTTGGGACAACATCTTATTCTCTTATGCTTCGAATGGAAGTAGTAATACTTGCCAAAATTGAGATCCCGTCCTTGCACATTTTGACGAAAGTTCAGGTAGAAGAAATCAAATGGATCAAGGAGCACAATGAGTTACTGTCTCCAATGGGTGAAAAAGAGGTTAAATATTATTTGTCATGGACAATGCTTACAACAAAAGTTTAATCTCATGCTTACAACAAGAAAGTTTAATCTCACTTGTTTAAAGTAGGGGATAAGGTCTTGAAGCGCATTCTTCCAATTCAAGAGAGGCTAAAGGAAATTTTGCTCAAAATTGACAAGGACCATTCATTTTTAAGAGATTGTAACCCGGAGAAGCGCTTATTCTCATGGAGATAGATGAGCAAATTTTTCCTCAACCAATCAATTCAGACATGCGCAAAAAGTTTTCCATCTGATTATGAAAATTTTCTTCTAAAATTACTGCAAGAGAATGGGTCAAGGTAGGCCTTCTTTTCTTTTTCATTTGGATATTTTATCTTTAGTTTTTCCCTTTAACCTTTCAGAAAAACTTAATTTTTTTCCTTTTTTTTCGCTTGGCAAACCCTTAAAATCGCAAATCCCACATTAGGGCAATTTTATTTCTTTGTTTAAAGAGAGAGAGAGAGAGAGAGAGAGAGAGAGAGAGAGAGAGAGAGAGAGAGAGAGAAACAAAAGAAAAAAGAGCAAGAAAAGAGACATGCAAAAAAAGAGAAGAAAAAAGAAGCCCAATTAGAATTAAACAGGGGCAAATTTTTAGTTCTTATTAGGCCTATACTAGGGCAAATTTTGGAAGATTGCAATCTCAGGATTATTTTCAACCCATTTCATGATAGATCTTCAACTCTTAACCTTTTCTTCACACTCCCTCGGAGCTCATTACAAAAGGCAAAACATTATCGATCTCTCATTTTTGCAGTATTTTTTAAGGAAATTTTTTTTTATCATTCGGCAAATGAGATGGATGACATTAAAAGGGGTCAAATGTGACATCTTTCTTTTTCAAGGGGCATTCGTTCAAATTTGGTCATTAGAAACAGATGTTTTGTGATACATAGTGGAGTATAGCTGACTAATGCTAGAAAGCTGAGAAGATTCACCGCAAGTTGCAACACAACTCTTGGGAAGCAGTTTTGACATCGAAAAATCATGTTTGCATGGTTCTCAAGACCAAAGGGATCACACAATTGTGGTAATGTTTTCATCACAATTGTTTCCTCTCTCTCTCTTTTGCAGGTGAGATTATGTGATCACTCTTTCTGCCTTCTCAAAAGCATGAAAAATATGACTCTTGTTAAGCATGATTTACACTGGGGCACATATTAAAAGAAGTGAGCTCCAATTTCAGCTACGCATTCCAAATTGGCTTTGTTAAAAAAAAAGTCTTTGAAAATTGAGAGGATAGTAACATATGTATATGCCTCTCAAATCCCTTGAAGGGAGAGTTGTCATTGGTATTCTTCAAGTTTCAAAGCTCGTCACTTTTGATTTAAAAAAAAAAGTATTTCTTTCATTTCTTCTTCTTCTAGAGTTTGAAAAATAAAAAAGATTGCAAATCCATCGAGTAAGTTTGTCATTGTATGCATTTTATGTTTATTATATTTGAGCAACATGCATCTTAATCTTCCAATTTGATAGTACAGAACTTGCGTTTTCATTTCTTTCGTTAGATAATTGGGTTCGGGTCTTATTCCACCAATTTGTATTTAATTGGGTTCAGGTTTTATCCCACTAATCTGCATTTAATTGAGTTCAAATTTTATCCTACCAATCTGCATTTAATTGGGCTCGAGTCTTATCCCACTAATCTGTCATTTAATTGGATTCGGGTCTTATCCCACCAATCTGTCATTTAATTAGGTTCGGATTTTATCCCACCAATCTGTCATTTAATTGAGCTTGGATGTTATCCCAACAATCAGCATTTAATTGGGTTTGGGTGTTATTCCACCAATCTGTCATTGAATTGGGTTTGGATCTTATCCCATCAATTTGCATTTAATTGGGTACGAGTCTTGTCATTTAATTGGGTTCGGATCTTATCCCACCAATCTGCATTTAATTGGGTTCGAATTTTATCCTACCAATCTGTTATTTAATTGGATTTGGATTTTATCCCACCAATTTATCATTTAATTGGGTTCGAATTTTATCCCACCAATCTGTTATTTAATCCCACCAATTATCTTGCTTTCAAACATGTTTTCATTCTCTTGTTAGGCATTTGGGTTTGGATTCAGTTCCACTGAACAGTCTCAATTTTTGAACAATCAAATTTAGTTTCCTGTTTGCGAGTTTCAGCGTCCACCGTGCATCCTTCTATCCTTCATGACAAATCAAATTTAATTTCCTGTTGGCAAGTCTCAATGTCCGCCACGCACCCGTCTATCCCCCTTCTTAGAGCGTAACCGCATCTCTCCACGCATCTTTTTCTAATTATGACAATTTACCTTTCTTGATTGTTTTGATTAACAATTGTGAGTTTTCATTCATTTTGTGTTTTATGTTTAGAAATTCTAAGAATTCAGACTTTTTCGACTCTACAAAGATCACAGATGGTCAATGCACTTGTTTCATTGTGGTTCACCTGTATTCGAACTACGTTTGACCTAATTCCTATGGCGGGATACGTAGGCAACTCTACATGAGTTCGGTCACGTATTTTATAATTTCATTGCATCTTTTTGTTCAATAATTTTAACAAAGCATTGGTTTGCTTATTTTAACTCAAGTGCAGTCAGTAGAGACAGATAAGCAATTTGGTGTCTACGCCTTTATCTCGAATTTTTTCAAAACTCTAGACAAAGAGGGACAAGCTGTAGACACCAAATTTTTGTCACATTTTTTCTAATATTTGACATTTGCTTGAATTTTGTCTATTTAGAGGATCATTTATTTTTATGCATTTATTTGCCCATTTTTCTTGTTTTTGTAGATTTTCTTTTTGTTTAAAAAAAAAAAGAGAGGAGAAGAGGAGATTTTACACTCTCTATTCATTTTGCCCTACCAAAACTACTATTAACCCATTTTTACACTCAATTCGCATTGACCTTTTTTTTCATTTTGGTAAAAATTCATCGTGTTATCCCATGGTTCTTTCTTGTCATTTGGTAAGAATCATGATTTTTCCAATTAATTCCTTTCCCCCTCACTCTCGGCTCTCTCCTTTTCTTTTTCACACAGGAACCACTTCAACACACAATCACTCTCCCATTCTCTCTCAATTCACGACACTTCCAGGACAGCAGAGAAGCCACACCAAAGAAAGACTCCAATTTTCCCCAAAGACTCGAACTCGCATTGGCCCTCTCAATTTTTCCACACTCACACACAACAAAACTCTCTTGGCTCTATCTTTCTTCCTTCTCTCAATGTCACTACAATAACAACATACTCACACACAAATCAAATACAAAGAGAGCAAACAAAACACGGTCAAGGCTTGAAATTGCATCAAAAAGCTTCAGCCAAGGGGCTACAACCTTCATTGAGATATTTCTTTTTCTTTTTTCTTTTTTCCAGCTTTTCCTTTTCTTAATCAATTAGATTAAATGCATGTTTTGCTGCTTATTTGTCTCTTTCTTTCATTTTTTTTTTGTTTTGTTGTTGCTACTGATGTTGTTGAAGTTTTGGGATAAGCCATGAATAAAAGTTAAGAAAAGAGAAATGGCCCTATGAATGCCTTGTTTGTGTTTGATAAAATGCCAAAATAAAAATATGAGTTAAATTAGTGAATCTTTTGTGCAAATTTTTCATCAATATAGATGATTGTAACTGGCACAAGATCTAAAAATGTTTGGTTATATAAAATTTTTGGAGTTTTTGAACCTTAAAAGCATTGAAATATTTCTCTTCATTTTGGGGCTGTTTTGCTTTAATGTATCATTCTATTGTTGTTTTTTGTCAAACTAAAGTCATAGTTGCATTATAGAATCCATAAGGAGTGTTGTAGTATAAATTTTATGATTTTAGTGGTGATTATAGTGATTTAAAAAAATAAAAATTGGGCTATATTTTGGCCAATTTTGCCACTTTTGGTTCATTTTTTTGTAAAAACTAAGCCCAAAAACGAATTCTACACAAAAAATCGAGTGAGAGTGTATTTTAATGAAATTTTGTGACTGGAAAGTTTGCCGGCGATTGACGACAAGCCTCACCGGAGAGAAAGACAAAAAGAAGAGGAAGAAGAAGAAAAAGAAAAGAGGAGAAAGAAAAGGGAAGAAAATAAAAGAAATGTTGGGTTGGTTATGTTTTTTGGTGGGCTTGTTTCTTGATTTTCGGTTGGGCTAGCGTTTTTTTTCTAGGCTTTTCGTCTAGACTTTGGGGTAATTTTTCACTTGGGCTTATTTTATTTTCATGAAAACAACCTGCGTTTTTCTTTGGGTCAGAACAGCCCAACTCGAGCAAAAATGAAGGGCCCAAATTCGTTTAGTTGTTTTGCCGAAATCAGAAACCGAATTTTGCACTTTGCCTCCTGATCTTTGGAGTAGTGTTACTGTGGCTGGTAAATTTTGGATTTCTTTCAATTAGGCCCTTGATTCAATTATAATTTGATCCCTAAACTTTATCTTTTATTTAATTTTAACCCTAAACTTTCGAAAAATTAAAATTTTGCCCCCAAAATTTTCTAATTTTTTCAATTTAGTCCCTAGTGACTTTTTGACTCTCTCTATTATAATTGTCTCTTTTCTTTAATAGCTAATTATGTTACTTTTGAATGTATTCAACTTGTGATTTTTAGATGTTGTTAAGTTTCTTTATGTTTAACATATTAATGTGAATTTAGTACTTCATTATTATTATTATTTTCAATCAAATTGGTGCCATGATACATTTGTTAATTTTGAATATAAATAGGGCAATTTGACTCCATTTAGTCACCACTTCAAAAGGGAGGTATCCCAATTATTATTTCAATATCAATTACGTGCTCTTATATGCTCCTACGTGCTCCTATGTGTTTATATATTTTTATATGCTTTGTTATTTAGTTGATTCAAATGTTCATTCAAATTTTTTTATATTTGTTTAGTAAATTTTTATAATTATTTGGGAGGTATTTAAATACCTCAAGATGTAATAGATATGTAATATTTTTGAAAAATTGTAATTAGATAGACAAATGTAATAGATAAGATAGATATGTTTATTTTATTATATTTTTCTATTTTAGATTGTAATTAGGTCCCCCTATTTGTAATAGATAGGTTTCTTTTATTATATTTCCTCATTTTAGATTGTAGTTAGACTCCCGCTGTAATAGGTAGATTTTGTATGTTTATGTGGCTTATGTGCTATATGCTTTATCCGCTTTTCTTAGGGTTTTTGCATCTAAATATTATGTTTGTGTGTTACATGCTATGTGTTCTTATGTGCTTATATGTTTTAATTTATACTTTATTTGTTTTACTATATATATTAAAAATGCATAACGTCACCACACTAGTCCAACGTTAGTTGTGGTTTCTCCCTCCGCTTACTTGTTAGTCCAACGTTAGTAAGAAATTTTTAGAAATGGGCTAGTCCAACGCTAGACCCTTAGATCGTTCATGCATTAGATTCATCTTTTGTGTGACATTTATTACATCTTCATGCATAATTTTATTTTAGGATCTTTTTTTATTTGCATGACATTTCCTATTATATTATCCCCTACCCTCTATATGTGTTAATCCTCATTTAAGAAATTGTAAAATAAATTAGTTTATTTGCTTGTCTAGATTAGGAAAATTACTCTTTGAACATGGGAAATGGGTGATTATAACTTTTTAGTTTAAATACCCATTAATCCCTACATAAGAAAATTATGTCACGAGTTTTTGCCTCTCGTGCCTATTATATTGCATTCTTGTTCTTTGGCCACTTATACCTAGATATATAATTTAATTTTCTTTTCTTTTCTTTGAATTTCATTTGTGCATGCTCGTGACCCCTTTCAGGAGATCATTCTAGACTTCGTAATTAATGCGATTGGTATCAATTAGACCTTTGGGTAGACACCAAATTTTTGGTGTAATTTCATGTACTTTTTATTTTAGTTTTTTATTTGTAGTGTTAGTTTTATTCGTTTTTTTTAGTTTTTAGTTTCTAGTTTCTAGTTTTATTTTTATTTTTAAGTTTTTATCATAGAATTTCTTGAAAGTGAAAGAAAAGAAAAAAAATGAAAAATGATGAAAAATGAAAAATGAAAGAAAAAGATTGAAAATGACAATTTTGTTGTTTTAGTTTGTTTATTTTGATGTAAAATTGTTGTTTTTTATTACTTAATTTTATTATCATTTTTGTTAAATTACTTTTCAAAAAAAAAAAAAAAAAAAGTGCCGCGACATGCAAAGCTGCGTTTTTCCGCAGCTTGCAAAGAAAATTGCAGCAGGGCCTTGAGGGCAATATTGAGCTCTAAAGGACCAGGTGTCTAGGACACCTCAGGGAGAGAATTCTAGAAGGGAGATAGTTAGGGTTGGCCGAAAAATGTGAGAGAAATCTGAGGGTTGGGCTGGCGGCGGAGGAAGAGAACAGAGGAAAGAAACGAGAGAAGAGAGGTTTTGGAGTTGACGGCTAAGGAAAAACTGAGAAGCGAGCGAGAGCGAGAGAAAGCAAGGAGATTAGAGTCGACGGCCAAGGAAAACTGGGAAGCGGGAGAGAGTCTGAGGTTTGGGAGAGGATTGAAGGGGACGGCTGAGAGAGGCATCTGCCGAGGAAAAGAGAAAAACTAAAGAGGAAAAGGGAGAGTTTGAGAGGCTGACGGCTAGATTGAGGGAAAGAAACAAAGGTGACGACTGAGAGAATCTAAAGAGCATGAGGGAAGCTTAGGGCGGCTGAAGGAAGAAAAACTGAAAGAGAAACCAGAAAGAAGTGAACTTTGACGGTTGGCTGAGCAAGGACTTCATCCTCCGATCATATCAAGCTTCGATCTGCCTTTTCTAAAGGCTAAAGGTAATGTTTTTTCCGCTTTGGCTGTTCATGGATTGCTGGGTTTATGTCGAAAATACTGAAACCTTTCCCTTCATACCTGTTTTGTTCCCCCCTGTGAATCCTGTTTATGAATCTGGTGGGAAGGGAGCAATCCGTGAGTATTGGTTTGGTTTTAGGGAAAGCAGTTTGGGTTTTCTTTGTGGCATTACATGATGAATTCACGAAACTTTATTTAATGTTCATGATTGATCTTCATGCGTTTGAATAGGCAAACCCAGAAAAATAGCTTAATTTGCAGACAAGTCTGTTTTGATGTTCTTTGGGTTGTTGCTTCGTTGTTTTCTTGTTGTTTGTGTTTGGGTTTCAATGATAAACATAGAAAATGGTGAGCTTTGCGGTCTGCTTGGAGTCTGACTCCTTGGATACGCATGTTTGACAATAAAATGGATGGAAATCTGGCCGAACGAAATTGCTGAATGTCCTCATGTTGCCTGCTGCATTTTACCCCTGCTGCCTTTCGTTATGCTGTCTTCATTCCTCTTGCTCCAGTTTGTTTATTTGCTCAAGTAGTTGTTTTCTTGGGTTTCGGTGGAGTTTTGTTGATTGCTCATAAGCCTGCTGTGTTTAGAAGGCACGCAGCTTCCTTTTTGCTTGCAAAGGCCGAGAAGAAAAATGAACAGGGGGAAGCTGGAGCCATGTAACTTGTTTTTCCTGGTTTTGTTTAGCTTAGGTTAAGAGCAATGCATCTGGTTTTAGGTTCTAGTTGCACACTGGTGTTATTCTTCCGTTGCTCCCATTTTCATTTCCTCCTATTCATGGTTTTGTCCAAAAATCTGCAGTTCATCCTCATGCTTTGCTGTCTTCTTTTCCTTCCTGCGATAGTTCACAAAAACTGGCTTTGATCATCTCTTTTGCTAGCTAAATTTGGTATTCAGCTAATCACTAATGAAATTGCATGTTTTGATCAAAGTTTGTCTGGAACATGGGGTTGGAATGAAATGCAGCAGGCTGGTTTCACTTTCGGTTGCAGAAATTTGTTCCGTAGCTTGTGCATGGGTTGCATGAAAAGAATTTCTGAATATTGCACTTTGATCCCCCAAGTCTCCCTTTGTTCCACTGTGGCCCAAATAATTGGAAAATCAATCAAATTAACCCCTCCAACTTCCTTTTTCCTTTCAATTAGGCCCCAGCTTTGCGGACATGGATGTTTAAGTTGTTTAAATGCTTTAACATTTATGTGATTATTTGTGGTTACTTGAATTTTTCATTACTTATGGGCTTTTGAAATTCCCAAAACGTGTCAATGGGCTCTGATTGATTGTTTAATTATTTTAATTGGGTCCTTGTCTACTTTAAACCTTTGAGTATAGGGTGTTTAGTTTATTTGGGTGTTTTAAGTGCTTCAATTTCGTGTTATATTCATTCCATGTAATTAATGGTTTATTTACATTTTACCATTAAATTGGTGCATTAATCTTTTGCTTTGATGATTTTAGCCCAAGTTATCTCTTTCTTTGGTGGCTATAGACCGAGTTGAGTTTTGTTTACATTACTAACATCACAAATGGGGGAGGTATGACTTCTTTTATCCTTTTTATTGTTTCTCCTATGTGATCCAACGTGTTAAGTGAGAATTGCATGTCTACTTGCTTTCCTAGCCTTTCCTTATTTCCTTTCATTTATCCCGTTTACTTTTGCTTTTAATTAAGTTATTCTTTTATGGGGTATATGTACACCTCTTGGCTTGTAATAGATAGGGTTTGGAAAGCACTTGATGAAGACCTATTGAAGACGTGTGCCTAACTAGCAAATGTAATAGGTTCATTAGTTTGATTGCTTGCTTTTGTTGCTATATGTTAATTTGCTTTATTAGGTTCTTGCATCTAGTCGAGCATGCTAAGTGTTACGTGCTATGTGTTTATGAGTGTTTGGCATGTCTACTTGCTTTCTATAGTCGTAGATGAATGTGATGGATGAATGTACGTTTCCACTAGTCCAATGCTAGTAGGAATTCATAGAATGGGCTAGTCCAATGCTAGACCCAATAGGCCGTCCCCTTTCGTAGGTGCATATTTGCGTGTTTCACTTCATTTCACGCATTTTTCCTAGTTTTTCTATCATTTGGCATGCCCCTCTAATCCCTTCCCTCTCACTTTAGGTTTTTGCATTTCACGCTAGTTATAGGGTACATTTGTTTGAAGAGTCCCCTTTCGATAAGGGAAACGAGCGAGTGTGGCTACAAAATAGCCTTAGCACGCTAGTTCTCCCTTCTAATCAAAGGGAAAATTAAAGTCACAAAGTTAGGACTCCCCGTTCCCGTCTTGATGCATTCCTATAAGATTCATGCATTTTACTCATTCGATATCACATACACTTCTACTTTATATTCTAACCCTTTTTCCACATTCTCACTTCACACTACTTTAATTTTGCACGTTTTCACTCAACTACTTACACTTTATAATATCACTCGCACACATGCACTTTATGTTATCTCACATACATTTTCACATTATTACTTTACTCACCTTATCTTGTACATCCATTTGCACACTTCCACTTACACACTCTTGTTTTTATCACTTTTTCACTTCACACAAACTCACATTTTCATATGGCATGCATTCATTTCACTCATTTTTACGTCATTTAGGATTATGTGTGACCTCTCCAAAGGATCATTATTGGGCTTCACAATTAATGTGATTGGCATCACTCAAGCTTTGGAGAGAAATTTTACCCCCCAATACCCCTAGGTCTAGGGTTTGCATTCATGTAGTACATCCAAATGTAATAAATTCTTTGGTTAAAACAAGAAAATCTTTGATTAAATCACGCAATTAGCCTTGGCTACGTCGAAGGGGTGCCTTGGATTTTTATCCTTGCCTTCCCCTTCGTCAAATGTGACTCCCGAACCTTTTTCGTTGGTTTACGTGGACTAGGAGTCGTTTAAAAGGGGTTTCTTACTACTTTTTCCTATTTTTTCTTTAAAAATTCATTTTTAGGTGACTTGGTACACCTTAACTTATTACCAAGTGGCGACTCCAATTTTTTTTCAAAAAAAACCCTTTTTAAACTATAATTTTGGGTCAAATCGTCGCATTCTCAAACCCCCATTTAGACCCATTTTTCTTTTAAATCACAATTCATTTTCCAATCACAAGTTGAATCAAAAAATACATTTTTTAAACCATTTATTTATTTATCAAAAAATGGGGCGTGACACTTTGAATGAACATTTTGTCCCTTCCAATATTTTCTATAAATTTAGACTTGCATCCATATATAAAACATTCAAACGTGATAAATTTAAGGGTTAGATTAGAGAAATTTTGACTAAATCTGACAACTAACTTAGACTAGCTTGAAAGGGTGTCTTAAATTTGAGTCGAGCATACCTTTGTCTTCTCTTTCTTCAATCATGGCTCCTGAACTCATTTTTCTCTAGTTTTCGATGATCTGGAGTTGTTAAAAAGGGTTTTATTTTTATTTTATTTAATTTTGTCAAAAAATATTTTTGGGTGATTTGGTGCACCCAAATTCAATACCAAGTAGTGAATTCTATTTTTCTTAAAATTCTTTTTGACTAAATTTTGGATCCAAACTGTCGCATTCTTTAAAATTCCATTTTAGGCCTTTTTTCACTCATATTCTTTTAAATAAAAATCACATCTTTTGTAAACACGATTTTTTTCATTGAAACAATGGGGCACGATAAAAGTAATATAATATGCTAGAAAAAATAAATTTTTGATTAATTTTGAGTGAATTGAAAAAATGAGTATTTGAAAAATAAAAGAAAAAAAATGGCCTAAAATGGGACATGTAAAGTGCGACGGTTATGACAAAAAATAATAGTCTAAAAAGGATTTTTCTTTAAAAAAATGGAAGTTGTCACTTGGTATTGTGTTTAGGTGTACCAAATCACCCAAAAATATGTTTTAAATAAAAGCAAATAAATAAATAAAACCCTTTTTAGATGACTCCAGATCTTTGAAAACAAGTGAAATGAATTCGGGAGTCACGTTTGAAGAGATGGAAGACAAAAATTTGATAAGTTCAAACCTTGGCTAAGCACCTTTTCAACCTAATCAAGGTCTGTTGCGAGATTTAGTTAAAAATTTTTCTAATTTAACTTATAAACTTATTAGATTAGAATGTTTCTACATGGATGCAAATCTAGACTTAAAGGATATCGAGAGAGTCAAAATATCTCTTCAAATTTTAATTTGTGCAAATTACATTAATTATGACGCCCAAAATGATTCTTAGAAGAGGTCACGAATATGTAAAAGATGAAACTCGAAAAAAAGAAGAATTATGATATGTAAATATACATGACCTAAAAGAAAGGAATGCAATATAACGAGTATGGGGGACTAAAATTCGTGACTCAATTTTCCTTTTTATAGAGGGGATGAGAGCGTGCAAAGATTAAAAAATCACACTCGTTCATTTCCCATATTTAAAAGGTGACTCTCCTACCTAATCAAGCAAATGAACTAGGCTACTTCTAATTTTCTAAATGGACTGCATATCTAAATGTCATATTTCGAGCACATAGGGATAAAGGAGATAATATATAGAGAAAATATCACGCGGGATGAGAAAAGATCTTAAAAATGAAAAACATGTATAAAATGCGATGATTGTCATGCAAAGAATAAGAATCTAACGCGAAAACGGTCTAAAGGGTCTAATATTGGACTAACACAAGTCTATAAGTGCTCACTAGTATTAGACTAGTGAAAAATCGAGAGGAAAGGCCATAACTATCGTTGGACTTGTGTGGTAACATTATGCATTTATTATAACTAAATAAATAATATAAAACATAATTAAAGCAAGTGAATATATAAAACACATAGAGCACATAGCACATAAGCATAATATCTAGATGCAAAATCCTAAATAAAATGAATAAACATATAAATACACAAACATGCAAGCACACAAGCAAAGAAACGCACATAAAGACCTAACTATTATATTTGGGACCCTAACTACAATCTAAGGGAGAATTTGAAAAAATAATAACCTAACTATTATATTCATCTAACTAATTACATTTTTGGTAAAATTAAAATCTATCTATTATATAGCTTAACTAAATACATGTCTTGAGCATCTATCTATTACAACTTGACAATTAAATGGCTCTCAAATAATCATCAAAATTAAATATAATAAATGAAACTTAAAATGAATAAAATGGGTAATTAAAGAAAAAAGCACTCAAAACATGCAATTATACATAAAAAGCACATAGGAGCACATAAGAGGATTTAAAATAATAAAAGAAAATATCTTCCTTGAAGTAGTGGTTAAATGGGGTGAAATTTGCCCTATTTATACTCCAAAAATTAATAAAATGGTCAAGACATCAATTTAATTAACAAATAAATTATAAATTAAAGGATTTAAATCAAGTATAATTAACAATTAAAAAAGATAAATAACTTATATTTAAGATATCAAAACAACTAGGGACCCAATTGCAAATATTAAGAAAGTTTTTGGGATTAAATTATAATTATTACAAAAATCATGGATCAAAAGCAAAGAAGAATAAAGTTTAGGGATCAAATTATAATTAAATTAGGAAACTAATTGAAAGAAATCTGAAGTTTGTAGAGCCACAGTGAAAATACTTGAAAGTTCGGGGACTAACATGCAATTTCATTACCAGATTTCTCAAGAAAAACGGGCCACTGGGCCATTTTTCCTTCTTCTTGGGCCAAAAGCTATTTAGCCCAACAAAAAACCCTAAGAAAAAGGGCGGGTCAGCCTGCCCTTTTAAGCCAAGCAAAACCCAATCAAAAGTTTGCGTTTTAACCTCCATAACTCAATGCCCAAACCTAGAAAAATAAAACAAAGACCCAACTAAAATTATTCTCAACCCAAGGACCTGACTCAACAAGATATTAACTTAACTAAAAAAAATTATTAAGCCCTAATTACACCTTAAAGCCCAGAAATAATCTGCCCAAAAATCCACTTAAAACATGCAAAAGAAGATTAAAGTTTAAAAGGGGCAAAAATTGATTTATTTTTTCAGATTTTGGGCCACAGTGAAATTAGGCAGAAATTGAGGGGTTAAGTCACAATTTCTAAAGATCCATGCAGCCTATTGCAAAGCTCTCTGCAACTCTTCCTTGCGGTTCTAGTAGATATTAGGAAATGTACAAGAATGATCGCAACAAACCCCAGATCAACTTCCAAATAGACAGTTTATACATCCCAAATGAAATTCCCACATCCAAACGAAAGATTCAAACAAAATTATGTGAGATAAATCTAACCCAAATACTACAACAAGAAAGAGAAAACAACAAAGGAAAAGAAAATAAGCATGTGCAGCAAATTTTTGACACTTTTGATACGAATCTAAGCATAGGTGACAAGAAATGGATGAACTAGGTTACCTGATGATGTTGGTGAACACAAATCAATGCCAGAAAATTCAAGGGAAATGCTCCAAAATGCTGGAACTGAGGGAACAAACTTCTGTTGCGGAATGTTCAAGTGCTGGCGAGCTAATGAATTGGGGCCTTGATTCGAGAGGTTTGCAGGCATTTTTTCAAGGAATTTTCTGAACAAAAGTTGTGCCTTTTCAAGCGTAGGTAGCGCAGAAATGAAGAAGTCACCTAAATGACTCAACTTGAGATCGGATTTTGCTCATGAAGGAGACGGGATGATCAACCCTGGCTCAGAATTTTTCTGCTATTTTTTCCTTCTTTTCTCTCTCTGTTTTCTTTGTTTTCTCCCCTTTTCTTTGTTTTCGGCCGCCTCCTCTTTGTTTCTTTTCCTCTAAGGCTGCATTTGAAGCCTTTTATATGGAACAAAGCTCATAAATCATCTCAACGGTGGATATAAAGCTGATTTTTGGTGGTAAAATTTGATCCTCTAGATCCATTTTTATAGCAATTTTTCGTGATAAGAATCTAGTGATGAGGTGTCCTGTACTATTTAAGCTTGGGATGCAAGAAAAATCCTGGGCAAAAAAGGGTTTTGATCGCTCAAATTCCTACTCATAGTATTCCCGCTGGTTTCTGTACTTGCTAGTAAAGAAAAAAACGCGTGCGTGCCCCTGAAGCACTTTTTTTTTTTTTTTTTTTTACAAAATTTGATTTTGATTGATTTTTCTTCTTCTTTTCTTTTCAGCTTTTTCCTACAAAACCAAGCAAATAAAAAATGATTTTGTTTAAATAACCTTTTCATTTCATTTTTTCTTTCTTTTTTCTTTTCTTTTCTTTTCTTTTTTTTTTTCTAAAAGATAAGAATAATAAAATAAAAATGAATGAATTGGCAAAATTTTTTGTGTCTATAAAAGCCTTTTGCGACAGAGAGTTTGTTGCTAAAGTTTTTTAGATTTTTAGAAAAATTATCACTTGAATTTGATTTAACTAATTTTTAAATCTCTTGAATTAGAATCTTTTCAAATTAAAGGCTTGCGCATATGACGATATATGATTAGAAATAAATAAATTTTATACTTTCAATAAAATGTACATAATAAAGTATTACATGAATGCATGATGGATGATTATGGACTAAAATCAATGTGATTGTATATGGTTGAATGTATGGAAAATTTGAATTATTGGTATTTTTGAAATAGGGCATGCGTGTCCTACTTTTCTCTTGAAATTCTCTATGTAAATTCTTTTTTCATCTTACTCCCCTTGAATGTAATTTAAGGGTTTTCTTATATATTTGTAATGTACTTTATTTAGGGATAGAGAGAGAGGGAAAGAATATAATTGTGTAGGTTAGATTTTACAATTATAATATACAATATAGATGGAGATGGTACCAAATTATCATGGCGGACATATAAAGGTGTATAGGGCATGGAAATGTTTTGTCCCTTAGTTTGACCATCTAGTTTCTTTTGACTCAAGGAAAGTAGGAAACTAGTTTAGAAAATGTCCAGAATCATTCATATTTTATAGTATGTTTATTTATTTATGTTGATGAATGAATATGCATGTTATGATTGATATTATGAGACTTTATGCAAATGATAGGGTGCATTTTTGCGGGGTATTTTGGGCATTATTGCACAATTATTTGACTAAATATTTTCATTAATTGGGTGGATTCTACTGATATTTTGTTTTGGTGCTAACTGCAAGAATTGGTATTAAAAAGTGCTTGAAATCGAAATTTAGAAGATTCGTCACACGGGAGCCACTTCAAGTACTGGGGTCCACTCGAGAAGCTAAAGAAACTTAATTGTAATAGATATTATTTTATTCTATTTTGAGGGAGTCTGGTTTTAATTTTAGAAAAATAACAATTTTTCGGAGGGAAAATTCCCTTCCTGGAACTTCGGTCGACAACAGAGGCGAGAGTTAGTTTTTTTCGCTTGTCTTAGGTTTTCTCCTAGGCTATGCTTTTTAGAAGGAGGCCGCAGCTTTAAAAAGAAAAACAATCAGAGAAGACAAGATCATCGTTGTTGACTTTTTTATTCTTGTGAGCTTTTCATTAGCCTTGACCGAATTGAGGAGTGAAACAATTGAGAAATCTTTTCTCTTGTATGTTTTTTACTTAGCAATCAGGAAAAGAGACAAGAAGGCCGCAATTGTTGACTTTGTATCTTGGCTTTTCTATCTTGTGTGAATTGATTGGAAAAAAACCAAGCAAAGCAATCTCTCGTATGTTGTTTTTGTGAGGAAAGAAAGAAAGCAAAGAGGAGCCGCAATTGTGGACCTTTGGAAATGCTTTTCGTTCTGGCTTTAACCGAAGGAAATTGAAAGTGCATGCTCTCTGTGCGATTAGCCTTGGAAATCAATTGAAAGCAACCATAATCAATTGTTTCTTTTTCTTTCTTCGGTTGACCGAAGTGAACGAGGGTCAATTTCTTCCGTTTGCTTTGATTAAAGAATCGACGGCTTCCTCTAGCTTTGCCCGCATGGCCTGTACTCTAATTATGGGGAACTAAACCCCTAATTCTAGTCAAGAGGACAACTGATGATTTGGTTCGGCAATTACTGTGAGATCGAATTTATTTTAACTATTTCCTCCATTCATTAATATTTATATGTTTCCCGCTTTTAATTGTTATAGCTCTTGTGTATGATTGATTAGTGCGCAATAATTAATTGTTCATATAGGCTATTTTGCTAAATAGAGATAATTGAATCCGTAATTGTTCGTTATCTCTATCTCAGTAACAACTGGCATAATTGGGTTTATGTCAGGGGAACATACAATCTAACTTAAACAAACCCTCGTAGCGTGTTTGTTAATTAGGATTGGGCCTTTCTAATTATTAATGCAACCTAAAAATTGAATCCTACTGTCGTACCTAGGGTTGTTTTTTGGGTTAGAGAAATAGCTAAAGGTCGTACCTTAGCTATCGATAAATTAAGGAAGGGTTGGTTGTTTATCGCGTGCTTGACAACTATAACCAATCTATTAATAAATGTTGGAATTACCTTTGAATCAATGATCAGTTGCATGAACCATTTCTGAAGTGTACCCTTGGCTAGAGTTTCTCTTAATTATTTCTTTTAATTAATTATTTTCTGCCTTTAATTTGTTTAGTTGGCATTTAATCCCAAAACCCCCCATTAATCTTGCCTTGAAAAGAAATAAATTTCTCTCCAGTCCCTGAGGAGACGACCCTGCTTGCCACTGTCTACTAGTTAGTGAATTCAGTTAAATAATTAATTTAGGTATATCGGATTAAGCAAACTCTTCGGGAACAGGATGAATCAAGTAACCCATTGCACACCTAGAGTCCCTGCTCCAGTACTCGAATTGATTATTGACTGTTTCAGGTGGTAGTTAGGTTTTATTTATTATTACTGCACAGGTTCAGCACCTGTCAGCAAACAAACTAGAAATGAATCTAAAATCTCTCAAATCAAATGTTAAGTCAAGACTAAAATTGCCTTCCATTATTATAGTAAAAGTGAAATCATGTTCGATTTAACTTGTTGAATACATTCAAGATTGCTCTACTATGATGAACTTTTACTATGAGTTATGATATCGGAATAATGGGTATGACTTAACTAAAATTTGTGACTTGTTGAATACACTTAAGGTCATAAAATTTTAGAGACAAAGGTTGGACAACACATATGATGTTTTTTTTTTTTTGGCGAAACCCCAATGGGGGAGGGTAGCCAACCCTAAGTTTTATTTGCGAACGGGAGAGTTACAAGAGTAAAAAACAGAACAAAGACTGGAGTAAGCGAGGATATAGACAATCAAACCCTAAATGAGCACCTCACGAAGCCGAGGTACTTCGTGACGATCTAGAAGTGCCTCTCCTTTGGCCCTGAGAGGCAGGGCCGCGTCTGAGATGTAGTACCGTTGCCCTCCCAATTGCAGAGAAGCCAATGCATCCGCCACCAAATTGGCCTCATGAAATACATGGTGAAGGGATGTACCCATCCGCTGGACCAAATGTCTGATTTCCCGTAGTACGATACATACCGGCCACTTCGACCCCATATCCGAACAAACTAGTTGAACAAGCACCTTTGAGTCTGATTCTACCGTCAACGCCCCCACCTCGCGATCTGCACACAACTGGAGACCGTGCAGGAGTGATTGCGCCTCCGTTTCCAACGCATCTAACTCTTCGAACTCCTTATAATAGGTGAAGCACACCTTCCCACAGTGGTCACGCAGGACCCCTCCCCCAGCTGCCCTGCCGTGTAGGACACTGGCATCAGTGTTAAGCTTGAGCCACCACGGCGGTGGCTTTTTCCAAGTAATAGGGGCAACACCTTTATCCCACCTACAGGGGCCTCCAAACCTTGCTCATGGACAGTCCCGATCACCTGCAAAGGAGGTCCTGGAGAATCCATGAGACTTACCCATCTGATCCAAAAACTCCTCGATCCGGAAGATCACCTGCGCCGGAGTGACCAAAGCTGCTTCAAATCTTGCTGAGTTTCTGCTCTTCCAAATGAACCAGAGAACCAACAAAGGGACCAGGACCCGCACATGTGTTGTTGACACTTTGGAGTGAGAGAAGAACCAGTAGGACAACATAGCAGGCACGCTGGGCGTGGTAAACGGGAAAAGTCCGAACACTTTGAGAAAGTGGTCCCACACCACCCTAGCTACAGTGCCATGCAGGAACAAGTGAATGACAGTCTCTTGAGCCTGGCGGCAACAACTACCCCTGGAACATAATGCGACCTCCTTACTCTGCAGCACACTGTCAAGGGGGATCTAGTGGTGCACTAGACGCCATGCAAAAAAGGAAACTCGTAAGGGCACAATTGGCCCCCAGACATAGCGATCAATCGACGATGTATGACATCTTTGGCGGATGTCCTCCCACGCGGAGGCCACAGAGAAATCACCATTGTGTGATGGTACCCAAACCATGACATCGTCCTGTTCAGGGAAGAAAGGAATGCTAGTGATCCGCTACACCACAAAGTCGAGCACCCACTCCTTAAGCTGAGGAACATTCCAGCCATGAACCGTGTAGAACTCTGCCACCAGGGCATAAGGGGGATTGGCGACCCCCACCACTAGCGCTAGAGGCAGACCACCACACCAGGTATCATGCCAGAAATTGACTAGTCCCTTCCCTAAGCACCAACGAATCTGCGTCTCCGCAAAATCTCGGACTGCTAACAATCGTCTCCATGACGCCGGGGGATGATCCACCACAGCGATTGACGGGTGGGAGTTCTTAATGTACTTACTGTGCATATAGCCAGCCCATATTGAGTCATTTCTTCGTAACTGCCACCACGACTTGCAGGCGAAGGCCTTTGCCGAATCAAAAAAGGAGCGAAACCCAAACCCCCTTCTTGAACCAGAAAGCATAGCTTCTCCCACGTTGCCCAGTGCATCCTCTTCGAATCAACACTTGAATCCCAGAGAAAGGAGTTGCAGATCCTGCTTAGGGCCGCCACCACGGTTTTGGGAGGGCAAATTGCCTGAAACAGATACAGAGGAATCGAGCCGAGCACGTGCCGAATGAGGACAATCTTACCCCTCGTACTCAGAAGTTTAGAGCTCAAATGCAATAGGTGTGCCCGTAGCTTAGCCAGTAGGGGATCGAAGACTATGGTGCCCATTCTTCCACAGACCAGGGGAACCCCTAGATATTTTACTGGAAAAGATTGTCTATGAAAGCCCAAGGTTGTCTCCACCAACCTAATGTGATCCTCGACATGCGAGAGGGCGTAAGGAGAGTGCTCTTCCCCGCATTTACCTTTTGCCCGGAATGGTTTTGATATAGAAGGAGAAACTCATGCAGTGCTATCAGGGACGGTTCCGAGCACCGAGTGAAGATGATTGTGTCATCGGCAAAAGCCAGATAGGGCACCGTGGCACCAGCAAACACAAAACATCTGTCCTTATGGTTAAGTCCAAGCTGCTGGAGACCCCACCCAAGGAACTCTGCTACAAACAAAAAGAGCGCGGGGGACAAAGGATCCCCCTGACGCACTCCCCTACTAGACTTGAAAAAGCCAGTGGGTTGGCCATTGACCAAAATCGAAAACCATGAGTTGGATAGGGTCCTGAAGAGGAGATCTACTGTGACCTCTGAAAATCCAAAACTCCTAAGCATAAAAGAAGGAAAGGCCATTCCACTCTTTCATACGCTTTCTCCATATCGAGTTTGAGCACTAAATTCGGGTGGGCCAGTTTCCTATCCAACTCCAACACTAGCTCCTAAGCTAGCAAGATATTATCCATAATGCCCCTTCCTGGAACAAACTCTGTTTGCCACGGCGAAATGAGTTTGGGTAGTAGACCCCCTAGTCGATTTGCCAGTATCTTCGATATGATCTTGGAACTCGTGTTACAAAGGCTAATTGGCCTGAAGTCCTTCCACTGGCATGCCCCCTCCGTCTTTGGGATCAGTACAAGTAACGCACTGGAGAAGCCCCTGGGCTGCTGCATTCCCTTAAAAAAATCCTGCACTACCCCAAGTAGATCTTCTTTGATGATCCCCCAGTACTGTTGATAGAAGCCTGTCCCGAACCCGTCCGGCCCCGGAGCGGTACTTGTATCCGTAGAGAACACCACTGTCCGGATCTCCTCCAGATCCGGTAAATGCCGCAACCCCGCGTCCTCTTCCGCCGCACCTCTAGGCAACTCTAGGGGCAGAGTGGGAGGAGGGACATACCCACTGGATTGGAATAATGCCGAGAAAAACAGTACTGCTGAAGCTTGAATGTCGCCCGTGTCCTGAATCCAGCCCAGAGCTTCATCTTTAATCCGCGCGACATAGTTGGAGTTTCTCCTCTATTTGACCACTGAGTGGAAAAAGGAGGTGTTCGTATCCCTCTCCTTGATCCACCGAAGCACTGCCTTTTGACGCCAGAACTCGCATTCCACTGACAATTCTCTTAGATACATGGCCCTTGCCTCATGTAAACGGGTCTTCGAGGAAACGTCTCCTCTTGAGTCGAATTCCGCTTCCCATTGTATCCTCTGCTAACTGAACTCGAGCAAATATATTCCCGAACTCCTCCTTGTTCCACTTTCTTAGCTGAGTTCGAAGGGACGACAACTTGGAGTAGAACAGGTGCATCCCGACTCCTGAACCTGACCCTTGCCAGACTGTTCATACCGTTTCCCGGAAGGTGGGGTGTCGATGCCACATGTTTAGATACCTGAAAGAAGACGGAACTGACGACCCCGACCCCACTTTGATCAAGAGTGGCGCATGATCGGACCGACCACGAGGAAGGTGGGAGACTCTTGTGACTGGATATGCCGCCGCCCACCGGGCATTAATGAGAGCCATGTCCAAACGCTATCAAACCGTGCCAATCGTCCAGGTAAAGGGACACCCATCAAAGTCAACTGGGGAGAGCCCACACGTAAACATGGATGAATTGAACTCGTCCATGTTAGTGCCATTAGCTGGACGCCCCCCTCTCCGCTCTTCCGAGGACGCGATCACATGTGATGTAGTTTATCAAAAGTTGATAATTTAACTATCTAGAAGTTACAAGAATTGTAATTAGTAATAAGTACCTACCTAATTAAAATTATTTTAGTTTGTTGAGTACACTCAAGTTCAAAATAACTAAATGGGATTCTACCCTATTAGGAATTTTGAATTCCTAAATTCATACTTGAGGTTGTGGATTTGTATTAAAATAGTGCAAGCAAAACAAAAAATTATTTTATGTCATTTTATTTGGTTTTGCTTTACATAAATAACAATTCTCTTTTACTTTGCTATCTACTGTAGAAATTATGAATAATTGTATATTATTCTCGATATAATTAATATTTTCAATTTCTTAAATTGGCAAAGAAATTGATAAAAGTTCTCAGTTAAACTTAACTATATCTTGTAAATCTTTTATACTTCCAATCATAGAAGATGAAATGGAATTAATAATGTATGCTTATAGTAAGTATAAAGGAGATGATGATTGCATATCATAGATACTTCTTAAATCTCTTATGTTACAAAGAACTCATTTTCTTTCACCATGATTAGATATCATAAAGAATTGAATGATGGATAGTCAAGATTTAAGATATATAAAATTCTTGAACAATAATTCCATTACTAAATGACAAAAAAATTCTCTAAATAAATATTGATTTATTGGAGGGTGATTGGTTATATTAAAAAACTAGCTCAGTCAAGTTTGTAATGGATCAAATTTTGTAATTATTACAGTGTATGTTGATGATCTTAATTTAATTGAAACTCCTGAAGAGCTCCAAAAGGTTATTGAGCATTTGAAAAAAGAATTTGAGATCAACGATTTTGAAAAGACTAGATCTTGCATTGGTTTACAGATTGAGCATTTATAATGTGAAATTTTTGTCTATCAAACTGCTTATATTCAAAAGGTATTAAAACGATTCTATATAAATAAAGTATATCCATTGAGTGCCCCGATGGTCGTTGGGTCCCTTGATCCGAATAAGGATCCTTTTAGACCAAAAGAGAAAAATGAAGAGATTCTTAGTCATGAAGTACCATATCTTAGTGTAATTGGTACACTAATGTATCTTACTAATTATACAAGACCAAAAATATATCATTTGCTGTAAATCTATTAGCAAGATTTAGTTCTCTCCTACAAGATGATATTGGAATGGTATTAAGCATGTTTTTTGCTATTTGCAAACAATAGTTGATCTTGGTTTATTTTATTCGAATAAATCTTGACGTGAATTGTTGGGTTATATTGATGGTGGATATTTATTTGACTCACATAAAGTAAGATTTCAAACTGGATATCTATTTATATGTGGTGGTACATCTATTTCGTGGCAATCAACAAAGCAGTCAATAGCTGTTACTTCTTCTAATCATACTGAGATAATAGCAATTTATGAGGCTAGTCAAGAATATTTATGGTTAAGATCAATGACCCATTATATTCGAAAAAACAGTGGGTTATCCTCTAAAAGAGAAAATCCTCCGATTACATCATATGAAGATAATGCGGCTTATATAGTCATATTGAAAAGATAATATATTAAAGGAGATAGAGCGAAACATATTTCACCAAAATTCTTGATTACTCATGATTTACAAAAAAAGAATGGTGAAATCGATATGCAACAGATCCGATCTAGCAATAATCTAACAGATTTATTCATCAAGACATTACTGACTACAACGTTTGAAAAATTGGTAAAGAATATTTGGAATGTGTCGACTAGGAGATCTCAAATGAGATTTGAATTAGGGAGAGAAATTTGAACACAAGAATAGTCTATTCTTTTTCCTTCATTCGGGTTTTTTTTCTACTGAATTTTTTCTTAGTAAGATTTTAACGAGACATATTTTTTGTGTAATAGACATTTAACGGGGAATATTATGAAATAGACATCATCACATTTATCTTATTCTTTAGATGGTGACGAATATTTCACATTGTTCGAGATGATAAAGCTATCATGATTTTGGAGGTAATAGAGATGACACAATTTTCAATAAAACTATTACGATTTTCAATAAAGTTGCATGAATGTCGATAAAACTATAACAAATTGTATTACCATCTTGAAAAAGTTAGCTGCTGTATTTTCTCCTATAAATAGAGGTTAACCCATTTGTAACAAAGCGATAGAAAACTAATGTTTCATTTGAATGAAGAAAACTGAAGTCAAGGGTTTAAATCTTGCCTCCCATTAATATACCACTATACGTGGTTTCTTCTAAATTCATATAAATGCGTAATATACCCGTCTGGTCCAATGGTGATTTAGTACCCGTCGGTTTCTCTAAGTCCCATTGGACTACTTCCTCTCCTAACAGTACGCATAGGTTAGACTAGCTATTACTATCTGATAAAAAAAAGAACTGTACTTTTGTGACTAACCCATTTCTCCTTAGAGCGAACCCTAGAATTTTGGCGAGCCGCCTACCTAACTTTCACTAGGACTCACTACGAGCCAAGTTTATAATTTAGAACTACCCAACCAATAAGTTACTAATATATAAAAGAAGTCACTTTTTTCAAAATGTCATTCATTAACTACACCATAATATTTCAAAAATACATCAAGCGTCCCAAATTATAGGTATCAGAAGATCATTTAAATCATTTACATCCATAGTTAGACAAAAAATATAATCAAGGTCAGCGTCTTCAAAAAGTCTCTCTACTTCAAAATTCGATTAAGGAAATCAAACTAAAAGGGATGAGCTAACGCTCAGTGAAGCCAAGAAAAACATGTAAGCAAACAAGTACAACTAGCATTGATAAAGTGTAAATCAAAAAAGATAGCAATAATATTGAAGTAAAAATTCACAAGAGAAACAAAATCACTATTAATAAAGGATACAAAATCTCTCAGGAGATAAATCCACAATTCATGCTACGCCGGTACCTTTGAAACACAATTTTTCAATGTTGACACTCTGTCAACCAAGCAAGTAACAAGTCCATACAACCCATTTTTTACCATTTTCCGTCCATCGTTACACCCCCTGCCGGATCCGAATCCCAAACAGAAACAACGGTGGTAAAACTCGAGTATACCCAAGCAAGAATAAGTGTGGTCGATGAGATGACTCTCCAATCAACTTTATCAAGATAGAGGTACTGAAATGGGATGAAAGGCACCTCCCACTCGAATTGAGTGTAGTACATGCTACCCTTTAGCATTTATAATATCCAAGTAAAAACAAGTGTGACAGATGAGATGACTCTCCAATCGACTTCATCAAGATAGAGGTTGTTTATCTTAGTCCGTAACTTTTGATGATTACAAAATAAATGGATGTTACTAATGTTCTCTAAGTAAACCTTTTCAGAAATGGAGCAAAATAAGGTCAAAGATTAAGCACAAATGATGCTAAAACTACAGTCGGATGCACAAGAAGACTGGATTGGACGTCCAACAACCTTTGCGCAACTTCGGACGTATGAAGAACTTCACCCTCGAACGTTCAAAGATATTGAGTCATTCCTTCTAAGCTCGCTGATCTCGATCGGACACATATTATCAGAGCACCGGACGTCCGACAAACGTTGCGACATTTCGGACGCAAAATTTTGGAAGCACCGGACGTCTGAAAATAATTGAAGAAGAATTCTCAGTTTCACCCCTACCCTCAGACGCATATATTGAAGGTACTGGGCGTCCGAAATAATTCAAGAAATTTTTTTTGAGCTCACTGCCTATGTTTGAACGCAAAAAAGTGGTCTATCGGACGTCCGTCACTATCAACGATTAGTTGACTCTTCAACTGCCTTCTACCCGTTGGAAGCATTAATTGAGAAACTTTTTTGGTCCCATATAAATAGGAAAAAGTCAACCACTTCCAGGCAACTTTGTACATTGAAACTACATCAGATCTAGAGTGATTCAAGTGTGAGAATACTCTTCAAAGAAAATTTGTACTTTTAGTTGTGTAATTTTCGATTAGTTTTTAAAGTGTATTTCAATTACTTCAATAGTGTAGCTCTGTGAGGGTTATCCGAGTGATAGTAAAACTTCCTTGCTTGACCAAGTGTGGCTTGGGATAAGCAGAAAGTGATCCTTCCTTTCTACACAAAAGATTGGTTGTAAGTTGATCAACTTGAAGAACCTTGCTCTCTAAAGTGATATTCAAACTCAAGAGGAGTTTGGTACTTGGTTTGATACTCTATCTCTTTTACTTACTGTCTTGATATATAAATTGCTCATCTCTTCTACTCACAAGCACTTGTGCTTTCTCATCAATTGCTCTATTGTGTGGTCTTTTAGAAAAAGATGGCAAGTACTCAAAAAGTGACTCATAACTTGGCCAGTTTTTAAACTACCTAATTCACCCCCTCTTAAGTTGTCTTCGATTCTTACAATCGGTATCAGAGTTTGGTCTCCTAGAGATTAAACTCAATCGGCTTTGGAGTACAAATGACAACCAACAATGCCATATTCTTTGAAGTGCAATCAGTCACTAGACCCCCAATGTTCATTGGATCAAATTATGTGACTTGGAAGGAAATGATGATTATCTTCTTACAATCTATTGATATTGAACTGTGATTTATTGTCAATAAAGGTCCATATGATGTCTCGATAGTTGATAAAGTCACTCATAGACCAAGACCAAAAACTAGAAATGAATTGACTGGTGATGATAGAACCTACCTCACTTTGAATGCCAAGGCTATGAATGTGTTATACAGTACTCTAGATTCAAATGAATCTATTAGAGTCAAAGACTGTGATCTACAAAAGAGATTTGGGATAAATTTAGAGAAATTCATGAAGGGAGTGAGAATGTAAGAGAACAAAAGAAGTCAATTCTGGTCACTAAATATGAATCTTTTAATATGAAACCTCATGGAAACGTTGATAAGATGTATTATAGATTCAATGATCTCATTAAGGATTTAGAAGTGTTGAAAAAGAAATACTCTTTAGGTGAGAAAAATAGAAAAATTCTGAATGCCTTATCCAAGAATTGGGAGAATAAGGTGAATGTCATTGAAGAAACTAGAGATCTAAATTTCATGCCTATTGAATCTCTCATTAATTTTCTAACCTCTTATGAGCTGAAACTCAAGTCCAAGGTGTAGGAGGAAGAAGATGCAAAGGTGAGAAAGAGCATTGTTCTAAAGGTCTCGCAAGATGAAGATGACTCAACTTCCTTGGATGGAGACGATATGGAAGGTCATGATAGTGACATTGCACTCATCACAAGAAGTTTCAAAAGAATTCTTAACAAAAGAAAATTCAGAAAAGGAGGACCTAACAATTCATTTTCAAATCAGTTCAACAACTCAAGGAACAAAGGGAAGCAAGAGTTCAATAAGAAGCAAACTGACAAATGTTTCGAGTGCGACCAACCTGGATACTATGCGAGCGAGTGTCCAATGAAGAAAAAAGAAGAAGGAAAAATTGAACGAAAACCAAAGTTCAACAATTTTCATATCACATGGAATAACTGCAACTCAGAAGGTGAAGTCGAAAAAAAAAAGGAATCTGTCCAAATGACTTTCATGGCCATTGGTGATGAAGAGGTAACTACTTATAACTCTCAAACTGATAGTGATAATGAATCTGATGATGATGTTAATTCTTTTATGGAAAGAATGCATAATAGTTTGAAAGAATCCTATGTTGGAAACAAGAAATTAAAACAAAAGATCAATTTTCTGATTCAAGACAATGCAAATCTTTTTTAACAAAACAAGAATCTAAAAAATGAAAATGAAAACCTAAGAAGGATTGAAAATTATCTACATGTTGAACTCGATAGAAAAATAAATTTTTGTGACATGCTAAAAAAGAAACAAGACAATTTAAAATGAAGAATGGATAATCTTAATCAGTTGCTTCAACATAAGAAACAAAACTGCTCTCAAAGGAATGATACAAAATCTCATTTTGGATTCATGAGAAAAGATTGAATTCTGGTGCAAACGAATTTACCATTTATAAGAAAAGATAAATCAGATTTGTTAAACCTGTCCATGCGAGTAATTCACTGACTATGTGCAGCTTTTGTTGTCAAATTGGTCACATGGAGAGTAATTGTTATGTGAGAAAGAATATGAAAAATGGTATGAAATGCATGTAGATAGTTAGGCATAATGCTAACTCTCAAGGACCCAAAATGTAAAGGGTACCAAATATTATCTTGTGAACTTTTGTGTACGTGAACTTGGTGAATATTATCAAGGAATCAAAATGGTTCATAAATAGTGGATGTTCAAAACATATGACTGGTGATCCATCACAATTCATCAAACTCAAGCCAAAAGCAAGCGGAAAGGTAACCTTTGGAGATGATAACAAAGCCAAAACTATTGAAATTGGTGATGTTGGTAAGAATGGTCAAACATTTGTTCACAATAATCTTTTAGTTGACAATTTGAGCTATAACTTGTTAAGTGTTAATCAATTGTGTGATAGAAATCTGCTTGTATTATTCAAAAAGTATAAATGTCTTATTCTTGACTCAAAATTAAACACTATTTTCAAAGAAAAAAGAGTCAATGACATCTACGTAGTTATTCTGAAAAATGTGGATTCGTCTAACCTTAAATGTCTTAAAGTTGCTAATGAAAACCCTTGGCTGTGGCATAGAAAATTTTGTCATTTTAACATGGATTTGTTAAAAGAGATTTCCAAAAAGAAACTTGTTAGAGATTTGTCAAAAATTAAATTTGAAAAAGACAGAATTTGTGATGCTTGTCAATTTGAAAAACAAGTCAAAGTTTCTTTTAAACCCAAGAAATGTGTTTCTATCACAAAACCTCTGAAACTTTTACATCTTGATTTATTTGGTCCTACACAAACAACTAGTTTAGGTGGCAAAAGATATTGCTTTGTTGTTGTTGATGATTATTCTAAATACACTTGGATGATGTTTCTTGCACACAAAGATGATGCTTTCAAAAATCTTATTTCATTATTTGCAAAGGTTCAAAATTTGATTGATTTGAAAATCATCAAGATCAGAAGTGACAATGGCACAGAATTTTATTTTTGTAGTTTTTCAGAATTTTGTAATAACAATGTAATTATACATGAATTTTCAATTGCAAGAGTTTTCCAACAGAATGGGATTGTTGAAAGAAAGAATAGAATACTTCAAGAGGCTGCTAGAACCATGTTAAGTGAGTGTAATTTGTCAAAATATTTTTGGACTGAACCTATAAATACCGCTTGCTATACTATGAATAGAGTTCTTTTAAAATCAATCTTGAACAAAACCTCTTATGAGTTGATATTTGATAAAAAGCCTGTTGTTAGATACTTCAAAGTCTTTGGCTGTAAATACTTCATTTTAAATACCAAGGAACATCTTGGTAAGTTTGATAAAAAATCTGATGAAGGAATTTTCTTAGGGTATTGCGAGATAAGAGAGGTTTTAGAGTTTATAATCGAAGGACTTTGGTTATAGAGGAAGTTATACATATTACTTTTGATGAATCTAATGATGATATTTTCAAAAGTTGTGGTGAGGATGATGATGCAGGTGTTCAAGATGGACTAAAGAAGCTCACAATCAATGACCAAGACACTGCTTCACCAGAAAATGATTCAAAAGAAGATGATACTCAAGACAGTCCAGCATTGGAAGATAATGACAGAGATGTTAGTACACCTATGTAGACACCAAATTTTGGTGTAATTTCATTTGCTGTTTATTTTTAATTTTTTCATTTTAGTTTTATTCGATTTTTAGTTTTAGTTTCTAGTTTTATTTTTATTTTTAAGCTGTTAGCATAGAATCTCTTGGAAAATGAATGAAAATGAGAAAGTGAAAAGAAAAGAGGAGAGAAAAGAAAAAAAAAGAAGAAAATTGCCCACGAAATATGTTTTATGTCTTCTAAATTCAATCTTTTGGCATTTTGTTTATTTTTGTTAAGTTATTTTGAAAAAAAAAAAGAAAAAAAAGAGAAAAACGATGAAAATAGGAAATGGAAAAGAAATGGAAATTGCACTTTATTGTTCTAGTTTATTTTTCATCAAATGTTAATTATTTTGTTTTGGTTATTTCTTTTTATTATTATCAATTTTGTTTGTTTCAAAAAAAAAAAAAAAAAAAAAATCAAAAAATCAAAAAAATCAAAAAATCACAACTTCACTTCTGCCGGTTCCACTTCCACTTCACATTCCAGCACCTTCCATTCCAAGTGCCGACTGAGCTCCACTCCAAACAATTCAATATAGACATTCCACTGCCTACACACTCCACGAGAGATCATTTCCAATCCACCACAACATTGCACTTCCATTTTTTTTTCTTTTCTGCCGTGAGCCGAGAGTGTGTGAGGGAGAGAAAGAGCCGAGCCTTTTATTCTTTTCCTTTCTGTCCGTAAACTAGGGAGGGAAGAGAGAGACTTGCTGTTCATTCTTCCTTCCATCCGTGAGCTAGTGAAGAAATTGAGAGCCAAATTTCCTCCATCCTAGTCGCAAGCTTGAGCAAGGGAGAGGGAGAGCTAGCGGGCTGCAATTTCTGGACTGTCGAGAGGAAGAAAAATATTTCTGTTGCTAGCCGTGTGTGTGAACTCCAAGCTGAGGTAATTTCTGGACCTAAACTAGTTGTTTAGGGGTAGATGATGTTGATTATAAGCTTGCATGTGGTGGTTATGTGGTTGGATGATAGATTAAGTCACAAGAAAACTGGTTTCGAAAGAATTGGAGTGCTGAATGAGTAAGCTGGAAATTTACAGCCTTAATTGGCCAATTTGTGATAATCTGAGTTTAATTGTGTAGTTAATTAACTAAAAACTGGATGATCAAGCTTTGCATGAAGTTAATTAGCTGTGAGAAAGCAAGAAAATTTAAGGAAAACAAAATCTGGTTGCATGCAAGTCAACCGAGAGGAACTGAATGAATTCTGGTTGGTTAGTGTTTTTGATGTTTGTTCGAACTTGGTTTTGGATCAAACCTGATAGATTGCTCTTTATTTGGTGATGCATGTAAGTTTTATGGTGACAAGCTTGAGTTTTGTTGCTGGAATTCTTGTTTGGAGGACTACATGGCCGCTGGAAAAGTTTCAGCTTAGCCGATGGTGGTTCTTTTGAGTATTAATGGATGTTTTGGTGATTGAAGCTGGAAAATCCCGTTGTATGCCCTATATGACCTATATCTAGTATTGCATGTTGAATTTTCTGGATGGAAACCTTGTTGAAAATTTCGAAATAACTTGCTGGAAAATCTGTTTTGTTGGCCGAGAGAGAGAGTAGGTTGAAACACTCTTGTTAATTTGGAAAATTCCATGATCATTGGCTATAATCCTAAGTAAAATGTCTTATAACATCTTGTTCTAGTTTTCATGATTTTTAACACTTGAAAAGCTGGTGAATTGGACCATGAACTGAAGTAATTATGGAAGGAAAATATTTTTCAGCATGGCCGAGAGAAAGGAGTTGAGCACTTGACTAGTTTTCCTTCGAATTTTAGCTAAGATTCTTGTGTTGGATGTTAAGACTAGTTTGTAGATTGCTAATCACCTTTTGCATGTTGAGTTGAAGTAAAAATTGAAGAAAATTAGGGACAAAAGCTCTATAAATAAACTACTACATTGCTGGAAAATGTACATAGCTGGCCGAATCTTCATGTCTTACGGTTTTAGTCTTTTGTTTATTCTTTCATTTCGGTTCCAGGCTGGTATCTTATTTAGATGACAGTTCAATCAAGCCTTTTATTGGTTGTTTGCATGAATATGCCTAAGTGCAAGAAGAGATTGCATGAGAATGGTTGTGGAAAAATTTTTCCTGAAGCTGCAAAATGGCAGCAGAAAAATTGCAGCAGAATAGGTGTTGTCGCATTTGCTTTTCCTGCGTTTCTTGTCCATACTTCGTTTTCTTCTAGTTGGTTATTATGTCTTGTGTGAAAAGGGGCAGGGGAAGATGAGTTTGCATGATTGAATCTGAAATGTTTGAATTGGGTTTGAGTATCTGCTGGGAAAGAATTCAATCAGGCTACCTAGCTTTTTGTGCATGAATGCTTTGTCCAGAATTTTCTTTTGCATCAGTCCCTTTATTGTTTCTTGCTTGTTGTGGTTGGAAGTCATGAAGTCTCTTGCTTAGCTTAAGGCTGTGATTAAGAAATCTGAGTTTGAGAAGGAAAATGTAGCAACCTGCTTGTTTGTTTTTCAGAAACTCTTGCTGCATTTTTTTTTGTTTTGCTGCGTTTTCATCCTCATAATTTGCTGCTTTCTTTTTCTTCCCACAACAACCCACACAAGCTAGTTTTGATCTTTCTATTTTATCTTTTACTAGCCTAATCCGATGTTAAAGGGGAAGTGGGTGAGTGGTGTTGAGTTCGCACTTTTGGGTTTTGAATACTTGAACCATTACCAGACAGTCTTGAAAAATGAACGAAACAGTTTTTTGCCGAGCTACCTTCTAGCACTTTGCGCAATTTTCCTTCTCTGGTTTGTCTTGTTGAATGTTGAAGTTGCATTGTATGTTTGGATGTTTTTTGAATGGTTTTGATCAAGTTTTGGCATTAAGGTTGATATTTGCTTGTGAGAATGCAAGTTGCGGTTGATAGTTTGATTGCAGAAATGTTTTCTTGTTGCAAACAATCTCACGTTCATTTGCATGAGTTTGCATGAAATAATTTTTTTAAGATTTGCATTTTGACCCCTCAAGTTCCTTTTTGTTGCACTATGGCTCTAGAAATTGAAATATCCATCAATTTGATCCTTCAAATGTCTTTTTCATTTTTCATTTGGATCCCTATTTGACGAATATGGATTTGCTTGATTATTTGAAAGACTTCAATGGTTCAATTTCGTATCTATTAGTGGTTCCTTAACTTTTGTTTTTGAATAATTTGTGTTGATTGATCTACTATTAAATTGGTACATTAATCCTTTGTTTAATGGTTTTTAGCTCAAATTAGAACCTTTTCCACTTATTAGCTTCACGAACAGGGGAGGTATAACTTTCTTTATCTTTTGTTTCTCTCCTATGTGGACTAATGTGCTAATTGAAATTTGCATGTCTACTTGCTTTTCTAGCCACTCCTTATTTCATTTACTTTCGATTTCTATCAATGGGGTATGTGTACACCTCTTGGCTTGTAATAGATAGGGCGTAGCAAGTAATTTGGTCCATTTTCCCTTTCCCCTTTGTTTTAGTTAGTGAATGTAATGGTTGCATGCCTATGTGTTATATGTTAAATGCTTTATTAGGGCCTTGCATCTAGTCGAGCATGCTAAATGTTACGTGCTACGTGTTTATGAGTATTTGGTATGTCTACTTGCTTTCCATAGTGTGGATGAATGGAATGGATGAATGTACGTCACCACACTAGTCCAACGCTAGTTGTGGCTTCTTTTATCGTTTCCACTAGTCCAACGCTAGTCGGAATTCATAGAATGGGCTAGTCCAACGCTAGACCCAATAGGCTTTTTCCTTTCTTTTCATTAGTGCATCATTTGCTTGTTCACCACATATCATGCAACTTTCTTTAGTTTTATCATTTTGCATGCCCCTCGAACCCCTTTTCCCTCCATTTTAGGATATTTGCATTTCATGCTAGTTATAGGGTTCATTTGCCTGAAGAGTCCCCTTAAATATGGGATATAGACGAGTGTGGCTTTTTCTAAGCCTTAGCACGCTTGTATTCCCTCTATAAAAGGGCAAATTGAGTCACGATTTAGGTCTCCCCGTACCCAATATGCATGAATTCCCTAGGCTCATGCATTTTCAAATCCACTCTATCATTTTATACCCTCATCACACTTTCATTTTTCCTCCCATTTTGCACATGTGCACCTTTATTTTTCTTCACTTGCACATGAACACTTTTATCATCACTTGCACACATGCATTTCATATTATCATTTCACATACCGTACCTTGCCCACTCACGTGCACATTTTCATTTACATATTTATTGTTTTTTATTACTTTTTCAAACTCATGTCCTCACATTGCATACATGTATTTCATTCATTTGCATCTCACTCGCATTATTCGTGACCTCTCCAAAGGGTCATTATTGGGCTTCACAATTAATGTGATTGGCACCATTCAACCTTTGAAGAGAAATTTCCCCCAATACCCCTAGGTCTAGGGTTTGCATTCATATAGTACATCCAAATGTAATAAATTCTTTGGTTAAAACAAGAAAATATTTGATTAAATCACGCAACTAGCCTTGGCTAGGTCGAAGGGGTGCCTTGGATTTATCCTTGCCTTCCCCTTCGTCAAATGTGACTCCCGAACCTTTTTCATTGGTTTACGTGGACTAGGAGTCGTTCAAAAGGGTTTCTTACTTTTTTCCTTAAAAAATTCACTTTTTTGGGTGACTTGGTACACCCTAACTCTATACCAAGTGGCGACTCCATTTTTCATATAAAAAACCCTTTTTGAACTATTTTTCTTGGGTCAAATCGTCGAATTTTCAAAAGTCCCATTTAGACCCATCTTTCTTTTAAATCACAATTAATTTTTCAAATCACAAATTGAATCAAAAAATACATTTTCTCAAACCATTTTATTTATTTATTCAAAAATGGGGCGCGACAGTTGGCGACTCCACTGGGGACATTCGAGAGTCCGAGCAAATTTGATTTAATCAATCTTTTTCTTCTTTTAAACCTTTTTATTTATCACATTGGATGTTTAGGGTTGCATTTTTCCCTTTTTCTAGGTTTTTTTTGCATTTTCGCGTATCAACTCACGTCCTCACACGTTCGCCTACGATTGTTTTGATGAATGGATGTTTGTATGTGATTCCGCGCTTTGCATTGCATTTGGGGGGGGATTCTACCTTAGAGCCTCGCGTTGGTTCTCGATCCCTCCCCTCCAAAACGTGCACTATCATACGCGCATACGCTTTACTATTCATCCTCCTTTATTTTTCTTTTTAGTGGCTTGTCACGCCACTCCACCCTATTAGGATTAGGAGACCCACTTGGACGTGTGATCGTAACACGACGTGTGCGTAGCACGATCCAATGGGTCACTCACTCTTCCGCTTTAAACTTTGGGTTAATATCCTTAGTTTTTAGTCGAAGGTTGAGGTTTTTTATAGATTCACTCAAACATGCGGCCGTGACACGACGTGTGCGTAGCGGTGTTTGGGGAATCGCTCGAGCCACCGACAAAGGGCCTTGGGAGTGATGACCCTTGGTCACGAGTCTGAAGGCTTGGGGACCTATGACTTATCGAGTCTAGATGCATTAGTGAACCCCAACCTCATGCATCCATTTTAGAATTGCCTAAGGTAGAGTCGACCTTACCCTATTAGGGACACCATGCACGAGGGGAGGGATCCACCCTCTTTCCTTATTTCTTTGTTGCTTTTGTATTATCCAACGTGTTATGTGATTATGTGTTGAACTAACGTTTCCTTGTTTCTTATCTTTTGCATTCACAAACGTTAGGAAATAAGAGGTCTGGCATGACCTTCTTTTAGAACCTACCCTCGTAGATAGGGTATTGCACGTTTAAAGATTTTGGTATATTGCATTCATAGATTTTGGTAATTGTATAGCATTTTAGGCCTACCCTGGCAAATAAAAGGGTTCCTTAGGTCACGTTTCATTTCGAATTGCACATTTTACATCGCTTTAATAAATGGCATCATGCATAAACCCTAGAAAGGGAATGCCACTTAGGGAATCCCGCGTTTAGGAATAAACCACCTTTGTGTCTCGGATACTTAATCCAGTGAGACTTGCACGTTTACATTTTGTACCATCCAAAGGGGTAGTGCACAAGGTAAGGTAGGATCCGATCATTTTCATAGAGTGATCTTTGGAATATGAGCATCTAATAATCACTTTTTGGCCATTTTATCAAAAATTGGTAAAAATCCCTTGCGTGAAGGACATTAATTTGAAGAAATTCACAAATGATTCCTCCTTTTGAGACGATAAATAAATTAAGACCAAAATTTGATTTTTAGAAGGTCATAGACTAATGCACTTCAATGATTTTGAAATAACCAATGGCCGGGCAGTTCAACCAATCCATTTTGCCGATTCATTCAATAAATTGTCAATTCATTTGACCAATTTACCCTTTTTAGGGTCATTCGACCAATTTTTGAATAAATCACTAATTCAATTTCATTCATTTTGCCAATTTACCCATTTTTAGGGCAACCGAGCCGATTTTGAATAAATCAAGTTTCGTTCAATCTATTTGATCAATTTACCCTTTTTAGGGTGATCTGATTAATTTTGGATAAATTAAATTTCATTCAATTCATTTGACATGTTCCCCTTTTTAGGGTAATCTGGTCGATTTTAAATAAATGATCAATTTCATTCAACCCATTTGACCAATTAAGGTTTCAAGATCGAATTTCAAATTGGGAAACCTAGTCGGTTTTAAGAAAACCGTCCACTGCATCCAGCCATTTGATCAGTTGGGGTTTTGACCCGCGCTTTACTGAGGAAATTTTGTCAAACGAATTCCGGTCTCTTCGATAGGAAGTTTGTCAAGGTCAAACCTGTGCGTTTTTACAAATTCTTGTATCGATCAAAAGTGATCAATCCATTCGGACGTTGACCTCATTTTGACAAAGTGTCTCTCGTCACTCCAATTGACCAAAATTTTCAAATTATTTTTCACTCCATAAGCTGATTGGATCCATCAGGTATGGTATAGTGCCTACTCTAGAGGATTGCATCCTCATTCTAGGCCTACCCTTGGCGCAAAAAGGGTTCCCCCATAGGACATGCATCCGAATTTTCTGCATATCTACTAACTCTTGCCTTTTTCTTTTCTTTTTCTTTATTTCTTTTGTAATAACTAAGCGAGGGTTAAATCTAAAAGCAATCTTTTCAAAATTCTCAGGTAATATTTAAACATAGCTTCTCGTCGAAGCCCCATCATAACGCGATCCCGTAGTCAAGTCCAAAGGAATCGTGTAAACATGAGTTCACAACCAGAACAGTCAGATAGGTCTGCTACTACCGCTCAACCCGAGACTGCAAGTTTGGGGATTCAGTTGACTGAGATGCTTACCAAGTTCGGAGAGATGGCGTCTGAGATGGCCGCTCAAAGGAAGTTGGATGATGAGCTAATTAGCAGCGGAGTTCAACCTGAACCTGTACCCGCCAGACAGCCTGAGCAAGAGACATTTGTCCTACCTTCGGCCCACGCCACTGTTACTCTATCATTCCCTATTGCACCCGAAGAAACTTTCACCTATCCCACCACAAATTTGCCATACACTTACCCTCCTCATCCTTCATTTTTTCTTACTCACACGCGAGGTCCACCACCCCAAATCACTTCAAATATACCACCTGAGCCACATACCTTTTATCACCCTGTTGCTGAGCCATTACTACCAGACCATATTGTTCAAACCAAGGCAGAAATGGGGGAATCTTCTGCTCCCGTTGATATAAAGCTGCTCAAACGTCTTGATCGTTTTGATGAGTTTATGAGGAAGAGTCAGGGGTTGAACAAGCAAGGAGTCCTGGACTACGATGAGCTTTGTCTCTTTCCCAATGTGCAATTGCCTGAGGGGTTCAAAACTCCGAAGTTTAACAAGTATGATGGGACGGGCAATCCCAAGACACACCTCCGACTGTTCGCCAACAAGTTGGGTAGGCCAACAGATGATGAAAATCTGCCTTTGAGGCTATTCCCAGAAAGTCTGGAGGGGGATGCACTCGACTGGTATTCCAAGCTGAAACCTGAAGAAGCAAAGACCTGGCTGGACCTGTCCAATGCGTTTGTAAAGCAGTATGAGTATAATTGCGAGCTGGCTCCAACACGAACCACATTGGAAGGGACAAAGAGGAAGCCATCTGAAGATCACAAGACTTATGTCAAGAGATGGAGAAAAATAGCTGCCAAAGTCGAGCCACCGATGACTGAGGACGAAATCATACGCACTTTCATTAAAGCACATGATCCCCCGTATTTTGAAGAAATTTTCCGCATGACTGGATGCTCGTTCGCCGCCATTGTTAACAAACTTGAGAAGTACGATGACTTCGTGAAAGCTGGGAAAATTGTTAATGTCTCTGCCCTCAAATCCCAGTTGGATGCTTTGCAAGGACAGGGGACTAGTGGGAAGAACCCGCAATTCCAAAAGAAAGAGGGAGAAACTGCCTTCACATGGAATCAAAACCCTGTCCCAAGACCCAGACCTCGACAATACCCTACCTACTCAAACCCTTACCATTCAAACCATCATCCCGTTTATCACACCAATATCACTCATCCTCGATCTCGCCCAAATTATGCCAACCCGCCTACAACCCCTTCCCAAATATCTCAACCAAACTTTCAACAAACTCGTCCTCGACCTCCTTACCACCAAAGATTTTCCCCACCAAATAGACCCACCTACAACTATCCCCGACCCACTGAAACCTACAATCAAAGCCGTACCCGAACCTTCGCCAACCTAGGCAGACCTTTGGACCAATTGTATGAGCAATTGAAGGTTGCCAACAAAATAGGCGTGATTCCCCCTCCAACTTACCTTCATGGTATGCCTGCTGGGTACAATCCACATGCTATTTGTGCCTATCATTCGGGAGTACCTGGTCACTCAACCGTCGATTGCAGGGCACTCAAGCACAAAGTCCAAGACATGATCGAGGCAGGGGAAATAATGCTAAGGAAAAGAGGTGAACAAGGGCCGAGCATAAGTACAAATCCTTTCCCTGAACACAAGGACACCTTCGAAGCATCCACCTCCAATGACGAAATTTGAAAATCCTGAAGGAACTTTGCATAATTTGAATGGCCGAGTATCTTCCCTCTCGAAGGGAATTTCGGTAAATCTAGGGGTTGTTATTTACTAAGGTTCACGAAAACCATTTCTTGCATATGTGAATAGCTTAATGAAAACATCTTTTGCAACTAAGTTTTTGTCTTGTTTCCGTTTTGACTAGTTTTTCCATCAAATGCATAATTTGTTTTTTCTGTTTATTTGATTATTGTCCCGAATTTTTAATTCTTTTAGATGGCCAAAGATGGAATTATTTGACCATTTGAATATCACTGTTCTGGATTCCGATAATACCATTCATTCAAAAATTTCTTCGTGAAAAATTCCTTTGTTGAAAAGGGCAAAAATTCCTTTGTTGAAAAGGCCAAAAATCCCTTCGTTTGAAAAGGCCACAAATCCCTTCGTTTGAAAATGCCAAAAATCCCTTCGTTGAAAAATCCCTTCTTTGAGAAGGACAAAAACCTCTTCTTTGAGAGACCCCTTCATGAAAAATCCCTTCATTGAGAAAGTCTTCATTGAGAAATTCCTTTATTAAGAATTCGTTCATTGAGGAAGCCTTCATTGAAAAATCTCTTCATTGAGAAAATCCCTTCTTTGCCAAGTTCGAAGCTGATTGATTAAAGCAGCGTCACCGACAATTGATTTTGATGGATGAAAAGCAGCTGAACGCCATGTGCCATGGCTAATGTTATCAAAGTGCGTGGCCTGTGTTCATAACAAAAAGGTCCGCCTCCGAGCCTTTAGAGAAGGAGGACAAAGAGTTAAAGCGAGTTTTGCCAATGCAAGATGAAGTCAAAGACGAATTTGATCTAAACTGGTAAGGACATTTGTCATTCAAAAAGGTGCCACCGAGTGGAGCACTTATCCTTGAAGAGATGGATGGGTAAACATTCTCTCAACCTATCAAATCAGACATGTGTAAGAAGTCTTTATTTTTGATTATGCAAATTTCTTTTGGAAATCATGCAAGGGACGAGGTAAAAGTCAGGCCATCTTCCTTTTCAATCAAAACATTTCATCCCTAGTTATCCCTTTTGAGCCATCAGAGCAGTAATTTTCGTTTGGCAGCCCCTGAGAGTTGCAAACCCCACACTGGGGCCAAGTTATTTTGGAAAAGAGATGATCAAAAGAAAAGAAAACCCTACACTGGGGCAAATTTATTTTGAAAGAGAAAGAAAAAGCAGAAAACCCTACACTGGGGCAAATTTTTGAAAAAGTTCAAAAGAATGGCAAAAGGCCAAAAGACAAGAAAAAAAAAAAAAGATGAAAAGGAAAAGAGAACCCCATACTGGGGCAAATTTAGCTTTGAAGAAAAATGCAAAAAGTGAGGAAGATGCAATGGAAAAAGCAAAGAGAGAAAATTCAATCAAACTGGGGCAAATTTCCCTCAGTTTCGTTCGAAATTGAAGATGATTTCAAATGATGCAATCTCAGGTTATTTCACCTCTCATAAGAGCAAATTGTTTTCAAGCCTTAACTTTTCTTGACATATCCCACCTGACTCCATTACAAAAGCCCAAAGTCCTGACTTTCGTCACTAGCTATATTTCTATTGGAAAGTTTGCTAATCAACTGACAAGTGATGTCCATAATGCCTTCGCTTAATCTTACAAGGGAAGTGCATTTTACTGATGTCAGAAATCTTTAACTCATACTTCTGAGGCGATTATGGTTGAGCTCTTCCATTGCTTTCTTACGTAAAAACCCGAAAGGGCACCTCAAAAAGAAAAAAAAGGAAAAAAAGAAAAAAAAAGAAAAAAGAGAAAAGACAAAACAAAACAAAAAAAAAAGGGTGGGGGCAACCTTGATGAAAACCCGAAAGGGCGCTAGGTAGGTTTTTTTCAATGAGCAAACACGAGGAAGAACAGTTGATGACTTGGTTCATTTGGAATTTCTCTTCATAATACTTCTGCCAGTGTCGAATTGCAAAACAAAGATATTTAGGGACTCGAATATGACATCCGTTGGCCAAAACTGTGTCGTTTTGTAAAAATATTTCTTTAGCAAATTCATTCTTAGGAAGCTCATTTTTTCTCAATTGCTTGTATTCATGGCATTTTTGTAGGCTTTAAGCACAAATGGTTTGTGTTTGCATTCTTTCACATATTCATCATCGAATTTTGGTGAATGATAACCCCATGGTTTATTCAAAGCATACTTGGGTTCAGTCATCTTGCGAAAATGGTTGAAATTCAGCAAGGTCGGTTACGCAAGCTTCACAATATGGCAAAATGCACGCTCGGTTAGTCGGGAAAAATCAGAGACGTTTAGAAATGACAAATCCAACCAAGTCAGATGCCACGGTCAACTTTGACGAAGGCATCCAAAGACTCATGTTTACACGATTCTCAAGGACAAACGGATCAAATAATGGTAGCAATTCCTTTGTTTTTTCTCTTTTGCAGGAAATTTCATGCATGGATGAAAACAATCACACCTCGCACTGAAATCGGTGTCGGAAAGAGTTCTAATGAACAAAGGCAGATTGAAAATGTCGCAAGCAAATTTCATCAAAAAATGCAACAGCATGGCGATACAGAATCAACTCTGGGTTCACATTGCAAAAATTCATCATACTGGGGCAAATTAATTTTTTGTAAAGATTTTGAAAAGTCAAAAAGAAAAGTCAAAAAGAAGCAAAAATCATTAATCAAAAACCAAAATCGAATCAAATTTCGTCACGGCAGGATCGGGTTTAATCCCACTGACCGACGATCAAAAGCATTTTCGGGTCAGTCCCTCGATCAAAAGCATTTTCGGGTCAGTCCCTCGATCAAAAGCTCATTCGGGTCAGTCCCTCGATCAAAAGCATTTTCGGGTCAGTCCCATGATCAAAAGCATTTTCGGGTCAGTCCCTCGATCAAAAGCATTTTCGGGTCAGTCCCTCGATCAAAAGCTCATTCGGGTCAGTCCCTCGATCAAAAGCATTTTCGGGTCAGTCCCTCGATCAAAAACATTTTCGGGTCAGTCCCTCGATCAAAAACATTTTCGGGTCAGTCCCTCGATCAAAAGCATTTTCGGGTCAGTCCCTCGATCAAAAGCTCATTCGGGTCAGTCCCTCGATCAAAAGCATTTTCGGGTCAGTCCCTCGATCAAAAGCTCATTCGGGTCAGTCCCACGATTCAAAAGCTCATTCGGGTCAGTCCCGCGATTAAAGCTTATTCGGGCCAGTCCCATGATTTGAATTTCCTTCTCTAGTCAGTCCCAATTTTAAATTTCTGCTCGGGTCAGTCCTGTTTTAATTTTCTGTTTGGGTCAATTCCATTTCAAAAAAAAAAAAAAAAAAAAAAATTGTGTTAAAGAGGTTGATCCTCATTTCAGAAGCGTCCATTGCAGCCGAATAACACAGGTAAGTATTTGGTGTCTACTTCTTTGTCTCAAGTTTTTTCAAAACTCAGACAAAGAGGGGCAAACTGTAGACACCAAATTTTGGTGTAATTTCATTTGCTGTTTATTTTTAATTTTTTCATTTTAGTTTTATTCGATTTTTAGTTTTAGTTTCTAGTTTTATTTTTATTTTTAAGCTGTTAGCATAGAATCTCTTGGAAAATGAATGAAAATGAGAAAGTGAAAAGAAAAGAGGAGAGAAAAGAAAAAAAAAGAAGAAAATTGCCCACGAAATATGTTTTATGTCTTCTAAATTCAATCTTTTGGCATTTTGTTTATTTTTGTTAAGTTATTTTGAAAAAAAAAAAGAAAAAAAAGAGAAAAACGATGAAAATAGGAAATGGAAAAGAAATGGAAATTGCACTTTATTGTTCTAGTTTATTTTTCATCAAATGTTAATTATTTTGTTTTGGTTATTTCTTTTTATTATTATCAATTTTGTTTGTTTCAAAAAAAAAAAAAAAAAAATCAAAAAATCAAAAAAATCAAAAAATCACAACTTCACTTCTGCCGGTTCCACTTCCACTTCACATTCCAGCACCTTCCATTCCAAGTGCCGACTGAGCTCCACTCCAAACAATTCAATATAGACATTCCACTGCCTACACACTCCACGAGAGATCATTTCCAATCCACCACAACATTGCACTTCCATTTTTTTTTCTTTTCTGCCGTGAGCCGAGAGTGTGTGAGGGAGAGAAAGAGCCGAGCCTTTTATTCTTTTCCTTTCTGTCCGTAAACTAGGGAGGGAAGAGAGAGACTTGCTGTTCATTCTTCCTTCCATCCGTGAGCTAGTGAAGAAATTGAGAGCCAAATTTCCTCCATCCTAGTCGCAAGCTTGAGCAAGGGAGAGGGAGAGCTAGCGGGCTGCAATTTCTGGACTGTCGAGAGGAAGAAAAATATTTCTGTTGCTAGCCGTGTGTGTGAACTCCAAGCTGAGGTAATTTCTGGACCTAAACTAGTTGTTTAGGGGTAGATGATGTTGATTATAAGCTTGCATGTGGTGGTTATGTGGTTGGATGATAGATTAAGTCACAAGAAAACTGGTTTCGAAAGAATTGGAGTGCTGAATGAGTAAGCTGGAAATTTACAGCCTTAATTGGCCAATTTGTGATAATCTGAGTTTAATTGTGTAGTTAATTAACTAAAAACTGGATGATCAAGCTTTGCATGAAGTTAATTAGCTGTGAGAAAGCAAGAAAATTTAAGGAAAACAAAATCTGGTTGCATGCAAGTCAACCGAGAGGAACTGAATGAATTTCTGGTTGGTTAGTGTTTTTGATGTTTGTTCGAACTTGGTTTTGGATCAAACCTGATAGATTGCTCTTTATTTGGTGATGCATGTAAGTTTTATGGTGACAAGCTTGAGTTTTGTTGCTGGAATTCTTGTTTGGAGGACTACATGGCCGCTGGAAAAGTTTCAGCTTAGCCGATGGTGGTTCTTTTGAGTATTAATGGATGTTTTGGTGATTGAAGCTGGAAAATCCCGTTGTATGCCCTATATGACCTATATCTAGTATTGCATGTTGAATTTTCTGGATGGAAACCTTGTTGAAAATTTCGAAATAACTTGCTGGAAAATCTGTTTTGTTGGCCGAGAGAGAGTAGGTTGAAACACTCTTGTTAATTTGGAAAATTCCATGATCATTGGCTATAATCCTAAGTAAAATGTCTTATAACATCTTGTTCTAGTTTTCATGATTTTTAACACTTGAAAAGCTGGTGAATTGGACCATGAACTGAAGTAATTATGGAAGGAAAATATTTTTCAGCATGGCCGAGAGAAAGGAGTTGAGCACTTGACTAGTTTTCCTTCGAATTTTAGCTAAGATTCTTGTGTTGGATGTTAAGACTAGTTTGTAGATTGCTAATCACCTTTTGCATGTTGAGTTGAAGTAAAAATTGAAGAAAATTAGGGACAAAAGCTCTATAAATAAACTACTACATTGCTGGAAAATGTACATAGCTGGCCGAATCTTCATGTCTTACGGTTTTAGTCTTTTGTTTATTCTTTCATTTCGGTTCCAGGCTGGTATCTTATTTAGATGACAGTTCAATCAAGCCTTTTATTGGTTGTTTGCATGAATATGCCTAAGTGCAAGAAGAGATTGCATGAGAATGGTTGTGGAAAAATTTTTCCTGAAGCTGCAAAATGGCAGCAGAAAAATTGCAGCAGAATAGGTGTTGTCGCATTTGCTTTTCCTGCGTTTCTTGTCCATACTTCGTTTTCTTCTAGTTGGTTATTATGTCTTGTGTGAAAAGGGGCAGGGGAAGATGAGTTTGCATGATTGAATCTGAAATGTTTGAATTGGGTTTGAGTATCTGCTGGGAAAGAATTCAATCAGGCTACCTAGCTTTTTGTGCATGAATGCTTTGTCCAGAATTTTCTTTTGCATCAGTCCCTTTATTGTTTCTTGCTTGTTGTGGTTGGAAGTCATGAAGTCTCTTGCTTAGCTTAAGGCTGTGATTAAGAAATCTGAGTTTGAGAAGGAAAATGTAGCAACCTGCTTGTTTGTTTTTCAGAAACTCTTGCTGCATTTTTTTTGTTTTGCTGCGTTTTCATCCTCATAATTTGCTGCTTTCTTTTTCTTCCCACAACAACCCACACAAGCTAGTTTTGATCTTTCTATTTTATCTTTTACTAGCCTAATCCGATGTTAAAGGGGAAGTGGGTGAGTGGTGTTGAGTTCGCACTTTTGGGTTTTGAATACTTGAACCATTACCAGACAGTCTTGAAAAATGAACGAAACAGTTTTTTGCCGAGCTACCTTCTAGCACTTTGCGCAATTTTCCTTCTCTGGTTTGTCTTGTTGAATGTTGAAGTTGCATTGTATGTTTGGATGTTTTTTGAATGGTTTTGATCAAGTTTTGGCATTAAGGTTGATATTTGCTTGTGAGAATGCAAGTTGCGGTTGATAGTTTGATTGCAGAAATGTTTTCTTGTTGCAAACAATCTCACGTTCATTTGCATGAGTTTGCATGAAATAATTTTTTTAAGATTTGCATTTGGACCCCTCAAGTTCCTTTTTGTTGCACTATGGCTCTAGAAATTGAAATATCCATCAATTTGATCCTTCAAATGTCTTTTTCATTTTTCATTTGGATCCCTATTTGACGAATATGGATTTGCTTGATTATTTGAAAGGCTTCAATGGTTCAATTTCGTATCTATTAGTGGTTCCTTAACTTTTGTTTTTGAATAATTTGTGTTGATTGATCTACTATTAAATTGGTACATTAATCCTTTGTTTAATGGTTTTTAGCTCAAATTAGAACCTTTTCCACTTATTAGCTTCACGAACAGGGGAGGTATAACTTTCTTTTATCTTTTGTTTCTCTCCTATGTGGACTAATGTGCTAATTGAAATTTGCATGTCTACTTGCTTTTCTAGCCACTCCTTATTTCATTTACTTTCGATTTCTATCAATGGGGTATGTGTACACCTCTTGGCTTGTAATAGATAGGGCGTAGCAAGTAATTTGGTCCATTTTCCCTTTCCCCTTTGTTTTAGTTAGTGAATGTAATGGTTGCATGCCTATGTGTTATATGTTAAATGCTTTATTAGGGCCTTGCATCTAGTCGAGCATGCTAAATGTTACGTGCTACGTGTTTATGAGTATTTGGTATGTCTACTTGCTTTCCATAGTGTGGATGAATGGAATGGATGAATGTACGTCACCACACTAGTCCAACGCTAGTTGTGGCTTCTTTTATCGTTTCCACTAGTCCAACGCTAGTCGGAATTCATAGAATGGGCTAGTCCAACGCTAGACCCAATAGGCTTTTTCCTTTCTTTTCATTAGTGCATCATTTGCTTGTTCACCACATATCATGCAACTTTCTTTAGTTTTATCATTTTGCATGCCCCTCGAACCCCTTTTCCCTCCATTTTAGGATATTTGCATTTCATGCTAGTTATAGGGTTCATTTGCCTGAAGAGTCCCCTTAAATATGGGATATAGACGAGTGTGGCTTTTTCTAAGCCTTAGCACGCTTGTATTCCCTCTATAAAAGGGCAAATTGAGTCACGATTTAGGTCTCCCCGTACCCAATATGCATGAATTCCCTAGGCTCATGCATTTTCAAATCCACTCTATCATTTTATACGCTCATCACACTTTCATTTTTCCTCCCATTTTGCACATGTGCACCTTTATTTTTCTTCACTTGCACATGAACACTTTTATCATCACTTGCACACATGCATTTCATATTATCATTTCACATACCGTACCTTGCCCACTCACGTGCACATTTTCATTTACATATTTATTGTTTTTTATTACTTTTTCAAACTCATGTCCTCACATTGCATACATGTATTTCATTCATTTGCATCTCACTCGCATTATTCGTGACCTCTCCAAAGGGTCATTATTGGGCTTCACAATTAATGTGATTGGCACCATTCAACCTTTGAAGAGAAATTTCCCCCAATACCCCTAGGTCTAGGGTTTGCATTCATATAGTACATCCAAATGTAATAAATTCTTTGGTTAAAACAAGAAAATATTTGATTAAATCACGCAACTAGCCTTGGCTAGGTCGAAGGGGTGCCTTGGATTTATCCTTGCCTTCCCCTTCGTCAAATGTGACTCCCGAACCTTTTTCATTGGTTTACGTGGACTAGGAGTCGTTCAAAAGGGTTTCTTACTTTTTTCCTTAAAAAATTCACTTTTTTGGGTGACTTGGTACACCCTAACTCTATACCAAGTGGCGACTCCATTTTTCATATAAAAAACCCTTTTTGAACTATTTTTCTTGGGTCAAATCGTCTCATTTTCAAAAGTCCCATTTAGACCCATCTTTCTTTTAAATCACAATTAATTTTTCAAATCACAAATTGAATCAAAAAATACATTTTCTCAAACCATTTTATTTATTTATTCAAAAATGGGGCGCGACAACCTAACGATCTTCCAAGAACCTGAAAATTTGTTCAAAATCATCCTAAGAAACTCATCATTGGTGATCCATCAGAGAAGGTCAGAACTCGTTCCTCCTCTAAACAATTAATGAATAATTTTGCATTAGTCTCACATTTTGAACTCAAAAATATTGTTGATGCCTTGAAAGATGAGAACTGAATTTTAGCTATGGAAAAGGAGATAAATCAATTTAAAAGGAATAAGGTTTGGACATTAGTTGAAAAATCTCAAGATCATCCTATCATTGGTACAAAATGGATTTTTAGAAATAAAATAAATGACAAAGGTGAGGTAGTAGGGAATAAGGCCAGACTTGTTGCTAAGGGATATGCTCAAGAAGAAGAAATAGATTTTGATGAAACATTTGCACCCGTGACTAGACTTGAATCTATTAGAATGTTTTTAACCTTTGCATGTTTCAAGAATTTTAAACTATTTCAAATGGATGTTAAAAGTGCTTTCTTAAATGACTTTATTGAGCAAGAAGTATATGTTGATCAACCTCCTGATTTTGAAAATGAGATTTATCCAAATCATATATTTAAAAGTTTCAAGGGTATGGTATGAATGTTTAAGTGATTTTTTGATTGAAAATGGTTTTAAAAGAGGCATTGTAGATACTACTCTTTTCACTAAACAAAGTTCACGTGATCTTTTAATAGTGCAAATATATATGGATGATATTATATTTTGTGCTACTAATGAGAGCTTGTGCAAGAATTTTTTCACAATTATGCAAAAAGAGTTTGAAATGAATATGATGGAAGAGTTAAATTTCTTCATTGGGTTCTAAGTGATTCAAACTCGAGAAAGAACCTTTACTAATCAAACCAAATACACCATGGAGCTGCTCAAAAGATTTGGGATGGAAAATTCAAAACAAGTTGGAACACCTATGTGGACATCTACCATGTTTGATAAGGATGAAGAAAGTACAAAGGTTGATGAAAAGAAGTATAGAGGTATGATTGTTAGCTTACTTTACTTAACTGCCAGTAGACCTGATATCATGTTTGCTGTGTGCTTGTGTGCTCGTTTTCAGTCCTGTCCAAAGGGATCTCACTTGAATGCAGTAAAAAGAATTCTTAGATACCTTAAAGGAACTTTGAATTTTGCCCTATGGTATCCTAAGTGTCATGAATTTCCTTTATGTGGATTCTCGGATGCTGATTTTGGTGGTTGTAGGATAGATAGAAAAAGTACAACGGATATATGTAGTTTTCTTGGAAACTGCTTAGTATCCTATTTTAGTAAGAAGCAAAATGCTATATTCTTCTCTACAACCGAAACGGAATATGTTGTTGCCAGTGCTTGTTGTGCTTAATTATTGTTGATGAAAAATACATTGAATGATTTTGGATTAATATATGATTATGTGCCTATGTATTGTAATAATACTAGTACCATAAATTTGACAAAAAATTCCATTCAATATTCTAGGACAAAGCACATACACATAAAGCATCATTTCATTCGCGATATTGTCCATAAGGGTGAAATTTGTGTTCAATATGTCTGCTCAAAAGATCAAATTGCTGATATTCTCACAAAAGCCCTACCACTAGATCAATTTGTGTCTTTGAGAATAAAATTGGGCATTTCAGAAAAAAATATTCTAAAAATTCTCTGATCACTCCTTATCGAACATTCGATGTGTTAGAACGAACGTCCGACAGTGTTCTTGATCATTTTTCCAGAAAGTTCTAGTTCAGACGGATGTGTCTGACACTCTATTTCGTTCGGCCGTCCGACACTCAAAAATTGTGTCTTATAAGAAAGTTCTCTGCGTCATTCAGTTAACATTCTTACCCTTTGTCTCGGATGCAACTCTTCATATTCTCTCACTTTCAAAATTCAAATTCATCTCTCTTCGGATTAAGTTCCAAGAAATTATTCTGACCGACACCATTATATTTCTATTTTGCGTTTATTGCTCATCATAACTTCTCCCAACTGTCAACTGCATTATAAATTTCAATTCTCACCCGAAACCCTAGCCACTCAAATTCACTCTCTATGGACAATTCAAGCATCCATTGTAGTTCATACTACATTTTTCATCTTTTGATACTCATTTGCATTACATTTCATAATAAAAAACACACTGCATTACAATCATGGTGAGGATTAAAGGAGGATCTGTGAGTGCCGGACGCACCTTCAGGCTTAGAGAAGAAGAGGATGAAGACGTTCAGATTGTCGAATCTTCTACCAAATCACCCAAAAAGAAATCTGAAACTCGTGGTAGAAAAATGAAGCAGTCTGCAAAGAAGAAGTAGATTGCTCGAACTAGAGAGCCATCTATTGAACAGATGGAGGAGTATCAAACTGAAGAGCATCCAATCAGTGGTAGTGAAGAAGAACTGGAGTAGCCCACCAATGCAGATGCATCCATCACAAAATCACCCAGGAAGGGAAAAAGGACCGCCAAAAGGAAGATGATGGTTCAATCTAAGGAAAGGCAAACTGCTGATCCTTCTGGGAATCAGCAGGCTGCAAAGAAAAATGCTGGAAAATAGCAAACTGCTGAATCATCTACCAGAAAATCACCAAGAACAAGGTTTGGTGTCCAAAATATTGTGCCAACTGCTCAACGCAGTGAAAAGAAAAAGCGTCCTACCAATGAGCAACCTGAGGTTCAAACTGCAGAGGAACCTACTTCCTGCCTAAGTTCATTGATGATGATGCCAGGAAGAGATTCGAATGGATCTCGCAGAAAGGTTTCATCACTCAGAGCACCATCATTCCTTACGAATTCCGTAAGATTGACCTTGAATCATTCCTTACGAATTCCGTAAGATTGACCTTGAATCTGTTCTCAACCTTTTTGAATTTCAAAAATGGACCCATCTTCTGATCATTCCAAACACATACTATCCTGACATGCTTCATCAATTCTTTGCCAATCTTAGGAAGGGTAGATCACACACTGATCTTGTTTCACGCGTCAATTCTGTTAACATAGAGTTGAACCCTGACATTGTCAATACTGTTTTGGAAACCAAAATTCAAAATGATTTTAAGGAAAAATTACGAACTTCTTTTGATATGAAAAATTTCCTTTTGTATATCATCATTTTCCTGTTACTAAATTAATGATCTATTTTCAAACTCATTTTAATACTCCTACTGAGGTGAGATTGGAGGATCTCAGTTCTCAAAGCTTGATCATTTTTACCATAATTTTGAATCTGTTAGTCCCTACTGATGGTCATAGGACTAATGCCAACAAAATGGAGCTTTACCTATTTTGTTGCTTTCTTGAAAAAAATCAGAATTATTTTTTGTTTTGTTATGTGCAAATTCTTGCTTAAAATCAGCACTGATAGTCGTAGGAAACTTTCCTATGAAAAATTTATGACTCCAATCCTTGCTCATCTTAAAATTTTCTTTACTGGAAAATCACCAAAAGAAAGTGCATCAACTGTCTTCTCCAAGGCTTATTTTGAAAGAAAAAATCTGAAATTTTTTTAGGGTCACTGGTGTTACAAGGAAACTGTTTTGAAGTCTAGGAGAAAGAATTTTCATGAAACTCCTGTTACACCTAGAACTCTTCGAGATCAGTCCATGTTTGTCTCACCTTTTACTATCTATCCTAGAAAGTCAGCCGCTAAGTTCTCTTCATCCAATTCCGAGATCATTTCTTTGTTTGAGAACCTCAGACAATACATCCTACTCCTTAAAGATAGTCTGATGATGACCATGTCATCCGAACAGCAAGCCACCTTCATTGACAAAAGAAATTTGCTTGTGCCTCCCATTCCTCAAGAAAATAAAAACACACACCGAAAGGAGCCGAGAACTGAGCCAATTACTGAAACTACTCCAGAATACCGTGCCTCCAGTTCTCAGCGATAGGACAAGGGAAAGGCTCCAACAACTGAAGAAAAAACTGATGATGATGATAAGGACACTAAAGAGGAAGAAGATCTTGCTCAGTTTCACCTAACAAGAAGAAGACCTGGATCCTTCAAAATCACCATTTAGGCACTTCTAGGTAAATGCACCCCATGATTAGGATGGTAGTTCATAATAGGCTTTTGGCATCTTCTGTATTTTAAACATTTCGCGTGTTTTGTATTAAGGATTTTATTTCCCTTCCTCTGCTGGTTTGTAAAACTATTTAGTTATTTTTTGTGGTTTGAATTAATGTTATTTTTATTGATTATCCCTTTGTTCTGGATGAATGTGCCTAACTCTGTTTGGTCTCTAATTTTTGATATTGACTGCTGTTGACAATTGCTGGTTGCTGCCAATATTGCTGATATTGTGTTTTGATTTTTAGTTTTTACTGATGATGGTTGATAATTGTTGATTGTATTGCTGATTGATTACTGGCCTCTGGTTGACCTAATGATGACAAAAAGGGGGAGAAATGGATACCGGTTTCTAATAAGGTCAAGTATAAAAATGGAAAGTCACTCTAAGGGGGAGTTTCTAATGAGATCAAGTGTAATAAAGGGAAGTCACTCTAAGGGGGAGTATTCACACGTAAGAGGATATCACTCTGAGAGGGAGTATTCACTCCTCGATGCATTAAGTAAGGGGGAGTTGTGCCTAAATTATTTTTCTCCATCCATTATTTTGTCATCATCAAAAAGGGGGAGATTATTTATCTCAGTCCATAGCTTTTGATGATTATAAAATAAATAGATGTTACTAATGTTCTCTAAATAGACCTTTTAGAAATGGAGTAAAATAGGGTCAAAGATTAAGTACAAAGGATGCTGAACCTACTGTCAGACGCACAAAAAGACTGGATCAGACGTCTGACAATCTTTGCGCAACTTCGGACGCATGAAGAACTTCACTCTCGGACGTTCGAAGATATTGAGTCATTCCTTCTAAGCTCACTGACCTCGATCAGACGCACATTATTAGAGCACCGGATGTCTGACAAACGTTGCGACACTTTGGACGCAAAACTTTGGAAGCACCGGACATCCGAAAAGAATTGAAGAAGAATTCTCAGTTTCACCCCTACCCTCAGACTCATACATTGAAGGTACCGGACGTCTGAAATAATTCAAGAAAAATTTCTTGAACTCACTGCCTACGTTCGGAGGCACGAAAGTGGTCTACCCGACGTCCGACACTACCAACTGCTAGTTGACTCTTCAACTGCCTTCTGTCCGTTGGAAACATTAATTGAGGAACTTTTTGGTCCCATATAAATAGGACAAAGTCAACCACTTTCAGGCAACTTTGCACATTGAGACTACATTAGATCTAGAGTGATTTAAGTGTGAGAATACTCTTCAAAGAAGATTTGTGCTCTTAGTTGTGTAATTTTTGATTAGTTTTTCAAGTGTGTTTCAATTACTCCAATAGTGTAGCTCTGTGAGGGTTATCCGAATGATAGTAAAAATTCTTTGCTTGACCAAGTGTGACTTGGGATAAGGAGGAAGTGATCCTTTCTTTGTACACAAAAGATTGGTTGTAAGTTGATCAACTTGAAGAAGCTTGCTCTCTAAAGTGATATTCAAACTCAAGAGGAGTTTGGTACTTGATTTGATACTCTATCTCTTTTACTTACTATCTTGATATATAAATTGCTCATCTCTTCGATTCACAAGCACTTGTGCTTTCTCATCAATTGCTCCATTGTGTGGTTTTTTAGAAAAAGAGGGCAAGTACTCAAAAAGGTGACTCATAACTTGGCCAGTTTTTAAATTACCTAATTCACCCCCCTCTTAGATTGTTTTCGATCCTTACAGAGATACTGAAACAGGAAGAGAGGCACCTCCCACTCGAATTAAATGCGGTACATGTTATCGCTCAATACTTACAAGTCAAGTATAAGTACAAACACAAGTATAGGTCACTCAAATTCAAGCAAGTATAAGATTATTCAAGAAAGGGTGAACGAGTGTGATAAAGTACACTCTCGCCTCATCAAATTTAATATTCAACACATAACACGTGGTATCATTCAAATCAAGATATCAAGAAACATTCACTTGGCACTCACCATAACCAAAAGCAAACGAGTAAGCAAGTCCTTTACGGTTCCTCACCGGAATTCCCTTCGAAATTTTTTTGGACACCTGAAGCAATTTCAACCAACAATCACTAAATGCAAACCGTTTTTAGCCAAATCCCCCCCTTTAAACCATCACTCACGTACACTCTAAATTACTTAGGACACAAGGAGGAAAAATTCATTCACTTAATCAACTAAGGCAATATATCGAGAGGAGTTTAAATCTTTCGAAAATCACCATTCAAAACAAGGGGTTAAAGTCACAAGAGATCTTGTATCCACCTATAAAATCAAACTTAAAACGGACTAACAATTTCAAAGAAAAGTTGAAAGTTCTCAAAAGAACATTTTTGTTTTAAACCAGAAAATTCAGCTTTGCGTGACGTACTTGAAAAGTCATATGTTGAGTTACTTAAGTCCAAAAATCACAAATTTTATACTCTTGGAAACTAGATTCAAAGCACTACAATTGTCTCGAAAACACTTTTATAAGATTCAATCCACAAGTAGGTCAAATTTTGACCTCAAATTACAGATTTACCAAGCTTAAAAGCAAATCAGGTTTGAATTTCAGTCATTTTTGTGAAATTTCTGGCACTTGTAGAAATTGAGTAAAAATCTAAAACTTACAAGGTTTGACAGAATTCTATGTCTAGCTTCAAACGCCGAAACGGAACTCGATTTGGATTTTTCTACACCAACATATTGAGATTTTTCTAAAGCTGGTTAGCAAGACCTGCTAAAGTTTTCCAGAAAAACAGGGCTGCAAGAACTCCACTCTTTCGACTTTTTAAGTCCAAAATTTTTACTCAACCCACTCACACATTTATAGATTAACATCGAATAAAGATTATTGAGTTAGATTTCACCACAAAATTCAAAAATCAGGGCTGGAAACCAGCTGATCAGATTGACCAGCACACAGGGAAAATTTTCAAAACTTTGTCCTCCAACAAATCACATCCAATATTCATCCAATGCACGAGATTTTCACAATAAACACAACCCAACATATATCAAGTCTTATAACATCAAAATCTACCATAACTTCCATCACAAAACATGAAAGATGCTCAAATCATCTAGCCTAAATTTTTTTAGGGTTCAGGAGACCCTTTCATAGCAACCAACATCTACTATTAATTCTTGCATGAAATCAAAGATCAAGTAGAGTGGAGTTAATTACTTCTTCCAAACTTTTTCAACCCTAACTAAGTCCAAGTTTTGCACCACCAAATCCATCAAGAATCCCCACAAGACAAGGCCTTTGTTTAAACTTGAACAACTTCCAATGTGAGTGAAGATTTAGGAGATTTTGGAGCAAGATTTTGTAGTTGGAAAATGAGTTTTTTCTTCCCCTCTTTTGTAACCTCAAGATTTGGCCAAGGAGAGAAAGAAGAAAGGAAGATGAAGGATTGGATGATGATTTGAAATGAAATGAAAGTTGGCACTTTAGTTGTTCAAGAAGTCAACTAGGAATAGTTGCAAATAGTGCCATGCACTCACTAGTTTTTCTCTTGTTTCTTACTCTTAAATACTAATCTCCCAAGATAGTGTCTCTTACTCCACTAATACTCACTCTTACTAGTCCGAGGTTAACTCTCCAAATCACCAATTAATCGTGCCGGTTCGACTTTTGTAAAAAAAAATTTGATGCGTAAGCGATAAAAATATAATTTAAATAAAGTTTATGCTAAAATGATAAAATTAAATGACATGCCAATGCAAATAATTTAAAATAGATTAAATTAATAATAAAAGTATGAGTTCTCACATCATCTCTCCGTTAAAAGGAATTTCGTCCACTAAATTCATACATTGATTCGAAAATTGGTTTGGATACTTCTTTCGAATCTCTTTTTCTATCTCCTAAGTTGCTTCCTCTATTTCGTGATTCTTCCATAGGACTTTTACCAAAGTGATTTACTTATTTCTCAGTTCTTTCACTTTTCTATCCAGAAACTCTACTGGTTTCTCCTCATAAGTTAATGCCTCATCAATATCAATACTCTCTGGCTGAAATATATGGGATGGATCCGGATGGTATTTCTTGAACAAAGATACATGAAAATCGTTATGGATTCGGGACAAATTTGGTAGTAGCTCTAATCTATAGACCACATTCCCCACACATTAAAGAATTTTATAGAATCTTACAAATTTTGGTTGCAACTTCTTTCCTCTTTCTATCATCAAACTTGTTTTTAAGGGAGTAATGTTAAGGAAAACTTGGTCTCCAACTGCAAAATCCAAATCTTTTCTTTGATTATCTGCGTAACTCTTTTGGTTGCTCTGAGTCGTTTGAATCATTTGGTGTATCAATTTAACCTTTTCATACGCCTCTTCAATTCATGGTACTGTAGTTGGGTATAAGGCCTTTCTTTTTCTTATTTCATCCCAACAAATTGAAGATCGACACTTTCGCCCATAAAGAGCCTCATAAAGAGTCATTTGAATAGATGAGTGAAATCTATTATTATAAACAAACTCCACTAATGTTAAGTATTGACTCCAATTTTTTTCAAAATTTAAAATACATGATCTTAGCATGTTCCCAAGAGTTTGAATTGTCTTCTCCGACTGTCCACCTGTTTATGGGTAGTAGGTAGTACTAAATCTTAGTTTAGTTCCTAGCATCTTTTCCATCTTTTGCCAGAATCGAGAAACAAATCGAGAGTCTCGATTGGACATTATACTTATTGGTATCCCATGTAATCTTATAATTTCATCCAAATACAGTTTGCCCATTTTCTGCAAGTAGTACTTCATACTAATCGGCAGAAAATGAGTAGATTTGGTCAATCTATCAACTATTACCCAAATGATGTCGTGACCTCTTTGTATTCTTGGTAATTCAGATACAAAATTGATGGTGATATTTTTTCACTTCTACTCAAGTATTTCCAAAGGTTGCAATAGACCAGAGGATTTCCGATACTCAGCTTTAACTTGCTGGCAAATCAAACAAGTCTGGACAAATCGGGCAATTTTCTTCTTCATATTCTCCCACCAATAAAGACTCTTCAAATCCTGGTACATTTTATTTCCTCTCGGATGCACCGTGTACTTGGAATGGTGAATTTCTTTTAAAATTTTTCATTTTAGTCCTTCATCCTTTGACACTACTATACGATTTTGAAACCTTAGTACTCCATTAGATCCCAAATTAAAATATGACGTTTTTCCCTTTTGAACTTTCACTAACCACTTTTGTATCTCAAGATCTTTTTTCTGTGTCTCCTTGATATTATCTAATAAGGTAGATCTTACAACAATGTTCTCAAAGATCACTTTTCTTTGTTCAAGGCGAGGGTTCCAAATACTAATTTCTTCTAACAGGTGTAATATTTTTATCATCAATCCAGCCACTTGTACTTTACGACTTCAAGTATCAGGTACTATATTAGCTTTTCTCGGATGGTAATTAATCGCACAATCATAATCTTTAAAAAACTCCACCCATCTACGTTGTCGTAAATTCCACTCTTTTTTGGAAAAACAAGTACTTAAGACTCTTGTGATCGATAAAAACCTCAAATGTCACCCCATATAGGTAATGTCTCCACTTCCTCAACGTAAACACTATTGCCGCCAACTCCAGATCGTGAGTCGGGTAATTTCTCTCATGAGATTTTAACTTTCCAGAGGCATACGAAATCACCTTTTTATTTTGCATTAACACACACCCCAAGCCTTCTTTTGAAGTATTCGCATAAACTACAAAACTATCTTTTTCACTAGGTAAGGCTAAGACAAGTGCCTTTGTCAATCGTCTCTTTAATTTTTCAAAACTTTTCTCACATTTAGAACTCCACATGAACTTTCCATTTTTCTTAGTCAACTCGGTTAAGGGTCCCGCAATCTTAGAAAAATTCTTGATAGACCTACGGTAATACCCTGCTAATCTTAAGAAACTTTAAATTTCAATAGAGTTTTTCGCTTGCTTCCACTTAGAAACTGCTTCTATTTTGGCCGGATCCACCTTAATTCCTTCCTTGGACATTATATGACCTAGAAAAGTTATTTCTTTCAACCAAAACTTACATTTGTTGAACTTAGCATACAGTTAATGTTCTTTCAAGGTTTGCAAGATAATTTTCAAATATTTCTCATGATCTTCCAAAGTTTTAGAGTATACCAGTATATCATCAATGAACACCACCATAAATTGATCTAAATAAGGTTTAAAAACTCGGTGCATTAAATCCATGAAAACTGCAGGAGCATTAGTTAACCCAAACGGCATTAGGGCAAATTCAAAGTGCCCATATCTTGAATTAAAGACAGTCTTAGGTACATCATTTTTCAAAATCTTCAATTGATAATAACCCTGCCTGAAATCCAACTTTGTAAATACTACCGTCCCTTGCAATTGGTCGAACAATTCATCAATATGGGGCAAAGGATACTTATTTTTAACAGTGACATCATTTTAGTATCGGTAATCTATACATAATTTCAAACTCTGATCCTTCTTCTTAATAAATAACACTAGAACTCCCCACGGAGAATCACTTTTCTAATAAAGTCTCGCTCTAGTAAATCCTGTAATTGCAACTTCAACTATTTCAATTCAGTTGAAGCCATTCTATAAGGTGTTTTAGAGATAGGTGCTACCCCTGAAACCACATCAATTTTAAATGCTATCTCTCTTTTAGGTGGTAATGACTCTAGTTCCTCGAAAAAAATATTTGGGTATTTCTTTACCACTGGCATACCTTCTAACCTCACCTTATCCCCAAGAGTGTTTATAAGAAAGGATAATATCCTTGAACTCCCTTACTCAACAACTTTCTAACTCGAATTCTTGAAACAAGAGCAGACGAGACTAGTCTACCCCTTACATTCAATTTTAGGGATGCCTTTTCCGGAATACATAATTCTATTGTTTTCATCTTACAATTCAATTGAGCGTGGTAGCAAACTAACCAATCCATACCTAAGATAACATCATACCGCTTAATAGCTAGCCTATCAAGTCAGCCATTAACTTTCGCTTTCCAACCCATACTTCACAATTTCTATACATCAAATTAGCAATCAAACTTTGATTTCCTGTAGGCATTTTAACTTCTAAGTCATAGGATAATTAATCGGTCTCACATCTACCCAACTCATGAATTCAGGGTTTACAAAAGAATATGTCGCACCAGAGTCAATTAAAACCTTAGTTAGGCGATGGTAAATAGGGATCATACCTTCAATGATCTCAGTGACATCGGGAACCTGCTGATAGTTTAAGGCGTAAATCTTAACCAACACTCTCGATCGACTTCCTCTTGTACTAGATTGCTTAGATACAGACTTGTTTGGCCGTTGAGGACTATCTTCTTCTTTCGATATACTTGGACATTTTGAGATTTGATGTTTAGCGCTGCCATAATGCAAGCACTTTCCCGATTTTCTCCAGTACTCATTCTCTGTGTGATTTGGCTTATCAAAATATCCATAAACAACTTGAGGAGCTACAATTTGACCATTTTGAGGAGTCCTTCTCGATTGATCTCGTCCACTGTAGGCTCCCCTCGATAAAGCTCTTCTTGGTGTCCCGAATATCCTTATTCCTCCTACTTCTTTTCCCATTTTAGGAGGTGGGGCACTCTTACCAACTTGTCCAAGAGAGTTACTAGGAGCATCTCTCTTTCTTATATGAAAATCCCTAACTTGCAGTTTTGCACTCTCAACCCGCTGCACTTTCTCCAAAATCTCAGTGAAAATAGAAATTTGGGCTGCCACTAAGCCCTCTTGAATTTTCACATTTAACCCATGCACAAATCGCCTTATCTTTTTTTTTTTAGTGGTCACCAACTCCAGAGCAAACTTAGAAAGTTTAGTGAATCAGCAACACTAGAAGTTTTCTGTCTTAATTTTATGAAATCATCCTCTCTCTTTTTTTGAATCATGGACGGGAGAAACTTTTCATTAAATTCCCTCACAAAATTTTTTCACGTCCAAGAAGTCCCTGCTCTTTCCCATTTTCCCCTAATCACGTTCCATCAAGCACGCCCTGCTCTCTCGAATTGCAAGGCGGCGAAATTCACTAATCTCTCCTCAGTATAGTTTAAAGCGGTAAAAATATTAATTATTCTTTCCAACCAATTTTCTATCATCTCTGGGTCAGGTCCTCTAAGAAATTTAGATGGGACAAATTTTAAAAATGGCTCTAAGGCTCTATTCTTCCCTCTCTCCTGAACCCTAGGTTTGTTAATAGGTTTTGGACCCTGATGATCGGCTAACCGCACTAAAATATTGATCATACAGTTAATAGCAGTAGCTACTTGATCTCCCCCTTCATTCCTTTGCCCTTGGTTTGGTCCGGCTACCGATCTCTGATCATCCCTATGAGTTTGGGGTTGTTTAACCCAGCGCCTTCGGCCCCTTTCATGTTTTCGACCGTCCATAATTTTAGTATACTTTTAAAGGCATGAACGTAAGATAAATATACATAAGTGAAATTTAAAGTGACAAATTAAATATGCACGACGAAAAATAAATATGTAAGACGTAAACATAATTAAAAATATGCACAACCCATAACGTAGATTAAAAGTCATAGAATAACAAAGCCAAGTACATCATACATAACATTCGAGTGTTTCAAAAGATAAGTAGCATAGTTAAACAAAATACAATGGCCTTAGAACAAGCACTACCCCAACTATCCTTGACAAAACTACGAAAGTAGAAAAACTACTGATTTAGTGGTTGGCAGAGCCAGAAGTCTCGACTATTTCACTAGGTTCAATCTCGTATTCAGCACTAGGGGTTGCATTCTCCTGTCTCTCATCGAGTATTTTGCCATCAACTACTTGTTCAATCAAAGTCACACATTCAGCCATCATTCCATCAGTTTGGTCCCTTATTTCTTGCATTACCCTAACAAGTCGTCGATTAGTCTCTTGAAACTGCTCACGAAAAGCCTCTACTCTATTTCGCTCTTTGAGTACATTCGTCTCTAACTCATGAATCCAAATGGTCTATGCATCCACAGTCGCTCTGAACTCTCGATTATCCTCTTGAACTATTCTATTCACACTAGATGATTGCCTCCACTCATTGACTACCGCTAGTACCATATAGTTAGGGTATGCGTAAGCCCTCTAACATTCACATGAAGGTCTAACTCGACGAATTGGATTCCACTACCAAAGAGGGCCCCCAAACCTCTCTAGATAACGAATCATTGGAAGGCGCCTCGGAAATGGTTCATTTCCACCATTTCCTTCCATGACCTACAATTACAACTAGAAACTTAGACAAACCCAAATACGTTTAATAAACTAGATTCTAATGTTTCATACTATCACATATACTTTTCATAAGATCAAGACTCTTAATTTGTCCAAACTGGTTCAAACGTAGGCTCTGATATCACTTGTAACGATCCTACTTTTCTTTAGGGCGAACCCTAGAGTTTCGACGAGCTATCTGCCTAACTCTCGTTAGGACTCATTACGAGCTAAGTTTATAACTTAGAACTATCCAATCAATAAGTTACTAATATATAGAAGAAGTCATTTCCTTCAAAATGTCATTCATTAACTATACCATAATATTCCAAAAATACATCAAGCGTCCCAAATTACAACTATCAGAAGATCACTTAAATCATTTACATCCATAGTTAGAGCAAAAATATAATCAAGGCGCGTCTTCAAAAAGTTTCTCCATTTCTAAATCCGGTTAAGGAAATTAAAGTTAAAGGGGTGGGTTAACGCTCAGTGAGACCAAGAAAAATAGGCAAGTAAACAAGTATAACTAGCATTGATAAAGTGTAAATCAAGAAAGATAACAATGATATTGACGTAAAAATTCACAGGAGAAACAAAAACACTATCAATAAAGGATACATAAGTTTTCAGGAGCTAAATCCACAATTCATCCTATGCCGGTACCTTTGAACCATAATTTTTCGATGTTGACACTCCATCAACCAAGCAAGTAGCAAGTCTGTAGAACCCCACTTTTTATCAATTTTCGTCCACCGTTACACCCTGCCGGGGCCAAACCCCAAATAGAAACAACGATGGTAAAACTCGAATATACCCAAATAAGAACAAGTGCGGTCGATGAGATGACTCTCCAATCGATTTCATCAAGATAGAGGTACTGAGACGGGATGAGAAGCACCTCCCACCCGAATTGAGTATGGTACATGCTGCCGCTGAACACTTACAAGTCAAGCACAAGTACAGGTCACTCAAATTTAAGCAAGTACAAAATTATTCAAGAAAGGGAGAACGAGTGTGATAAAGTATACTCTCGCCTCATCAAGTTCAATATTCAACACATAACACGTGGTATTATTCAAATCAAGATATCAGGAAACATGCACTTGACACTAACCACAACCAAAAGCAAACAAGCAAGCAAGTCCTTTACGGTTCTGCATTGGGATTCCCTTCGAAATTCTCTTGGACACCTGAAGCAATTTCAACCAACAATCACCAAATGCAAACCGTCTTTAGCCAAATCCCCCCCTTTAAACCATCACTCACGTACACTCTAAGTTACTTAGCACACAAGGTAACAAGATACCTTGTATCCACCCATAAAATCAAAGTTAAAACGGACTAACAATTTCAAAGGAAAGTTGGAAGTTGTTAAAAGAACATTTTTGTTTTAAACCAGAAAATTCAGCTTTGCGCGACGGTACTTGAAAAGTCATATCTTGAGTTCCGTAAGTCCAAAAATCACAAACTTTATACCGTTGGAAACTAGATTCAAAGCAGTACAATTATCTCGAAGGCACGTTTTTAAGATTCAATCCACAAGTAGGTCAAATTTTGGCCTCAAGTTACAGCTTACCAAGTTTAAGAGCAAATCAGGTTTGAATTTCAGTCATTTTGTGAAATTTTTGGCGCTTGTAGAAATTGAGTAAAATTCTAAAACTTACAAGATTGAAAGAATTCTATGTCTAGCTTCAAAGGCCACAAACGGAACTCGATTTGAATTTTTCTACACCAAGATATCGAGATTTTTCTAAAGCTGGTCAGTAAGACCTGCAAAAATTTTTCAGAAATACAGGGTTGCAAGAACTCTACTTTTTCGACTTCTTAAGATCAAAATTTTTGCTCAACCCACTCACACATTCATAGATTAACATCTAACAAAGATTATTGAGTTAGATTTCACCCCAAAATTCAAAAATCAGGGCTGGAAACCAACTAATCAGATCCGCCAGCACATAAGGAAAATTTTCAGAACTTTGTCCTCCAACAAATCACATCCAATATTAATTCAATGCATGAGATTTTCACAATAAACACAAACCAACATATATCAAGTCTTATAGTATCAAAATCTACCATAACTTCCATCACAAAATATGAAAGATTCTCAAGCCATCTAGTCTAAATTTTTTTAGGGTTCAAGAGATCCTTTCATAACAACTAACATCTACTACTAATTCTTGCATGAAATCAAAGATTAAATAGAGTGGAGTTAATTATCTCTTCCAAACTTTTTCAACCCTAACTAAGTCCAAGCTTTGCACCACCAAATCCACCAAGAACCACCACAAGACAAGGCCTTTGTCTAAACTTGAACAACTTCCAAATGTGAGTGAAGATTTGGGAGATTTTGGAACAAGATTTTGTAGTTGGAGAAATAGTTTTTTCTTCCCCTCTTTTGTAACCTCAAGATTCGGCTAAGGAGAGAGAGAAGAAAGGAAGCCGAAAGCTTGGATGATGATTTGAAATGAAATGAAAGTTGGCAATTTAGTTGTTCAAGAAGTCAACTAGGAATAATTGCAAATAGTGCCATGCACTCACTAGTTTTTCTCTCGTTTCTTACTCTTAAATACTAATCTCCCAAGATAATTTCTCTTACTCCACTAATACTCACTTTTATTAGTCCGACATTAACTCCCCAAATCACCAATTAATCACGCTGGTGCGACTTTTGCAAAATTTTCTTTTACGCGTAAGCGATAAAGATATAATTTAAGTAAAATTCATGCTGAAATGATAAAATTAAATGATATGTCAATACAAATGATTTAAAATGAAATTAAGAATAAAAGTGCGAGTTGTCACAACTTTTCTTACTTTTCTCTAATCCTGAGCTATTTAATTACCCATCCTACGCCGCATTAGTATTAGTTTTCTATCACCCATTCTATTTTCTACACGTTAGAGAGACGTTTCCCAGCTCGAGTTGCACCAATTTTAAACCGACCCGTTGAACGACGGTTCACCGATTTCAATCCTTTCTAAACCAAAGCTATTTTGAAATTCCTAAAAATTCAAAAGGTTTAGGAAATTCGCAAAAGAAATTAGGGAAAGAAATGTTAGAATTGAAATCGATCTCAAAAATTCCTCCCAAAATCATCTCTAATTTTTTGTTAATTTGCCTAGCGTGGCATCTGATCATACTTGAGCTAGGCTCCACTGTATCAGCCATCAGGTAAAAACTGAACAATCCCCTCTTCTCTGTAATTTGTCCCCAATTTTGAAATTCCCCATTAATTTTTGGTTTTAATGGTTTTTTTTTTGTTTTTGTTTTTTGGTTTAACAGGAAAGATGTGAGCCTTCAGGAGAATCGTCATTGCAGAACTACAGTTCAAGGAAGATACTTACTCTCTGACGATAATGGTACAATTTGATTTTTTTTCCTCTCCCCCTTTATACTTGTTAATTAGTTTCTAATATAACAAAATTTCAAAATTTTCCTTATTTGGGAAGTTTTTTCTGTTATTATTTTTCCCTTTGAACTATTTTGTATGTTTGAACTTTGTCGTATCGTGTAAGGTAATTGTTATTGGCACTCTCTTAGCTTTTAACCGGGTGAATTGAAGATAATAATAGCTCTATTCTGAATTTCATTCACAACCATGTAAATTATAGATTCTAATTTAGATGAGATGTAAGGGAATTTTTATCATTTTACCTCGGTTAAAAAGTCGTGTGCCAGTGACAGATATGAGTGTGTAACTTACAATTTTCTGGTAAATATTTGGATGGATTTTTAAGGGAATAAGTTTTAGTGTTGTAGGTCATGTATGTGATGCACTCTCAGTTGATCCAAAGTCCAGATGCTGTCCTATCAGAGGAGAGCAATTCTCTTGTCAGTGAGTTAATCCCTAATTTTCCTTTTTAATTATCAGGCCACGTTGTCTTTCTTGCTCCATTTGTGTTGTGGTTTTTGGGAGAGTTTTTCAAAAAATATTGCTGCAGCACGTTTTTGGAAAGATTGTGTCATATCTTCTGGGAAAATGGATGTCTGTTGTAGTTTATAGTGCTTTATTACTTCCTAAACTGCTTTTACTCCATTGCAGTGGCTGCAACCTTGTTTCACAATGCTGTAACTCTTATGAATATTGTGTTTCGTGCTGCCTCAATCCAGCTCGGGTAATTTGTTCATTGTTTCTGTTGGTTGATAATATTTTTCGATTTTAGGAGTTTATTATATCACTTTTAAGTCATAAATTGGTCTGCAGACACAAAAGGATCTGGTGTTGAAGCTTAAGATAGCAAAGCCAGTAAGTGCAGGTGATGTTTCACTGTGCATTTCATTCAATTAGGCAGTAAAAACAGAAGAAGATTTTTATATTCTTATTTTTTCTGGTTTTAGCCTTATGGATGATTTTTGAAGTGTACTTATTCAGCTTAACAATTTTTATTTCTACTTTGAAGTGATTATGCTAAATTTCAGTTATTTTAGGTGCTCCGACCTTTTGTGCTGGGGGATACATGTTTATCTCCAGTGCTGCATGTTCTGGTTTCCATGGTACTTAATGGCTTCACTAAGTTGTTAATTATACTGTTCATTGTGATGGCAGGAACCTACTCAAGCATTTTTTATTATTGTGCTGGGAGGTGTCGCCATAATTCAGAGAGTGTAGTAAGACTCATTTTCCTTCTATTTTTGTTATTGTTTAGGATGGTCATATACTTTGAACTTGACATGAATATGAGGTGCTGGCTATAATTTTTCTTTGCTGACTATCACCCAGACAACTATTAAAACTTTGGAGTGAAGTTATAAAACAACGTTCGTATTCTTTTCTATTAATGTTTGATATTTAGTTATGATTATTCATTATTGGAATTTTTTTGTTAGGGATTTATCGGTTCTTTATTAAATGTTTTATAAGTTGTTTAGGAGAAGAAACACATAACAGACTTATCTGTATCTGTTTCTCTGAGTGTATGAAATAAAGGAGAGAAGGTACGAAAAGTTTTAATAATTCTCTCCTGAATTTTTAATGCTAAGTTGCAGTGATAAATATCTAGAAAGCTTCTAATATTCTAAATATCTCCTGAATAATGAATGCGCGGTTTGTTATTTTTATTTTGTCTTTAAGTCACACATGTATAGATCAAGAGCTGTAATTGAACTAGAAGCAGCATATGCACAGCATCCTTCCCTCCGTAATAGAAATGTAAATTTCCCATGGTTGCACTATCAGTGTGTTTCTAACATAAACAATGAAATGTCCAACTCTTGCTGAATAGTCTCTATTGACTCCTAGAGACTGATAATTTGGTAATTCATTCGTAGTCCATTTTAGAACATATCCAATATGTGATGTTTAAAACCTCATGTCTATAAATTACATGGAATGGAAAACAATGTAAAATTTTTGTTTCTCTTTGTGTCTTGGTCTTATCTTGTTCTCCCACGCTGTCTTGACTAAGAGATGAACCATTTACTTCCCCTAGATTTTGTGTAACATTAATGTGACTTTTTAGTTTAAGGTTGTCCTACAGAATTTGAGCAGAGCAAATTTTGCAAAAAAGTTGTATGAGGAAGCCTAATAGCAGGAGAGATGTTTTTTGAAAGAAAGTTAATCAGAAACTATGTTCAGTTGGCAGACTATGTAGTGAACAGAAAAGTGTTTTTTTTTTTGAAAGAAAGTTAATCAGAAGCTACATTCAGTTCGCAGACTGTGTAGTGAACAGAAAAGTGTTTTTTGTAAGTGATGTATTCGTATGAAAGGAAAAGAGGAAGAGAACGTATCTCTGATAATGTTCAAGTCATGAAATCATCTATCTGTAGTAGGACTCATTACTCCACAATGGTTCTTGTTGGACAGATGTTGACTGTATAACATCTAATTTATTTGATTATAACTTATAATTTATTTGATTACAATTTTGTAAGGCCTATTGTCCATACAATTTTGGAAGGGCTCATTATTGTCCGTACAAACCTTAAAATGATATAGTGAATAATGTTGATCTTGAAATTATGTGGTTCTTGTAGATTTGTAGCTTCTAGTGAAATAGGTCTTGGACTGCTGTAACCATTGGTGATGAGTAGTTTTTGGATCAGTGCCTTTTCTGTGTTTTTGCATCTAACATTTCTTATTCTAGTTTATGCTGCTCAATGTGGGAAAGCAGCATTTGAAGCCCAAGCTTTCCACATGTTTTGGAAGGCCCTTAACAATTCAAGCAGATATTGAATTTGTCTGCTTTTTGATTCTTATATTCTGCGAATGTGATTAGCTTGGAGTAATCAATGAAATTTTCCAGTTAAGAAGTTTTAACTATTATTTAAAATGGTAATGTGGGTAAATTGAAGCTGAAGTTCTGGGTTTTGTTTTCTCTAAAACCAAGTCAAGTATTGACCTGGAGTTCTTAAAATTTACACTTTCATCTTGAGCTCATTTGCTGCAAAATATGAGAACACACTGGAAGTAAAGAGCGATAGGGGAAGAACAAGTGACAGTTAATTATTATTATTATTATTATTTTTTTTTTTTTTTGCCAATATGACTACTTTCCTTGTCTGTTTTCTTTTCCTGTTTTTCTTTTTTTTTTTTGTTGGGGAGGGGGTGGTTGGCTGGCTTAGTCCCCATGCAAGCAATCTTTTTTCTGGTCTGTATCCAGTTTTGACTTGATATTCATTCCTTTGTCCTTTCTGCATTATTTAGTTCTCTATCATATAATCGTCTGAATACCATCTACGTTTAGTTGCTTATCATTGTCATATGTAGTCAGCTTACCTGATCGATGTGGATGTAACTTTATTTGATCTGGTTGACTGTTATATAACATTTTGCGAATCTTGCTGGTTTTCCAGGTCCATGAGAATGCATATCTAAGTGATTTTCATCATTGTTTCTCTCTACCATCTAATTCTTCTGGTGAGTATTAAATAATTTCTGTTTGAATAATTTATAGTTGCTGATAGGTGGGAAAATGATTGGTGGTCTGGGATGTAGCTAATGCTGTTATGTTTGAAAAGCACCCATGAGTGAACTTCACGGTCCATCATTCAATTTCTTTTTCAACAATTATTCCCGCTGGTATGCCTATTCCCTGATCTATTCCTCTGTAGGTGATTAAGACCCTGAAGGGTATTGATGTGCCAGTCTATTCTTTGCATTATCTACGTTTGCCTTTCCCTAGTGGTTTGTCTCGCACTTAGAGATTTCTTTATATTGGTGGAACATTTTTTTGAGTTTCTGATCCTAGAGTCACGTTACTTTAGAGTAAGGATAACTGAAAGCTTGATCTGTGTTGTTCCGCACATTTCTCTGTGATAATTTTATACACAAATTATGGAGAATCTTTTCTTGGAGGACAGAAATGCTAAGGCTATGTTTAACAAATTTATATGGGAATTCATTTTACACAAAAGTAAAAGAAAAGAGAATAATACTAAGTCACTTGTGAGAAGAACCTCAAAAGTTCAATGTGTAATCCTTTTTCTCATTGTGAGAATTACAATTGACTAATAGAACCTACGCTCAAAGTAAGATGATTACATGCGCACCTAAAGTTTGTTGTTAGACTTTGTCCATCAGATGCCCAGTGTTGTTTTGAACAGTTAGTGCAGCAACTTTCTTTAGAATATAAAATTTACTGGCATTGGGGTTTCAGTATTGCTAGGTTTCCTTGCTTCCAGATGGTTTTTTAGTTTAATAATTTGTTTGACTTTATTTCTAATAAATTTGAATTTAGTTTAGTTAAGAACATGGCTAAATGTTGCAGTAGCAATTTGCCAGGGAATTTAAACTGTTCCCCATGGACCCCCACTTACAGATTACTTTCTCTTGCTGAGTATATACTGACAGGCTAACTTAGACAGCAGTAACTTGCTTGAACACCAGATCTCCTTTGAAGGAGAACGTAAGAGTTTTACTCTAGTAATTTTTTGAAGACAGCTATCCAATGATTTTTCTTAGTGAACATAAGAAGAGATTTGAATGTCCTTTGATTTATGAGGTAGACGACTCTTGAGTATTTCTTGAAGAAAAACAGATTATCATATGGAAGACTTTTGAGAGCAAGAACTGTTCAAATCTAATGTTGTCGAGTACAACATTTCTCGAATGAGAAACACTCAAGGAAAGCTTGAAGGCTATTTCAGGGGATGATTTCCTTGAGTTCAAAGTCATGCTATAGCTTGAAGGCTTGCTCTTAGGTTTTTAAACACCCTAATCACCATCCAGAACTCTTAATAGTGCAATTCATTGAACATAAATATTAAATTTCTGCACATCTTAACTTGCTGAGTTTCAGAGAGGAGAGTGATTTATTTTTGTTAGACACTCTAGCTTGCCCCTTGGAAGACCTGCCTGCTTTTCTAGAGGTCTTGACATGTCATTTATTGTTTTATCTAGTGATTTATTGCCCAAGTTGATTGTCTGACAAATAGCAGATACCTCTAAAATCTGAATATATGTTGCAACAGGGGATTCAGACGTGCAAATAGAAGCAAGACTGGTTGGCATAAAGATCATTGCCGGAAGGTGAGATATCATATTACGGTCATACTTGGTCTATGCACCTTATTAATTTATCACCTGGTCTTGATGCTCATTATTTGGATCTTGTTTGGAGATAGGCAAGGGGAATCATGTGACTCAGTATGCAAGTCAAATGGACAATCTTGTGTGCCCAACAAGTTAGCTCTACTTAACCAGTGCCAGATGTAAGTTCCATGTACATGCATGTTCGATCACCTTCTTGCTTTTCGGTGTTTCTACTTTTTCGCGTTTCTGTTCAATAGTTCAGTTGTTACTGAACTTCATAATGACTGATGTTTTAACATTGATCCAACATATAAAACTGGATCTCCATTTTTAAAAGCATATATTTTGTCAATTTTTTGGGTGCATAACACAATTAATCACTCCATCTCCCTTTGCAAGTGTGACATTTCCATTTGGTTATAGGAGAAAATTGATAATCTTTTTTCTGCCTTGACATCTATTCTCTTCTTTTTCTGTTGTGTACCTGTACTTTGGCTGGAGGATAAAATTTATCTCCTGCAGTGCTAGTAGCAATTGGATGAATTATGCAGGATTCACAATTTCTTGTATAGTGTACATGTAATCTATCTTTAATCTGTCCTTGACTTTCCGCAATAATATGATTTTTTTTTTTAAATCTTCAATAGCATGCAGAAGTACTTTAGCTGCAAAGGATCATGTTTGGCGAGTATTGGAGCTGATCAACCTGCTGAAGTAGTTGATGATGCTCCAAATGATCTGGTACACTATATTTCTTGTCGCTTTTCTGTAGTTTCCCTCTGTAGTAGTTATTTTACTGGTAAGCAAACATTATCTATTGATACCAGCATATATCTAACTTAAAGGCAGTTTTGATATATTGAAGGAGACTATGTGTTGTTCTGCAGAAAATTTATCTTTCTCTGCCAGTGGCTAGGCTGATTAATTGATAAATCTTTACTATGATGTAACTTTTGAACGAGGAGAAGACATGCTATTGATGAGGAAATATAAACAATTTGCAACTTTTTTTTTTAAAGGGACTGAGACTTGATGCAGATTTGTTAGGAACTAACAGTAATTGCAAGCATCTAAAATGACCCCATTTTTGGTGGATTTTACAGTCCAATGGCTTAGGAGTTTCAAGATATTGAGAAAATTTGAATCTCAACAAAATTGCGTCATTATTTACGATTTTGTTTCATGAAACAACATATAAAGAAGAAATTGTCTGGAAAAATGATACTGAAACTTAACTGGAAATATTATTCTGTCCTCCATAGTAAGATGTCTCAAAAGTTCTCCAAGTCAATTGCCAAACCGGATGAGGTTAAAGGGGGGGGGGGGGGGAGAACAAACTTTATTCTCCGACTCATTTACTTGCATAAGTTGTTGCATTCTGTCATTTCTCCTGTTATTATGGTCATTCGCAAAAGTGTCACAGGCAGGAGATGGAAGTAAGTGATGCTACTTTCATTTATGATTTGGTCTTTAGGTAAAAACCAGTAGCAAAGCCTTGATCAGGGGCTAATGTTGCTCAAACCCTGAAGTTTGATGAGCTGGACTAAAAGAAGAATACTAATGTTCTTTTAAATATCATCTAGCATCATCTTATCAACGCATTGAATCAAATACAAGCTAAACCTGAATGGTGTTAGAAACCTCATATCATTTTTTGTTTCTTTAAGTAAGGATTTTTTTCATGTCTAGAGTGTTTCATGCTTTAACTTGTTATCTAATTGTGCTTTTATTCAACTTTTTCCCGAACATGACTTTCAATTAAAATGTACTAGTTTTCTTTTTTGTTGGTTTTATCTCTAAATTCGATTGAAGCGAGTTTATGTTGCAGCTAATGTTAAAATTAAAGATAATTGAAAATGTGCTCAAGTTTTATTTGGCAGAGTTTGGTTTAGAAAGTGAACTAAAGATTTACTATCTACTAGGTATATCTACTGTTTTCCAACTTAGTGGTGAAATTCTAGTGCCAAATTAGGAAATGAATAGCTTTTGACGAGCGAGGAATTTTTCATTTTTTGGGAGTTTTATATAAGAATATATGCATATATTGGTTAAAAGCTTAGAAATACTAGTTGTGATTAATTACATCTAAATCTTTTTTATTGCAATATCAGCACATTGCATTCTTGACGTGTCTAACCAAAACATTAACTATTCTAGTTAAATGGACTATTTCTATGCAATAAACACATATGATTGAGTATTCATCTATCTATTTTGTGGTTTGCTGTATGATCTGTTGACTTTGAAGACATGTTCGAGATACAAACTGTAGCTAAGAGCACGCAGCATGAGATCATGGAGATGTTTTCCTTGTATACGGTAGTATTAAGAGCATTTTGATTTAAAAAAACCATAAAGACCACAGTAAACTGTGCATTAAAATTAATCTCCACCATAACCACTAATTTTTTTGTTCAGGAAATAATAATATGATTCCTTTTCAGGCCTCATGACTATTTCATCAATTCTGTCACAATATTTGATCTCATTAAACATCATTATGATAAAAAATAATGTTGAAGAGAGAAAAAAAATTATAAACTGCCAAATTACACTGTTGTTTTGTGAGCATTCCTGAAAGAAAAGTCAAATAGATGTGTGCGTGCATGCAGAGAGAGAGAGAGAGACATCTATAATCTCATTTACCAGTAATCCTTGGGGGGTAAAGGTTTCCAAGACTTAGGCACCATTTGGATTGAAAGAAAGGAAGGGAAAGGAGAGGAAAGGGTACCAATGGAAAGTGGTTTACATTCATCCTGTTTGGATTATATGTGGAGAGAAAGAAAGGAAATACTGGATTTTTGTTTGGATTGAGGAAGGAAAAGAAAGGAAAGGAAAAGATCAAGTGTTAATTTTTTGGAAAAGATAGGGAAACATTGATCTTTTAAAAAAATTTAAATTGTTTCAATAAATTTGGTTTTCCGCCGAAAACCATAACTCAACAAAATAACTAGACTCTCTCCCTCCATTTCCCTTCCTATCCTGTCCTTTCCCTCTTCAAAAATCAATCCAAAGAATAGAAGCCAAATCCCTCCAATTCCTCTCTTTTCCTTTCCCTTCCATTCCCTCAATCCAAAAGGCGCCTTAAAGTGCTTTCCTTCATGTTTTACATTGTCTTTAAGCGCATGGTGCCTCTTGCTAATGAAAGAGAAATACAGTTTTGCATGCTTCAGAGAATTTTTTAGTTTGAAGAAGGGCTGCACATTTAACTGGTGGAGGATTTTGGCTGCATAATTATCGGTTTCATAAAAAATGTGAAATACATACACATATCGAGGGGAGCATAGAGTTTTAACTCGAGAAAGTCAACTGTGACCTCAAATAATGACACTGGTTCCTGTTCTTAGTTTATTATTATGTTGGATTTTGATGGTGAATCAGAGGAAAACAGAATGAATGGCTGCTACAGTTACAGGTTTATTTACATGATACGAAATTGCTTACAGCTGTTTAAGATGTATGTGTACAATATACTTTTCTGTATTTCTAAAAGCTTCTAGCTAAACAGTTTTAGTGACATGAATAATTTGATAGAGCTTGTCTTTGGATCTGTTGGGTTGTTTTGGCTCGCAGAACCCAGGAGCATGCTTGTACACAGAAAAACAATCAATTCTTTCTTGTGATGGTTCACATCAGCATACGAGGAGGCTTTGCCCCTGTGCATAACGTGTTTGGGAAAGGTAGCATTTTTCCCACTCATCCATTTTAAAGTAGTTGCTTGTAGTGAAATTTGTCAAAATTACCATGGACTTGTGTTTATGGGCTTGGGATCTCCATAAACAAGCAAATAGAAAATGATCCAAGTTTACAGCACCTCTTTCGTAATTTATGGCACCTCTTGCATGAGAGTCGTATACGTGATGCAGACATGCTATGTTTACTTTGTATTATAGCTTCATGCAATTTCTACTTTCTACTTTGATAACATTGTCAACATAAAATTTTAGGATGTAGACATGCTGTACTAAAACTCAAAAGCATGGTTCAAGGTTGTATAATAAAATATCCAAATGCCATGTACATATGCAGGAACCTTCTCATCTTCAATGCTCGCGTATGTCAATTGTTTATTTCTTTTTGATGGAGGAAGAGCTTGCAGGAAATCATTAGTTAATGTACAGCTTCCAGCTTGTTGGGAGGAAAGAAATTGAGCACCAAAACCTCTAGGATTGTTAATGCTGTTCCATTTTTCTTTTTGATTAATTTGGGGAAGCAAAAGTTGGGCAGCTTAGTCTTTGAGAATAGGCCGTTCCTCATATTCATTTCTTCCGTTTGGCATCTTAGTGTCTTATTAATCTAGCCAGCTTTTAAACCTAAAGCTCTGTGGCTACTATTCTGCTCCTCCATTCAATGGTATTGGTGTGATTGGCTGTAGATTTCAGGTTCTAGATGGATCTCTGTCAACCTAAACAGGAGGAGGAGTGATTTAAATCTTCTCCCTTGATTGCTCTGTTTGATCCTTGTTATTGAAATAATTTGCGCTGTTAACATTATCATCTTATTGGTCCTATTTGTTTACGAAGACTCCTATCCGCCTGGAGAGAAGTCTCCGACTTGCAATTTCTTATTCAATAGACATGTTTGAAGGGCTTGAAGAGGATAATCTAATAGGGATGCTAGCTGAGATTTCTGCAGTTTCAAACGTGAATCATAGTCATATTACCGTTGAGGTGATGTGCTTCAAAACGTGCACGGCATGATTCATTTATCAGAAACAAATATCATTTGACAAGAAATAAATGAGAAAAGTGTACTAAACCGAAAAAATCGTAACTAAAGAAAGAGAATCAGATTAATAAATCTCAGTTTAGTTCAACAATTCATTCATGTCTTTTAGGAAACAAGTTCAGTTGGATAAAATATAATCGCAAGATGTCAATATGACAGGTAGGATAAAAGATCACTCATGTGAATGTAACCTTGTGACAAAGAACAAAGAGTACCCAGAGAGTCAAGACAAATAATGAACAAACTACGAACTTAACATGAATTGAATCAATAAGAAACTGTCCAATTCTCTCAATGTTTGTTTGCATTCTCTTAACAGTTTTTCCCTTCGAGAAACCGTCTGCCAAACAGTGGGTAAGGAGCCGAATGGTTAGAGGTCTGTTAGGCAAGATAAAGTGGTAGGCCTCTAAGAAGCATAGTTATGGTGGACGTTTGCAACTCAACAAATCGGTCAAATATAGTATGCCTAAAAACGCCTTGCAGAAAATTGTCTCTCTACTTGCTGGTTTTTTATGGTATGGGGGTATAACGTTGCATCATGGAGTGCAATGGTTAGATATCTGTGCACCTGTGAGATGAGGAGGCTTGAGTTTAACCATGGTTCGAAGACTCGGCCGAGACCGAGACGTCTCGGCCGAGACCGAGACGTCTCGGCCTAGGCCGAGACGATACCACGACGAATCGAGACTGAGATACTCGTCTCGCCGAGAAATCGGCCGAGACGTCACCGCGACGGGTTGTCACGGTCGAGTCACCCCGAGCCATCCCGAGTCAAGGTGAATTTAACAAAAAAATCTATAGAAAAAAAGCAAAAAAAGAATTAAAAAATGTTACAATTCGAGGACCTCTCTAGTGCCTATATCGAACCATGGCTAGTACTGATGATCCTTCATACGGGGAAAGAAATGCGAGTGATGGACAAGTTATAAAAGACTTCGTGGGGCCTTCTTTAGATTAATCATAGTGGTTCCCTATTCTATTTCCACACATAATTGGAACAAGCTTACCGGACATAATTGGGAGAAGCACTGGGAAAAAAACTACAGCTAGATCCTAACACATGAGAAGGAGAAGTCGAAGGTTGAAATCATTCATTGGGAAATAGAAACAAATTTGCCACAGTACTATCACGTGAAAAGATGCGTTTTCTTTTCCACCTTGGAGGTGTACTACCTTCACTTTACTTTGAAGGTACTACCTTGAATGGTCCACATTAAACATACTACCTTCACTTTACTAAATTATTGGACTAGTAGTGTTGCAGAACGTAGTAATCCTTTCCGTTTCCTTCAATTCTTCTTCATGGTAACTTAACTCTGTCTTCTTGCCGAGCTTTGGAATTCCAGAGTCTTCATGAGAGTGGGGGCATAAGTACTGATGGTTTTGCAATGTGTAGACTAAATAGCAGTAAAGAGATGAATAAAGCGAGGAAGGGGAAATGGGAGGTGAGTCCCAAGGTTTTGGGTGAAAGGGAAGCAGAAAGAAATGGAGTGGATTTGTTTACAGCTAGAATGAGGTGGTGGATTCTCATCTGAGGGCAATCACGACATTATTGCTTTGCTCATGTGTTGTTCAGTTGATGCCAGTAGGGAATTCTTGGGGGCCTAGGTTGTTGAATAGCTGGCCGTCCTGCTCTTCCCTCCTGCTGATAGGTATCCCCAGGTGGAAATTAGCAATCTGCATTCACAAGTGACTCCAAAGCGTGAGTAAATCGCATCTTTTTACCGGCTTTTTAATGGTTAGCAATCTTGGAGGTTGGATTTGTACTTTGCTTACTAATCCATTGCGATGCTTACTAAATTATTCTTTTTTCCAAGAATAATTTTTCCTCTATAAATTTAGTAATCATTATGTATAAAACAAAAACTTTTGTAATTCTTGGACGACTAGGTTGCAAAGTGAGTGAAAAATCATGTCTAGTTATATATATATGACGATGGTTAACAAAGAAATTGGAGAGATATGAGAATTGCTTCCACTGTACGTGTATATTTTTGTGCTAATAGAGAGGGACATTTAGTATTATCTTCCAACTTATTATAATACATAATCATCCTGGTGATCATGATCATGAACTAAAAACTATAGGAAGATGGAGAGCTAAATTATATGTTTAAGTTAATCACCCATCAACAAACAAAATGCCGAAGTTCTTATAATAAATGAAAAAATGATCATTGTTGCAGGTTTACATTATAGATTAGATGTTTAACTTACTAATATAATAGAAATAAATTATTATAATTATAAAATGTTAGAAACTGCTTGTTGTATTTTTTTTCATATATCTTTAATTATTTTGTGATGTATTAACCATTTATATTGATATGTGTAATAGTTACAATGATGAGCAAGGATATTGGTTGGGAACATGGTAAACCCGTGGGAGGGAATAGAAAAATTGTGAGATGCAATTATTGTGGAAAAATAATGCATGGTGGCATTACAAGATTGAAAGAACATGTCGGTCATGTCATAGGACAAGTTGAGCCTTGTCCAAGGGCCTCAAGTGAAGTTAGAGATTTAATGAAAATGCATCTAAAGATTGGTAAGATTCAAAGAGCTACAATAAAACAGAAAAAAGAAGAAATATTGAATTCTTTCCAACAAGAAAGTATGCATGGTAATTTCAACATGGTTGGCGACGAGGAGGACGAAGTCTTTTTTGAAATTGATGAAGAAAGTCGGATGGCGTTGGAAAAAAAACAAATGAAGCAAGCAATTAGAGAGAGCCAATACTTGCAATTTTTAGATGAACAACGAAGGCATTCGGTATCTGGGAGTCAACCTTCTATGTTTATGTCAGGTATGATTTGTAAACTAAAATATTATAACAAATTTGATACTATTTTATTAAATATAATTACATAAAGTTGCGATGTCCAGTCATTCATTTTTTATTTGTTAAATATTGTGAATTTTAGGGAATATGGGTGTTGGCACTTCAAACCAACGACTTCTGAAAATAAAAGAGGATTGTCGCGTAATTTCAGTGTCAGACAAGCAGATGAAATGACAAGCAGAGGAATTGACTCACATATGTTTCCTTCGAAACAAAAATCAGTCAAATCAATGTTTGCGAAGGAAAATATAAAAAGAGTTGGTAAGGCAGTTTCAAAGTTTTTTCATTTCAATGCTATACCATTTCATGCAGCTGACAATCCTTATTATCAATCGATTAATGATGAAATTGCCAAAGCTGGTTCTGGTATTAAATGCCCTTCAGCTTATCAAATTGGAAATGAATATTTAGATGAAGAATTTGAAGAGCTTGAGAAATATCTTGGAGATATTTATGATAAATTTTCAACTTTTGGTTGTACACTTATGTGTGATGGGTGGAGCACTTGTACAAAACATCCAATAATAAATTTTATGGTATACTGTGATAGGCACATGATATACCATAGTTCAGTTGATTGTACCAATATTAAGAAAACTGCTGAATATATTTTCAAGTTAATGGATGAGGTAGTAGAGGTTGTGGGGGAAAAAATGTTGTGCAAGTTGTGACAGATAGTGAATCTAGTATGAAAGCAGCTGGACAACTGTTGATGAAAAAAAGAAAAAATCTTTTCTGGTCACCTTGCGCTGCGCATTGTATAGATTTGATGTTGGAGGATATTGGCAAAATGGATAATGTAAAAGAAACTATTGCTCAGGGGAAGAAGATAACAAGTTTCATATATAACAGTGACAAAGTAGTGAATATCAAGAACATGACAACGATGGTTTTGGTGATACATTGTCCCAATATATTACCAAAAGAAATAAGAAAGGTCTTGCTGCATCCTCAAGTAGGAAACAAAAAAGTAAGACTAAACAAACCAGTAAGCAAACTGTTCCGTCATCTTCAAATAAAAGTGACAGCAGTAATGATGATGATGACAATGGTGACAATGGAGATGTAGGGAACAATTCTTTCAGGCATAGTGGTTACAATCGAGATAGCCAACAAGCAGGAGGTATGTCATGGGCTCAAGGACAAGATAATTATTATGCCACTCAAGATACTGATCATGGCTATCGTCCTGGTATAGAAGCACAACGTCAATTCCTCAATGATTTAACTCAATTTTCAAGTGAGGATACTTTCTCTCACCATTCAGGGTCACAAAGATATAGAGGAGTCAATGATCAGATGCAAAATTTGGGTATATACTCAACTTATGAGCATGAATCTAATCAAAACCGTAGTACTAGTCAATTGGGATATGGCTATGACCAATCATATGGAATCACTCCTGACTATTACAGTGGATATCGGCCATTTGACAGACCTGGACAGGTGGAAAGGTCTACTAGCATTCATGGTAGTGGATACTATGAAAAAGAAATAGATAAGTCTCATGATGGTTCTTCTTTTTATTCCAATAACATTGGATTTTATGGTCATGATTCTACTGCATCATATGGTACCAGCGATAGTGTTAACTATCGAGGGTTTGGATACTACCATCAACAAATCATCTCCAATCCAGAAGTTCTTCCGTCCAATGATTATGGAACATCTAGTCAATCCTCACATCCAGTAAATACACCAGATAACTCGTTTACACTACCTACTCAAGGTCCTATGCCACTTCCACATCTGTTTTACCATTCATCGACCAATCAGGATGATTTTGAACCACATCGTCATTCTACTTGGTATTAACAGGTACGAAAATATAAAGTACTAGTATATCTTTTTACATATTTACCTTTTATCTAATATGATTTCTTTTTATTTTTGGCAGGAGATTGATCAAAATATTCCAACTTTATGCTATAAATAAATCTTTAGTTTGTATTGTTAATGGTTGATATTACTTTTGCAATTATTAGTTTTAAAATTGTGGTCAATGTTATTTTGATTTTATTTGTGATGCCATTGTTTTAAATAATTAAAAGTACTTATCGTGTGTAATATGTATAAAAATAGTACATTTTACAAATTTTCTTTTGTTATTTTTTATTATTTTTGTTTAGCATACTTTTTTTTATATTATTAACAGTTTTTAGAATATTAAATGCTTTAAAATTTGCGTCTCACCGAGACCGTGACCGATATGCCGAGACCGATGTGGAACGTTCCGGGCCGCGACTGCGACCGCGACTTTGAACCATGAGTTTAACTTGATTGGAGGTTTTGGAACAAGATTTAGATGCTTGAATCTATTTAAAACGTTTGTGCTAAATAAGATAAAAGAGTCTGGATCAAATGCGTGCCTGACCTTTCAATGATAGGAAGATGTTTTTGGAATATTGAAGTGCCTTCTGACTGCACTCTTCATGTTTATAGAGGACAATCTTGAAGTTGTGACCTAAAGGCTAAAGGTGAGAAGTAAATCAGGGTTGTTGTGAGAAGTTAATCAGGGTTGTGGTCGATGATGGTAAACCTACTATCCTGTTATGGGATAATGGCAAGCTAGTGGACCATTATAGCAAGCTTCAACCTGGTTTTTCCCATATCAATGGCATCCCTGTGGCATCCCTGTGGATCATTATTGCAGGGTTTTTCTATTATCATAGTGACTGAAATTGGTAGTACTCATTCTGCCAAAGTTGACTCAAATCATACAGGATACGATGTGGAAGGGACCAGCTGGAAGGAGAGTAAGTGCTCAGGTACAATCAAATTGATTCAATGCATCCCTATACAAGTTACACCGGCCTGATCAGTATATATGGTTGGCTTATGCACCTGCTACATTAATACTTGCTGCTGCAAGATGGCTGAGAGGGTCTCAATTGAAGTCGTCGTATAAGGTGGTTAGTACTAGGAGATGTATGTCACGCATTGCATTTATTTTTGAAAAAATCGATCAAAACGTTTTTCATATTTTGCCAAATGAATCATTTCATAATTCACTTTTAAAATGTTAACTTTTTGTACTTTACAAATTTAAGTTAGTAAAATTTGGTCCCAACTTAAGTTTTTGACTATTTTTTATCCTGATATCACCACGTGACTAACATGTAGCCATTTTTTTATGTACAAAAAAAAAATCATATTTCACTTTTTAGTAGCAAAAATGAATATGAATTGGGTTAAATCCACTTGTTTAAGGGAAAAATGAATATGTTTCAAGTCAAATCTTACATTTTTAGGGTAAAAAATGAATTTAAATTGGGTCAATTGTTTAATTACAAATGAGATCTCACTTTTTCACTCTTCCAAAAATAATCATGTATGGATCACGTGATTGATTCAGAAATAAAAGATAATAGAAAATCTAGACTAGAATCAAATTTTACCGACTTGATTTTGCAAGGGAGGTAAAGTTATCATTTTAAAAGTTATGGATGAAAAAAGTCATTTGGTGAGATGTGAGAGAAGTTTTGAATGATTTTTCCTTTATTTTTGTAAGGGTAGATTGAATGCAAAGGATGTATAATTACAAAAATAAAAAAAAAAAAAAAAAAAAAAAAAAACGAAGGACCGTTAGAGACGATGTTGCTTGCAAATATATGGAATATGCTGCTTTTGCCATCGGATGCTGGAAACTTCGGATGACTTATTTTTTAAACATGTTTTTCCATCGCCTCTGGCAAAACAATTTTGACATTAGCAAACTGAGTTGTTTGGCGGTTAGTGAATGGCATCATTCTACTTGTGGTGGGATTCTAAGATCGGCCCTGGCTATCACTGTCGATTGGTTGTGGTGATTTAGAAATATGGTGCTGCTTTACAAGGGCAGTGTCTAATGTCCTACAATTGTGCAAACTATCAAGCAATGAGACAATGTATGTGACTCATTCGTCCAGAGGTGTTAAGAAGACACAAACAAATTGGTGACTTGTGGTGGAGCAGGAACAATCTGATCAGGTATTTTCTTAGTTTCGGTACTATTGGTTGATAGCTTGATAGTTGATACTTAGCTAATTTGTTTAATATTTTATTACTGGGGAATTCTTACCTGAGAAATAAATAAAGAAGATCATTTCATGCAAGGAAATAATGACCAAGTGTAAGTGCAATGAAAATTTGATTTGTTTGACGAATAAAAATTTTGAGAAAAAAAAAAAAAACTAACATGGAGACAAATATTCAATTAAGCTTAAGAAATCAGAATGCTAATTGAGTGGGATTTTAATATTTGTGTAAAAAAAATATAATTTAAAAGAAGAAAATCATGGAGAATTTGTCCAAATCAGCATTTACGGAACTAAAGTATAATAAGGCGCTTTCTTATGCACACAAACATAGAGAGAAAATCAATTAAGGAGAAGGTATTACATGCTTCATGTGCATCACGTGACATGGTACGTGATGTACTAGTATTAAATTGTCAAATAATAGCGATGAATCATGTATTGTCTTCTCCCTCCTAGACAAAATATAAGCAGCTAAAGTACAATTATCTAGTGATAAATTATTAGTATTAGTGCACCATGTGACAATGTCAAGTGGTGCATCCGGAGTATCCAATCTTATTCTGTAAATACGGTAAACCAAAGAACAGCAGATGAATAATTTCCATATAAATCTTATCCTATGATAGTCTCCTCTGAACGAGAAGGAAGTGTATTAAGAAACCTACTACTATGTGATTATCTTAGTAAGAAGGTAAATAAAATTAAGAAGTCATGAAAACCTACAAAAAGAAGGAGAATGAAAAGCCATCCAAATCAGCTCCATGATAATGTTATTGTAAAATAGAAGTAACTAATGTATCAATTTGTCTAGCCATAAGGGAAAATATATTGTTTCCTTAGTTTCCTAAATTGGAGGGTGGATGAGCTTGACATGCAATTGAGCAATTACAAAAAAAAAAAAAACAAATTTGTTTTTGTAATTTCTAACGTTGGAAAATGGACATCACGTCAGGCATGTATGTAGAGAAATTAGAAGAATGGTTCATTTACAATTTCTTCGTCGAAGGAAATAATGGTGGAACGTAAATCCGTTGAAAATTTGACAAGATTATAAGAGCATTAGACAAGAAGCCCTAACCGTGGATCTAATCTCTCAAAACTATAAAGCTTCCTATTACCTCATTCCAATTTCCACATAATAAATGCCTGAAAAGAGAGTAGTATATACAACTCATGTTTGACTGACATAAAAAATTTAAAGGTTTTTTTTTAACGGGTGCCCACTAATGTTAAGTGGATATCAGTACACGTAAATCACGCAGAATCTATGATGTGAATTCACACTAATAATTATTGTCATATTTTGCATTTATATATTTTTTCTATTTAAATTTACATTTTCAAAATTTTGACACGTGAATTCCACTTCGACGAGTAGCTGTAGATGCACAAACCCAAATATTAATTAAGAATAACCTCTGGATATGTAAGCAATAAAACATACTTGCCTCATTCGATAACATTACAATGTACAATCCTGCCAGTTACTGATTTGCCTAATGATCAAATTTTTGTTTAGGTACCTGGATTCTAAGAAATATAGAGTAACGTTACAATTTCTACAGACAAATGTCATGTAGAATCTACATGAAAAATTAAAGTTTGAACAAAAATTTTAATTTCCCTAAATATACAAGTTTCAGCAACCTAGATCAAGCCGCGTCAATTATAACAAATTTGAAGAGCTAATTGGGTTATGATGGTTAGTCGTATGTTCATTATAGTTCTATTTTGAATTCAAATTCCATATTCGAAGTTGCGATTAAATCGATTTATTAAAAAGAATCGATTCAATACATTTCTTATATATCTATAGGTACTACTAGATTGTATTTGAATTTAGATTTCCGATCAACCTATACTGGTTGATTGCCCCCATTATGTTCCGGAGCATAAAATTATACAAAAACGTGTCATTCCAAAGAAAATGAACACTAAGAAAAACAACAATCCCAGTCAATCGATGTTTTCAATGCATCTATGTAATATGATATTAATATATAAATTCACAAATTTGTCAGTATGTTGATTCAATTTTTCTTTCTTGGCACAACTTGACAAAAATCTAAAAGCTGTAATCTGGCTTGAAAATGTTTTTGCTCAGTGGTGGTATAGCACTACTACTCCTCAGGCCTCCATTTTCTGCTCCTTTTTCTTGAATCAATGGTTCTTCTTCTTCTTCTTCTTCTTCATCTCCTTCAAAAGCAGGATGGCTCAATATGCGATTCAGCAACTGAGTTCCTCTGAGTGCATTAGTCAATGGGAGATGTCCCTCAGGAGTTTCATCATTCATTTCCCACGTAAATTCACTAGGAAAAGACCTGTAATTATACTGCTGAACCTCAGTATCAAGCTTCTTCATCCAACCAACTTTGAGGAAGAATTTGGTGAAGTCTCTGCTCACTTTATTCCATATCTTTTTCTGCACGCTGTAGCCATACTTGTCATTGCTGGATTTTCTCCACAGTTCATCAATGGTCCTGAGATCATCCTCAGAGATGAACTGGACTTCAGAGAAGAAAACATAGCCACGCTTCTGGGCTGCTTCACCAGCTAGAATGATGAGGAGACGGCGGGTTTCTTCGTCGGCTTGCCGGAAGTCTTTCAAGGATAAATGTTGTTGAAGGAGGTCAAAAGAGATGGTTTGTGAGGTGGAAGGAGTGGTGGAGGAGGTGGAAGTGGTGGATGATAGGGAAAAAGTGGCGAAGATCGACTGGGAAAGAGATAGGGTGTTGGTGGTTTTTGTAGTTGTTGGTTTGAGAAAGGAGGAGGAGGTGGAGGAGAAAGTGGTTCTTGGGCAGTCTATGGAGTGGCGCCGCCGTAGAGAACGGTGGTGATGGTGGTGGATGGACTTGAAATAGTTAGTGGCCATAAAGAACTTATCGTTTGTGATGAGAGTTTGTTTGATCGTCCGTGAAGAGAAAGGTAGAAAAGTTTTTTAAGAGGGCCTTGAAAGAACAAAGAGAATCAAGAACGACAAATGTAGGAGAAATAACAAAGGGGGATTTGGGCCAAAGATAAGAAGTGTGTGAGAACTGAGCTGTGAAATCAAATGGGTCATCAGGAGCAATAAAATGCTTGAATGTGATTGGCTAGAAAGGGGTGAGGTACGATACTCTATCTTTATGAAAATCTGTCATTAAAGTTCCAAAAATACTTTAACTTATTTGGCTCCCATGTCTTGATGCTAAGGTATCAAAGGATGAATTGTGACCTGAAAAAACAAGTAAAAGGGAAACGCAGAAGGAAACTATTACCGTACACAAGTTAATGGGGAGTCCTTTTTTCTCTTCAAAAAAAAAACAAAAAATCAGATACTTATAACGGTTTAGCTAATAGACGTTCATTAAGTATTCATTAAAAGTAATTAGATTCTCAAAAAAAGTATCACAATTCAGGAAATGCAATAAATATGAATGTATATATTTATATGATAACTTAGATGTGATTTAGGTGTCGTTTTAAGTGCTTCTTAGGTACCATTAGAAAAATTCTATATATAATTGATAAAAAATAGAAAAATGACAAACTTTTAAAATCCAAGATATTGCACCAAATATAAAACAGATATTGAAGTTAGATGGAATGGAAATATATAGTTAACTCAAACACCAACCGATGGCTACTTTCCATTGAATCTACCCGGGCAATTCAATTTTGCTACCTTTAATCAATGATGAAAAGGTGATACATGATGTGAGGAGCGAAGACAAATTAAGAAATCTACTAATATTTGATTTTAGAAAAAAGAAAAAAATAATAAGTGAACATCTACAAAATGAAAGAGAACGAAGAGCTGTTTAAATCGATCCCATATGAATTTCATTACAAAGAAGGAAAAAATGTAATTGGTTTACAATTGTCAAATTATAAGGAATATTTGAGATTTGACAGATCTGATTAGAAGATAATTAATTTCCAATTGACCAACTACAAGAAGAAGAAAAGAAAGGGGCATAGAGATTACTTGATAGCTGGCCACATTACGAGAGAAGAATTTTTTTACCAGAGCAACTTTCAATTAAATACCAACACTACCCTTGACGAGTCAAAGTCTCAATCTCATCAATTTAATTGCATGATCCCTCCACATCTTTAGTTTGTGATTTATTCAGTTTCTCCCCTAATTATCTCTCTCTTAGTAATTCTATCTCTACAAGTCGGATAGAAATGTCAATCCTCTCTAGTACATCTCACCCTTATTTATCAGACAGCTATCCTCCTCCATCTTTAGCCTTCCCTGTCTCAATATTTTTAATTTCTTTTTTTTTTCTTCAATAAAATAAAGCCTCTCAAAATTATAACCAATTAAGATGTTCAATAAAAAGGGGAAGAAAAAAGACTACCGATTAGGATGTAAAAGGGTTAAGAAAACCTGAAAAAACAATGAAAATTTTTAATTAAGAATAGAGGATACAAGCACTTCGTTGTCAAATGGACAATTAACAAACCTTTAACTAGGTTAGATGAATATGAGACAATGTATATGTGTTATTATATGGAGTTAGACTTGTGAAGGGTATTGTGGGTATTTTAAATGAAAGTTGCTCTAGCGCCAATCTTACTTGATTTACTAGATTGAAAATTTGAATATCTTAAATTTTTTATATGGATAAATTACAAAAGAAGGAAAAGAACAGATGAATTAATGAAGAATCTTTGCATGAAAGGAAATAACAAAGGAACATAAAATGCACTAAAGTCTATTTGGTTTGAATAACAAAATTAAAAGGGGAAAAACTTGGAAAATGGGTAAATGAATAAGTGAATTTTTTAACGAGGGTGCAACTTTTACACAATTCATAACAATGAAATAGGTTACATTCAAAAAAGCATAAAAAAACAAATATTATAATTAAAATTTTAAAGATGCAATTTGAACATTGGTTGAAGAAGTAAGTGCGCCCCATCAGAGCCTAGCATTGCCATGTCATGATGACAGGATGCCATCATAACATGGCACTACAAGGTCATCATAGCATGACACATTAATGAGTCAACATGTGGGACCCATATACTAGCATCGCATGGGATATAGGGCAGGGACGGTCATAAGAAGGATCGTTCCTGAGCAATTCACAGTCAAGATTTGATCAAAAAATATTATAGGTCCAGATTTCATCTTGTATCTCGATTTTAACAACAAATGTGAGATCCATAAAATTTTGTTCTAAAGTTACATCATGTACAAACAAAGTTACGCGCTATACAAAATGCACATAATTATCAGAAACGATTGTATCTGCCCACGGTCCCATGGCACGTGGTCCACGTGGCTTAAACTAAAAAAAGGCTATAAAATTGGTTGTTAATTCAATCATACTAACTTTTGATGTAGTAAACATTGCTACTAATTGAGTTTTTTGAGTGTTGATAATTTTACCAAGGATTGTTTACGTGGAAGATCACTTGTGAATCTTGGTTACCCAAGTTCTTTTAAAGCCTTGTGGTGAATGGAGTAGAAGAGAAAATTAAATGATGAAGTGGCACTGAAGTCAAGTCACGACCCATGTGTATTCAGATAATATTTTTGCAAGTCATGAACTTTCTTTACATAAGGAATTTCTATCTGAGCTCTACCAGTCAAATTAGGTATATTAGGAAAATAAGCACAAACTATTCTATTCATGGTGTGTTTTGAATATTACTCTCTCTAGCACACTTTTGTGTCTAGGTTCAAATATTTTTTAAACTCAAGACCAAATCCTTCGCTGAACTATTCTGGACTTCATTCTTCTCAAACAGGCTGAAACAGCCATATACTTGTTTTAACCCAAATGAATTCTTACCACACTTTTAAAAAGGATACTGGTTGAGATATCCCACATCGATTTGAGGAAAGGAATGGAATGTGTATAAAAACTTGGGTGCTTGGACTGTTGAGCAACTTGGATTAATCAAATTGAACCATTGAGTTTTGGTCCAAAAATTGTTTAGTCCAGCTTCAAGACCTGGGTCGTAAGGGTATCGGAGCAAAATTGGCTTCTGTTTGAGCCAACGGATTATGGTTCTGACTATTCAAGGAAATGCAATAACTAAATGCTGTGTAGGGTTAGAAAGGGAATGGAATGAGTATAAAACCTTGGGTGTTTAAGCTATTGAGTAATTTGAGTTAATCATTTTGGGCCGGTGGATTTCGGTCCAAAAGTTGTTTGGACCAATTCTTGGACTCGGATCGTGACACTTGTCTTATTGAATAATCCATCTTCTCTTTAAAAGGTCCCGTGGCATCTCTTTCAAAATAACTTTCTAGAACTTTTGAGCCTTTGAGTGTTTTTATCTTACTTTTACAAACCATAGAAAGAGTTCGGGTAGAGTTTTTGAGTTTTCTGACAAAGCAAGACAGCGCTACTCGGGTGGCAAAGAACTCCGTAGACTAGGTTTGTTGTTAAAATGATTGTGTTTGAGCATGACAAAAAATATAGTAAAGCGAGGTTGCTACTGAAAACAATAAAAATCTCGATGAAGTAATTGCATTTGAACCATAAAAGAAAAGGCATATTGTATTAAGCTAATTTGTGTTGCTGCCATAGGTGTAAAGAAGAACAGCATGGATCTTAATCAATACGGTTACTAGTTTCAAAATCCAAAGAGGAGAAAGACCTTTGACAGTGAGTATTAGGCTTTAGTGCCGAAATACTATAAATCTCTGTCCTGATTTATTCTTCTTTTTTTTTTATTTCGCTGCCGAACTACTATAAATCTCTGTCCTTGTTTACTTTTTTTTGGGATAATTTCACATACCTCCCCTGAGGTTTCTGAAACTTGCACTGACACCCCCCAAGGTTTTAAAAATTTCACTAACCTCCCTTACTAGGAGACAAAGTGTTCGCTTGATCAGTAGATTTTTTAGTTGGTAATAAAACTAAATTCTTGTTCTTCATGTATCCTGTTGTTATGTGTAAATTTATACTATGAGAAAGGGATATTAGAAAGATATTAAGAGTTGAAATAAATATTGGTGTGTTGTTTTAAATCTTATATTAAGTAAGAGTTGTATTTTGTTGTTGACATATGAGGGTGAATTCCATGATTCTCCCCTATGGTTTTCTACTAAATGTTTTCACTATGAACTCTAAATGCAGCACAAAACAATAACTTTGTATGCACCCAAACCCTTGCTGCTCATAATCATAATCTTGAGGGTGTAGATGCAATTGTGATGTTTATATACACTTCCAGCTGAATAAAAAATCTGGCAATTAAAACTTATAGGTAGCCGTTGCTATGGCTGTTAAAACATTGCTAATGTTTCCATGTGATGTTTGAAAGTTTTTGAATTATGTTGACATTCCCTCAACTTTACTAATCATTTCAACTTTTTAATAACGTGCAATCTTCTACTAATACATGGACCAAGAGGGCATTCATGGAATAAAAATCTCATCTTACTCATGAAAATAATATTTTAATCATATTTGGACTGGATTGTTACCAAAATCTCAAAAGTAAGGGTGGTTAGTGAAATTTTTAAAACCTTAGGGAGTGTCAGTGCAAGAGTCAGAAACCTCAGGGGAGGTTTGTGAAATTATCCCCCTTTTTTTTTTTTTAATTTGGCTGCAAATTTACTTTGAGAGTCATTATTGCTTTTATTGCATGCATCTCTATTAATGTTGTTTGCTCACTTAAGTTACTTGGTATAACGTCAGTGTTTGCAATGTGGTATTTTCGTAGTGGGACAGTTTTGATTTAATACTTTCAATCCATTTCATTGGAATTTTTCAAATCTGAAAAAGTTCTTAAATTTAGCCAAAATTATATATCAACCTATTCACCATCTCTCTAGGTTCGCCTATTCGGGACAAGAATAACTTTTGGAACCCTCAACCAGGGCAGCTTACAACTAAAGGTTGCCATTTGTTTACATAAGGATCTTTTTTTTTTGTCCCCTGAGATGACTTCCTCTCTTATAACTCAAATATCATACAAATTTTAGCAACACCAAGTAATTATTTTATGAGATATGTCACCAAATTTTAACACACCACACACAGTAATCTACACACTACACTACTACAGCCTAATTAGCCACAAAATAGTCTTCAAGTGTCTATTGACCGAAACAATTTTCTAATTGTATAAATGCATAGAGAAAATTTTATAATTTTTATTCTTTTAAGCAGATCTTTTTTTATTATGTTCCATGAGATGAGAAGTTAGTTACGAAGAAGATAAATCCTAGTTTTGTTGGACTACAAAGATGGCCAGAGGAGACGAGAGAGACTCCATGTAGTCTTATAGCTCTGTCGAATTTTTCTTTTTTTTTTCTCTGTCTTTGAGAAAATCTTATAAAACTTGAATTAATGTTATATCTTGTTAGCATAAACTATAAGGTTATATATAGATAAATAGATACTCTACTTCCTATAGGAAATACAAAGTGGTTCCAAAAGAATTTAGTTTCTATTTTCTAATATAACTCTCATTTTTTAGGACTTAACCTTTTCACATTGTAAGTCCCTCACAAATTAAACTATAACTTATTAAAACTTATCATTCAAGCCTTTACTTGAATTCCTTTTAATTTTGCTAATGAAACCCTTAATGTGGACCTGTTAAGTTCTTATACACGTTGGTAATAACTATAAGTTATAACTCTCAAAATAAATAAGAGCTAGATATATTAAATTCTTTTGAATTTATCATTGTTTCAACTAATCAATCAGCTTAGTTTTATAGATCAAGATTAACATGTAGCAATGCATCATAACCACTCAAGCGATGCAAAAGTCAACTAGATAACTTCACAATTCCTTACATGTTCACCATGTAATTAATATCCCTTACCATGTTCCTTTCATGTTCTCTATCCCTTACCATATTTATCTCGCATTACTCTGAAGTATGAAATATGTGGCAACTATAATATGATTAATGATAATTTTTTTCTTACCAAACCAAAATATAATTGTGACTACCCCATCTCATCTTAAGACGGTGCCTAGGCCTTAGTGGACCACCTACCCGACTCTGGCCAGAATTCACTGCAATGAACTCCCAAAAGTAATATTTACTCTATCAATTAATCATGACATTCACACTTATGTACAACAACCCAATAAGATTAGAGTATGAGTTTATTTACTAATTCTCAAAATACAAGATTGTCTGCAAAAGATACAAAGTAGAACTTCAAGATCAGGCTCGCTAATCTCTATTCCTTCCGCCCTCATACCCTATAAGGAAAACAAACTAAAGGGTTGAATTTATGCCCAGTGAGGTCCTAAAAGAAACAATCAATAAGCAATATAACATATTTAATAAACATTTCAATTCAGGTCAAAACACTATACAATTCACGATATAATAACTTATTCAATATAAAATGTACAAGCTCTCTCTGGAAGTAATTTCAATACCTGTGGCGACCCCACTTCCCCCTGAAGCGAACCAAAGGGTTGGCGGGCCGTCTGCCCAGCTCTCGCCAGGTTTCACGCAAGCAATCTAACCCAAAACCTTTCGAAGAATAACTAATCTATTACAAAACAATTTTTCCCGAATAGAATCATACCTAAAACCACATTAACTTCAGAGATAGCAATGATAAAAATAACCAGTCGAGGCCCTTAAACGACCTACGTGCTACGTACCGAAGTATAAAGTCGTACCAAACCAGGTAGATAAATACATAAATCCATAATATAAACTTACAAGCCAAGTAATCTAATTAGGGTTTACACATTTCCAGCTTCAAGTGGCAATCCAAAAGGAAAATACATTATCCCTAATAACACATTACAGCCCACAGAATAAGTTATAGTATTCAAATACAGTCCAAAAGAAAAACATAAGTAAGCATCCAGCTTTCAGTTTCCAGAACCTGTTAAGGAAAACAATAAACGTGGGGTGAGCTAAAACTCAGTGGTGCCCCAAAACATGCAATCACATAATTTCAAACAGCGATTAATAACTGAACCACTTTAAACAGTTAGAAAAGCGTATAACAATACAAGGTAGGATACGGGGGCTCTCAGGAGCCATTTTCCTCGCTTGATCACCATTTATCGTAGTTGACCCTCCGTCAACTCTCACTACTTATAATCCATGTAGAGCGTCTCATTTTGATACCTAACCCGACACCATTCATACCCCTGTCCCGGGCCCGTTCTTCGACTAAGAACGCAGTATACTCGAGATATACCCGTAGATGATTGGTCGAGGGATTCACCCAATGACGTGATTGCAATCAGATTCAAGCATCGAGGAATTCACCCAATGACGTGATTACAATCAAATTCAAGCGTCGAGGGATTCTCCCAATGACGTAACTACATTTAGATTTATGGTAGTTGGATACAAGAGTCGAGGGATTCACCCAACGACGCAACTCCATTTTGAAACAAGGATTTAGGAGAAAATATTTTGCACAAGTCACCACTCGAACGGCTAGTGTGATAAAGTACACACAGCTCACTTCGATGGATCAGAAACCAATTTTTTTTTTCAACTTATCACATAACAAGTCAAGAAAGCACTTTAAACGGTTAGGCATAGAACAAGCAGGGACACTCACCAAGAGTGGAGTTCAGATATCAAGTTGGAAATCAAATTCCGCGTCCTCGCAGTATCCTAAAAACCAAAATTTGAAACTATGAGTTTCTACTCAGTTTTTAAGCTTATAGACATTGAAGTATATCTAATATACTATTAATTTACTTTCCCTTAGAAAAATCAAGAGTCCCTTAGATTAAAACTTGACAAAAGTAGAAGAAATGTTTCCTATAGTTTTCCTTGAGTTACTTTTCTTATAAAAGGGGTAACTAGTATTATTTTCTTGGAATAAGTCGACAAACCTCTAAATAACAATGTTAGAAAGTTACTTTGAACATTTCTTAAAAGTTACGGCCTTTGCAAAAATTATCCCTAAAAACTATTTTTCCTAAAATAGGGTTTCTTGCCGAGCAAGTTTCCCAGGCTTTTCACTAAAATTAGTAAAACTCGTATTTTGGAACTTTTTCTATAGTGAACTAGCCAAACTTAAAGAAAAGAAAAGGAATAAAATAAGACTTAGGGTTTTCAAAAGCTATGGAACTTATTTACTATAGCTATCAAGGCTAGTTTGAGGTATTTGGAATTATCGGTTTGGAAAGTTTTTTTTTTTTAGGCAAGACACTCGATATTGAGTTTTATAATATAATACTAGCTGGAAAATATTTTTGATTACTTAGATCACAGTTACTCGAGTTCGCAAGGTAGAAACGACTTCCACAGCTCCGATTCCGTTTCGAAGTCATATTATGGTTCAAAATATGGCAAAATCACATAGCAAATTACTAGGGCTTCGTCAATCATTAGCCCAAGAGTTCAACAAATGTATTATTGATAAAAATAAAATGAATGACCAAGGCTTCATCAATCATTAGCACTTGGTTTCAGCAAGCTCATCATGAACAAATAAAAAAAAATAAAAGTACGGCCTTCAGACATTCCAGCAATTAACTTTTATCACCCAGTAGTACTTATAAAGTCATTCAAATGGCCAAGGGCTTCATCAATCATTAGCCCTTGACAACAGCAATTACTTCCAACCACAATTTAATCCAGAATTTAAACCACAAGTAAGCTACAAGATCAAACCAAATCAAAATTTAGTTTCACGAAGAACAGGACATTCCTACTAAAACAGTCTACTTCAAGGATTCACAGACAGCAGTACACCTGGAGGAAAAATACGAAATTTCTACAGGACAAAGGCCTATGATTCTAGTTTCAAATGCCACTGACGGCGCCTTAAACGGATTTTCCTACATCAAGATATAAACAGTTTACTGGGACTGGTCAGGGACATCCGAAAATCTGAAATTTCAATTTTTCACTTGTGAAAACTCCTTTTCTCTTTTAACACCAACCTGTTTTTATTTAAACCATCCATACACTTCTTATAGAACTCCAAAACAACATTTTCCAGGCATTTCCATCCATCAAGTTTCAAGGAACAATTTAAAAATCAAGTTAAGGTTCCAACTCACCCTTTGGCTATCACACAAGAATTTCCAACAGGTATAACCCAACATTTTCTGGTTCCATCTTCAATTTATCAAATATTTCATTGTTAACCAACTTACACAACTTAAAACTTACAACTCCTCTGTATTTCTAAACCATTATAATCCAAGGAAAAATCCAGAAATAGGTTAAAATTCAAAAAAAAAACAAACTGAAAATTTCTGATCCAACCTCTCGGCTATCCAGAATTTTTCCAGCACCTATGTGTTTATAAATCCAACTTTTCCTCGGCTAAAACCTGGTTTTAGACATCCAAATTAGTCATACAAAAACTCATCTAGCTAATTAATATTCCAATTCAAAATTTAACTTAAACAACAGCTGCAAATCCCAAAATTTCCAGAAATTCTGTTCAGCTAGCTTCGGTGAACATGCATGTAACAGATTTCATTTTTTTTATTTTATTTATTTATTTTTTTTTCTGTTTTAAACTAACTAATTAGCTGCATGCAGAGCCTAATTAACTTGTTATTAACCATCTAATTATGGTTATAAGCTTAAACAACAACAACAACAACAACAACAACAACAAAATTGAACCAAATTAGGCTGCAATAATCAAGCTAAGCTCTCGGCAGAAATTTTCTTAACCAAACCAGAAATTTTTCTCTGCTTTAATACATCATCCGAATGCACAATTCAGCATGCATGGTCTAAATCTTCAAGTCTTCACTCAGCTAAAGGCACTTAGGTGTTCAGATGCCACAGACAAACACAAATGGAGCTGCATTATCTCCTCAAAGTCTCGGTAGCAACATTTCATCAAAACAGAAATTTTTCCTAATGGTTTGATTTCAGCATCCGATTGCCTAATCCCTACATGCAAGCTCAGATGTAGCTTGCTCAACTAATAATCAACCTAATAAGACCAAAAATTACCTCAGATAGCAGCTAATCCTTCACACGAAAATTTCCAGAAATTTCTTCCTTGCTCACGGCTTCAAGTGCAGTCGGTGGTTCCTGGCTTCTAAGTTGCGGCTGGAATTGGTTGTAGCTGGTAGATTTGAGTTCGGTTGGTTGGAATTGGTGGGGATGAAGGTACAGAATGGTGAAGCTTCCTGCAAATTTCCTTCCTGGCTTCACTCCAACCCACGGCAGAACCAGAAAATTTCTGGCAGCTCACGTTCCCTCCTTCCTAGCTCACGGATGCAGCTCACCAGGTGGCTCTCTCTCTCGGATGCTCTTGGTCGAATGCAGAGGAAGAGGTGAGGCGCATTTGTGGAGAGAAATTGCAGTGGTTTCGGTGGAGTGTGCAGAGAAGAAAATGAGACTTGGTGATGGTGGTGTCTCGGTATCAAGAGAGGAAGCGGTTTGTGGTTTACTTGTGCAGAGAAGAAAGGAAGTTGCGGTTTGTATTTGTGATATGAAATGTGAATTAGAGTGAATGGTTTTTGTGGTTTTAGCCGTGAGATAGACAGGATGGTTTGGTGGTGCCGTTGTTTAAGGAATAGAGGTTTCGTGTAAGAATCGTTTTCGTATAACAATTGGTTGCGTATCGAACTGGTAATAACAAATGTGATTTGATTTGCGGTCAGACGTCTTGTTTGGTTTGCATGGAAAGGTGAGGTAAGGGTATTTTAGTCTTTTCACTTTGCTCCCCAATCTCAACTTAATTTCTCAACTCCACTTAATTCTAAAAATTATCCTCAAGTGTGATTTGAACGCCCAATTATACCCTAATATACCTAAACCATTTTCATCGAATAATTATCGATTAAACTTGAATATTAAGGTTCCTAGAAATTCTTATATTATTTAGCGATTAAATTAGTTATTAGATTTTCCAATTATTATTTCTCAAGAAGTAGAGTTAATCTAACTCGAAATTTATCGATTTAGTAATATAAAGTCAAGTGAAATAATAATTTAATCCAAGGTGTCAATTTGCACATAAAAATTATTCTTACGCACTTATTTGAAAACAAATAAAGATAAGGATATATTTATTGAATTTTCACGCCTTAAATAAGTTTAGTATATTGGAATCATAACTATCTAAAATTCATTGATTTTTATCTTAACGCGGAAATTTTTATCAACATTTACCATTAGGAACTAATTGGAATTAATCATAGGGCTTTAAATAATTTATTTTAAGATAGTAAATCCAACGATTCAATTTTCATTAATTTAGCATAAAGGAATTAAGTATTCTAACATTTTATTTTAAGGCGAAAAATTATTCCAACCCTAAAGATATTAATTTAGTCAAATAAAACCAAGAAATTTCATAACTTTGGAAAATTATATTATCTTTCACGTAAACCTATTTTTACGTACTTCATTGCGAACAATTAAAAGTAATACTAAAAAAAAATTATCCAAGAATAAAAGAAATACAAATGAAATATGCACTAGTTTATATATCCATTTTTCATGGTTCTCACAATATCACTACACACTCTGCCAAAATCACCCCCTTATATCCTCCAAACCAATAAATAATCCCCTTCAATTAATAGTCATTTCAATAGTCATTGTACTACAAGGTAATACTCGAGTATACCACACATTTACCCAAGGTTGCTAACCTAACCGACCGAGCCCGCCGTTGGCTCGAATAGGTCGACTAATGAAGGGTTTTGGGGTCCAATTCAACAGATATGATAACATACACATACGACTTACAATCATGCACATTTAGTCCAACAATTAAGGCCATAGAAATCTCAAATTTGATTAGGTAAAGTGCGATAAAATACGCGCTCGTCTATCAACCATAATGCAGTAAGTAACTCAAGTTTAAGTACCAACATGGCAATTAGGCACATCTAACAATTTTCATCATTACTTTCCAACAATCACCAAGCGAACAAGTAGGCAACAAGTACCAAACCAATACAGATATTTAGTCATAAACGCATATAAGGAACACTCACCTTAAGTGAACAATTTACACCTTGGCTTTGGGGTTTCCTTCTTGCACCTTATTGCCTCCTGAGACAAGTTATAATTACCATAATTATTTAACTATTCATTTGGTATAAATCTTAGGAAAATTCCTATATGCATGATGATTTCCAGCCACCAATTATAGTTTCAAGAGTGCTTAACCTATACTCAATTTTTGGTGAAACAAATCAGCTTACCTCTCCTATGAATCTCATACATTTATCTCACTTTTAACCCAAGAAATTCAACATGCAAACCACGATATATATAGTAAAACATGTGTAAAGCAATAATATACCAAAATCTATCAAGATTCAAAGCTACATGCTGCAAAATAATCAGCTTCAAGGTTCGGTAATAAGCTGTGAAAAATTCCAGAAATTTCACTTTTTACTTTTCTTGTAAAATTCACCAAATTTTAGTGTTTAAATCAAGTAGAATACCACATGCATGCTAAGATTAAATTGTTAGAAGGTATAAGGAGCCAAGATTACAACCAAAGTTTTAGGGATAAAGCTGAAAAAATCCCAGCTTCTCCCCTTAGGGTTCTAGCATAAATTTCCAACAAGTTTCTTCAAAATTTTCATCCAAAGTCACCAACTTTCCACTAGATTCAAAGGTAAAGCATACTATATATCATATCAAGCAAGAGATAAGACATATATCATGTGTTCTTAGTAAAAATTCCTCCAAAAATTCGAATAAAAAGATGTGAAACTAAGCTCCCTTCCTCTTAGCCAAAGCTGGAAATTTCCAGCAAGAAATCAGTTCTTAAGCAAGGTTTTTCTTCAGCAAAACTCTCTTTCCTTAACTCAAATCCAACATGCAACAAGTATCTAAGTATATTGAGAGAATGGAGGGTGTGCTTAGCAAAATTTTACCTCTTTTCCCTTGCAAATAGAAGCTGGAAATGCACACACAGCTTTACTCCCTTCCCTCTCAGTTTCTCCAAGGATAAAATGCACCAATGCAGCTGGTTTGGACACAAAGAAGTTGCAATCTCTCCCTCACTCTCAATTCTGTATCTTGTCTTGAAGTGAAAAGAAAAAATGGAGCTAAATCTCTCCCTCTCTCTCTCGGTTGCAAGACAAAGGATTCTTGTGGGGTAATAGCTAAAATTCATGCGATATTAAACCATGGTTTCTTGTGGGGGATTTTAATGTTATTTTAAATGCAGAGGAAAAATGGGGTGGCCTACCTTTTAGACATGTTGAGGGGGTTGAATTATCACATTTTATGTCATTGGCGGAAGTTGGGGATGCTGGGTTCTCGGGGTCTAGGTATATATGGTGTAACAATTGGCAGGGTATATTGAGAGTCTGGAAGCGGCTAGACAGACTTTTGCTCAACTCGGCTGCTATGCTTATGGAGAGTTCTATTTTAGTTCAGCACTTGGGGAGAGACCCTTCTAATCATGCCCCTCTTATGATATCGGCATCAACGAGATTGGATGACAAGTCGCGGCCACTCCGATTCCTGAATGTTTGGACGATGAAGCCAGGTTTCCTGGATGTGATTAAGGGGAGTTGGTGTATTTCCTTTCCTGGTTCGCCTCTCCAGGTTTTGTCGGCTAAGCTGCGAAAGGTTAAACATGCACTTCGACTATGGTTGAGGGAATCTGTTTGTGACATCTTCTTGGCGATTCGGACGGCGGAGCAGAGGGTGCTGTAAGCTAAAATAGATCATGATAACCATCCGTCAGAAAGGTCATTGGTGACTCTACAAGAGGCACGTGCAAGATTGAAACACACATTGGTGGTTGAGGAAGAGTTCTGGAGGTAGAAGGCTCGTGTCAAATGGCTCTCAGATGGGGACAAGAATACAAAATTTTTCCACGCTGTGGTGACCAAGAGGAGAAAAAAGTCAGTGATTCATAGAATTAGGAAGACAAATGGTGACTGGGTGGCTGACAAGTCGAGTATTTGAAATGAGGCCGTTTCGTTCTTCCAGGAGTTGTTTACAGATGAGGAGGGACAGTCCTTGAATAACATGCTAGAGATTATTCCAAGGTTGATCACTGAGCAGGATAATGAGATGTTGACCGAGGTTCCATCGATGCAGGAAGCGAAGGAAGTCATTTTTTCAATGGATGGGGAGAGTGCTGCGGGTCCAGATGGTTTCACGGGGAAGTTTTTCACGTTTGCATGGGAGGTGGTTGCTGAGCATGTTCACAGGGCTATCGTGAGTTTCTTTTGTGGTGCGACGTTGCTAAGAAGTGTCTTAACTACTGCAATTGTTTTACTTCCCAAGGTTCAATGTCCACAAGACTTCACACAATACCGCCCGATAAGTTTATGCAATTTTATCAACAAAGTCATCTCCAAGATTTTATTCTCCCGCTTGGTTAAGGTTCTTCCTCGGATTATCTAACCGCAGCAGAGTGATTTTGTGCAAAGGAGACAAATGGCGGACAATTTTCTATCAACTCAAAAATTGTTGAGTGATATTAAAAAGCCTAGTCGGAGAGGGAATGTGATACTCAAGTTGGACATGATGAAGGCGTATGATAGGGTGTCTTGGTTGTTTTTTATACAAGTGCTTCGTCGGTTTGGGTTTAGTGAAGTTTGGATTGATATGGTGTAGAGACTGAAATTGAATGTTTGGTTTTTTGTCATTGTGAATGGCTTGCCTCACGGTTTCTTTAAGTCCTCATGGGTTTGAGACAAGGTAACCCAATTTCGCCGGCTTTGTTCGTTATTGGAGCAGAGGTCTTGTCTTGTTCGCTCAATGCGTTGGCAGAGCATCGACGATTCAGACCATTCAAAGTCCCAAGAGGCTGCCCTATGGTCACGCATTTGGCCTATGCTGATGACATGGTTATTTTCACTAGCGGCCTTAAGGCTTCAGTAACGTTGGTCAAAAGAGTAGTGGATGGATACTGTGCAGTTTCCGAGCAGCGAGTTAATTGTCAGAAGAGTTATTTTTTGGTACATCCCACCTTACCTTTGCAACGACGTGCAATGATTGGAATGGTAACCAGCTTCTCGTACAAATTTTTTCAATCAAATATCTTGGCTGTCCTCTTTATATTGGAAGGAGGAGGATGCATTATTTTGCCGAGCTCTGCGACGTTGTAACATCCAGAATCCTATCATGGAAGAATCGAGTCCTCACCATTGGGGGAAAAATTGTGCCATTAAAGAGTGTTCTGTCTTCAATGCCAATCCACCTATTAGCAGTGGCATCGCTTTCGAAGGGAGTTATTGCTTCCTTAGAAAGGGTGATGGCAGACTTTTTGTGGAGTTCGACGGATATGGGCCATAAGTTCCATTGGATAAGTTGGGGAGAGTTGTGCCGCCCGCAGCATGAGGGTGGGATTGGAGTCTGTAGCATGGCGAAGGTATATGATGCGTTTTCCATTAAGATTTGATGGAACTTTCAGCAGAGGAGATCGCTATGGGCTGAATTTTTAGCAGCCAAATATAGTAGAGGAGTGCACCCTTGGCAGAAGAGAGTTCTTTGCTTACTTACATTTGGAGGAGGTTATGTTCGATCCAACAATTGGCAGAGGAGCACATTTGCTGGGTCCTCGGTAAGGGATAGATGGATTTCTGGCATGACAATTGGCTGGAAACTGGAGTTATCTGTCAGCAGGTGGAAATTTTTCATGAGCATGTTGTGTCGGATTTTGTCTCTCAGGCACAATGGAATATACGGCACCTTCAACAGATTCTAGGGCCTGAGTTGGTTATGCAAGTGGTGAAGGTCCCCCCCATCCGCTCGTAGTTCTGATAGGATGGTGTGGGCTTTGATGCAGGATGGTGCATTCTCGATTTCTTTGGCTTACTCGCTTGTTTCGTAGGCTTCTAATTGTTCTTGGGTGGTTTCGCACGTGTGGTTGAAGGGGTGTCCTATCAAAGTCTCCTTCTTTATGCTATGATTGCTATGATTGTGTCTTCCCCTGATGGACCTGCTGTGTGGATTTGGGGTATAGGATCCGTCTAAGTGTCATTATTATTCTGAGCTAGCAAAGGAGGAGGCTAATCACATATTTTGTACAGGGATTTAGCTAAGGCAGTCTAGGGTAGATTTGAGGGCGGTCTAGGAGATTTGGCAATGGTGTCCATGCTGAGACACGTGGTGTTACGGTGGTGGTTGTATAAGGGGCACAACGTGTTCCTCAAGTTTGTTTATCATACGTTACCTATGCTTATCTTCTGGGAGTTATGGAAAACGAGAAATAGGGGAGTTTTTGATGGAAAGAAGGTGGGGTAGGCGGAAGTGGCAGATCAGGTTTTTCAACAACTGTGTGATTTACTGCATTGTAATTTTTCAGAGATAGCATGTTTTTTCATCTCTTGGGATGTTCTTTACTCTTTGTTAGTTGGTTTGAAAAGATGGGTTTCCATTTTACCGATTACATGGTCGGCTCCTAGGGCAGGGTATAAGTTGAATTCGGATGGTTGTGCTAGGGGGAACCCGGGAGTGAGCGGGGGTGGAGGAGTTGTGTGAGATTGGGAAGGGAGAATCATCGTCGGTTATTCCTGTTTTTTTGGGTCCTTGACCAGTTTACACGCGGAGTTCAAGGCTATGCTCTTTGGGGTGTGGCTATGTGTGACAGCCCTACCTTCCCCTAAGGTGAACCAAAGGGGTTGGCGGACTACCTGCCCAACTCTCGCCAGGACTAACGGTTCAGTTCACATCGATTTAAGACGTTCCGGAACATACTAACGTGTGTAAACAAGTCAAAATGTCCAAATAAAAAAAAATGAAATCGGAGTCGGCCATGAATAGTAACAGACACGTCAAAACCCAACCAACCATCAAGCAAATATTTACATGTTGGAATTAAGCATATACAATCCAAAGTGGCATACAAAAGTTATTCAAAAATGGATTGTACAAGTATATTCAAAAAGTTAGTAAGGACATGAGGATTATTCCTCGATTGGAACAAGCTAGTATTATATTTTGATAGGTTATACGAGTATGAAACTTGTAAATTGATACATGTTCTAAATAAAGATTTGGAGCCTCAATTCCTACATAATGCGGCTTTGTATTGCTGGTCTTTTACTAAAGCATGTACTCGCAGGACTCGAGAGAGGTAAAAAGGATATTCACCGAAAATATTTTGAACTACTCAGTAATCAAGTTGAGAATTTCGAAGGCGAAATTCTTTTAAGAGAGAGAGAGAGAGCTCCATAAACAAGGTTTTCTTACCTAAACAAATCAAGGGCAAAAATCCAAAAGAGAGAAATTTAGGGTTTGTAAACAAACTCTCTTTGGTTCTAGTGGTGAATCAAACCTTGAAACCTCTACTTCGGTGGATTTCTTGGTGATTTGAGCACTTTGCAAGTAAGGTAAGTACTCTTTAAATTGGGGAGTTTATGTGTGGGGTGGTAAGTTGACATTTGGCTATATGTATACTAAGCTTTTGGATTGTTGGTGAAGTGATTATGTTTTATTTAGGGTTACGCTCCAAAGCATGGAAGATATTTCCTCTGCTTCATTTGAGTTATTAGTACTTTGATCGACTGAGCCCCGGCGAGAGTTGGGCAGGCAGTCCGCTGATACTCTAGGGTTCGCCCTAGGGAAAGGTGGGGCTGTCACACTATGTGTTGCTCGAGGCTTACAAGAGTTGCATGTCGAATCTGACTCACTTGTCTTGGTGCAGATACTGCAAGGGACACATGGTTGCCCTTGGAGGCCGCAACGGGAGGTGGATGAATTGCTCAGTTTCAAGCAACATTTTCGTGAGATAACCCATTGCTATAGAGAGGCGAACAAACCCGCTGATTATCTAGCTAACCAGGGTGCAAATATGGAGCAAGAGGGTTTTTTTGAAGACTTTCACGCTTTGTCAGTTACTGTCCATGGGGAGAGTACCATGGACAGTTTAGGTTTCCCTAATTTTCGTAGAAAACTGCTTTAGCTTAGCTGGAAATTTGTACCACTTTTATTTTGCACAATTTAATAAAATTTAAGTATTAAAAAGAGTATTATTTTAAAAAAAAGTACTCTTATGCACCTAAATTATAAGGAAAGCAATTAAATACATAAATCAATCAATAATAAGGTAAATGTAACACACTTAGTTTTCTAGATAAAAGTATGAATATGTATAGATTAATTTTTGAGCCCTCACAATAACTCTCATGAATAGCAATTTAAAAACATATTTCTATGACCGTTTTCACTTAGTGCTAAGATTTCTTGAGTTATGCTTCAATAAGTGGCCAATAAAAAGATAACTCTTGTACCATTAGATCCTTATAGATTACTCATTATACTTCTATATTCATATTATACCCAATCTCTAATGATTTGAACTACTCATTCTCAAGAATAAATCAAATAGAGTCTAAGCATAGTAATCCACATTCAAGGCATTATCCCAACCCTAAAACTATAAATCACTGACACTCTTGGTAGTTAAAGAACATCCCATTGGTACACAAATAGTTATCTATAAGGGTTTCTCTATTCAGATCAATCTAGTAAATTTGATCATCTTATCAAATATCCATATACTAGTTTAGATGTCCTTACATCATATTTAGATAAGATCTATAATTTTCTACAAAAGGAAGAGGAGCCGTATGTGCTAGTCTATTCATATTAATAATATCTCATCTTATTAATACTATGACTAGCAATATTTTAGAATAAACCCTAAGTAAGTCAAATAAATCTCATCATTATAACTTTTACAATTTTATTGACTTAGGTTTATTTCAAGAACTTTATAATTCTAATGTAAAATATATGCAATTGAAATGACAAAGATGGCACTCATTAATGCATAATAGCAGAAATAAATAAGAAATTTATAGAAGTAGATTGGTTTTAAGGCATACATACTGATGCTACTAACCCTTAGGAAAACCCTAAATAAACCCTTCATAAGGAGAAATATGGAGTACCGTCATCTATTAGTAGAGGCCTAGAAGTTTTGGTAGAAGTACTGCACTGGAGAAGTATCTAAGTAGTAAAGGTGAATCAAATAATTATTAGTCACTCTTTGTGACCTCGTTGGCAATCTTTGAGGTAGAATATGGAGAACACTGGGGTTAGATTGTGAATGCCAAGAAGATTGGAGGTATTAAGAAAATTAAAAAATTTAGTGGAGGAATATAAAAGTGGTAGTGGGGTATTATTCATACATTTTTACGAATTATTATTATTTTTCCTCTTCTTACCTCTCGTCTCATCCTCTAAACTTTTCTTCCCATTTTTTCTTCCAATTGAGGTGCATCGTTGAAGAATCAAATTTAAGCAAGTGGTGAGAAACTAGGAAATTATCTTTGAGTTTATTATGGTTTAAAATGATTTGGATCTTGAGTTAACGGGTTGAGTTGTTAGGTGTAGTTTATCTTTGTTTTAATAGCATGCTTTAAGCTTAGTTGTACAACAAAAGTTGGTCAATTTAGTTAGCGTGCAATTTGATATTTTTGGGTGTTTTATGAGATGAGTGAATTTGATAGAAATTGCATGATTTGGGTCTAATACTTCACCTCTAAGTGTGTTTATGGTATAATATGATTTTAGGTATAAAATTGTGGTTTTTTTATGGCTACAAAAACTTTGGCATAATGTAAGGTGAAAATGGAACTTATACCCAAAGCTGGAAAGCTATTCTGCCAAAATCTATCTGAGATTCAGCTCAAAATTTTCTAGTAGCATTGTACTAGTTTAGTATTTTGATTATATCTTTGAATAAGAAACCTAAATTGAGCAACATTATTGGGTTAAAATCTAGATTCAGAGGGTTTTAAGTTCATATAAGTGTCTCACCCAAGTTTAGTATCTATGAAAGTTGATAAACCTTTAAAGTTGATTATATGCACCATTATAGTGAGAAGATGATCTTTGCTATAGGTATCACTTAGGATTAGTGTTTGGTAACTTTACTATGATAAATTAGCATGCATAAGAGTCTTTAGAGCTTGAATTAATTGTTTTTATTATGCTTAGATGGGGAAGTGATTTGTATTGAGACAGCTGGGGGTTAAACTGGATGCTAGCTCACATAGTTTGAGGTAAGTGATCCCTCTATTGCCTCAACCAATTTGTAGTTGAGTTGTGGGCCATTCCAATGGGAGTTATAGTTGGTTTATGCTAATAAACTATTTCAAATTTGTTGTAGTTGAGTTGTTGGCCTTGCCAACTACCGATTGAAGTCATTGTTGGTAATTAGATATCCAAGGTCAAGTCCACATAGTATGCATTATAGGCACTATTATCTAATGCCTTGGCTAAAATACATAACTAAAGAAGAAAGATATTACATGCCACATGAGGTACACAAAAGAATCTGTGGTTGATAAGTGTCATATTTTGCATTATTGGGTGTGTGTTTGGATCCATTTGTTATGCATGTATGTTAAAGTTGTTTATTTTAGGATTTTCTTAACATTTTTGTGTTTTAATCACGATTTGATGATATATTTAAAAAATAATGGTTTTAAGTAGTGTTTTATGTTTGTTTTGATAGGATTTGGAAAAGGGCTTAAAAGTGCTTAAAAAAGTATTTAAGAAAAGTTGTTAGATGCCTAATGACATTTAGAAAACTTGGAGTTAGAAAGAAATCAAGTTGAAATTGCCTTGAAGAAAGTTAAGGAAGCTAGTTTCCAAAAGTGATTCGCATTTAGGTTTGACATGTTTCTGTATTTTGACCATAAATTGAGTTATAGAGATCGAATTGAGGAAATCTTGAAAATATGTAGGTTGTAAAACCAATCAATTTTTAGGGATTCCCTATATATTTTTCTATTCATGTAATTAATGAATAACAAGTTTATCATTTCAATTGCATCTATTTTACATTTAAATTATAAAGTCATTAGAATAAATCAATTGATTAAATCATAAAATTTATGACTTTGAGGTTCAATATGTTATTACTAAGGTCTAATCTTAAATGTCTCTAGTCATAGTATCGACAAGAAAAGACATTGTTAATACGGAGAGACTAGTATATACTATGTCCGTTCTATATGAGAAGTTGTAGATCTCATCTACTATGATGTGAGACATCTAAACTAGTATGATCAAATTCACTATATTACTCTGCATAGAGAAATTCTTAAGTGCACAAACGATTATTCTCTAAGTGATGTTTGTGTAAGTGATACTTAGGTTTAAAATTTATCATGGTATCTTGAGTTGAGTTTCTATACTTTGACTCTATTTGATTGCTTCTCATAATTAAGTAATCCAAATTGTTAGTGATTGGGTATAATATGAAGTGTAGTTTGATAGTGAATACTCTATAAGGATTTCTCTTTTCTTTTGATAGAGGAGTTATCTCATTATTGGCTACTTATAACTTGAAATTCTTAGTGCCCAGTTGAAAACTCTTAGAAAGATGTTCCTAAATATTTCTTCATTAGAGTTATATTTTGGATCAAAGAAGTAATATTAATCTTAATTGGACTAGGCACATATTCCAAGACTAATGTGAGATGAGTGTGATGATGAATGCTAATTCTTTTCTCATTACTTGAGTGGTCATTATATATAATTAGGTGTAAATTTGATCTATAAGAATAAGTTAATTGTAGAATCAATGATAAATTAAATGGTGTTTTAATTTATTTAGTTGTTATTTATTAAGTTTTATAACTTATACTTATTGTCAGTGTATATGAGTTTTATAAGTTTTATAAGCAACATCTGTAGCTATATAACTCACATGCAATTCCAGTTTAATTTTTATCTCCATCTTCACCAATGGGAATAGGACATGCTTGTACATTGAACACAATTCGGCAACAAATTTCACTTGATCAAAAAATTCATCCATATTGACCTATTCACCATTAAAGCCTCCATATTTTCTTGGATAATAATAATTCACACTATTATCAACCAATATATCATGGCTTTCTTTTTGCCAATAATTTCTAATTCTATGATTGCCAATGTATTCATCCATCCCACAAGTACCAACAATTTCTGTAATATTCTCATCCACAACCAAATTAATGCATTCATTGACAAGTTCTTCTTATCAATCGTCCCAAACAAAGTATGCAAATCATAATTTTCAACCATATCAAAAATTTCAAAGTCTCTTTATCATCAACAAACACATCCTCTTCCAAATTAATCTCCCATTCTAAACCAATTTTTGACTTATGATTAGATTCATATGAAAATTCTATCACCAAAATATAAAAGAGATCTGACCAAAACCACTAAAACGATTGAGAAGAGAGGATAAGTCTTTTGCAATACTCTTCAACCATTGATTTTCACATTATTTTGAAAAATAATCTGGCCTTCCTTCTTTTAATTTCTTTTGATGGACCACTACTTAAATTGATTTCAAGAAATTCACCTAAACCACACCTTTTAAGATATTTGTGCATTATTCTTGACTATTCAGATCTCTCTTTATCACCACTAAGTGTCCATAAAACTTTAAATTTTCACAATTGATAAATTCTCGCTCCATGGCAACTTAAAATAATTTGCACACCTTTACAAAATTTTTCTTCCCTACTTGAATTTCTTGGCCTCCCTGGTTTTAGGCTTGATCAAACTCCGTTATAGACAGTCAATAATTTGGCAAGACTTTTTTTTTCTTGATCACTACACAACACCAACAATCTCAACAGAGTCCCTCTTTTTAGACCTTTGTCCATTTAGGGTCACTTTTCCAATCAATAAACGAGTAGTCCAAGACCAATCCTCATGGCCCAATTTTTCAATATACGAGTATTCTACCACAACCTCTGTACCTTGCTATGGCATAGGGTTCTCTATCACAAACTCTATAAACCATCTAGGCAATATAGACACCCCAAAATCAAACTCCTGAATCTAGAACTCTGATACTACTTGTTAGCACAAAAAAACACGTACAGCGGAAACAATTTTAACACATGAAATTATGTGGGAAGAGGAGGAGAATAAACACACAAACAAATACTCAATAATTTACTAACTCAAAACTTAATAATAACAAATATCAAGTTGTAGCCTTTCGCTCATGACAACTCATAAATCTCAACTACAAGGTTTTCCTTCAAATCTACCCTCAAGTCTCAACTCAATTATTCAAGTATTAACTTACTAGCCTGGAAGTATTTATAGACTCCAAAACTTTCTAAAGTAAATGCAATTGTAAATAGAAACATACTTGAAAATTGACTTGAGCTTTCCTAAATCAATATGGAAATTAACCAAACAAGACACCAAAAAGAGTTACGAAATAAATACTAAAATAACTTGGTTTAATTTCCTTCATGGTCCAACTTAACATTGAAATTTAGTTTATGCTATCTTAGTTGTAACTTTAACATTATCTCATGTTTTTTGAACTCTTAAGGTCATGAGCGTGCTTTTACTCTTACTTTCCTCTCTCAATTTTATGGATGAAAATTTTGAGAACTGCTATTAGAGTTAATCCTATCTCTAATAGGGAGGACAAATGTTATTTGAGATACTATTCTCGAGTTGGAATGGAGCCTTAGTTCAATATGTGCAACACTTCTTTCAATTCAAACCGTATAAGTATTATAAAAACTTAAAGTAGTCTTCACAAGCAATGCAATATATCTGCCTTGACAGCGATTTCACAACATGAATTTGATTTCAAGTTTATATACAAGCTATTGTCTATTTTAACAAAAGGAGCTCAACGGCAAATCTCTAACTGTTTTAATATCCAATTTAAAGTTTCATTGGAACTTAGATTCTGCATTCAAAAGGGACTCAAGGCAGCCATTATGCAATCCTTGGGATACAATTCACTTGAAAAAGTTGTCAATAAATGTTTCAAGGGTGATCGGGATTTTGAATGGGCTAGGTTTGTTACTCGGCCAAGAGCGATGATTCGGTGTATAGCTGTCTCTTGGGTTAAACCTTTGGTTATATGTTTCAAACTTAATACGGATGCGATCTTACTCTATGGTTGTGGTTTTGGAGGAGGTCTTTTACGAGACCATGAGGGCAAGCTGGTTTTTGCCTTTTATAAGGAATTTGGGGAAGCACAGGTTCTTTTGGCAGAAGCATTGGCATTGTGTTATGGGTTGCAACTTTGTCTTGAAATTTCAATGGATTCTATTGAGGTTGAAGTTGACTAAGAGGTTTTGGTATGCTTGGTTAATTCGGATTCTCTCGCTCAATGGCCTTTGTGTAATGGTCTTAGGAAGATTCGTGGGTTATTGGATCAGTTGCAAGTTTCGGTTGTTCATGTGTTTCGAGAAGTGAATTCTATAGCAGACAAAATGGTAGGACTGCAGCTTCATCATGATCAGGTTTTCACGGTTCTTAACCATCTCCCAATCAGCGTTAGAGCCTCCTTACAATTAGACTATTTAGGTCTTCCATCTATTCATTCTAAATTTGTAAGGGAGTAGTACTCCTTATTTATGTTTCGCTTTAATTGGTTTGAAGTTAGATTTGATCCTAATGTTTATTTTGCTTTTCTATTAATAAAATAATGGGCTAGCATCCCAACCTCGTATACGGGGTTTGCCTAAAAAAAAGTCTACCATGAATAGCAGTAACAGATAAAGTACAAAGGAAAAGAATTTTTGTAACGGCCAATTACTATATTATTATTTATATGAAAATATAAATGAAGAAAGAGGGATCAGGTTTCCAGTTTTAAGATTGCTAGCTAATAGCAGGATTCTATTGTATTCATTTTTCAACAAATTTTCCTCCTTTTTTTAAGACCAAAACAACTAATCAAAACCTTTGCTCTCCTATTTTTCCACTCAATTTAAATAGGAAAATTACAAAAACTCCCCGTAAGGTTTATAGCGATTTTCACCTTACCATGTGACAACCTCACTTCCCCTTTAAGTGTACCCTAAAGTTTAGCAGATCGGTTGTCTAACTCTCGCCAAGACTTGCTACAAACCCCAATCAATAACACTAAAGTCTTTCAATATAACATTTACATGTTCCAAATTGTTCAAATATTCAAACCAAAGTACAAGTCAAAAGAAAAAAACTTAAACAACTAGTACCATAATATAGTGCCGACCAAATACAAGTTCAAGATTTCCTAGTACAATTTATTACTATTCTTGTCTCTCTCATCCCTACACCCTGTTAAGGAAAACAAATAATGGGATGAGCTAAATGTGAGAATCCTCACTTGAAAATATAAATTCTCCTAAATCACTTGCATCGCCCTAAGACTAAATAAATTGTAACATTTCTCTGCATTGCATTGCATTGCCTTTCTACATGAATTGTAACATCTCCTTGAATTGGCATCATTTTATTTCACTATATACACTAGGACCAAATATCTTTTAATTGTGTTTGAAACCTTATGTAAAAGTTTAAGGGTGCTAATTAGACATTTGAAGCACTTGGAGGGAAGAAACATTATTTGGCAAAGTTTAGGGAAGGATTGGCCAAGGGTCAATGTCCCAACCACTCAAACCAATTGACCAAGGAAATTAGCAAAATTTAAATCTTTTTGGCTCCATTTTTTTTCTTTGCTTGGCCAGCCCTCTTGAGCTCCAAAGAGAGAAGAAAGATTCCATTTTCTTGCTTAAAACCCTAGCTTGGACTTTGAGGACAACCAAAAAGAGAAGCAACTTTAGTTAGTTTGAGTAAACTATCTTCAAGGCTTGCTTGTGATTTAAGCTTGGAACTCTTGTTTTGGTGGACTTTCGAGTGGTTCAAACTTCATTTAAGAGAGGTAATTGATCCTTAAACCCTAGCTTTATTGTTTAATATCAAGTGTTTAAGGTATTGATGACAAACTAGAAGTTGGGTTGATGTTGTTTGCGGTTAAATTCTTTGAGCTAAATAATTGGAAGTAAGGTTGGATGTATGGCATGCCATGTGTGTCATTCTTTGCCTAAGCTTTGTTTGTGACTTTTCTTGATGTATTAGCATGTTAATGAATCCTCTTAAAGTTAGAAATAACTCTTGGAATGTTGGTTAAGTTAAAAATAATGAAAGGATGGAGTTTGGTGGTGAATGTGAACTTGGGACAGTTCTTTTTTCTCCTTGCTAGCCGGCCATGGATTGGAGGTTTTTTCTTGATCTTTGTGACTTATTGAACCTTAATTAAGCTTAAGAAACTTGACTAAACATTGGTTTAAGCTTGTTTGTAAATTGAGGTGAAATGGAGCAAATAAGTTGGGTGATTTTGTCAAAGTCCTGAGCTGATCAGAATAGAAAAATCAGTCAACTTCCCCAGAATTTTGGTATTGATAGGAGAGGGACTAGAGTTTTCATTTTATACCGTTGGAAAGCCCTTCAAGTCTAGTTTCCAACGCCATCAGCGGCGTATGATTCTGACTTTTCTATAGTGAGATATGGCCATTTTCCCGAGGCTGCGTGCGCGATTGTTATATCCGAGAAAACCCTTTTGAACTTGAATGAGATTTTCCTTTTGCTCAACTTTCTTGCACTTGTCAAACTCATTTTCTCATGACATTTTCCTACATTGTTGGTCTAATTTGCATGGTAAATTGAGTCAATTACTGACCCACTTGATCACCTAATAAACTTACATTTGGGTTGGTAATGAATCTAGGATATTAACGACTTTTACTCATTGCCCTAGGACTAGAAAACGAAGGTGAGGGTAACCACGGGACTTGATGGACAAACTCTGCATTTCTTAACAAGTGAGTGTTCCACTACCTGTTACCCGTTTATGTGAGATATTTGAATACTTGGTCTGTAATTATTTGATCTAAACATTTGATTTGACAAACTTGAGATGAGCGTGTACTTTATCACACTCAACCTCCTTCGATTCTACTGAGCTTTGTATACTGATAATTTAAGAAGTGATTTCTCCATCGACTATACGTCGTTTGGGTGATATCCATAGACTAATGTGATGAAATTCGGAACTGGTATACTCGAGTATTACCTAATTATACTATTTGAGGTGTTGAGGCCTAGTAAGGGGGTGACTGGTGGATGGAATTTGGAGAAAGTGGTGTTTTATGGACATTAAATTCTTTAAATGCAAACGTTGACGGAGAGTTAACAGATTCTCGATACGATCAAGCTTAAGTGGATTTGGCTTTTCGAAACCACCCGTATCCTTTAATTGAATTGTAATTAAATTGTTCCAGTATTATACTATGTTTACTTGTTTATATTACGCTTCTAATTGGTTATGTGCCTACATGTTTATTTGGAATCTCACTGAGTTTTAGCTCACCCCACTCCCTTTTGTTTTTCTTAACAGATTTGTGATGGGACTGTTGTGAAGAACCTATGTAGCCTTAAATCTTATCTTGAACTTGTACTTTGGGTTGTAATTCTTTTGTTTCGAAGACTTTATCTTTGACTCTTGTAAGCTTGAATTTGTAAGTTTGGCGCTCATTATATAAATTAAGTTTGGGATTGTAAGTTTGACATTTAGCTCTATATTCTAAATTTGGAAAGTTGGCGTGACGATTATATTTCTATTATAATTTGTAACCTTTACTTTGAAGATATTTTGTTAGTTTTCTTGGGTTACTGGTTCATTAGTTGATTGAATTTCGGCGAGAGTTAGGCAAGTAGTTCGCTAATCCTTAGGGTTCGCCCTGAAGAGAGGTAGAGCTGTCACACTAAAAGCCAGTGAGGTTCCAAGAAAACAATAAGCAATCTATCAGGCTTTACAAAATTCACATCTTGGCATGACCATGTATTTCATGAAGCAAGCAATATTCAGATAAATCATTTAATAATGTACAGTCAATAACATATTCACGTAAAATGATACAGTTTGTTCTTGCGAGCTAGTTCAGTAGAAACAGTATGCTTTTGCGAGCCAATTCAGTAGAAACAGTATGCTCTTGCGAACCAATTTAGTAGCAACTTGTCCAGGATCCGTTGACACTTCGTCAACCTTGGAAATATAGTAACAAGTCGAGTAGAGCACCATTTATCTCCAATCTCCGTCTACCAATCAACTCCCTACGGGACCTGAACTCCAAAGATAATAGTAGAGGTAATACTCGAGTATATCAAATCTGGTAGATCCAACCCAATAGATAACAGTAAACAATACCCATGGTTCGTCAATCTTCTCGACCAAACCTTTGCTGGCTCGACTCGACTAACTAGCTAGTGGGGTTTGGGATCCCAAGTAGTTACTTTCAAGTCATGTACATGAATATCAGTTCACTTGTCAACATAATAACAAGAGCTCAATCAAGTTAAGTTGAGTGCAATAAAGTATACACTCACCTGTTCAATATCAAGTCAAGCAAGTTTAGCAGGTCGAGTATGATAAAGTACACACTCACATTTGCAATAACAAGTTAAGATATCTAGTAATTTCAAACAACAAGTCAAATTTCGATCAATAAGTCACATGAAGCATCAATCAAGTAAATCACATGGTCCTAACATGCAGTTGGATCACTCACCAATTGCTCACAATCTTTTCACTTCATACTTGGATTCTTCTTCTTGGACATTTTCAAGTCCTGTAGTCAGATAATACAGTAAGTGTCTATCAACTCAAAGTGAATAGAAATAAGAAACATGGGGCTTCAAAGCTTCACTTCGAAGACATATCAATTTGCTAGTTTTACCCCCAATATAACTTCCAAAATTGTACAATTTTCTTGTTCAGATCTAGAGGAAAAATCACGTGTATGACTGATCAAAGTCTCAAGCAAAATGTGAAGTAAAAGTAGGTCAATTCTAGTCACAAATTTTGAAGAGAACGAGGCAAAATTCTTGAGGTTCAAAACTGAAAATTTCGAGCAGTAAAACATTTTAAAGCAAACCATTTTTTTCCTCATAAACTTCTTTGTTTTGGCTCAAATCCAACCTATATGTGAAAATCAAGGGTTTTTCAAGTAACTCGAGCAAAGGTAGTGCAGACACCAAAATTTCAATTTTATTTAATTCAATTTTAGTTTTATTATTATTTATTCTTGTGTTTATTTTATTTTAGTTTAGTTGATTAAGTTTATAAAATGATAGTTAGTATTTATTTTTCACTTTTTTTTTATAAATTAGGTTCATCATTTTTATTTTTAAGATATTTTACATTAAATTCTGAAAAGGGAAAAATTCTCACAAAAAATTCAAAATTTGTTTTAGGTTCAAATTCTTTAAAATAAATGAAAATTTTGCAATTAGGAATTAACATTTTTGTTTACCTAAATTGATTTTGAAAAAAAATAAAAATATAATAAATCAATAAAAATAAGAAGATAAGTGGAGGGCAAGCATGTTAGACAAGTGTATTAGGGAATCATTAGACAAGTGTCTTAGGTTTTAGCACAACACATGTAAAGGGAGGGGGGTAGGTGGCAAAACAAGTGTTGAGCCTAGGAAAATTTGAAGAAAAAAAAAAGAAAGTAAAAAAGGAGAGCTGGTGGTGGAGAAAGGAAAAAGGAAGCAAAAAGGAAGAAAGCAAGAAAGAGCTACGGGCTTGAGGAAAAAACCAGAAAAAAGCTACGAGAACAAGAGAGGAAAAAACAGCGAGAAAGCAAGCAAGGGAGGGGGAGGAGATCAGAAAGGGAAAACAAAAAAGAAAGGGAGAGTAAGAGAGGAAGAGAAAGTTGTGGAGAAGCAAGAAAGAAACCAGATAGGGTTTCGGGCAGGGAGAGGAAGAAGAAACAAGCAAGAGAGGAGAGCGAAAAGGAAAAGAGAAGATAAAAGAAGGAATAGGGGAAATCTGGGACGGTCAAGGAGGAAGAACAAGAGGAAAAAGAAAGAAAAAGAGAGGAAAATCAACGAAAATACCAGAAATGAAAGTGCAGAAATTTTTTGACAAAGTTTGGGTCAGGGTTGATAGGCCCATCAGTTTCTTTGCCAGATTCCGACCTATCCAAGGGCTTTTGTGATAAAAACTTGCTTTCTGGTAAACTACGTCAGTTAGGGAAGAACTTTCATGTTATAAATTTTTGTAAAAACACACTGCAGCATCCTCAAATTGAGACCTCAACTTGCTGCCTTCACCAGACCTGAGAAGTTGCGGGAAAATTTTTTTGCTTCCTGTCCAACGTTCCAGGCGCAAGATCTTCGTTTTCCTCACGTCGATTCAGTCCCCAGCTATTTGCAGGTAGTGCATACCTTTTAACTTTGCCAATTTAACTCCCTTTTACAAGATTTTGTTGGACTAGCCCATAAGTTTCCTTCGATTATATGTGCATTCGTTGGTTTCTCCTTTGGTGATATCTGTTGTTTCAAAAAATTGGTTTTTAATGGCTTAAGTTACCTGAAAAATTTGGAGATGATTTGATATATGATGTCTTGGGTCATGTGGTTGAAAAGCTCTTAGATCTTGGGGGGTACCATGGTGGGTTTCATCAGAAGCTGGTTGCGTCGTTCTTTTCTTGCGTTTCCCATTTGATTTTCTATGTCTGATCTTCAATGGCTTGGTGTTCATGCTTAGATTGTGTTAATCAACATGTTCAGTTGTTAAGGGGTGTTGAGCGATGGGTTCACTGGCTGTTGTTTGAGGTTTTGCATGAAATTTCTGCATCAGAATTGCAGAAGCATTATTGCTGAAGAAGAAAACTGTTCTTCGATGCTTGCATGAGAAAAATAATAAAAATTTGCATTTTGATCCCTCAAGTTTCCCCTTGTTCTACTATGGCCTAGAAAATTGAAAAATCAACCAATTCTTGTCACTCTAAATGTTAATTTTCTTTGATATAACTTGATGTGATTTTCGAATGGATTTTTTGGTGAATTTTAGGATGCAATTTAAGGTTTAAGAATTTTTGATAGATTTATAGTTTTTAATTTGGATTTTTGTAAAAATGGTTTAGATTTGGGTAATATTTTTGTTTTGGAGTTTGATGAGAGGATTTTGATTTATTTTGTGAACTTTAGCATTTAGTTTTGGTAGGCTTTATCTTAAATCCTTAACTTTATTTTAGTTTAATTTCGCCTCTTGATATTTGTAATAATAATGATTTAACCCCTCAAATTTCTTTAATTCTTTCAATTGGGTCCTTGTTTGTTTTAATATGTTGAATATGGGTTGTCTACTTTTATTTGAATGCTTTGATTGATTCAATTTCTATTTATTTCCATTTCTTGTGATTATTTGTCAATTAAAGTGATGCCTTGACCTTTTTCTTCGTTTTGAAGGGTAATTAAGAAAATTTCATTTTATTAGGTCACCAATTCAAGGGAGGTACACTCTACTCCTTTATTTTGGTTTTACTTGATCCTATGTGATACTATGTGATTTTATGTGTGTAATTGCATGCCCTTTTGAATGTTTTTATTATTTCATTTATTTCTTTATTCACTTTAATTTTGTATATTTATTGTAATTTAATTTTGATTATTTGAGAGGCATTTAAAGACCAAGTTGTAATAGTTAGGTTATTATTTTATTTTATTGCATTTTTCCTTTAGATTGTAGTTAGGGCCCCCAAATTTAATAGTTAGGTCTTTATTCGCTTTCATTTGTTTATGTGCTTGCATGCTTGTGTGATTTATGTGTTTATTCGCTTTCTTAGGGTCTTTGCATCTAGATATCATGCTTATGTACTATGTACTTTATGTGTTTACTTGCTTTTATTAGGTTTATATGATTTGTTTAGTTCTACTAAATGTATAACGTCACCACACTAGTCCAACGCTAGTTGTGCCCCTTTGTTCCAATTTCCCACTTGTTCAACGTTAGGAAGGACTTATAGACATGGGTTAGTCCAATATTAGACCCTTAGGGACCGTCCATGCACTAGATCATGTTTGTATGACAATCAGTACATTTTCATGCATATTTTCTAGATTTTTAGGATTTTTTTCATTTTGCATCATAGTTCCTTTATATGTATATTTCTTATCCCATATTCCCACTCTATATATACCTCATATCTCATATTTCCCCTATATATATATCCCTCATCCCCATGTATAAAACATAACATTTAGTTTGCATCTCATTTAAGGAGAATTAGAACTAAATTAGATCATTTGCTAAATTAGATAAGGAAATTACCCTTCGAATATGGGATATGAACGAGTATGGCTCATTAGCCTTAGCACGCTCGTATTTCCTCTATAAAAAGGAAAATTAAGTCACGAATATTAGATTCCCGCACCCATTATGATGCATTCCCTTAGGTCATGTATATTCGTATATTATTATTATTTTTCTTGCTTTCGAATCTCATTTTTGCAATTTTGTGACTTCTTCAAAGAGACATATTGATCCTTCCGATATAGATTAGATCTAGGCTTGCATTCATGTAAATACCTCCAAAATGTGATAAATTTTTTGGTTAAAATAAGAAAATTTTTGACTAAATCACGCCACTAGCTCTAGGCTAGGTTCAAAGAGAGCCTTGGATTTTATCCTTGCCGTCTCTTTCTTCAACCGTGACTCCCGAACACTTTTCTTTGATTTTCAAAGATTTTGAATAGTTTAAAAAGGGTTTTTCTCTACTTTTGATTCAAAATTTATTATAGGTGACTTGGTACACCTTAATTCAATACCAAGTGGCGACTCCTTTTTTTTTATTAAAAACCTTTTTTAAACTATTATTTTGGGCCAAAATCGTCGCATTTTTAAGTTCCATTTTAGGCCTATTTTCTTTATTTATTTTCTAAAAAATAAAAACTCATTTTCACTCAAAATGAATAAAAAAATTCATTTTTGTAAACCCGTAATCGTAACACGTTATTTTTCATTAAAAATGAGGCGCGACAGCTTGGCGACTCCACTGGGGACTTAGAGAGTCCGAGCATTTGATTTACTCAATCTTTTTCTTCTTTTAACCTTTATATATATCACATTTGGAGGATTTAGGTTGCATTTTTTCCTTTTTCAGGGTTTTTCTTGCATTTAACACGCGTAATCGTCTCGATATTCGTAGATGTGATAAATAATGTGTTTATTTTCTTTCATTCACTTATATTTGTATATCGCACTTGCATCTTTGAGGTGGGGAATAGCCATCCTAGAACCTTTGTGACAGCCCCAACTCACCCTAAGACGAATCAAAGGGTTCAGCGGACCGTCTGCCCATCTCTCGCCAGGACTACGGAGTCGAATCACACAAAACCGATATTATGCGAGATAGGACCCAAAAGAATTGAACGATTGAAGACCGCCAAGCTTAAAAGTAGCTTACTAAAATCACATGGGGAAAACACTTTCATATATACATGTCGCTAGGTTTACAATTCAAATGGAACCAGTGAAACGAAATACATTTAGAGTTTGCTCACTCTCGAGGAGCTATACAAAAGAACAAAAGATTATCTAACTAGCTCAACTCGCTTCTCAAAATCATGATTTCCAAAAGAGGTTCCTGTAAGGAAAACAAAGATAACGAGGAGGGGGTGAGCTTACGCCCAATGAGATACCAAACATGTAGCAGCAAAATCCATGGCATTTCACGTTATACAAATCAGATACACATGCTCGCTATAAAGTAAGACAGGTAAACACAAGAACTCAAATAGGAAGGATACAGGTGGCTCTCAGGAGCCAGCTTTCTAGCGCAGTACTTGATCCAAGCCGGTTGACCCTCCGTCAACGTATATAGAACCAACGCGTCCGTAGACCCCACTTTACACCAAATTCCGTCCACCAAACACCCCTTTACCGGGCCCGCTCACCTCAACAGAAACAGAAATGGTAATACTCGAGTATACCGGAATCAAGGGTCTCAATACCCAAAGATCCCAAAACAGACTACCGTGATTCGTTATCTAATCGACCAGGCCCTTGCCAGCCCGACTCGAGTAACTAGCCACAGGGGTTGAGCTCAGAGGTCACAAAAAGGTCATTGGATACAAGCTTCCAAACGACGTACGAACAGATATAGATAACAGATTTAGATTCGTACCAAAAATTGGCATATGAACAGACAAGAGAACGAGTGCGATAAAGTACACCCTCGTCTCAAACAAAATAAACAGATAGTGCAGTCATTTAAATCACAGATTGCAGAGGCAGAAACCAGGTTACACAGCAAATGAAGGGAGTGGTACACTCACCGGATCAAGTACAGATACCTCAAAAGTTTTCACTTCAGATTGGCTTTAATCGCCAAGAAACCCTAAAATAATCAAAGTAAACCAATTGAAGGTTTCATATCCAGAATCGAGTAAACAGAATGCACATGTGAGGCGCGACTACTAGTCGTATGCCTCGCCAAATAATTACTAATGCAAGAGTACAAAATATGATTTTTTGGGAACAAAAAGATAACATGAAGACCTAGGTTCAACAAACCAAAAACCCTTCATTTCTATGAAAAGCCAATTCAAATTTAAAGGAACCAAACGGCCTAGAAAATTGGATAGCATTTCCCCTAAATTTGCTTACTTTTCCAGCCGTCATGGCTTCACTATTGTCCTCAACCAGTCCCAAAGTCACACATAACATAAGTTCATTCAATAGCCGTTTAGTAGGCTCCAAGTAGTACAAGTACAATTCAAGCTAGGAAAAAGTCCGGAAATGAAAGTCAAGCCATAAAATATTCAAATAAGCACAATAAGACTCAATTACAAGTCATAAACCAATGCCAAATACTACCGAAATAGGGTTCCATAAGCATACGTAAACATTAGAGGAAACCAGAAAAATTCGGAAATGGAATTAGCTTTAGCCCTGAAAAAAACAGTTTTTGACCTCATTTTACGGTAATAGCACCAAAGGCACTACGATTATCGGATGAAAGTACAAGGCCCACCGTTTCGAAGCTAAGTGATAGGGCTACAATGTTCTAGAAGGCAACTTTGTCCAGTTTTGAGTGTAACAAGGTCAAAAATGTAAGATACTATTCCAGAACCGGAAAAACAGATTCATAAAATGCATTATGCTGCAAACAGCATAACTCAGCCCACTTAAGTCCAAATCCAGATATTCCAAAGCCATCTGAAAGCTTAGAAATAGGGCTACATTTCATCAGAAGACCTAAACAACCAATTCCAAAGCAATTCCAGCCAAAACAACCAATTATAGGAGTAATTTTTACATTCGAGTAAAACCAGGACAGCAAGGGTAATTTCAACTTTTCTCATTCTACACTACTCCGATTGACCTGAAATTTTGTAGGCACCTCTAAAATGTCATTCCCTACAACTTTCATGTTTCAAGCTAAGGCCAATTCGGCCTCTAACAAGGAGCTACAAAACCGGGCAGAATGTTCTTCACAAAAACCCTAACTTGTCAATTTTTCTTCCAAATAGAAATTGGTTGCAATTAATCACTTTTTCCACCTTCTAGAGTCATTATATACCATTTCCAATCATCATAGATAGCCATACAATCATGTTCATATGAAAACAGAAAAATCCCCAATAATTATCAAACTTCACCAATTCAACCAAAAATCAAAATATAATCCACAAAATGGACTCTTAAGTCACCACCAATCACAAATTAACCATCATTAGGTGAAGGAGAGGGTTCATTCACTACTCACCTTAGTAAAATAAGAGAGAGAGCAACTTGTCACCTTAGCTTTCCAAACAACTCTACCAAACAACTCACAAACACTAAGTGAAGAGGTTTTATGGAGTAATTGCAAGTTTAAATGGTTAGATGGTTGAACTTGAACTAGATTGAAGCTAGAAAGTGGAGTAGAAAATGAAGGTTTTCTCTCTTATTTTGCTCCTCTTAATAGCCGGCCATGACAAGAAAATGGGAGGAAAAATTGGGTCCAAATTGGTTTTAGTAAAGTTAGAAAAGTCTTGGTCAAATTCAACATCCAATGGGTTTATGACACTTGGCACCTCTAAACTTTAATCTTATCTTTTTGTCTCTCCATACTAATCCATATAACAATCTCTAATTATTTCATAGCACCTGGTAAAATAAACCCGGTATCCAAAACTTAACCTTGTTGGCCAAATTTTTCCGAACTTTTCGCACTAGTGGGTCCCACATCCGGTATACGCTCTTAATTTCTCAAAAACTATTCGATACTAGAAAAATCCACTAAAAACCATATTTACTCATAAAAATTATTTTCACAATTTTTCAAATCAATAAAATGTGGAAAAACGTGCAATTAAAAGAAAATAAAACTTAGTACTTTTAAAAAAATTCAGGGGCTCTCACACTCTCTCCCCCTTAAGGAAATTTCGTCCTCGAAATTTTACCTTCAAAATTTAAAGTAACCAATGGCTTGTACCTTCTTCTTCTTCAGAGTCAAAAGAAATGAGGTTCTTCATTTTAGTCCCTTCTCCACTTGACGGTCCAGGGTCGATCTTGGTTGGCTGTTGGTTCCTTTCTTTTCGTGCAATAAACCCCGGGCAATTAGCAATCAGATGCTCGGCGCTCCCACAGTGCAGACATCTCCTTCCCTTTTTCCATCAATCCACTTCAATATGATTGGATTTTCTACAATAACCACAAATTGTCACACCACCCGCTCCACGGCCCTTCTTAGCAAATGATCTACCAGCTTTACCCTTTTTCTTTGCATGGAAGATCTTCAGTTGTGACCTTGCAATTCTTGTCTTTTGAGCTTCTTCTGGAACCCCCATAAAAGTATTGCTTTGTGCCATTGCTACGGTCTCCTTGGAAATCTCTTCGTATTTCCTTTTTAACTCCATGTTTTGGTGTAAGAGCTCAAGTTTCTCCGAATACTCTTGCTTCCATCGCCCTTCCCAGTACTCGGTCAGCCTCCTTTGAACCTGTATTTCGTCTCGGAGAACCGCAATTTCCTGATACGGATCAACCCAATGTGTCATCTTACGGAGTTGCTGGAACGCGGATGCTAGCCTGTCGGGCAAAACAATGGGTCATAATACATCCCTAAGTACAAGTGGCACATTCGGTCCTTGTCCAGCTATTGTTTCCCTTTTCTTCTCTTGATTCTTGGCCTCGCTTAGTTCCATGGCCATGAGCACGTCCACGACTGCATCTTCCTTACATATATATATTTTTTTTTTCCTCTCTTTTTCCCCCCAAGGTAATTCAGCGAATAAATACAGTAAAGTGACAAAAGTAATCAAATTCTAGCACATCAATTACACCAAACACATATACACATATAACACACCATGTATCAAGAAGACAGATAATCAAATACACCAATACATGCCAAATTAGACAGATAATCCCATGCACAATACTCAAGCCACTGTCATGTCATAGCGGTATCAAAGCAAATCAAGAGTAAAGGCGATATCGTCCCAGACCCAATTAAAATAACCCCGTCCAATCTCTCACGTCACTTACTATCCAAACTAGATATACAATAACCTCTTGGACTCATTCCAGCCGAACAAAGCCTATCCATGTTCCCAAAATGCAAATTCCACATACTTAACACCGCCTCAACTCTGGAGTACTCAGGCATAAAAATCCGAAATAAGACAATTCGCCTCTCGAGATGGCCAGTCCCAAGAATAAACCATCTACAATCGAAATTCCTACCAGACGTACCTATCTATGGTCCTCCAATACCACAAGAAAATTTAAGGCCTATAACATTCACAATTCAGAGCTTAGGCTTGAACGAGCACTTACTCCTTCATACCTATTCACCACTTAATCTGGGCTCACTCCGCGCAGAGACCACGCGAAACAGGCTCTGATACCACCTGTGACAGCCCCAACTCACCCTAAAGCGAACCAAAGGGTTCAGCGGACCGCCTGCCTAGCTCTCGCCAGGACTACGGAGTCGAATCACACAAAACCGATATTACGCGAGATAGGACCCAAAAGAATTGAACGATTGAAGACCGCCAAGCTTAAAAGTAGCTTACTAAAATCACATGGGGAAAACACTTTCATATATACATGTCGCTAGGTTTACAATTCAAATGGAACCAGTGAAACGAAATACATTTAGAGTTTGCTCACTCTCGAGGAGCTATACAAAAGAACAAAAGATTATCTAACTAGCTCAACTCGCTTCTCAAAATCATGATTTCCAAAAGAGGTTCCTATAAGGAAAACAAAGATAACGAGGAGAGGGTTAGCTTATGCCCAATGAGATACCAAACATTTAGCAGCAAAATCCATGGCATTTCACGTTATACAAATCAGATACACATGCTCGCTATAAAGTAAGACAGGTAAACACAAGAACTCAAATAGGAAGGATACAGGTGGCTCTCAGGAGCCAGCTTTCCAGCGCAGTACTTAATCCAAGTCGGTTGACCCTCCGTCAACGTATATAGAACCAACGCGTCCGTAGACCCTACTTTACACCAAATTCCGTCCACCAAACACCCCTTTACCGGGCCCGCTCACCTCAACAGAAACAGAAATGGTAATACTCGAGTATACCGGAATCAAAGGTCTCAATACCCAAAGATCCCAAAACAGACTACCGTGGTTCGTTATCTAATCGACCAGGCCCTTGCTGGCCCGACTCGAGTAACTAGCCACAGGGGTTGAGCTCAGAGGTCACAGAAAGGTCATTGGATACAAGCTTCCAAACGACGTACGAACAGATATAGATACAGATACAGATAACAGATTCAGATTCGTACCAAAAATTGGCATATGAACAGACAAGAGAACGAGTGCGATAAAGTACACCCTCGCCTCAAACAAAATAAACAGATAGTGCAGTCATTTAAATCACAGATTGCAGAGGCAGAAACCAGGTTACACAGCAAATGAAGGGAGTGGTACACTCACCGGATCAAGTACAGATACCTCAAAAGTTTTCACTTCAGATTGGCTTTAATCGCCAAGAAACCCTAAAATAATCAAAGTAAACCAATTGAAGGTTTCATATCCAGAATCGAGTAAACAGAATGCACATGTGAGGCGCGACTACTAGTCGTATGCCTCGCCAAATAATTACTAATGCAAGAGTACAAAATATGATTTTTTGGGAACAAAAAGATAACATGAAGACCTAGGTTCAACAAACCAAAAACCCTTCATTTCTATGAAAAGCCAATTCAAATTTAAAGGAACCAAACGGCCTAGAAAATTGGACAGCATTTCCCCTAAAGTTGCTTACTTTTCCAGCCGTCATGGCTTCACTATTGTCCTCAGCCAGTCCCAAAGTCACACATAACATAAGTTCATTCAATAGCCGTTTAGTAGGCTCCAAGTAGTACAAGTACAATTCAAGCTAGGGAAAAGTCCGGAAATGAAAGTCAAGCCCTAAAATATTCAAATAAGCACAATAAGACTCAATTACAAGTCATAAACCAATGCCAAATACTACCGAAATAGGGTTCCATAAGCATACGTAAACATTAGAGGAAATCAGAAAAATCCGGAAATGGAATTAGCTTAGCCCTGAAAAAAATAGTTTTTGACCTCATTTTACGGTAATGGCACCAAAGGCACTACGATTATCGGATGAAGGTACAAGACCCACCATTTCGAAGATAAGAGATAGGGCTACAATGTTCCAGAAGGCAACTTTGTCCAGTTTTGAGTGTAACAAGGTCAAAAATGCAAGATACTATTCCAGAACCGGAAAAACAGATGCACAAAACGCATTCTGCTGTAAACAGCATAACTCAGCCCACTTAAGTCCAAATCCAGAAATTCTAAAGCCATCTGAAAGCTTAGAAACAGGGATACATTTCATCAGAAGACCTCAACAACCAATTCCGAAGCAATTCCAGCCAAAACAACCAATTACAGGCGCAAATCTTACATTCGGGTAAAACCAGGACAGCAAGGGTAATTTTGACTTTTCTCATTCTACGCTACTCCAATTGACCTAAAATTTTGTATGCACCTCTAAAATATCATTCCATACAACTTTCATGTTTTAAGTTAAGGCCAATTCAGCCTCTAACTAGGAGCTACAAAACCGGGCAGAATGTTATTCACAAAAACCCTAACTTGTCAATTTTTCTTCCAAATAGAAATTGGTTGCAATTAATCACTTTTTCCACCTTATAAAGTCATTATATACTATTTCCAATCATCATAGATAGCCACACAATCATGTTCATATGAAAACAGAAAAATCCCCAATAATTATCAAACTTCACCAATTCAACCAAAAATCAAAATATAATCCACAAAATGGACTCTTAAGTCACCACCAATCACAAATTAACCATCATTAGGTGAAGGAGAGGGTTCATTCACTACTCACCCTAGTAAAACAAGAGAGAGAGCAACTTGTCACCTTAGCTTTCCAAACAACTCCACCAAACAACTCACAAACACTAAGTGAAGAGGTTTTATGGAGTAATTGCAAGTTTAAATGGTTAGATGGTTGAACTTGAACTAGATTGAAGCTAGAAAGTGGAGTAGAAAATGAAGGTTTTCTCTCTTATTTTGCTCCTCTTAACAGCCGGCCATGACAAGAAAATGGGAGGAAAAATTGGATCCAAATTGGTTTTAGTAAAGTTAGAAAAGTCTTGGTCAAATTCAACATCCAATGGGTTTATGACACTTGGCACCTCTAAGTTTTAATCTTATCTTTTTGTCTCTCCATACTAATCCATATAACAATCTCTAATTATTTCATAGCACCTGGTAAAATAAATTCGGTATCCAAAACTTAACCTAGTTGGCCGAATTTTTCCGAACTTTTCGCACTAGTGGGTCCCACGTCCGGTATACGCTCTTAATTTCTCAAAAACTATTCGATATTAGAAAAATCCTCTGAAAACCATATTTACTCATAAAAATTATTTTCACAATTTTTCAAATCAATAAAATGTGGAAAAACGTGCAATTAAAAGAAAATAAAACTTAGTACTTTTAAAAAAATTCACGGGCTCTTACAACCTTCACCCGTATTTGATGGTATTTAATCCCTCCCTTCAAAAGGAGCACTTCAGACGTGCATACGTTTTTACTTTATAACCCCTCATTTCTTCTTACTTTTAGTCGTTGTCATACCACTCTTCTCTATTTAGGATTAAGATTGATCCACTTGGACATGTGGCAGTGGCATGACGTGCGCGTAGCAATGTCAGAGGGATCACTCGAACCACCGACTCTTAGGCTTTGGGATTGATGACCCTTCGCCTTTGGTCTGAAGGTTTGGGGACCTGAAACCTTATCGAGTCTAGATGCATTAGTAAACTTAACCTCATGTATCCATATTAGAAATTACCTAGGGTAGAGTCAACCTTACCCGAATAGGAACACTAGGCATGAGGGGAAGGATTACACCATTCTTTTTTTAATTGATTTCTATTTTTTATATTATTTTTATTTGCTCCAATGTGTTATGTGTCATATATCAATTGAACTAACCTTTCTTTGTTTCTTATTCTATTGCATTCATAAGCCTTAGAAATAAGAGTTTTGGCATGATACTCTTTTAGAACCTACCCTCTTAGATAGGTTATTGCACGTTTAAATTTCAATATATTGCATTTGTAAGTTAGTAATTGCACATCATTTTAGGCTCACCCTGGTATACAAAAGGTCCCTTTAGGTCATGTTTTCATTCCAAATTGCATATTTAATAGTTTTGATAATTTGGTATCATGCATAAACCTTAGAGAGATGCCATTTAGGAAATCCTGTGTTAGAAATAAGTCATTTTGTGTCTCGGATATGTAATCTAATGAGACTTGCACGTTTATATTTCTTGTACCGTCCAAAGAGATAGTGCATGAGGTAAGGTAGAATCCGATCGTTTCCATGATATTGGCATCGAAAATAATAGAATAACTGTTGCACATTAGAATATGAGCATCTAACAATTATATTTTGACCATTTTATCAGAATTGGTAAAAATCCCTTGCGTAAAAGATATTAAGTTCAAGAAATTCATAAATAATTTCTCATTATTGAGATGATAAATATGTTGAGACCAAATCTTGATTGTAGAAGGCTCATAGACTAATGAGTTGCAACAAAATTTGTGAGTTTTGAAACTACAAATGGGTGGACAATCCAATCAATTTTTGAATAAATCGTCAATTTCATTCAATCCATTTTACCAATTTATTCATTTTTAAAACAATCTGGTCAATTTTGAATAAATCATTAACTCCATTTCATCTATTTGATCAATTCATTTACTTTTAGAACAATTTAATCATTTTTAATGAATCGTTAACTCAATCCATTCATTTATTTTTAGGGCAATTTAGTCAATTTTCAAATAAACCATCAATTCCATCCATTCCATTTTCACAAGTTTATTCACTTCTAGGATGATCGAGCCAATTTTTTGGATAAATCATCCACTCCATACAATTTATTTGATCAATTTATTTTAAGATAATTCATTCAATTTTGAATAAATCATCAATTTCATTCAATCCATTTGATCAGTTTACCCATTTTTAGGGTGATCCGGTCAATTTTGAACAAATTCTCAATTTCATTCAATTCATTTGACCAGTTTACCCGTTTTTAGGGTGATTGGTCAATTTCAAATAAATCATCAATTTTATTCAATTCATTTGATCAGTTTACCCATTTTTAGGGCGATCCAGTCAATTTTTTAATAAGCCATCAATTTCATCATATTCATTTAGTCAATTTATTCTTTTTTAAAGTTTCAATCTAAAGTTTCTTGAATAAACTAGTCGAGACATTGCAATTCTTTCAAGAGTAGGCTCTTTTACACATCACTTTATGTGTCAATCGAAACAATCAATTCATTCGGATTTTGTCCTCATTTTCTTAGGATAAATGTCTCTTGTCACTCCAATTAGCCAAATTTTTCAAATATTTTTCACTCGAATATTAATAAGTGGATCGGATTCATCAGGTATTATATAGTGCCTACTCTAGAGGATTGCATTCTTATTCTAGGCCTACCATTGGCACAAAAAAGGCTCCCCCAATAGGACATGCATCCGAATTACTTTAATTTTTACTAACTCCCGTCTTTTTCTTTTTCTTTTTGTTAGCAATTAATCAAGAAAGGAATCTAAATAGGATTTTTCCTAAATTTTCAAGAAATTATAAACTTAACTACACGAAGAAACCCCGTCATTATACGATCACATAGACGAGTTTTAAGAAATAGTGTAAACATGAATACACATCTTGAATCATCCGATAGGTCTGCAACGGCACCTCCAGCTGACACTGCAAATTTGGGAGTTTAATTGAGCGAGATGTTAAACAAATTCAATGAATTGAGCATGAAAATGACAACCCAAAGGCGCATGATTGACCAACTGGTTAATAGCAGTGGTGGTATCCAATATGATCCCATGCCTATTAGCCAACCTGAAATAGAACATCAACCACCTCCTTTATCCCATACCCAAGTTACCTTTGCATCATCCTTTGCAAACATACCCGAAGAGACTTTCACCTATCATGCTTCCAATTTTCCATATACTTACCCCTATAACATCCAAATCAACCCGGGCAGCATTCAAATGTCTCAGAATTATCCAGACTCTCAAATACCTTATCACACCACCTTTGAGGCATTTACCCTAATGAAAAAATTTGAAAATCCCGAACTGGTGAGATCCCTCTCTCTTGAAAGGAGTTTTGATAAAACTTGGGGAGTTGTCTTTGGTTAAAATTCATGAAAATCATTTATACGTGTGTCTTTTGTTTAACTATAATTTTGTAAATAGCTTTGAATCAAGTAGCTTTTGAAGACACGTCTTGTTTAACAAGTAATATGCTATTAAGTTTGGTCCTTATCTTGAAATTCAATAAACTGTACAGTTTTATATATATACTATTACTTACGCATTCTTTTCAGATGGCCAAAAATAAATTCTCTGACCCTTTGAATATCACTGTTTCGAAATTTAATGGCAGCAATCTCGATATCTTACGAATGTGAATTTGGATTTCAAAATGAGAGGAGTAGCGAAAAGACATCCGAAAATGTTTCAAAGAGACCCGAATGGTATAAAGAGAAACTCAAGCTGAATTGGGATCAAGATTAAGGAAATAAAAATCAGTGTTCACTTGATAAGAAGCAGCTAAATACCATCTGTCGTGGTCAGTGCTATCAAAAGAGAATGGCTCCTGCTTATCATCAAAGGGTCAAATCATGACTATTCAGACGAGGAGACAAAGCGTTGAGATAGTTTTTGTCGGTGCAAGATGAGGTCAAAAGAAGAGTTTGCTCCAAATTAACAAGGTTCTTTTATTGTCAAAAAGGTGTTGTCTGGTGGAGCACTTATTCTAGTAGAAATGGATGGACAAATTTTCCCTCAACCGATCAATTTGGATATGTGTAAGAAATTCTTCATCTGATAAATGGAAGTTTCCTTTCAGGATTAATGGGAGGAATGGAATGAAAGTCAGGCTTTCTTCCTTTCCAGTTAAACATTATATCCCTAGTTATTCCTTTTGAATTTTCAAAATAAATTATTTCGTTTGGCAACTCCTGAGAATTGCAAACCCCACACTGGGACAAGTTTGAGTTGAGAAAGAGGAAAGAAAAGTCTCAAGAGGTGAAAAGTAATAAAGGAACAAAAGAAAAAATTAAAGGAAAAAACCTCAGTTAAAAAATAAATTGGGGCAAATTTTGAAAAATTTCAAAGGATGAATGGAATGAGAGATGAAAAAAAGGGAAAATAAAAGAGAAGAGAACCTCAGTCGAGAATAAACTAGGGCAAGTTTTGATAGGGTTGGCACAATAATGCGATTTCAGATCATTTAAACCACTTATAAAATCTGCATTCAAGCCTTAATCTTTTCTTAGCATCTCACCTGACCATATTACAAAAAACTGAAAGTTCTGACTTCAGTTCTTTATATCATCTCTTTTTAGGAAATTTTTTAAATTACATGACAAATAATGTCAATACACCTTCACCAATTTTGCAAGGGAAGGATTGTCACACTGATGCCATCATTTTTTAAAACACATTTCTGAATTGATAAAGGCTATCGACAGGATTTGTTCATCAAGTGAAAACCCAAAAGGACACCTTTCAAAAAAAAAAAAAAAGAATGAATGAAATGAAATGAAATGAAAAATGAAAAATGAAAATAAAAGAAAAGAGAAATATGAAAGGTGGGGATTGTCTTAACAAAGACCCGAATGGGCGTTAAGGTAGGGTTTTATAAGGAAAAGTGATATTGGATTTGAAAGGCTGGTGATTCAGTTCGTTTGGATTCCTCCTTATATTGTGATTTTTCTGTCAGCATTGAATTCCGGAGGAACGATATCCAAAAGGTCAAACGTGGCATTTTGTTCGAGAATCAAAGTGTTTTAGTTCATCAAACATAAACTTTTGAGTGTACTGGTTTATTTCTCTAAAATCAATTTTCTATCAATAAAGGAAAATCGTTGCTTTCATTTTACTTGAATTTTCATCATTTTTGTGTAAATAAAATATTTTTCTTGTGTTTCATGGTTTCATTTATCCCTTTGGGTTTATCAAATGACAATCCCTCTGATTTATTGAAAGTCTCTGGATATCAAATGTCATACTTCATTAGCATTGGAAGTCAACAAAACTTGATACAGTTCACGAAACAAAGTTGAGTTTTTGCAACATCGAGGAGAAAATATTAAAATACTCATGTTTACACGTTTCTTGAAAGTTAGATGGGTCGAATGATGGTGGAACTATTTGTTTTTTCTCTTGCACGTCCATACGTGTTTCGAATAACAAAATTGGGGCAAATTTTTTATATAATTGTGGAATGTCGCCCAAGAATTGAATATTCATGGTTCAAACTGAGGAAGAGGTGTGAATCAAAGTCTTAAGAAGGAGCAACAATGCCATAATGCAAAGCGAATGATCGGTTGCACAATAATTGGTTGAAACTAGGGCAAATTTGTTTGAAAAGATTTTCTAAATGAGTATTCAAAAAACTTTTCCATGCACTACCACCCTTTCTTGACAAACCAAATTTAATTTCTTATTGGCGAAGTTTCAGCGTCCGTCGCGCGTCCTTCTACCCCCCTTCTTGACAAATCGAATTTAATTTCTTATTGGTGAAATCTCTGTGTCCGTTGCGCGCCCTTCTACCCACTTTTCTTGACAAATCCAATTTAATTTTTTATTGGTGAAGTCTCTACGTCTGCCGCACACCCTTCTACCTCCTTTCTTGGCTACTTGACCAATGATATGGCAGGATCGGGTATTATCCCACTGACCAAATGATATGATAGGATCGGGTATTATCCCACTAACCAATGGAATGACGGGTTCGGATATTATTCCACCGACCGATGTTAGGACAGGATCGGATTTTATCCTACTGACCAGTGTTATGGCAGGATCGAATTTTATCCCACTGACCCATTTTACTGCAGGATTGGATTTTATTGCACTGACCCATGTTACGGCAGGATTGAGTTTTATCTCATTGACTGTTTTTATCCTGTTAGGCTTGAGTTGTATCCCACCAACCTCGATAGGCTTGAATTTTATCCCACTGACCATTTAGATCTCGTTGGGTTTGGGTTTCGTCCCACCAATCTCGGCAAGATTGGGTTTTATCCCACTGACCAATCATCATGACCAGTTCGAGTTTTATCCCACTGATCAATTTTACAGCAGACTCGAATTTTTATCCCACTGACTGACGTTATTTTACAGTAGGCTCGAGTTTTTATCTCACTGACCTTTTTATGTTTGCTTATTTTAGATCACAACAGAATAACTACAAGTAAATATTTGGTGTCTATATTTTTGTCTCGAATCTCTTCGAAATTCAGACAAAGAGGGGCAAGCCGTAGACACCAAAATTTCAATTTTATTTAATTCAATTTTAGCTTTATTATTATTATTATTATTATTTATTCTTGTGTTTATTTTATTTTATTTTAGTTGATTAAGTTTGCAAAATGATAGTTAGTATTTATTTTTTGCTTATTTTTATAAATTAGGTTCATCATTTTTATTTTTAAGATATTTTACATTAAATTTATGAAAAGGGAAAAATTCTCACAAAGAATTCAAAAATTTGTTTTAGGATCAAATTCTTTAAAATAAATGAAAATTTTGCAATTAGGAGTTAACATTTTTGTTTACCTAAATTGATTTTCAAAAAAAAATATAATAAATCAATAAAAATAAGAAGACAAGTGGAGGGCATGCATGTTTGATAAGTGTGTTAGGGGATCATTAGACAAGTGTCTTGGATTTTAGCAAAATACATGTAAAGGGAGGGGGGTAGGTGGCAAGACAAGTATTGAGTCTAGGAAAATTTGAAGGAAAAAAACAAACAAAAGAAAGTAAAAAAGGAGAGTTGATGGTGGAGAAAGGAAAAAAGGAAGCAAAAAGGAAGAAAGCAAGAAAGAGCTACGGGCTTGAGGAAAAAACCAGAAAAAAGCTACAAGTTCAAGAGAGGAAAAAACAGCGAGAGAGCAAGCAAGGGAGGGGGAGGAGATCAGAAAGGGAAAACAAAAAAGAAAGGGAGAGTAAGAGACGAAGAGAAAGTTGTGGAGAAGCAAGAAAGAAACCAGATAGGGTTTCGGGCAGGGAGAGGAAGAAGAAACAAGCAAGAGAGGAGAGGAAAAAGGAAAAGAGAAGAGAAAAGAAGGAAGAGGGGAAATGTGGGATGGTCAGGGAGGAAGAACAAGAGGAAAAAGAAAGAAAAGGAGAGGAAAATCAAGGAAAAGACCGGAAATGAAAGTGTAGAAATTTCTTAACAAAGTTTGGGTTAGGGTTGGTAGACCCGTCAATTTCTTTGCCAGATTCCGATCTATCCAGGGGCTTTCGTGATAAAATCTTGCTTTCTAGGTAAACTACGTCAGTTAGGAAAGAACTTTCATGCTACAAATTTTTGTAAAAACACACTGTAGCATCCTCAAATCGAGACCTCAACTTGTTGCCTTCAGCAGACCTGAGAAGCTGCGGGAAATTTTTTTTGCTTCCTGTCCAACGTTCCAAGCGCAAGATCTTCATTCTCCTCACATCGATTCAGTCCCCAGCTGTTTACAGGTAATGCAAACCTTTTAACTTTGCCAATTTAACACCCTTTTACAAGATTTTGTTGCACCAGCCCATAAGTTTCCTTCGATTATATATGCATCCGTTGTTTCTCCTTTGGTGATATCTGTTGTTTCAAAAAATTGGTTTTTAATGGCTTAAGTTACCTGAAAAATTTGGAGATGATTTGATATATGATGTCTTGGGTCATGTGGTTGAAAAACTCTTAGATCTTGGGGGGTACCATGGTGGGTTTCATCAGAAGCTGATTGCGTCGTTCTTTTCTTGCGTTTCCCATTTGATTTTCTGTGTCTGATCTTCAATGGCTTGGTGTTCATGCTTGAATTGTGTTAATCAACATGTTCAGTTGTTAAGGAGTGTTGAGTAATGGGTTCTGGTAAATGAGAGACATTGTTCAGCATAAAAACTTTTTATGTTATGGTAAAGGAGAGATATTGTTCAGCATAAAAACTTCTTGGATTTCTGGTAAAGGAGAGATATTGTGGCCTTTCTCCTTTTGAAGAATATCCAAGCATTTTTTGTAGTACAGATTCAAATCCTTTTTCTTTTTCTTAATCTCAGCAACCTGAGATTTGTATACCCTTGAATGGCCAACCCCTGCTTCTACACACATTGCCACATCAAGAACAAAGTTTGTAGTATGGTGATTGACTCGGGGAGTTACACTAATGTAGCAAGTGCAATCATGATGGAGAAATTGAACTTGCTCCCAACCAACTATCATAGACCTTACAAGTTGCAATGGCTAAATAATAGTGGTGAAGTATGTGTACTTAAACAAGTACTTATTTCTTTTCGCACTGGACATTATAAGGATGAAGTATTATGTAATGTTGTGCCTATACAAGCTGCTCATATTATTCTTGGTCGTCCTTGGTAGTTTGATAGGAGGGTTAGTTGGGATGGTTATACAAATAAGTATTCTTTCTATCATTGTGCTTGCATCTCTCACACCTCAACAAGTACATAAGAATTAAGCTAGCTCTCAAAAGGAATTTGAGCTAGAACTTGTGAGCAAGAAAAATTGAGAGGGTGAGGCAACTTGTAAAAGCCGAGAGCTAGTGGAAAAGAGTCAAACTCGAGAACTGGAAAAAGAAAGGGAAGTTCGAGAGAAGAGGAAAAATGAGCAAAGCCGAGGCAAAAATGAGAGGAAAAAGGCTGAAAATAGCTCGACTCTTATGGAAAGAAAGAAGGGAAAACAAGTGCTATTTGCAAAAGCCAAAGTTGTGAGGAAAGCCTTGTTTTCTACTCAACCTCTCTTACTTCTCCTTTGTAAATTGGTTTTTGTGAGTAACCGACTTGATAATTCCTTGCCTAACTTTATTTCTAACCTTTTGCAGGAATATCAAGATGTTTTCCTGAGAAAATACCTAGTGACTTACTCCCATTAAGAGAAATTAAGTATCAAATTGATCTCATTCTTGGAGCATCTTTGCCTAATAAACCACCTTATAGGACCAATTTTGATGAAATCAAAGAGATGTAGTGCCAAGTAGAGGAGCTTTTGAGCAAAGGTTGGGTGCTTGAAAGCCTGAGTCCTTGTACAATCCCAGTTCTACTTGTGCTAAAGAAAGATGGATTATGGAGGATGTGTACCGATTGTCAAGCCATTAATACTATAATGGTAAAGTATCGTCATCCTATTCCTAGACTTGATGACATGCTTGATGACTTGTGTAACAGCCCCACCTTCCCCTAAATTTCTCACTTTTCCAGCCATTAAGGCTTCATTATTTCCTCAAATCAGTCCCAACACCTCACACAAAAGTCATCTCATTCCCAAAAGCCGTTCACTAGGCTCAAAGTAGTACAAGTACAAAAGTTAGCTAGAAAATGACCGGAATAAGAGTAAGCCTTAAAACCATGCCAACCAATAGGGTTTCATAAAGCCATGCCAATCACAACCCCAATAGGGTTTCATATACATATATAAGCATAATAGCAAACCAGAAATTAGAAAATGGCCTTAGTCTTGGCCCCAAATAGAAAACTGTTTTACACTCATTATGCGGTAATGGCGTCAAATTCTCTACGGTTATCGGATGGGGGTGTAAGACCCACCGTTTCGAAGCTATGAAACAGGGCTACAATAATGTAGAAGACCACTCAATCCAGTTCGTAATACAACTAGGTCAAATATGCCAAATACTAACCCAGAATTCCTAAAACAGGTTCACAAAACACAAAAAACTGTAATCGGTATATCTCAGTCCATACAAGTCCAAATGCCGAAATTCCAAAGGCATATGTTAGCTAAGACACTCAGCTACATTTCATCAGAAGACACCAACTCCAGAATCCAAACCAATTCCAGTCAAAATGGCCAATTACTATCGCAGTTTTCGCATTCTGTCCAAAGCAGAACAGCTACAGTAATTTCATCATAACTCATTCTACATTAATCTAAATGACCTGAAATTTTACAGGCACCTCAAACACATCAATACCCACAACTTTCATGTTTTGAGCAAAGTCTAATTCGGCCTCTAACCCAGTGATCTAAAACCGGACAGAATTGGGGTTCAAGAACCCTAACTTTTCAAATTTCACACCAAATCCAAAATTGATTGCATTTAACCACATTTCACATCCACTAGAGCCATTTCCAACCATTACAATTCATCATACAAGCCCCCAACATCAAGATCATATTAAACCAGAAAAATTCCCAATAAAATAAAAACTTCACCAAAACAAGCCAAATCAAGAAACAAATCATATATTCCTTCTCTCATGCCCCCATTAAGCACAAAATAAGCATTATTAGATGTAGTAGGGTGTTTCAAGCATCACTTACCAAGAAATCAAGAGAGAGAGGGATGTTGGCAACCTTAGACCTTCAAACAAACTTCACTAATCAACTTACTAACACCTAATGGAAGGATAATATGGAGTAGAATCTAGTATAGGCAATTTATTTTGGTGGATTGAACCATATGGAAGCTTGAGAGTTGATGAAATTCTTCCTTCTTGAGCTTGAGAGAGGGCCGGCCATAAGAGGTAAGAAAATGGCAATTTTTGTGCATTTTTTTGATATTTAATCCTTTGGTCAAAAAAGTCAAGAAAGTGAATAGTAATTCTTAAAGTCCAACCAATGAGAATGTGACACTTGTCACCTCATTAAATGCATTCCTATCTTTCTTTTCTCTCTCACATCAATCACTTCACACCCACTACTTATCTCTTAACACCCGATAAATTTTTCACAGTATCCGAAACTTAACCTTATTGGCCGAATTTTTCCGAACTTTTCGCACTAGTGGGTCCCACGTCCACTATTTATTCTTAATTTTCTAAAAACTCACCAATGCTAGAAAAATCATCTAAAACTTATATTTACTCATAAAAATTATCTAGAAAATTTTCCGGATACAGAAAGTGCAGAAAACAAACCATTGAAAATAAGAAAACCTGGAAATATAATAAAACCTAGAAAATGGAAAGATTACGGGTTCTCACAACTTGCATAGTGCTGTGATTTTCACTAAAATTGATCTTAAAAGTGGATATCATCAAATAAGGATGAAAGAAGGGGATGAATGGAAAATTGCATTTAAGACTGAACATAGTTTGTATAAGTGGTTAGTTATACCTTTTGGGTTAATTGATGCACCCAGTACCTTCATGCGTTTAATGAATCATGTGTTACACGCATTCTTAGGTAAATTTGTAGTTGTTTATTTTAATGATATGCTCATTTATAGTAGGAGTTTAGAGGAGCATGTCATGTATGTACATGCTGTCCTAGAAGTCCTTCGAAAGGAACAATTGTATGCTAATATAAAAAGTGTACCTTTGGCACTGATCAAATTGTGTTCGTAGGATATGTTGTAAGTGCACAGGGTATACATATTGATCAAAACAAAGTGAAAGCAATCCTTGAATGGCCGACCCCTGCTTCTATTAATGAAGTGAGGAGTTTTTATGGTTTGGCCAGTTTTTATGATCGCTTTGTCAAGGATTTTAGTACAATTGCTGCATCACTTACTTCAATCATCAAGAAGAACCAAGCCTTTCATTGGGAATATGAACAAGTTAAGTCGTTCCAATGACTTAAACACAAACTCACACATGCACCTGTACTTAGTTTGCCTAATTTTGATTAGACTTTTGAAGTTGAATGTGATGCTTCTGGTATAGGTGTTGGGGCCGTATTGCTTCAAGAAGGGAAACCAATAGCTTACTTTAGTGAAAAACTCAATGGTGCTTCTTTGAACTACTCAACCTATGATAAAGAGCATTATACATTGGTTAGAGTTTTGCAAACTTGGCAGCACCACTTGAGGTCTAAGGAGTTTGTTTTACATATTGATTATGAGTTGCTTAAACAGCTTAAGTCTCGAGATGGATAGCATTTATTGATAGCAGGATAGATATCCTTTATTGATAGCTTTCCATTCATGATCAAGTATAAAGTTGGGAAGAGCAATGTCATGGTTGATGCATTGTCAAGAAGATGTACTTTAATCACTACTCTTGATGCTAAATTGCTTGGTTTTGAATTGATTAAAGAGTACTACACTAACGAACCAGATCTTTTGAGCAATTTTTCTTGCACTTCCATAGCAAGGCTGTGACAACTTTTACCGTTCACAGGGATTCTTGTTTTTCAATGACAAATTGTGTATTCCTACTTGTTCTTTGCGTGAATTACTTATAAGAGAAACACATGGTGGATGTCTTATGGGACATTTTGGAGTTGCTAAGACTTTGTCTATACTCCAGGAACACTTCTATTGGCCAAAGATCCGGTGTAATGTGGAATGACTTCTTCAAAAGTATGTAACTTGTCATCATGCAAAATTAAAGGTAAATCTCTATGGACTTTATACTCCATTACCTATTCCTAGTATCCCATGAGTTGATCTTTTAATGGACTTTGTACTTAGTTTGCCTAGAACTAGATATGGTCATGATTCAGTTTATGTGATTGTTGATTATTTTTCTAAAATGGCACATTTTATCCCTTATCACAAGACTGATGATGCTAAACATATAATACATGTTCTTTAGGAAAATTGTTAGATTGCATGGGATGCCACGTACCATTGTTTCTAATAGAAATGTTAAGCTCCTTAGTTATTTTTGAAAATCTTTATGGAGTAAACTTGGAACTAAACTCTTATTTTCTACTTCTAGTCATCCACAAACTGATGGACAAGCTAAAGTAGTTAATAGGATGCGCTCTACTTTGTTGCGTGCAATCATTGAAAGGAATCTTAAGACATGGGAAAATTGTTTGCCACATGTAGAGTTTGCATACAATCACACTGTGCATAGCACTACACAATACTCACCGTTTGAAATTGTTTATGGATTTAACCCTCTCACACCTTTAGACTTGTCTCCTTTACCTATGTCTGAGAGAATCAATATGGATGGTTTGAAACAGACTGAATATGTTTGTGACTTGTACCAAAAGGTAAGAGCTAACATTGAGAAATGCACTCTCTAATATATTCAAAGTGCAAACAAAGGCCATCGGAAGATGGTCTTTGAACCTGGGAATTGGGTATGGATTCATATGCTCAAGGAGAGATTTCTTGTGCAAAGGCACAGTAAACTCTTACCAAGGGGAGATGGTCCGCTCCAAGTGGTTGAGCGCCTCAACGACAATGCCTATAAGTTAGACCTTCTAGGTGAGTATGGTGTTCATGATACCTTCAACGTGGCTGATTTGAGTCCTTTTCCTGCAGATGATGAGTTTGATTTGGAGACAAATCGCCTTCAAGAGGGAATTAGCGAACCAAGAATGTAGGTAGATGACGCCACAATCAAGTACGATTCTTGATTGATAAGTCAGGTGAACACTCAAGTAATCTCTCAAGTATTCAAGAAAAGATCTCTTAGACATGAGAGGTTGCACATGCAAGGTATTTGCTAGAAATTCCAATTTTTATTCGTCACTTAGGAGAAATGATTAAAGAAGGAAGGCTACTTATAGACTTTACAAGACTCTAAAACCTAAACTAACTTGGAATCACTCAATATGATTAATGAAATCCTGAGTTGGCCTCTTGACTTGGTCAACGTGACCTAGAATCGATTTTATTAACTAAAACAACTAAGACAACCTAATGAAACCAGGAAATCCAATTCGGTTCTTTGAAAATCAAAGCTAGTTGAATTAGTTAATAAGGCAAATGACACTTAAACTAATCAAGCTCAACAGAAGAACTATGAACTCAAAGAATGAAACAACTACTTGTTGGAACATGAACCAACATCAAACGACTTGACTAACTCATGAATCGAGAAGAATCTTCAAACTTCATCTTTTGCATCCAAGACTTGAATAAGAGTGTAAAGAGTACAATCTTCATTCTCAAGCCCTGGAATTACATTTGCATGACCAACTTGATCTTGCACGCCACGAACTAAAGCTTGCATTGACTCCTTAACCTTCTTGGCACGAGCTCTAGTCATAGGACCACTTGAAACAACTTGAATGCCATTCGAGCTACCATGATCAGCTGTGCACATTGCATCACTTACCCTACATTTGGTACATAGAAATAGCTTAGAAAAGAAGGTCTTTCCAACTTATTTATTTCATTCTCATTTTTGGCATGGATCATTTAAGTTGAAAACCCTTTCCCCATGAAATATTTATTCTAATTTTTTTTGGAATACCCATTCCTCAAAAAAACTTAGAAAAACCTCTTCCTACCCTCAATTTAGAGTGCTCAAAATAGCAACATGTCAAGTTTATCCTTATAAAACTTTTAATAATGTTACCACGTCTTTGGAATTTGTTAATTAATTGAATGTAATAATTTTTCTTGTGTTTGAAATATTTTATCTTTTTTCCTAGCAAACAAATGTTTAAGATACTTTATTCTTTCACCTTTGAACAACTGACCAAGAATTGTTTTTGAATTTCATATCAAAAATGAAAATAGAATAAAAATAGTATATATTTGTTTGACTTCATGCAATTTATATTTTACATTACTAATTATATTGCTAGTATATGCAAAATTTCAACACAAAAATCTATATGCTAGAATGAAACTAGTACTACAATTGAAGTATTTTGATATCCTCAATTAAGCCAAATCTGTATTAATTGTATTCTTTTCTAACATCTAAATATTAATTATACAAAATAACAAAAAATGAATGAACATTCCATTCTGACTTGTATATCATATTGGAATGATAAATTTTGTTCCTAACTGTTTTAGATAAAAAGATATTTTGGATGAAAAAACCTTTTTAACCTAATAAACTAACTCCCATAATGCCGAAATAAACTAAAGACTTGGATTTCATTCCATCTAACATTGATTCTTGGGCTGGATATCTATTTAACAAATTTGATGTGCAAATAATTTGACTTGTAGGATTATGGTGCGTGGTAATTTATGTTGCTTCCCCTAGACAAGACCAGTGCCTTTGATTGTGGGGAACCACATTAAGCCGACCTAGAGGTTCTATATGTGATTGGTTAGGGTATCCAAAATTGACTTATTGAACCTCAAACAATCCATATTATTACCCTTGGGGTATAAGGGTGTATTGACCTAAACCACCTAACTCCTCCTAATATAGAGTTGACTCTTGAAGGAGTTCAGTGTCATCCATCAGATACTAGAGAGAGCTATGTGCTATTAACCTGTCCATGGCTTGAATTAGGTATGATTATAAATATCCCATCAATTCATTGTAAGTACCAAACAATTCATAAAACTCAACCTTCGCCACATTACTCACTAGCTATCTGCTAATACTTTCTTTCTCTAAACTCTCTAAATCGAAACTCAACTTGATCGTTGAAGTGACCTAAGGACAAGATCTTTAGTTCTTTGATTTGTTCATTGTGTAGGTCATATCTCTAGTTCATATGAGAGTTTCAGATTATATGACTTTTGTAGGTTAGAGTGATACAAACTCTACTTCTTTAGCAGACATCTTTTAACCTATTATTTTGGGTAGAAAGTGAATTATATAGATAAATAAAGTGGCAGATATAATAACCCTAACTATTACAATCCAAAATAGCAATGCAAGGAAGACAAACTCCTCTATTGTCCTTATCACAAGCAAAAGAAAGTTCCTATTGATATAAGTCAAAATAGTGAAATTCTATTCCAGTTTGCTTCCCATTTTGGCTAGTAAATTTACGCATCTATTTGCTTTTTAGTAGATGTGTCTAATCTTAACTTGCTATAGTTGTTGAAGGAGGAATATGCAAATCCATGATAATCGGGCACAAAAATAATGATGAACAATGTCCACAACATTTAATAAAGTAAGGATATCTACGCAATGTGCTTCAATTTCAAGCATGGAAAGTTTCAAGGAGATGGCCAGTTCAATTCCATCTCTTAGTTCCTATATTTTAGCCAACATGTTGGTAGCAATATCAAGATTCCTGCTATAACCTTTAATCCAGCAGCATGGGGAATCTCTAATGATTCCACCAGTCCCTGCTATCTCTAGATTCACAAAAGCAGGCCCATCCAAGTTAACTTATATTAGGAGGTAATGGAAGGAATCCATCAAACAAGAATTTGGTTTTTTTTTTTAATAAGAGGACAAGGATTTTGGTCCCAAGGATGTGAATTTTATTGCTAGACTAGAACTTAAGATAAATGTTGCTGCTAGGTAATTAAATGGAGATTTTATTTCCACCCTTTGATGTTAATAATGAGGTCCTTAGGAATGCACGATATAAATATTCCTATTTATTTTATTCATAATAAATTCTTTTCAACATTTGAATAGATATTATCATCATTGTACCACTTAGACTTGGAAACTTCTCACTTATTGTATAGCAATCCTATTTAAATGTACTAATGTACCTAATATAAACATAAGAGAACTATAATATTCTATTCAAAATTAGAAATAAATACAAATTTTAAAAGGAAACATAAAAAATTATACATTATAATATTTTAATTTCAACTTGAATATGCAAATGTATCATTTCAAATTGGAAAGTTTCTACCTATCATATGAAAATGCTAATCTTACCCAATATGATTAATATACTACTCTCATACTTCCTTGGCATGACACAAGTCTAACAAGGACAATATGAATATTCCTATTTTACAATAAGCTAACTTCAATATGCAAATATTATGAAAAATAGAAAATATATCCCAAATGCTTCCAATTTAGTAGTTGTTATTTACAATTTTTTTAGGAAACAAGGTGCACTATATTAATCAATTTATCATTTTGCTCTTTACTTTTTTATGGCACTTCTTGATTCCCAAGTTTTGACATATTAATATCTGTTGTTTACATATAAGAGAAAATATATTCATCTTAGAGATTCAAAGGATACTCTGACCTCTCTAAATTTCCTAACTATAATAAACTAATGATGATCTTTTTTTATTCAATAATATGTCTTTCTTTCAATGAATGTTTTAGATTTTGATTGTAAACTTTATTTGTTGCTTCACAAAATGAATGAAAATTACAAAATACAACTAAAATCTTTTTTCTCAAACAACTAATATTCAACTTTATTAATCATCTTTTTCTTTTCTCAAAGAAAAAATATGAAGGTTTTTTTTTCAAAGGGGTTGGGATGCCACCCCATATTTTATTAGAAAGATAATGATCCTGAGGGGGACATGAACCTAACCTCAGCCACACCTGCCTGCTAGTTGACCCTATCTATTAGACAGACGTCACATCCGAAAGGATGGAAAAGACAGCCTGTCCAACTTATACTCTCTCCTAGCCAGCCTTGGTAAATCCTCCGGGCACTCATAAACACTAGTCTCGTACATAGACTTACTACATCCTTCCTTTGCTAGCATATAGCAACCCTATTGGCTTTTCGAAAGCAGTGTTGGATCTTCAATGCGTTGAACGAGAACAGCTAAAAGTGCTCCAGCTCCCTACAAATCGACCACGGACCCTGAAATTAGTTGTTCAGGATCCGCACCAGGACCACCGAGTCCGATTCAACCAATATCAATGTGAAACCCTGTTGGACACAAAGTTGCACCCCAATTAACAAGGCTCTAGCCTCAACTTGCATACTAGTCCCCTGACCAAAACCCGCAGAGAAAGCCAAGAGCAAACGTCCCAGAGAATCACGTAGTATTCCCCCTGCTCATCATATTCCTGGGTTTCCAATCGAACAACCGTCTGTGTTAAGCTTTACCCAACCTGACTGAGGCGAAACTCACTGAACTTTTGTAATTTGAACAACAGCGCACCTCAGCTCCACCTGCCTCAAGAAATGTGGCCAGCTTTTGCTCTCTTGTAGCTCACCATATTTAACTACGTAGGTGTCCTTCAAATCCTGAAAAATGGCTTGACACAATACCTGACACTCCACCTTCACACCTTGGAAAAAGATAGCATTCCTTGCCTTCCACAAGTGCTAACAAATAAAAATAGGTAAGAGCCACAAGACGAGTCGTAGTTGCTCTGTCTGTGCTGACCCGAGCCACCATTCAGCTAACACTCCCCGGAGAAGAGTTCCTGCCAGGCGAACACCACAACTTGAGCCGAAGTGCTGCCAGACCGCCCTAGCCAGATCCCTGTCCAAGAACACATGATCAACCGTTTCACACTGTGAGTAACACTTTGGACTCACACAACAAATGCATTTGGACGGCAACTGAATCTGGAACCTAGCCAACACGTCGTCCAGTGGGAGTCTCCCCCGCAGCAGCCGGAGCATGAAGAACGAGACTCAAAGTGAAAGCTGTGAATGCCTTAACCTGCTGTACACAAATGAGGACTCTCTTACCTCCTGAACCTCCTGAAATGTCGAACCAAGAGAAAAACTCCCCGAAGTAGAAAGAGACCAAATCATGACATCCAATATGGCTATATCCAAAACCTCCATCTCCAAGATTGTGTTGACGTGGTAAAATTTGCACTAACAGCTTGCCATTCTAGCCCCTATTAAGTAGGACCTGTCGAAAACCCACGTCTCCTTGCACAGGAGCCTTTAAGTACTACGCCCCTGACCCAACCCAGTTGTCATACCAAAAATCGCAACTACCACTGTTAATTCTCCATATTATTAGTAGCTCCGCCAGCCCCCTAATATCTAACATTCTTCTCCATATACCCGAGCTCGCGGATCTATTGTTAACTTGGCAAGGGTGCATACCAGAACAATATTTTGTGTGCAAGAACTTTGCCCATAACTATTCCCTACATCGAAAATTCCACCATAACTTGCATGAAAAAGCCTATAAACATCCTGAATAGAACGAAACCCGACTCCTCCCTCTACCCAAGGGAAACACAGATCCTGCCACCCAATCCAATGGAACTTAGAGGAACCCTGGTATGAACCCCACAGGAACATCGCACAGAGCCTTTCAATAAGACGAGTAACCTCTTTTGGTATTACCCCTAAGGCCAACAGGTGGATCGGAATACTTGACAACACGTGCTTGATTAGAACCACCCTCCCACCATGTGATAGCAATCGGGAATTCCACGATAACACTTTATCCACAATCACCTGACTCTAATCTACATAATAGGCATGTTTGCATCACCCAACAAATAAAGGCGCGCCTAAATAACGAATTGGAAAGTCCCATCTTAAGAACTTAGTAATCTTCTCAATGGCCTTCCTCCGATCCACCGAATCCCTCGGATGAACCAAATATCCACTCTTTTGTGCGTTTAAACACTGACCCGAGTCATTTTGATATAACTTTAATACTCCCATAACCCGTTTCAGAGACGTCGAGGATCCGTTAGTAAATATCATAACATCATCTGCAAAGACTAGATGAGTGATAGTGGGGCAGTTTTTAGGATCACTGTAGCCCCGGTACCCTGGTTGAGATGCCAACAAGTTCAAGCCTCTGGACAGCACCTCTGCCCCAATCATAAATAGTGTTGGAGACAAAGGGTCCTCTGCCGTAGCCCGCGCGATGACTTGTAGAAACCATATGCCGTACCATTCACAATCACTGAAAACCAGACATTGGATATAAGTCTCTACACCATGTCAATAAATCTTTCCCCAAATCCAAATTGATGCAATACTTTGACTATAAAGATCCACGACATTCTATCATATACCTTCACCATGTCCAACTTCAGCGCCACATTCCCTTCCCTGCACTTTCGACCTATGTCAGTGATCAACTCCTGGACCAAAAGGAAATTGTCAGATATAGTCTGACCCTTGACAAATCCGCTTTGTTGGGCAGAGATAATGCATGGGAGAATAGGGGCCAGTCGGTCCACGAGAATCCGTGAGATAGCTTTGTTCAGAAAATTACACACACTAATGGGGCGAAATTGACCAAAGTCTTGAGGGCTACTTACTTTTGGAATGAGAACAATAGACGTAGCAGTAATGAACCACGGCAACTATGCTCCACAAAAGAAGCTTACTACCGCCTCATAAATATCTTGACCGACCACGTCTCACGTAAAGGTGAAGAATTTTTCTGTGAACCCATCTAGACCCGCACCACTATCCCCATCCATATAAAAGATCACCTTCTTCACTTCCTCCATCGAGGGAACTCGTTCCAGCGTCCCGTTATCTATCACTGCACTCAAGTTTGGAATAACATGCGTGAGCTTAAAGTTCGGCACCGGGTCCGCTGCAAACATTTCCCCAAAATACCAAACCCCTCAGTGCCCATTTCATTGTCATCCATAATCCAATTCCCAGAGCCATCATGTATCCTATGGATCACTGCTCGAAATCTTCGTTGTCTAACCACTGAGTGAAAATAGCGGGAGTTACGGTCACCATGACGCAACCACTTAATCCGAGATTTTTGTCACCAAAATTGTTCCTTAGCTGTCAGAGCCGCTCTCAATTCTGCCCTGTGTCGTTGAAGGTCGACATAAGCCTCCTCTAACCCGTCTCCCTGAAAACGGGCATCAGCTATAGCCACGGCCTCCTCAGCCTTCTTAACCCTGTCAAAGACATCCCCAAAAGTCTTCTTATTCCAGATTCGCAAGGCCCTAGCAACAGAGCACAATTTCAACCAGACCTTATGAAACGGAGAACCTGTTACCTCCACTTACCATGCAGCACGAACTACCTCCCTTAGACCACCATGAGAGGCCCACACATTCAGGAATCTAAATGGTCGGGGTTTGTTATCCAACCTTGAGAAGAAGGAGATAAGAAGCGACACATGATCAGACGGTTCCCATACCAGATGTGATACCGCAACTGAATTAGCCACATC